>OY728145.1:1868956172-1870206172 GCA_963277665.1 Viscum album | reverse complement strand
AAGACTCTATGAATCAAATCCATAAATATATCAGGAGCATTAGTCAAGAAAAAGGGCATAAAAACAAACTCATAATGAAAATATCTTATTCAAAAGTTAGTCTTTGAAATATCTTTTTTCTTCACCCTCAATTGATGATACTTAGATTAGAGTTCAATCTTGGAGAAGAATTGATCCCTATAAAGAAATCATCAATACTTGGGAGAGGGTACTTGTTCTTCACTATGATCCTATTAAGTTCTCTATAATTAATCCATAAACGCATTGATCTATCATTATTATTTAAAAATAGAATAGGTTCTCCCTAAGGAGACACACTTGGTCAGATAAATCACTTCAACAAAATATCTTAAAGTTGTTTCTTTAATTCCTATAACTCCACATTTTCTATTCTATATGGGGTCATAGATATCATCTTGGATCTAGGTGTGAGTTCAATGGATAACTCTACCTCAATTTCTAGGGGAGGTCCAGGTAGCTCTTCAAGAATTTTTTCAATGTATTATTGAATTATGGGGACATTTTCTATATTTATAATTTCATTTCTTTCTCCATATTCATTGATCATCTCCATAAAGTAGGATATGGAAGGTGATTCTAGAAAAATCTCATGTCAGGATATTTATCCTTTGAAAATAATTATGGTTTTTCCATTCAAGTATACTAAAATTTCCTTACTTTTACAGTTGATCTTAGTATTATACTTTTAGAGACAATCCATCCTTAGTATAGTGTTATATCCTACCATGGGAATGACTACTATATTTGCGATGATATTGTAATCACCAAAGTTAATACTAGAGTTTATATACACTATTGATACTAGGATAATCCCTCTAGGAGTCTTGAATGATAACTCTAATTCTAGAAACTCAAGGATTGATTCTATATTATTTGAAAAAATGGATGAAATAAAGAAATTCATAGAACTAGAATTAAATAAAGTACTTTATAGATTTGAGAGCATAATAAGTGTACCTTTCATCACATATTTTGGAGGCTCTACTTTATCTATTATGATTGCAAATGCCCGAACTCAATCCCTTGGACCATGATGGGGTTAATAGTGGTTTCCCTCTATTATATTCTAATTTTTACATTGATTGGAATATTCTAATATGTTCACACTCTATGTATTGAAATTCAGTATGGGACTGCACTATCTTCCCTTTTTCATTAGTGTTGAGAAGTTGAGGCTTCACTTCACCTTGATAGTTATGATCTATATGACCATATCTTACACACTTGTAACACTTTCCAATCACAAGTAATCAATTCCTTGAATTTTTCTTCCCAAATTTGTTGCACATGGGAATTTACACTTTCTTTCCTCCTATTTCGTGATCAAAATTCTTCCCTGAGTTCAACTTCATTTATCTCTTCTTTTCATTTGACCTATATGACCACTACATATCTCTAAATCCCAATTAAACCTTCATAGAACTCTCCACTATCTTCTCATAGCATTTATTTTCTCTATTTTATAAATTTATCCACATATGGGGTCTCATTCCACCAAATAATCTATCAAAATTTCCCTTAGGATCCATAACAACGATAAAGGTGTATAGAGAAAGTCTTGTAAATTTCATCTAACCACTTACCACTGATTCATTTTCCTTCTACTTCAGCTATATAAATTCGTTCTCTATCCTTTTTTACATCAAATGGGAAAATATTTATTGAAAAATATTCCATTTAACTCTTCTCACCCTATAACATGAATTTACCTTCTTTGATTTGTGTTTTTAATCAGTGTCCACCACTGATCAACTTCTCCTTATAAGAAATATACTACCATGGTGACTTTCTATAGCTCTAAACAATGGATTGCAAAAAATATATTTTCTATAGAGTCAATCCATTGTTTAATAATTAATGTATTGATAAATCCACTAAAAGAAGTTGGTCATTGATTCATGAATGACTCAATGAGATGTTGTTCCCTTCGATGTGAATTTGATTGCTCAACTTGATTCAAGTTATTATTCATAACTCAAGACAGTTTATTCATCATCCTCTTGAATTTTTCTATTCCATCTTCCATCATGTTAGGAAGTCCATCAGTGCATTGTCTGTTGTACTCATCATTTGTGTGTTTCCTCCTATTTCCCATCATTTTTATAATATAAAAAAACTTAGTGAGAAATTTGTTACTTTTAGGTATCTTATAATTTTAAAGGGAGTTTATGTCTTAAAACACCATTCTTAAATATTCTATTTATTAATATCCTTTAATAAAAAATACATTTTCTTTATATACTTTATAATGGTTAATAAAAATCCTATGATTAACCTAACATATCCCCTAGGAGTGTCAAACCAGGTGTGTAACAAGGATCATTTTCATGAACCATTTCTTGATTGAGTCTATATCAATGTGGTGTTTCGGGTGTTACCCCTAGGTACATATATGTTATAGCCACATCCACTTATAGTTTCTAGATAAGGATTTATTTTCTTGGAAACTAATTATTTAATAATCCAAAAAATACTAGGATGTTATTTTATATTTAAACATATCCTTAGGGGCTTTAATAATGTTTTCTAATCTTAATTTCCATAAATAAATAAACTATCCTCTGATACTGACTATATAATCCCAAATTTTTATTACATAAACTTCTCATTATGTGGAACAAAACATAGGATTTTTTAAAGTGTAGTTTCTTGGGAATTAGAAACATAATACATTAAAACATAAAACATTCTTATAATCCATGTAAAAGGATTCTTTATGGTTTCACCCTAAGTTTTCATTACTGGAACTCAAATCCTGGGGACATACATCAAAGGAAAGGGGTGAGTATGATCCCAATAAGGGAATAATCAAGGGAGAAATTTAGCATGTGAACATGAGGCATATCAATAAGAACATGAGGTATAAAAATATGACATGATTAGGAGAAAATGAGGTGTATAATAATAAAAAACACATTAATTATAATATGAAACTGTGGATAAAACATTTAAATTATACATTCATATACATATCTCCAAGGTTTATCACCAAGGTGTCATAAATCAAAATTACCAAGGTTATTCACCAAATTATCATAAAATATGTTATCTATAGAGATTAAATTATTTACCAAATGAATTGGAGTGCTATTAGGGAACAACCTTCATATGTATTAATTTCGTGTGAGCCACATTGATCATAATAGTTCATCTTTTAAACAACCTAAGGAAAATAAAGTATGAATTTTATATAAAATCATTGATTATGTGAGTTATTAAAGGTTTGACCATAACATCGTTTTTAACCCACTAAAAGGAATTTGGGTTTAATATATTTAAATCTCTGAATCAATAAATTATATTAACATCTAGGTGAATATCCATGTATAAATAAATGGTTTGGGTATTCACATTATAATAATTTCTCATTTAAAAGAGATAAATTTGAGAAGTAAATTCAGTAGCATGATGGGTATAAAATGTGGATTTATAAAAGGTTAAAATGATATATAATTAAGGTATAACATTTATAAAAAATAATTTGGAAGTAATATTAATATAAAAAATATAATAAAATAGATTAACATAATATTTATAAGATAAATACAAAAAATTGGTTCTTGAATTGAAGAGAAAGGAAGGAGAATTCCCTTACCTTGAAGAGTTACTTTTAAATATTGAGGATTAGAACCTTTTGGGGACTCATTGGGAGGAAAAATGACCAAATATTTGTGTATTATGGATTGGTAGTGAAGGGTAAGGGTGAAATGGGTGGGTATTTATATCAAAAGTGGAGGATTTGTTTAATAATTTCCAAATATAGGTCTTGGAAATCTAGGTTGTGGAAAATGAAAAACCCTTTGCCTTAACATGATTTTTTATCATGGTTTTATAATTTTGATTCATATTTTATGATATTTTAATCCATTATAACTAAAAACTATTATTTAATACTTCTTTGGACATGTAAAGTTAAATTTTTCACAAAATAATGTTGTTAAAATAAAATTTTCCATTTTAGAATTTGGAATGTCACTTACAGGTTTTGGAAATTGATTAAAAGACATTAAAATACTTAATATTAATAAAATAGAATATTTTAGTTCTTGTATTTTGGTTAATTAATTATTACATCATTATTACATCATTATTAAAAAAATATTAATTCATAAAACATATTGAAAACCCAATACTGTATTTTTACTATTCACTGAAAAATAAAGTATTTTAGAAAATTATCAAAAATTCACCCTAACCTAATTTTGTTGCTCTGATTTCAAATATAATATTTATTTTATCAAAATAATTGTATAAATATGATAATTTTATCTTTTAAATATAAAAATCCTTATTTATTGAAAATAGAAGTTTTTAAGACACAATCAAATTTCTGACACTTATAAAAATTTCTTAGGCCATTATAAAATTATTTTATCATTTATATTCAAATAATAGAATTTTAAAATAATATTTCAAATATTATTTAGAATACTTGTGTTTATTATAAAAGTTTATATATTTTCTAAAAATACAATATTTTATTTGTGTCCGAAAATCAATTTATCAAACTCTTATTACTTAAAAATATATTTTATTAAACAAAATCATTCTAAAAATGGAATTGATGGAATAAAAAATTAAATTTATAAAAAGAAAATTACACTTTAAGTAGCTAAGTACTAGACATGTAGCCCCTTATTACCCCCCCCCCCCCCCCCCCCGTGTATGCCCTAAGGGTAAGGTGTAAGATGGTGGTAGTTTCATGGGGTGGCTCGACTAACATTGACTGAGTGGTAATATCCATTAACTTGATCTTCTACCAATTGAGATTTCATTAAAGCTTTACTTGTTGAAGATCAGATTGGGATTGGTCAAGGGATAACCCCATTGATTCTACCTCCCCCCCCCCCAAGTTCTGACAAATGGGATTCAAATGGCATGACTCTACTGGTTGAGGCCATCGTTTATCCTTTATACATCAATTATCCTTTTTCATTACTACTTATAAATACTAATTATAATGGTAAAATTATTAGCTATGGGTATAGTTCCAAAATGTTAAATTGACCAATGGTCATATTTGACCAACAATCATATAACAGTCAAGTCCCAATGGTCACGTTTCCCTTTATAACCTATAAATACCACTTCATTATTTAACTCAATATTCAATAGAATCATTCCCAAGGTTATATTTTTAATTTATAATATTTTTATTGGTTTACTAATATCTTGTTTCTTTTCTATAGTGGTTTTCATGGGAGGGATGATTCTAATAGATTAGAGTGATCCATATTTTCCCATTTTATCTTTTTTATTTTATATTTTTCATCCAATTACAATGTTTGGAATTTTCCTTAGTTTTATAGATAACTAATGTAATGATATTTATTAATGAGATATGATTTTATCAGTTCCTATGTATTTTTTACATGTATAATATTATATAACATGACAAAAATTTGTTAAGGAAAAAAATATAATTTAAAAAATATGGTTCATGACATGCATGGGATTTGGTAAGGTTCATTCAATTAAGGCTATATTAGTGAATATTGATGTGATTGAAGGTGTAAGAGATGTTCATTCATATTCACATAATCATGATGCTTAGTCAAGAAATGATTCAATATTTTTATGATAAAGTTAAAATGAGATGATATATAATGATCAATCTTTCAAAAAAACCATGAGTTTCAAATAGGAATATTTGAAACTTAATATCCATGATCAAAATAGAGAATAAAATCAGTTAATTCTATAAACATTATTTAGTGTATTAAACATCATAAATTTATTAGTGATTTAATAATTTTTTAAGAAAATTTATGATGAAAGTAAATGATATATGAGTGAGATATCAAGCTTATTTTTTTCAAGAATAATAAATATATTAAAAGGTATGGTGATTTTTTGTTCTTTAGCTCAAAAATCACATACTAATAAATCTTATATGAATGTTTAGATTTTAAATGTATTAATTTTCAAGAGGATAAAATATATAATGTTATTTTAATCATGAGTAGACTCAATCTTGGAGTCTTTGATGGTTTTTATAGAAATATATAATTCCTGAAATCAAAATATCCACACCAAAAAGATGTTGTTACTATAAATTTTTATATAGTAATGGATAATTAAATCGAATGTGTGTTTTTATAAATAATTTTTGAGGAATAAGAATTTAAAACCATAGTATAAAATTTGAAATTTGCATTCTACCATGAGATAAAAATAAGTAAGGAAAATGAGAAAAATAAAAGAGTGGAACTCCAACAATTTTACTAGAGATAGAGGTTTGAAAATAGATGTCACACCCCGACCACATATACTCTTTTATTTTATTATTTTCTCAATATTGGATCTTTTGGTTGAGGTTCGGGTTGAGTTCCTAACAGAATTCCTTTTGTTTTTGTGGTTTTCGGTTTCCTTTTATACCTATTATTAGTTATTCTTGTTGGTATTAAGATAAAGTTGCATGTCGGGGAGTTTTTGACACCCACAATGTCACTACTTCGTGTTTAAAACATTCAGGGATCATTGGGTGAACTTCCCTAGTGTTTGGGGTGTAATATAGGGATTTTCAGAAAATTTTTGAGGTCACATGGTTTTAGAACAACCTAGAAAAATCATGAAACCTAACCATGTGAAGTTTCAGGAGTTTTCTGGTAGCCCTCGCACGGTTTGACAAACTGTGCAGCAAAACCATGCAGCCACTTGTGTGCTTTATAAATTTTGATGTGGAGCTATGTTTTGGGTGATTCCACCTCTCAAATGAAGCCCCAAGTGTTGGATATCGACCGGAGGGATCCTCCCCTTCTTCCTGATTCTATTTGGGGCGATTTTGGGTAGATTTATCAAGAAAGGTTCATGATTCTTCATGTTTCCTTCATCAAATCTTCTCTCATTCTCTTTCCCTCTTTGTTCTAGGGTTTTCTTTGGGGGTTTTATTTCATGGATGAACCCTAATGTATAAGGTTTATGTTTGGTTCATTTTTATTTGGATCTAGAGCATGTTAATGGTCCATGGGGATTAGATCACTCATCCCTTGAAGTTTTATCACATCCGCACATAGTTGGGGTAGGCGTTTCCAACTTTTTCCTTTTCAGAACACTCCACGAGAAATTGTGTGTTTTTATTTAATTTTTAAATATCTTTTTCACATATAATATATCTATGGATTGATATGAATGATGATTTCATGTTGGTAGAATTTACTAAAAATATTTTTTCAAAGGAATTTTTGTGAAATACCTAGGTTTATTACACCTAGGGTTATTTTTTAAAATTTCATCATTATTTAAAGTTAAATTGGTGTTTTTTATGAAATATTTATCCTTGATTGTGTTGGGATGTTTGTTTATTGTTTTTGGTCTTGATTTGGTGTGTATGGTTTGGTAATGATTTATCTTGTTAAATGTGTTAAAATGTTGTAAAAAGGGTTTTATGGTTACAATGGATATGTTTTATGTCCTTTAAATAATGTGGATGGTTAGATGTGGTTTTAAATAAAATGGTGGGTTTTGTGGAAATGTTTTTTGGGTGTTCCTTGAAATACGGATTTCCTAAATGTGGTTTAAAATGTAATCCCATGGGGTTGGGTAGGCATGTTTAGCTTTTGGTGTGTGTGTTTTGGAAAATGTTTGGCTTGAGGGGCCATTTGGCATTGCATATTTTAAGATTGTTTTAGAAATGTTTTCTAACTATTTTGATAAATTTATTTGGGTTTTTAAGCTTAATGGAACGTTTGGCATGTTATTCGAGTTTCATGCTTTTTTCCCTAAAATGTGGAAAGGCTTGTTTAGAAAATTCTTGGGGAAGTGGTGTTCCTCATTGTTTTAGAAGTGATTTGTAAATGTTTTGGTGTGCATAAGTTATTGATAATGGGTTTTGGGTGTGCATGTAGTGGATTATAAAATGAGATGCTCAGTTTGGTTGATATACGGTGTATGTGGTAACATGTGATGTGTGAAATTTGATTGAGTGAAAAAAAAGGGAAGCCCATGTATCTAGGTGGGAAGACTTGTACTAGTGTGCTAGAGAGACTATGGGGTTTGGCCTCTATTTCACATAGAAAGTTTGATGATGAAAACACTAACAAAATTATGATGATGATGATGTTGTTGGGGACCACAAGGTTATGGGTATGTTACCTACTAGTGGATCGTGCATGAGAACAGATATTGTTATGGTTACTCTTACACCGAGATACGAGGTACCTGGATCCCATAGCTAGCTAGTGCCTAGGGGTGTTCCTGTGACTAATGCTCAATGATTATATTGCACCTCTCGTCGGCATATGGTAGGTTTGGTTGGAAACTTTAAATGTAAGTTTTTTTTATTTAAAGTTCCATTCTTTGAAAAAAAATTCCATTTAAAGTTGTTTCATTAAAAATTGTTACTAGTATTTTTTGTGTTCGTTTTTTGTTATAAAATGATAGTTTTCTTGAAAAATGGATGGTGGCATGTGTTGGACTTTGAAATGGTAAAGTTGTGATTGTTTAATAAAATGTTAAAAATATATTTTTATAATTGTATTTAAAACTAGTGTTAATGGAATGTTTTGGGAAAGGAAACACATGGAATCTGTGGTGATTTACTACTGAGTTGTTAGCTCACACACTACCTATACCACTCGGTGCCGGTAGGCCCGAGCTGTTTTGTAGGTTCAATTTTTTTTAGGTATCTTGGTTCAGGTGCTCGTGGTTGGAGTGGGTTTGGTCTTGTGGTTAGAGGTGACCAAGATGTCACATGGAGATAGTGGTAGCTTGGTCCAGTTTTAGTTTTTTCTCAGTTTCATTTTGTTTGTTTTATTCTTTAGTATGTTTAGTTGCATATTGTATTGGGATCAACTGTTTATTTATTTATGTTTAGCTATGGGTTGTTGCTGCATGATCATTTTGATTAGTTTGTTTATTTGATCATGGTTATTGGGCTGAAATCGTTCCCACTTGTTTTATATATGATGTCTGACACTAGTTGTCAGCTTGTGGGGATCGGGAACGCCCTTCGGGTCATGTTATGGGCTGGGTCTAGTGTCGGTTCATATGGAATCCAAGCTTGGTTTATTAAAAAATGGTATCATAGGAGTTTCTTTATATTTGGGTTGTTTAGTAGATGGAGATTAGGAATTTCGAGGCTCGGGATGCAGGTGCGGGAAGGGCATCATAAACCCTTGGTCGTTCTGAACCTCGAGTCACTAGGGGTAGTCCAGGATTTGAGTCTTTTGTTTTGGGTTTTCTTGGATTGAGGGATGACAATTGAGGTGAACTGGTGTCATTTTGTGGCCTCACATGGGGTGGTGACCCGTGTGGATTCCAAGTGCCCAGTTCAAGGCCCTCTTAGTGTTATTCCTTACTTGGGGTATAGCCCACCACCATGTCTTTGGGTTAGGCATAGGCACTAGTCCCTCATTCCGATGGTCCATTGTTGGTTGGGTTTCATTTTTTTTAGTTGGTGTATGTTTATGTTGAAAATGAAAGTGTATTTTTAAAATGAAAATGGATTTAAAAATGGAAGTGTTTTCCATGAAATGGTTTTAAATTGATAAAGTGGGTTTTCAAACATTGAGGGTGTTTTGGGTTTGGGAATGTTGATGGAATGTGGCCCTTGGTGTTTCTTATGGATGTTGACATGTGTTTGGGTATGTGTGAGAAGCGCATATTGGAACATGAGGATAGGAATGGATGGACTCACATGTAACTGTTAATGGGATACCATGGGTTGGGTTTTGGAATTAAAGTCTTATCATGGTTTTCCTAAAGTGGATTTGAATGAGAAAATGATTTCGAGAATTTGTTTTTTTTCTTGAAAAATGGGTTATTGGTACTTGGTAATTAGCCTTGGAAGAAGGTCGTTTTCAGTTTTAAAAGAAAAAATGATGGGTTTTGAAAAATAATATTATGGTGGTGTTTATTTTTACTTGGATTTTGAGCCAGTTGGTTTTGGTTTGAGGTGTTCCTCTTTGTTTATGCCTCAATTTGATGTTGGATTTGGTATGTGCTTTTCATGTTGTTCAGGAAATGCTGCCCAAAAAGGTCCCCAAAGTTCCTAATGAGTCATTCCTTGTTTCTGATTATTCAAGAGTGTTACCTGTATTTCATGGTGTTCAAGGATCGTTAGCATCTGTGGAGTAGATTGAAGAGGTAAAGAAAATCCTCAAGTTGTTGGGAACTCCTGAGGTTGTTAGAGCTCATGTTGTCTTAGGGCTGCTTGAGGGTCCAACCTTAGACCAATGGAATCTAGTTGTCCCATCATCATTATAAGTTGGGATGAAATGGGATGTTTTTAAGGTCACTTTCATCCAATGGTTCATACCCGAGGAGGTGAAGTTGAGGAAAGTGGTAGAGATGCGGGACGTTCAGCAAGGCCAATGGTCTGTAAAGTCTTACGTTGAACATTTTAAGGAGCTGGTTCCCTATTCCTTGGAAGCAGTGACAAAATATGAAGTAAAAAAACCATCTTTTTTTCTGGGGTCTTCATCTTGAGATTAAAGAGAATGTACTCTCATCTGGTGAAACCTGTTTCGAGAAGTTGGTAGATGAGGTGTTCATATCTGAGCTGGTTTTTGGGGTGAAACTAGTGGTTGTTGGTTCTCGTGAAGGTTCCCTATAGGGAAAGTAGAGTGTGCTAGGAGAATCAATTTCTGAAAAACATCCTTTGTCAGCTATGACTTCTAGTTCTTCGGACCATTTACTTGTGTGTTTCCAGTGTGGCCGGTTTGGTCACTCAAAGATGTATTTTCATAGTCCTCTAAAGAATTTCCACCATTGTGCCTATTTGGTTCATTTAGAGAATTTCTCTAGGAGGTGCTATCTAAAAATAAAGTCTTGATCATAGGATGTGTTGCCTGACTGTGATACAGGAGATGCTTCAGCCATCAAATCCCCAACCATAGGTCTTGGGGTGAAGCTCACGCATGGTCAGGAGTGACAGGGGGTGTGAAACCCAACCTAGTTTTTTTCTGTGTTGGGATGGAAATGTTTAACATCTCCTTGTTCTTGTTGCCCTAATTTTGTAAGTTAACTTTTTTTTAGTAATGGTGTGATGAACTAGATCTCTTTTAACCCAAATAGTTGAGTCTATCTAAATGTGGCCTTTGAAAATTTTCATTCTCATTTGAGTGTGTCTTGCCTTTGTGTAGGTTGGTCGTAGTTTTAACTTTCATCAGTAATCATTTGGAGATGCTTGAGTTTTTTATAATTAGTTTATTGTGGGTTCAGTTTGTTTAGGAGGTTCCCTGTTTTAGTGGTGGTAGTGTCCAACTGGTATGTGGAATTTTAGGTTTGAACCCAGTCAAAGTTTTTGGTTTTTGGAGTTTTCATGAGGTTTTTCCAGGTGAAGAACGGTTACCGCACGACTAGTCGAAACTGTGAAGCCCCAGCTAGGAGGACAGAACCAACTACACGGCCAGCGCATGACCATGTGGTAGGTATCATAACCATTTGGATTTATGTCATTTTTGGGTAGAGGCGTTGGCACGGTTGGCGCATGATTTTGAAATAGTGCGGCCAAGCTGTGCAGGGTGCCTCTTCCTTCTAGTAGTTCACGCACGGTTGGTGCATAGTTTGGTAAACCGTGTGGCCAAACAATGTGAGTTGTATATAAAATTTAAATGTTGAAATACCTTGTTTCTAGTTTCATTGTGGGTTTTTTTGGGGGGTTTAAATGTTGTTCTTATTAGTTGAGTTCTTGTGGTGGGGATAACCCTCTCGTGTTCTCCCCTCATCCTCATTCATGCATTGTGGTTTCGTCTTGATTGGTCAAGTGTGACTTGTAGAGTGAATATTCATCCCAGGGTTTATGTTTTCCCCTTGCTTTTTTCCGGGCATGGACTTGAGCTTTGGTTTACTTTTGGATGGGTGACTTTATGGAGGTAGAAAGTGTCTGTGGTGGGGAGAATTGTCACACCCCAACCACAGATAATCCTTTATTTTATTCTTTTCTCGATGTTTGATCTTTTGGTTGAGGTTTAGGTTGAGTTCCCAAAAAAATTACTTGTATTTTTTTGGTTTTTGGTTTCCTTTTATAACTATTATTAGTTATTCTTGTTGGTATTAAGATAAAGTTTCATGTTGGGGAGTTTGTGACACCTATAGTGTCACTACTTTGTGTTTAAAACATTCAGGGATCATTGGGTGAACTTCCCTATTATTTGGGGTGTAATATGGGGGTTTTCAGCCAATTTTTGGGGTCTCATAGTTTGAGAACGGCCTGGAAAAACTGTGAAACCTAACCATGAGAAGTTGCAGGAGTTTTCTAGTATCCCTCACACGGTTTGCGCATAGTTTGACAAACCGTGCAGCAAAACCGTGCAGCCACTTGTAGGATTTGTAACGTTTGACGTGGAGCTCTGTTTTGGGTGATTCCACCTATAAAATGAATCTCCAGGTGTTTGCTATCGACTAGATGGATCCTCCCCTTCTTCCTGCTTCTATTTGGGGAGATTTTTGGGGTATTTATAAATAATGTTTCGTGATTCTTCATGTTTCTTTCATCAAATATTCTCTCCTTCTATTTCCCTTTTTGTTCTAGGATTTTCTTTGGGGGTTTTCTTCCATGGATGAACCCTAATGTATAGGGTTTATGTTTGGTTCGTTTTTATTTAGATCTAGAGCATGTTAATGGTCCATGGGGATTATATCACTCGTCCCTTGAAGTTTCATCACATCCGCACATGGTTGGGGTAGGCGTTCCCAACTTTTTCCTTTCCAGAACACTCCACGAGCAATTGTGTGTTTTCATTTAATTTTTAAATGTCTTTTTCATGTCTAATATATCTATGGATTGATATAAATGATGATTTCATTTTTTTATAATTTACTAAAAATAGGTTTTCAAATGAATTTTTGTGAAATACCTAGGTTTATTGCACCTGGGGTTATTGTTTAAAATGTCATCATTATTTAAAGTTAAATTGGTTTTTTTATGAAATAATTATCCTTGATTATGTTGGGATGGTTTTTTATTTTTTGTGGTCTTGATTTGGTGTGTATGTTTTGGTAATGATTTATCTTGTTAAATGTGTTAAAATGTTGTAAAAAGGGTTTTTTGGTTACAATTAGATTGTTTTATGTTCTTTAAATAATGTGGATGGTTGGATGTGGTTTTAAAGAAAATGGTGGGTTTTGTGGAAATGGTTTTTGGGTGTTCCTTGAAATACTGATTTTCTAAATTTGGTTTAAAACAAAATCCCATGGGGGTGGGTATGCCCGTTTGGATTTTGGTGTGTGTGTTTTGGAAAATGTTTGGCTTTAGGGGCCGTTTGGAATTGAATATTTTAAAATGGATTTATAAATGGTTTATAAATGTTTTGATAAATGTATTTGGGTTTGTAAGCTTAAAGGCTTATTTGGCATGTTATTAGAGTTGTATATTTTTTTCCCTAAAATGTGGAAAGTCTTTTTTAGAAAATTCTTAGGGAAGTGGTGTTCCTCATTATTTTAGAAGTGATTTGTAAATGTTTTGGTGTGCATAAGTTATCAAGAATGGGTTTGTGATGTGCATGTGGTGGATTATGAAATGAGATGCTTGGCTTGGTTGATATACAGTGTATGTGGTAACATGTGATGTGTGAAATTTTATTGAGAACAAAAAGGGAATCCTGAGTATCTAGGTGGGCGGACTTGTACTAGTATACTAGTGATCCTGTGGGGTTTGACCCCTGTTTCGCGTAGAAAGTTTGATGATGACAACACTAAATAAACTATGATGATGATGATGATGATGTTGGGGACCACTAAGTTATGGGTATATTCCCTACTAGTGTATTGTGCATGATAACAGATATCGTTATCGTTACTCTTACACTGAGATATGAGTTACCTAGGGCCCACAACTAGCTAGTGCCTAGGGGCGTTCCCGTGACTAGTGCTCAATTATTATTTTTCACCTCTTATCGGCATATGATAGGTTTGGTTGGTAATTTTAAATGTAAGTGTTTTTTCTTTAAAGTGGAATTCTTTGAAATTGTTTTCCATTTAAATTTGTTCCATTGAAAATTTTTACTAGTATTGTTTGGGATGGTTTTTATTATAAAATGATAGTTTTCTTGAAAAATGGATGGTGGCATGTGTTGGCCTTTGAAACGGTAAATTTGTGTTTGTTTAATAAAATGTGAAAAATCTATTTTTATAATTGTATTTCAAACTAGTGTTAATGTACTGTTTTGGGAAAGGAAACACTTGGGTGATTTCCTACTGAGTTATTAGCTCACAGCCTACCTATACCACTTGGTGTTGGTAGAACTGAGATGTTTTACAGGTTCAAGTTTTTTTAGGTATCTTGGTTCAGGTGCTCATGGTTGGAGTGGGTTTGGTCTTGTGGTTGGAGGTGACCAAGATGTCACATGGAGATTGTGGCAGCTTGGTCCATTTTTAGTTTGTTCTCAGTTTCATTTTGCTTATTTTATTCTTCAGTCTGTTTATTCACATATTGTATTTGGATCAACTATTTATTTATTTATGTTCAGTTGTGGTTTGTTGATGCATGATCATTTTTATTAGTTTATTTATTTGATCCTCATTATTTGGATGAAATCATTCCCACTCAATTTACATATGATACCCGGTAATAGTTTCCATATCGTGGGGATTGAGAATGCCCTTTGGGTCATGTTACGGACTGAGTCTGGCATCGGGTCATATGGCATCCTAGCTTGGTTCGTGAAAATAGATTATATATGAGGATCATACATTGTGACCTATGCATTAGATATATTTTTATTATATGTAAAATTTTGGATATTTAAATTTATGGTAGTATAAATTTCCCAAAAAATAATGTTAAATCTACCTGTATAGTTGTTCATTGTAGAGAGAAAAATAAAACATAGAGGAGGGAGTTGTCTGAGGGGTTTTCCATAATAGAGGAGTGTGTTGGGATAAATATATCTATCTCAATGAATAAGATGAATAAGTATATACTATATATTGAATAATATTATTTTTGATATCAAATAAGAAGAAGAAGTTGAGAAAGTCTGCCTAAGTTCCAATGGTCAGATTTAGTTGAAGAAAAATTCTTATGATACTAAGTATCACAGATGCAGTGAGAAAGAAAGGATAACATGTATAAAATTCAATTGAATATTTAAAGGTATTCATAATCCTTGAATTCTGAATGAAACCAAATATTGAGTAGAATTCATGTGTTTTTAAAGATCGGGAGGTAGTCTAAGACTCCGAGTAGTTGAGGAAGTAGATCATATTTTTGAACACATCAACATCTCTGGACAAATTAGTGATCTACTTCAATGGGTTTGAATTTGTGAAGAACTGGCATGATGCCAATATAAATAAAATTTTGGAGAAGTATTGTTATATTTTTTTAATATAGTGAACATTAACCTATGTAACATGGAAAAAATGGATTTAGGATGATACTTGTACATCCCAATTATATTCAATGATAAGATTATTAGTATAGAATCTATGACTTTGTGAGATTTGATCATAGTAAGGAGTAGGTTTCCTGCATTAATGTAGAACCTTTTAAAAACATTTTGTGTTGATCTCTATTTAAATTTTTTATTTCATATGGTTTATATTATAGATAGAGAAAAAAATATCATCTTATGTCTTAACCGACCACGGAGGTTCAAAGACCAAAGGGGTAAAAATAATTAAAAAACAAATTTTGAATTTAGTAAAAATTTGACCACACCAGATTCAGCCACCTCTTGTGAGTATCTACACTGGTCTACTGAGACTTATAATTGGTATAATAGAATAGGTTCTATTTGATTGGGTCTATATATATATATATATATATATATATATATATATTATTTTTTGGATATTTTTATTATAGTTTTATGAAGTGAATATTTGAAATGAAAGATTCTCAGGTGGAATAATCTTGTTCTATTCCTATTATTAAAAATGTAGGAGTCACTACCAAGTCTCTAAGAAATAAGAGAAAAAATGAAAATAATAATAAGATAAGTAACTTAAAAGTGAAATAGGACCAACCACCAGCTAAAGGTAATCAGAGTAGTGTGTGTTTAGATGAATCCATTGAAATTTATTCCTCTGATGATACATTCTCAAGTTTTGATGGAAATGGTTATATAAAATATGTTAAATTTATCTACTTATAGGCTAAGAAATATATGAATAAAATTCTTAATTAATCTATTATTTATAAATTATATTTTTTCCAGAATTTTCATGATGATATTTCATATCTAGAAGATAATTTTGAAGAAATGTAAAAAGAATTAAATGGACAATTGTAAAAATATAACTCACTCATCAAAGAACTAAAAACCAAGGAGTAATAACTACATATTTATAGAGATAAATTCTCAATGTATGAATATAATTTACAATATAACATTTATGAGAAATTTATGACTAAAAAAATCTATAAAAATAAGATCAATGATTTGTAGAATCACATAAATCTACCATGGATGTTAAGAATACTCAATTGGAGGTTAAAAGTTATAGAGTAAAAGAACTTAAAAACATGCTATAAGGTGTATGATAAATGTGTGGAGATAAAATTAAAATTATTAAGGATAATTTATCTAAAATATTGAGATACATTATATCTAAAATGTATACTATTAATCTTAAGTGTTTTGTGTTGGTAGTAAAATTGAAAATTTTGGAAACAACACAATTCATTACTTTCCAATAAGATGAGAAAAGAATTACTATAATAGTATTTTTGATAATTGTAAAACCTATAATAAGACTCAAAATGGTCACAAGAGGGGATGATAATTATCTATTGATCATCCATTAAAAATATCATAGAGTATGGAATCCCATAACTCAGTTGAATCTATTTTTAATAAATCATATTCAATTGCATGTGAAGATTTCAATTAAAAAAATATATAAACGTGGAAGGTAAAAAATGCTAAAAAAATTCACCACATCATCAAGGTAGAATTTATTCATGTCCAAGAAAATAATATCTCTAAATAGAACTCAAAATGTTGTTTCTAAAATCCAAAAACAATAAGGTACTCAATTATGTGATACTATACCAAAGAAAAAAAGAAACACATTTTTGGGCCACTATTGGTGTTGTAGAAGAATTGGGCACAAGTACATTGATTATTAGAATAATATTTCAATAAATAAAAGTTATATAAGACCTAAATAAATGGGTAGTAGTGCTAAAATTTAGAGAAAGTCTGATGGATAAATGAAGAGTTTATAAAAAAGAAAAATATGTTTAGTACAAACAGATTTGATTCATTTGATAACTTATATGGATATTACAATAAAGGTATACACTGTAATGAGGAGTTTTGGTATGTACCATCCAAAAATAAATTTTAAATGAAAGTGAAAGGAATTCAATAATATAAATAAAAGTCAGTGAATCACAATGAAAAGTATTCCTCAGGAAACAAAAAAGTGAAGATAAGTACCAAACGATCACACCCAAGAAGCCAGTGAAGAAAGTTGTGAAGGGTATTACAAAATATTGGAGAAGATACTTTTATTTTTGTAATAAATACCACATTATATATAATTATAATATTTATATGAAAATTATATTGAATGGAACCAATAAGTAATCTAAAATAAAAAATTCAATTCAAGAAAGGTATAACATAATTGGATTAGTTTTCGATACTCCTTCTGAAGAGGTTGAGAAGCTACCTAAGATGGAAAAATTAAAATGTAATACAGTGGTTTGTGGATAGTGAAAATAGGCAGTACACATGGATATATTATGTATAATGGTGTTTCCTAGACAAATGAGAAACAAAGGGAACACATTAGTAAAATTAAGTTCTAAAACTATGTATGCGTAGAAAGAGTCTACACTGGATAAGAAAGATAACCACACTCCAAAAGATTTCTTGAAAATATTGATATCCTAGTTGGAAGAGGGTAAAAGGATGAAACATGCTATAGGAAAAGAAATTTCTCTAATTACTCAAGTTAATAAGGTCGTTCTAGATAATAATAAAGTTAAAAAGGATATAAAATACATGTTTCCCAAAGGTAAATTTTTTTGGAGAATCAAGGGTGAAATGAGAATGAAGAAGTCTAGACACCTTAGAGCATTAAAGAAAGGAGTCTTTGAGTTGAGAGATAATCCTTAACCATATTTCTCACATTTATGTACTGATACAAGTCCACCGTATACCTATATTATGTTGGTTTGTATATTTTGGAAAATATAATTGAAGGCGAAGCATCAAAAAGAAAGAATTATCCATCATGGTCATTCACAAGTGGAATTTAGTTCTTGGTATCAGTCTCTAATAGGTATCATACATGATTGGAATTATCCATGGTGAATATTGGGAAACATCCCTTTAGGGTGAGCTACCAAAATGAGAGAAACTATCAAAGTTCTGTCATTTTATACTTAATCTTGAATTTTAGATATCCCTTACAAAAAGAATAAGTTTGAGGTATGGTTTTCACATACCAATTTGGTTTTGGTTTATATTTAACATGTTTATCATTGGGGAGTGATTATGAAACATAATAGGGGAGAAAAATGGATTTTTACTTGAACATTTTTGATGTATTTATTGAGTTGAGTGAAGTTTCATAAAATTTATTAAAATCCAGTTTGTACAACCCCTAAGAAGAGTATTTCTGAGTTGGTATGACATTGTGAGTACTTTATAGAAAAATTTGTTTTCTAAATATACGTATCTTATTTTCTAAACTAAGTTTTCCAAATTATACTTATATTTGGATAGGTTGTGGAACATTTATAAGAAAAATTTTATTCTACCCTTCTCACATGGAATGAATTGAGCATCATGAAAGTGAAAGAGCACAAATGATGAGAGGATGTGTTTCTTAAAATTAGCAGAGTAAGGAAGAGAATTACCTTATAACCAAGATATTAATAAGGGTGAGAAAAAATATTTCCCCTCCTTTTCATTTATTTTAAATATGGGGGAGAGAAAGTACATTGACTTTGGAGATGAAGTTGGTATCGAGAACAAATACAAAGGGGGATATTAAAGTGACCTTTGTATTGAGTGTGGTATTTTTTTAAATGTGATCAGTGGAGTAAAGTCAATGTATACTGATGTTAGTTGATGGAGTAAGTTTCCACCCACTTAATATGAAGTTGGATACCCATGAACTTATGGTTAATGGAAGAATAAAGAAAATGAAGGCTTTCCTTGAATAATTTTCTTGAAATATTCAAGTGAGAAAACCTAAAATTTGATGATTGTTTGATATGGTTTGTATGGATATGAAAAGTGATAAAAGATTATAAGGATAACTATATACAAAATATTACAAATGAAGAGAGGATATGGCTATTGACCTGTACTAGTAAAATAGTAGATTTTTACTTAAAAGAATAAATGAGGTGCAATGTTTTGGAGAACAACTGTTTGAGTTTTGGAGAAACCATACAAGGTTTATCTAGTATGTTGGATGCTAAAATTAGTGATAAAAAATACTTGTATAAAGGATTGAATGACGTATATTGAATCTGGAAGTATAAAGGTAGAGAGTTACTTGATATACTCAATCTTGATTATTTAAATGTTTTAAGACCTTTGTAATGGTGCTGAATAAGTTGGAACTAGTTTTATAATTCCCAAAAGAGATTATAGTTATTTGAAGTTTATTTAAAGTGGTTGGAAGAGTCATTAAAATGTTTTAAAGAAAATTTTAATCTATTTTAAGAATCTATAATGTATATGATTAATCTTAAAATTTGGATAAGTATTGAAATTTACATAAGGTTGGGATAACCAGTGGCCATAAGGTTATGAAAACTAGTGTGTAAGGTTCAGTCATGCCCACATAAGGTTAAGACATATTACCATAAGGTTGTGTATCTCTTCATAAGGTTTAAAAATACTTCATATGGTTGGGACATGTATATTTTATGGTTGAGATAGATCCATGTAAGGTTGAGACATATATTTATATGGTTGATCCTATGACTTGATAAGGTTGAGATAAGGTAGCATAAGGTTCATACATGTTTACATAAGGTTAAGAAAAATCTTATAATGATTTGTTAGGTTGATACTGACACAAATTTCAAAAAAGTCACTTTCCACCACTGATGTGCATGGTACTTGGTAAGTTTTATTAAATTAAGGATATATCCATGAAGGTTGACATACTTAATGATGAAAGATCCATTCATTCACATTTAGGTAATCATGATGATTAGTTAAGCCAAGATCCAAGCTTGTTATGAGGAAGGTCAAATGATATGAGAGATAAAGATCATTGTTTCAAAAAATTTGTGAGTTTTAAATAATAATATTTGAAACACAATATATATGATCAAAATTTATTATAAAATCAATCAATTTTAAATACATTATTTAATGAATTAAACATCAAAAAATTATTTTTTATTCCAGAATTTTTTTAAAGGAAATTCATAACAAAAGTAAAATATATGTGAGTGAGATATCAAATTGATTTTTTTATTTTAAATAATAAAGTTGATATAGAAAGATATAATTCTTTGATGTTCTTCAGTTCCTAAATCTCATTCTAATAAATCTATTATTTAAGCTAATATTTCAAATGTTTAATTTTTCAAGAGGCTGAAATATCTGTTACTACCATTGCTGCGAGGAGACTCAAGAACGGATTCTATAATGATTTTATGGGACACTAAAAAATCAAAAATGAGAAGTTCCAAACCAAAAATATGATATTACTATACATTTTTGTACAACCATGGGTGAATGAATTAAATGTGTATTTTTATGGATTATTTTTGAGTAATAAGAACTTGATCTTGCTATAAAAAATATAAAATATACATTTGAGAGAGGAAATTAAGAAAAATGAAATGAGGGAACTCTATTAATTTTATTATAGATTCATATTTAAAAATAAAGAATATGTGAATATTGTGGGGGTACGTCCTGCACATGCGATGTATTTTTCTTACATACAAACTTTGAGATATTATTATTTTTAGAAATTGAAATCAACAAAAAAATAAAGGTTAAACCACCTGTAAAGTTATGAATTATAGAAAGAAAAATAAAAACTTTAGTGAGAGTTATATGAGGTGTGTGCCGTAATAGAGGAGTGTGCTGAGAGAACTAGATATCTCATGAGGGAGAATAAGAAGCAGTAGATATTACATAATGAATAATATTATTTTGGGTATCAAATAAGAAGAAGAAGTTTAGAAATCCTACCTTAGTTATTCTGTTTAGATTCATTTGATGAATAAGTCCTATGATACTAAGTGTCACAAATGAAATGAAAAATAAAGGTTGATATGCATGTAGTTTTATAGAATATTTAAAAGCAACCATAATCCTTGAAGCCTAAGTGAAAATAGAGGCCAAATTTAATGCATGTATTCTTGAAGATCAAGAGGAAGTCAAAGAATTTATGCAGTTGAGGAGGCATATAAATTTTTTGGATGCATCAACATCCCTGGAAGATTGGTGATATACTTCATCAAGGCTGAATTTGTAAAAAAATGGTTTGATACCAGTATAAAGATTCCGCAAGAGTATTATTGTCCACTAATGTAATATAGTGAACATCTAAATGTGTAATATGGTGAACATGGATTTATAATGATACCTTTTCATCCCACTTGTATTTGATGATAATATTATTAGTGGAGAATCTATGAATTAGTGATACTTGATCACAATAAGGGGAAGGTTTTCGACATTGGAGTCAAACCTTGTAAAAGGACCATGTGTTGATCTCTGTTTATTTTGTATATTTCATGTGTTATATGTGATAGGTAGAGAAAATTATATTCACTTGAGTATTAACTAATTATATAGGTTCACTGACCAAAGGGGTGAAAATAGTTAAAAGAATATTTAGAATTTGGTAAAAATTTGATCACACCTGATTCACTCTCCCTCTCAGGCATGTCTACATCATTCCATTGTGATTTACACCATCTTCAGCCCCAAAACATCTAAAACCTACAAATATTCCACATAATACTACAATAACCCTAAACATCATAAATTAAAATCATAGTACACTGAAATAAATGAAAATCGACTCTAAAATTAATAATTCAGAACCCGATCACCCATAAGAACCTGAGGATCCAAAAGAGAAAGCACTAGCTAGAATCTTTCCACACCTATCTATCAAGTTCTGACATTCATATCTTTGAAATAAAATTTCTCCACCAATTACTAAGGGTGATATGATAACATTTTATTTAAAACTAACTGAGGATATCCATACCAAACACCCAATCAGACCTGTGGAAAGGCTCAAAGGGTGTTCCTAATCTGTACAGGCTGGAAATGTTTTCCTGGGAATTAAGGAATAACTCTTGGAAATAGTCTCGCCTAATAAATAATAAATAACATGAATCATAGTTCTTATTGGAAGTATATCATGGTGTGTACATACATTATTCTTCTATAGAAAAAAATAATTTTTTTAAAATAAAAAACCATAAAAGGAATAACTCAAAATAACCTACCAACTCATTATAAATTTAAAAAAGATAAAATAGAAAAAAATATACAAGAGAGGATGACTTGTATGAGAAAACCATGGTACAATAAATAAATAAAACCCATAATACCAAACTTTAGTCTCCTTGTGAATCAAATTAACCATCAAATATCAATACTAACCTTCTCCATGAGTATCCAAAAAGGAGAAGTTATGATAAAGGAGCTTCTCGAGAGCTGGAACCCAAACTAAAAAACACCCACTGAGTCTACTGACACCTAGTGGTACATTTAGGGTGTGAGATCAACATCCCAATATGATTTTTCCTTAGAGTACATGCATTTACTTCTGTCAAAATATACCATAACCACTAGTTTGAAAATTTAGTACTTGAAAGTATGATTTTTATCATTTGGAAAACAAATACATACCCTTATCAAATTATTTTCTAAAACCCAGAATGAACTTTAAAGAAACATTAAAAATTTCCTTTCAATAATTATTATAAAAAAATTATTCATTAAAAACCCATTTTTAATTTCAATTTTAAAACTAAACTGGATAAAAACTCATAAAAGACTAAAATAAATGTCAACCAGAAAAATAGATGGGTGCAATAAGTTACAGAATCTGGATAGTATGGCATGTTAGGTACTAAAACTATAAGAAAATAAGAAAATAAGAAATAAGTTTTAGAAGAAAAAAATTATAATAGGGTCATAAAATATAATTGAAATGTGTAGAGCATATTATGATGGGGTACTAAGGAAAAAATAGGTAAAAAAACTTGAACTAAAGTAAAATAAATAGAAATAAGTAAAGTATACATAATCCTAGAAAATTATTAAGAATATAGTAAGAATATCCTAGACATAATTATGTGGAACCATATACTGACCTATCTATGAAGTTCCTAGTCTATAAACTCTCAACTTACTCTAAACTAGCCTCACCAGTGGAACTCCCTATAGTCATGGTGTATTATATAATATGGGATGGTAGTCAGATTATCATCCAAACTAGCATAATAACCTTCTATCAAGTACTCACATAAACAACTAAGTTATCCATGATATTATCTTATAGAGGTGTGGAAATATTTATTACACATCAATAATAAATAAACATGTCACAATAACATATCCTCATACCACCTTCATACACCCTATAATTTAAATCCCCTATTTATAAAACATAATAATACCATAAACCGCATCAACTCCAAAGGATACATATACTATGATAACATGGGGCTTATAATGAGGGTGTAACTCATTTTATATAAAACCATTTTTGCAAGGATAAAACCACAGCTTTAAATTTTAATCATGAAATCTATACTTTAAATCTCTTTGAAATCCATTTATGAAAACTAAAAAACATTTTAAAACCTCCTTTGAATCATGAGAAACCAAAAATTAATTTAAAATATTTTCCAAATAATATACACATAAGTGAAAAATTATGGAGAAACATATGGAAGATCATAAAAATAGTTCACATATTAATAACATAATGATTCATAATGTAAACTCATCAAAATACTTGAATAAAAAATCACAATTAAACATTACCTCAAACTCTTAACCTAAGACACATGAAGATAAACACTTTATAAACACACCAAAGTTATCAAATATACACCCTATAATTTAAATTACCTCTTTACTATAAACAATAACATCATAAAACACATCAATTATAGAGGATACATATACTATGATAACATGAGTCTTCTAATGAGGGTGTAACTCATTTTATATAAAACCATTTATGCAACGATCTAACCAAGAATTTAAATTATAATCATAAAACCAACACTTGAAATTTCTATGAAATCCATTTTTGAAAAAAAAATAAAACCTCCTTTTAATTATGAGAAACCAAAAATTAATTTAAAATATCATCCAAATAATATACACATAGGTGAAACATTATGGATCAACATATGGATGATCATGAACATAGTTCAAATATAAATAACATAATAATTTATAAAGTAAAATCATCAAAATCCTTGAATAACAAAGTCCCAAATAAATAGTACCTGAAACTCATAACCTAACCCACATGAAGGTAATAAATTTATAAATATATAACTTTATTGAGATTTTTTAGTCATTTTATCGAATACTTAATATAAATACCTTCTCTAAAATCAAGCAATAAGAGAATCAATTTATAAACACATCATAGTTATCTAAAAAAAGAATAATTTTTAAATAAAAAAGTTTTAGAAAGATCAATCATGCATGGGTTTTCTAAAAAGTAAAGTGCAAAGAAACACCTACCTAACCTCATCGCTTCCATTAATTGGGTACTTAATCCTCCACAAGACGGCAAGAAAAAATCTAAAATCTAAGAAAAACCGCAATCCAAGATAACCTCCACATAAAAATTGAGTGACATGAAACCCCAAGTTTTTAGACTATAATAGGGATATAAAAGAAGTGGATAATGAGAACATAATTAAATTTTAAAGATAATGAAGGCCCAAACTTGAATAATCCACTAAAAATCAAAGGAGAGGGGCTCAAAATCAAATAATAAGAAAGGTGGAGTCATGTCTAGGGCTCTCCTAAAGGTGTTCCACACATCTAGGAGAAATAAGTGGGACATTAGGGTCTTAAAAATAAGAAGAATAAAATTAGAAAATAAAAAACATATAAATATTGGATGAAGAACAATGAAAAACAACCCTCTATTATGGCACGACTCACCTCCCATAAGAAACTATCGCAATGTGACCTCCCCTCATCTTGATGCGACTCTTTCCCCCAAACCAAATAGAATCATATACTCACTGATTATGACAGTGTTGATGCATTACCCTCTCCACATGATGTAAATACCTCGCGAAAATACCCACTACACAATGACACCTAAATCCATCATGAAATGGGAGTTCATTAATGGGATAGAATCTATGTGGAATCTAGGTTGCGATGTGACATCCACTATCATGGTGTTATGCAGATCCAACCTGAAATATGTTAGCTCCTAGGGACATTAGTGGTTCCTCAAATACATTAGCACACCTATATATCTTCTAAAATTAATCTATTTTTTTTTAAATTCAGATTTCCATAAATTTTTATCTGGACATTCATTATATATCCACAAGATATCAAATCAAAGCTTGAGAGATGAGATATGCCTTGGGTTATAGGGTTAACCTAAAAAAGTTTTTTTTTTGGTTAAAAATGTCCAAAATAGCTCTAAAAGTGGTTTCTAAGTTATTTACTACATTTTATTCAATAATGGATTAAATCCATTACCTAATCCTAGTAGGTGGTTCTCATCACCACATCATCGATCTGGGAACTATTTTTGAGGGATCTCCACCACTTGGTGAGTCAGAAACCATGTGGTAAATAGAGACACCATATGTATCATCTTCATGGAGGGATATACTCAAACATATTTATTTCATTCATGTAGGGATTATATTTTAGTATTTGATGAAAAGTGAAAACTATTTTTTTATGTTCCAAAATTTATTTCTTAGGAATATCAAAAAATGTAGTTTGATAATTAGGTTTAGTCTAATAGATTTTTTAAATGATTATTTTATCTTTCTATTATTATATGGTGATACCATAGAAATTATGGAAATGAGTGTGAATGGAATTGTTAATCATAAATCTCAGTTGAACAATTAGTTTGAAATGAAGGATTTGGATGTGGAAAATAGGATACTTAGCATAAAAATTTATAGGGAACATGATGGAATGGAGACTTTATGTTTCTAAAAAGAAATTCATTGGTATTTTTTGAAATATTTTTAGATAAAAAGATACAAACCAATTGGTACACCCATAAATACTAATTTTAAATTTAATTATAATTCTTTTTGAGAAAAATATATTAAGAAGATCCTTATGATAAAAGTTATATATTATAGTGATGTTGACAGTATGATGTATTCCATGGTTTGTATAAGGACTGATTTAGATCATGTAGTTAATTTGGTGAGAAAATTTATACAAATCTTATGAAGGCTCATTGAGAGGCTATTAAGTGGATTATATGGAATTTGAATAATGTGATAAATTTTTTTCTGTTTTATCGAACTAACAATATCGGTGGAGGTGTATTAGGGAACAAATATTTGGATAATAGAAAAGGTATTATCAAAAGGAGGTCCTTTTGATACTTTATTTTTACTCTATTTTTTAGAACTATCTATTGGATCACAATGTTTCATTCTATAATTTCATTATTTACTACTGAGGTAGAATTCATGTATTTGAATTAAGGAGTGAAGGAAGGCATGTGGCATAATTTATTTATTGATAGTCTATGTTATGGGTTCTGAGGCTAATTATATTTTATGATAGTTAATGTTTTTTGATTTTGAAAAAGAACAGAGTGTATCATGAGTGATTGAAACATATTGATATTTGATTGAATTTTATTTGTGACATTCTTGAGTAGGATTAAATTGGCATAGCGAATATTGTTACACATGTCAATCCAGAAGATTTTTTGACAAAGCCATTAAATATTAACAAGTTCAAGAATAACTTTGACTTAGTAAATTTTTGCATTACCTAAGTCCCTTCAGGGAAGTTTTGGTTCAAGGGGATATGGGAAATTAAACTAAACATGGAGATTTTTTATTTTCAACTTGATTTGTTAAAGGAAATTTTAAAGTTGACCCATTTATCATTAATTATTTATAACCCCAAACTAATTTAATATCATTAATAGTTAGGGTTTTTCATCAACTGTAACTATTGTTTCCTATAGTGAAAATTATTCCTCTTACCCATGGATATAGATCAAATTACCCGTTGGTATTGTGTTTTTCCAGAACCATTTCACAGCAGACCCTCCAGTAGCCCCTCCAGTATACACTTTCATAAAAAACAACACAAAAACCACATACAAACAGAATTAAAACCGTATAAAAACACCTAAAATAGCACAAAAAAACACATAAAACCATAAAACTCTTCCAACCATGTCATGTACTACAATTCCATATTTCAATCTTTATATGACAACAATCATCCAGTAGAGTTAATAACAGTTTCAATAACTCAAACATTATTTACACCCATTTCAATCTTCATATGAAAACCACTCTTCTAGTAGTAATTCGCCTCACCCCTGCACAACCCCCCAACCAGCATAGCCCCCCACCTCCCCATCAAATTATAATAGGAAAAATAGTCTGAGAAATACTTATTAGAGTTAAATAAGAGTTTGAAATTGGCTCAAATCCCAATTTTTTTTCTGATCCTAGATTTGAGTATGTAATGATTTGTGATATATTTTGCATTGAACTTTTATTTTTTATAATATATGGTGAAAAATTATTTTCTTAGGATTCTTGTCACTTATGAACCCATGAGTGAAACTACCCAACTCATGAAAAATAGTTTGTGACTATCGTTGATGAGTGTAAATTTCAGTTGTTGTATTCACTTAAAATGATGTCCTTTTGAAATAAAAGAGAGACACTTTGAGTGGTACCGGACACACCACACCTCTTATTGAGGCGGGGTTGACTCTTACACGTCAAAAATGACCCATGGATAGTTTTCCTAAAGTATAAACACAATATGAATGTGTTTGGTCAGTTTTCCGTATGCCAGTTGTTTTTACTTAAAAGCGTTTCCATTTTAAACAAAAGAAAGACACTTTGAGTGGTACCAGACACACTGTGCCTCAAATTGAGGTGGGGTTTACTCATAAACATAAAAAATGACCCATGTAGCCTTTTACTAAAGTATCAACAGAATCTGAATGCGTTTGGTCAGTTTTCCGTATGTCAGTTGTTGTTTTCACTTAAAATGTTGTCCATTTCAAAGAAATGTGAGACACTTTGAGTGGTGTCGGCCACACCATGCCTCGGATTGAGGTGGGGTTGACTCTTACACATCAAAAATGACCCCTGGATATTTTTCCTAAAGTTTCAATAGAATTTTAATGTTTTTGGTCGGTTTTCCGTATGTCAGTTGTTGTTTTCACTTAAAATGATGTTCATTTTAAACAAAAGAGAGACATTTTGAGTGGTTTTGGCCACACTGCACCTCGTATTGAGATGGGATTGACTCGTAAACATAAAAAATGACCCATGGATCGTTTTCATAAAGTATCAACACAATCCAAATGCGTTTGGTCAGTTTTAAGTATGGAATTTGTTGTTTTCACTTAAAATCCTGTCCATTTCAAATAAAAGTGAGTCAGTTTGAGTGGTGTCGGCCACACCGGCCCTAGGATTGAGGCAGGGTTGACTCGTAAACATCACATATGACCCATGTATTGTTTTACTAAAGTTTCAATAGAATTCGAATTCCTTTGTTCAATTTTCCGTATGTCTGTTTTTGTATTCACTTAAAATGATGTCCTTTTGAAATAAAAGAGAGACACTTTGAGTGGTGCCGGTCACAACGCACCTCGGATTGAGGCAGGGTTGACTCTTAAACATCAAAAATAACCCATGGATCGTTTTTCTAAAGTATAAACACAATCTGAATGTATTTGGTCGGTTTTCCGTATGCCAGTTCTTTTTACTTAAAAGAGTATCCATTTTAAACAAAAGAAAGACACTTTGAGTGGTATCGGCCACACCGTGCCTCGGATTGAGGCGGGGTTGACTCTTACACGTCAAAAATGACCCATGTATCCTTTTAATAAAGTATCAATAGAATCCTAATGCGTTTGGTTAGTTTTCTGTATGTCAGTTGTTGTTTTCACTAAAAATGTTGTCCATTTCAAAGAAAAGTGAGACACTTTGAGTGGTTTCGGCCACACTGCACCTCAAGTTGAGGCGAGGTTGACTTGTACACATCAAAAATGACCCATAGATCATTTTTTTGAAGTATCAACACAATCCAAATGCATTTAGTCAGTTTTCCGTATTCCAGTTATTGTTTTCACTTAAAATGTTTTCAATTTCAAATAAAAGTGAGACACTTTGAGTGGTACCAGCCATACTGTGCCTTGTATTTTAGCAGGGTTGAATCTTACATGTCAAAAATGAACCATGGATCATTGTTTTGAAGTATCAACACAATATGAATGCGTTTGGTTGGTTTTCCGTATGCCATTTGTTGTTTTCACTTAAAATCTTGTCCATTTCAAATAAAAGTGAGACACTTCGAGTGATACCGGACACACTGTGTTTTGGATTGAGGCGGGGTTAACTCATAAGCATCAAATATGACCCATGGATATTTTTCCTAAAGTTTCAATAGAATGAGAATGCCTTTGGTTGGTTTTCCGTATGTCAGTTGTTGTATTCACTTAAAATGATGTCCTTTTGAAACAAAAGAGGGACACTCTGAGTGGTGATGGACACACCATGCCTCAGATTGAGGTGGGGTTGACTCGTACACATCAAAAATTACCCATGGATCGTTTTTCTAAAGTATCAACACAATCTGAATTTTTTTGGTTGGTTTTCCGTATGCCAGTTGTTTTTACTTAAAAGCGTATATATTTTAAACAAAAGAAAGATGCTTTGAGTGGTACCAGCCACACCATGCCTCGTATTGAGGTGGTGTTGACTCGTAAACTTCCAAAATGGCCCATGGATACTTTTCCTAAAGTATCAATAGAATCCTAATGCGTTTGTTTGGTTTTCCATATGTCAGTTGTTGTTTTCACTTAAAATGTTGTCCATTTCAAAGAAAAGTGAGACACTTTGAGTGGTGTCGGCCACACTGTGCCTCAGATTGAGGCAGGGTTGACTCATAAATGTCAAAAATGACCCATGGATCGTTTTCCTAAAGTTTCAACAGAATACGAAAGCTTTTGGTCAGTTTTTTGTATGTCAGTTGTTGTTTTCACTTAAAATGATGTTCATTTTAAACAAAAGAGAGACATTTTGAGTGGTGTCGACCACACCGCACCTCAGATTGAGGTGGGGTTGACAATTACACGTCAAAAATGACCCATGGATCATTTTACTAAAGTATCAACACAATCCAAATGCATTTGGTTGGTTTTAAGTATGTTAGTTGTTGTTTTCACTTAAAATCTTGTCCATTTCAAATAAAAGTGAGACAGTTTGAGTGGTGCCGGCCACACCGGCCCTCGTATTGAGGCGGAGTTGACTCGTACATGTCACATATGACCCATGGATCATTTTACTAAAGTTTCAACAGAATAATAATGCCTTTGGTTGGTTTTCCGTATGTCATTTGTTGTATTCACTTAAAACGATGTCCTTTTGAAACAAAAGAGAGACACTTTGAGTGGTACCGGCCACACCGCGTCTCGGATTGAGGCGGGGTTGACTCGTACATGTTAAAAATGACCCATGGATCATTTTATAAAATTATCAACACAATAAAAATCCATTTGGTTGTTTTTTCGTATGCCAATTTTTTTTACTTAAAAGAGTATCCATTTTAAATAAAAGAAAGACACTTTGAGTGGTACCGGCCACACCGTGCCTTGGATTGAGGAGGGGTTGACTCATACACATCACAAATGACCCATGTATCCTTTTCCTAAAGTACCAATAGAATCCGAATGTGTTTGGTTGTTTTTCTATATGCCAGTTGTTGTTTTCATTTAAAATACTACCCATTTCAAAGAAAAGTGAGACACTTTGAGTGGTGTCGGCCACACCACACCTCGGATTTAGGTGAGGTTGACTCGACACATCAAAAATGACCCATGGATCGTTGTGTTGAAGTATCAACACAATCTGAATGTATTTGGTTGTTTTTCCGTATGCTAGTTGTTGTTTTCACTTAAAATCTTGCCCATTTCAAATAAAAGTGAGACACTTCGAGTGATACCAGCCACACCATGCCTCGTATTGAGGTAGGGTTAACTTGTACACATAAAATATGACCCATGCAGATTTTTCCTAAAGTTTCAACAGAATGTGAATGTATTTGGTTGGTTTTCCTTATGTCAGTTGTTGTATTCACTTAAAATGGTGTCCTTTTGAAACAAAAGAGAGACACTTTGAGTGGTTTCGGCCACACTGCGCCTCAGATTGAGGCGGGGTTGACTCGTACATGTCAAAAATGACCCATGGATCATTTTCCTAAAGTTTCAATAGAATCCAAATGTGTTTGGTCAGTTTTCCGTATGTCAGTTGTTGTTTTCACTTAAAATCATGTCCATTTCAAATAAAAGTGGGACATTTCAAGTGGTGTCGGCCACACCGGCCCTCGGATTGAGGTGGGGTTGACTCATACACATCACTTGGGAGTTTTTAGTGTCGTCAAGTGCATGTTAAAGATCCGGGTGATTCTAATCCTCTCCTTGCTTCCTCTTTTCGATTAGGGTTTTCACTCTTCTCTCATCTTCTTCAGAAGCTCTAAAACCCTCTTTTCTATTGGGATTTAGGGTGAATATTGAAGAGATATTAGATTGGGATCTGGGGTCCAGGGGGGAGGGTTGGGGGTGTTGTCCGGGGGGCTGTCCGGGGGGTTGTCTGGGGGGCTGTCTGGGGTCCAGGGAGGAGGGTGGGTAATGTATCTAAAACTCTATATAGTTATCATACATCGAATTCCGACAGTACTGAGAACCGCCGCGAGGTGTCGTCCTAAAGCAGGGCCAAATCATGGCATTACCACGGCGTGACCGCGGCGTGACCGCGGCGTGACTGTGGCATGACCGCGGCGTGACCGCGGCATCTGCTGGGTAGAATCTTCCGGCCAGGATTCCAAATAAATCCTATGTAGTTGTCCTTCACATTATAGAAACTGGTCTTATGTTATAAAAAACAGAATCTTGATTCGTGATTGTGGTATGATAAAGATATATATTTTATCTTAATTGTTTTTAAAAGTGGTACTAGGTAGTTGAAACTACTGATTGAGATTCAAATTATCACACCCTAAACTATCACTGTGAGTTTTCGCAAACAGCGCACCTCCGTTGGAGGGGTTTTATTATAAAAACATGACTTTATTTATCAAATGAAAAAATTATATTAAAGAAAACTTATTCAAGATATGCAATTAAATATAATTAAGAAGAATTAAGAAAGAAGCTAAATTCAATTTAAAACGGTCTTAAATTAAAGAGGCTACGGGAGGGACTCTACCTCAAGGGGTGTCTCCCATGGGTGTCTTGTGGTGTGTAGTGTCTATCTATGATTTTTGTGGTGCTTTCGTATTGTGGGAAATGTGTATTGCATGGTTAGTTTAATAAATACATTAGTCAATTAGAAAATACATCCATAGTCAATAGAGATATACCCACTTTTGATAGATAATACCATCCAAATAACCAACTCAGAAATCCGATACCAACATTTTACTTTACCAATTCCAATTTCATAATATATGCAGCACTAACATATGTTTTATGAACCAATAAATTAAAGGGAAAGAAACTCCTCACAATAACCCATAAAATCTCATATAGCATCACTCACCTCCAAACCATTATAACATCATTAGGCTTCCATATTTGGTCAAAAATAAAGAGTTATACTATTTTCAAAAATATCCATACTAGAGTGAAAAACTAGGTTAAAAAATAAAGATTTATACAGAATTCAAAAATATAATGGATCAATCTTCCCCTGATCATCATCATCATCACCACTGTCATCATCATACTCATCCTCACCACCATCTCTATCCTCGTCTTCGTCCTCGTCATCTTCCCCATGCTCATCCTTGGCCCCATCCTCGCCCTCGACCCCATCCTTTCCCTTAGCCCCATCCTCTCCCTCGTCCTCATCCTCATCCTCCCCCTCGTCCTCTTCAGCATCCTCATCATCACAAGGAACGCCATCATCTCTACCGCCACTAGAATTTCCTCCTGGTGCATTGGATAATGCACCCATCGATGACATATATGTCTGACAAGCCACGCTGGCCTCTGGTGGAAGTGATGAAGATAAAGCTTTAATCAGTTTCATAAATTCTTTCTCCCTCGTTTGAACCTATTATTCCAACTCTGTGACCCTTTTATCAGACTGTCTTGCATGCTCCTTGACCTGTTCCAACTCGGTGGTACTAGAATGGATACCTGGAGAGGACCAATACCTCGTTGGGACTATATTCTTACCAGGTCGGCAGCGTACTCGAACAGAGTGCACATCTCCCAAAACCTGATATAAATGATCGTGTGGCCCTAAATTGTCAGGATATTGGGCATCAAGGGCCTCTAAAGAAACCTGTTAAAAATATTAATAGATTATTAAATTTCAAAATAGATATTAAAATTTGAAATAAACAAATTAAAACTTACAATCTTTTCTTGTGTCGGTTCATTAACCGCAGTTCCATCTTTTTTCCTTCTACTCGAGTAAAACAATTTTGCTCGAGGGATACATACTTCAATATTCAATTTGTGATTCTGTAATGAAATTGAAACAATATAAAGTGCAAGTATAATCATATATTCAATATTCAATAAATCACATAATTTAAGTAGGAAACAATAAAAAGGGCAAGTCCTAAAGAAAAATTATAAACAACTATATCGTACTAGCTGCCTCTCATGATCTGACATAGTAGTGCACCCCAAAGTGTGGAGGTATTTCTTTGAATCAATGTTTTTTTCATTTTTTTCAGAATATTCCTAAATAATTTTTAATAATAAATAAGATAATATTAATGAAAAAAATATGAAAATTGTCATTTAAATACCTCAAATGGGATTAATACCATAAATTTGTCAGTTTCCCAAAGGGTAATCATTTGGTGATATTGCTCTATCGGGCAGTCATCCATGATAGATAATTTCTCCAACTCCATGCCCACTCTATCACACCAGCCAACATACAACTCATGCTTATAAGCTCTCTAAAGCTCTCCTAGCTCCTTTAAACGCATTGGTCGTGCACCTTTACCATCAGGGAAGTTAAACCGAAGATGACACCCAATAGATTAATTCATATAAATACAAAAAAATACTATATTAAATCCAATATATTTTTTACCCATATTTGTGCCCATGCATTATCTTTGACTTCGTGTGACAGATGTCTCCAAGAGAGAGGGCTGACCAGAATGATTTCAGAGTATTTGGATAGCGTCACCAAAAAACCCCTACATTCCTGCACAAATTTATCAATAATCTGTCCATCATCATTGTATTCAACCATCAACTGTGTCTGGCAGTTCCATACCGCACACAAGCAAGTACGTCCCCTCCCCTTCCTCCTATCAGTAGATGAATCTATTATTAAAGAAAAAAAATATCAGTACAAGTTATAATAAAAATAAATTTTGGTATAAAAATTTGTTAGAGTTATATAAATATACCTGTGGTAGTCAGATCAATGGGCGTCACTGGATGTGCAGAAGCTGAAGGAATATCCTGTACAGGTGGAGTGTCTCTCAGTGTATGCTCCTCAGCCACATACTGTGTCGGAGCAGGATGTTGTACATCTCGTTCCCCTCGTTGTTTGATTTTCATGATCACAATCACCTTCTTATTTATCTAATATTGTGTTTTAAGTGTTGTGGATGATAGGCAAGAGATTGCCAAAGGATTGGCCCAAGAATGGACATCAAGTGGACTGAAATTCAGTCCACCGGCCAACCGGTGTGATAGCACCGGCCAGCCGGTGGACCTGGCAGAGGCATTGCCCACTGCCAGGCTCCACCGGTCAGCCGGTGGCTCTGTCACCGGCCAGCCGGTGGCACCCAGACTCAACAGTGCCAGCTACTGTCTTTCCACCGGCCAGCCGGTGGCTCTGGCACCGGTCAGCCGGTGGCCCCTGGACAAGAATCCTATGCCTTTTTGCACACACCGGCCAGCCGGTGGGACTGTACCGGCCAGCCGGTGGATCCAGTCAAACTAGCCGTTGGAGCTTTGACCAGGCTGCTCCACTTGCCTCCCAACGGCTCCAAAAGCCTTTCCAACGGCTCCAAAGGCCTCCAACGGCCATATGAGGGTTCCCCCTCTATAAATAAAGGACCTTGAAGCCCCGGAACGATTGCCGGACCATAATTAAGCATTGTGAAGCCAACGAACACAATTCTCCTCATTTGGCAAACCTCCGGCGGATTGCTCCAAGGGAACCACAACGTGCTCCAATCCAATTCCACATCCAAGAGCACCATCAAAGAAGCTTGGAAGCGGCCTTCAACATCTCCAATCAATCAAGGCGCCCAAGGCTTCTCCCAATTACGGGTTTTATTGTTTTATCTTTTTGAGCTTTAATTTTGGGTTTGTGCCTACAAACCCCAACACCTTTTCTCTTCCCCCTTTCTTTTGGGTTCTCACACCACCATTAAGGTGTGAAGAGGTTTCTTCAAGCCTTTCCTTTTAAAAGGCTTGAGTTTTCGGTGAGCTAGCCTTCACCCGTTAAAAAGTCTAGTGGGTTCTTGCTATTCCATTGAAAGCAAGTGGGTTCTTGCTAAACCAATAAAAGCAAGCTATAATAGGTCCTAGTGCTACCTCAAAGCCTAGTGGGTTTCTTGCTAAAACCATTGAAAAGAAAGCGGTAGGAATCTCTCAACGGTTGAGTTGGGAGCGGAGACGTAGGCCGGGTTTTTGGCCGAACTCCGTTATCAATTTCTTGTGTCTTGCCTTCTTTATTTCCGCTGCATCTTTCACTTTGATTTTAATTTGTTAATCATTTTTTAAAAGGCAATTCACCCCCCCCCCCCTCTTGCCATCATTCCTCGTTTTTTCCGACCCAACAATTGGTATCAGAGGACGTATTTGAATAATTCCCTAACCGGTTTCAAATTAAAGATCCTATTTTTTTTTATGGCTTCTACCGCTTCTTCCTCTCAATCCCCCGAAGGATTTTCTTTGGATCGTGCTCCATTCTTTGATGGAACCGATTATAGTTTTTGGAAAACCCGCATGGCCACATTTCTTAAAAGTATTGGCTATCCAATTTATAGAATTGTTATGCAAGGATTTTCCCTCTCCTCTCCCGATGAGTCTAAATGGACCCCCAATGATATTGCAAATTTTGAGCTTGATGGCAAAGCCATGAATGCTCTTCATTGTGGCTAAGACCGTAATGTTTTTGATTGTATTTCTTCTTGCACTACCTCTTATGATATTTGGAAATATTTAGAGCTAACCCATGAAGGTACTAGCATGGCTCAAAAGCAAGAACCCGCTCAAAAGAAAGAACCCGATGCAAAATCCGTGCCCAATTGCCCACTCCACAAGAAAAGGGCCAAGAAAAAGGAAAAGAAGAAGGCTTCAAAAGCAACATGGAGTGATAGCTCCACCTCTTCATTCTCCTCCTTCTCCTCGAGCGACCAAGGTAAAAAATGCCTAATGGAAAATCATGAGGTATCATCTTCCGACTCATCATCCTCTTGTTCTAGTTCTTCAAATTCTTTTAATCATCTATCTTATGAAGAACTCTCACACGCTAGAGACCAACTAGAAAAAGGTTTTCATACTTTATCGTCAAAATTTGTTGCTTTAAAAAAGTCTTTCAAAAAACTTTCCTCCGAAAAAGACCAACTTCTCAAAGAGAAGGAGGAACTCACCCTTAAAATCCAAAATTTTCCAAATGTTGATTCTATGGAATCAACCATCAAAGACCTAAGGGAGACCCTAGCTAAGTTCACCCAAGGGGAACAAAATTTGAACAATCTCCTAGGTTCCCAACGAATTTCTAGGACCACTCAAGGACTTGGCTATACCAACCAAGTCTCCTCCTCCCATGCACCCACTGTTTTTGTAAGGGGGAGCTCCGCTTACAAATTTTGTAATTATTGCAAGAAGACCGGGCACCTTATTTATGAATGTAATTGTAAAAATGCCCGGTACGGTCAACCCAAATCTTTTTACTTTTCGGACGAATTTTATAGGAGAAGACCCGCCATGAGACAAGTATGGATTGAAAAATCCCTTCTAGCGAGTCTCTCCGGGCCTAAAATTGTTTCGGTTTCAAACACCTCTCCCCGGTGATTTATTGTTTTTATTTAGGGGGAGTTAAGATCTTTTAAGCTTTTTTGTGTATTCAAAATTTTTCATTTCAAACTCAATTTCAAAATTTTCTATTCCATCTTTCAATTTCCAAAATTTCAATTGATTTTTAAATCTCAAATCTTCATTTTCAATATTCCCTTAATCAAGTTTTATGCCCCGTGCTATTTTGATAATCACAAAGGGGGAGAAATTCTTGATTGATTGGGGGAAAAATCTTTTAAAGCATTCCTTTCAATTTCAGTATTTTATTTTAATTGTTTTGGTGATTGTGATCATCAAAATAGGGGGAGATTGTTGTACATCTCGTTCCCCTCGTTGTTTGATTTTCATGATCACAATCACCTTCTTATTTATCTAATATTGTGTTTTAAGTGTTGTGGATGATAGGCAAGAGATTGCCAAAGGATTGGCCCAAGAATGGACATCAAGTGGACTGAAATTCAGTCCACCGGCCAACCGGTGTGATAGCACCGGCCAGCCGGTGGACCTGGCAGAGGCATTTCCCACTGCCAGGCTCCACCGGTCAGCCGGTGGCTCTGTCACCGGCCAGCCGGTGGCACCCAGACTCAACAGTGCCAGCTACTGTCTTTCCACCGGCCAGCCGGTGGCTCTGGCACCGGTCAGCCGGTGGCCCCTGGACAAGAATCCTATGCCTTTTTGCACACACCGGCCAGCCGGTGGGACTGTACCGGCCAGCCGGTGGATCCAGTCAAACTAGCCGTTGGAGCTTTGACCAGGCTGCTCCACTTGCCTCCCAACGGCTCCGAAAGCCTTTCCAACGGCTCCAAAGGCCTCCAACGGCCATATGAGGGTTCCCCCTCTATAAATAAAGGACCTTGAAGCCCCGGAACGATTTCCGGACCATAATTAAGCATTGTGAAGCCAACGAACACAATTCTCCTCATTTGGCAAACCTCCGGCGGATTGCTCCAAGGGAACCACAACGTGCTCCAATCCAATTCCACATCCAAGAGCACCATCAAAGAAGCTTGGAAGCGGCCTTCAACATCTCCAATCAATCAAGGCGCCCAAGGCTTCTCCCAATTACGGGTTTTATTGTTTTATCTTTTTGAGCTTTAATTTTGGGTTTGTGCCTACAAACCCCAACACCTTTTCTCTTCCCCCTTTCTTTTGGGTTCTCACACCACCATTAAGGTGTGAAGAGGTTTCTTCAAGCCTTTCCTTTTAAAAGGCTTGAGTTTTCGGTGAGCTAGCCTTCACCCGTTAAAAAGGCTAGTGGGTTCTTGCTATTCCATTGAAAGCAAGTGGGTTCTTGCTAAACCAATAAAAGCAAGTTGTAATAGGTCCTAGTGCTACCTCAAAGCCTAGTGGGTTTCTTGCTAAAACCATTGAAAAGCAAGCGGTAGGAATCTCTCAACGGTTGAGTTGGGAGCGGAGACGTAGGCCGGGTTTTTGGCCGAACTCCGTTATCAATTTCTTGTGTCTTGCCTTCTTTATTTCCGCTGCATCTTTCACTTTGATTTTAATTTGTTAATCATTTTTTAAAAGGCAATTCACCCCCCCCCCCCCCCTCTTGCCATCATTCCTCGTTTTTTCCGACCCAACACAGGAGTCGAAGAAGGTGGAATATAATATCCTGGAGATAATGAACCAAAAGAAAAAGATGATGGAACAGACGTCTGGCCAACTAGTAGTGTAAACATCAGAGGCCTAAATATCCCATGTGACCCTAAAGAAACACAAGGATCAAAATGGTGCATAGAAGATACGTCTGTGGTAGGGGTATAGTCCAATCGGGTACGACCAGTGGATCGTCTAACTCTCACACCATGAGCCCTCGTACCATCGGCCTCAGTACCGGGACCACCAGATGGTTGTCTAACTCTGAAACCACCCCCTCCTACCACCATCCTCTGTACTGGGAGCAATATCAGGATCCTTGTTGGATATCTATCGTCTAGGGGGTAGATCCTGAAAAAAAATTTAACACAAAAGTAAACACATGATAGTATAAGTTATTGATATATATATATATATATATATTTGAAATAAAATACTCACAATAGGGATGAGTGAAGGAATTCCCATCTGTGTCATGCGACGATTATTTTCTGTCATATTTGTTTGCCGCCTCTCTTCAATGGGTGTCATTTACTACAATGAAAACAAATATGGAAGTAATTAGAAATAGATAACTAATGTGTAACCCAAAAAACAAAATATAGAAAAACCATTCTAATAAAAAAACATAAATAAACAGAAGATTTATGGTGGTTTGAAGGTAAGTACTAGGATGCACACTCTGAATTTTGTAGGTGAAACATGTAGGTGAGAACACGACTGTATGATTATATATATTTCCCACCACAACTTTAGGTTCAAAATCAACTCTGACAATTGAGCTATTAGAGTCATCATAAGTAATAAACGGATTGCTTCCAATTGCAGTAGGGATAGTGTCAACTTCATCATCACCATCATCAAAAACATGTCTGGGATTTACTTCAATAATTACACCGAATTTAGGATGATGATGATCTTTGACATAAAAAAATTGTTTCACCATTGATGCCAATACATATGGTTCATCGGTGGCAAGAGTGTTAGTCATGTCAATAACTCGAAATCCACAATCATCAATAAAGGTGCCTTGCCTCGTCATTGAATCAAACCATTGACATTTCATCATCGTGACTCAACCATGCGAGTAATAATCCAAAATTATTATTTTCTCTACGACTCCATAATAAGCTACATTTTCAGAATGAGGTCTATTATCCGATGAACTGGAATAACAGTCTGTTGTGGCAGTTATAATAACACCATCATGTTGTGTTCTCATGTTTCTTGCTCGTTTAGTGATAATAAATTTGTATCCATTGATCACAAGTGATTTACAAGCACGAACCATGGTATTTGGACCAAAATCCAAAGCTCTTATTTCCTCAGAAACAGAGTCTGTAGGAAAACTCGATACCTAAAATATAAACAAATAGTAAACTTAATTAAATATTATTTTTATTTAGTTATTACAGAAATATTTTTACCTTCAATTTCAACCAAGCAGAAAACCCTTTGCTGTGAAAAGTCTCTTTCCTTCTCAAAGATAAAGAACGATGCTTTCTATATATCAATTCTTTATGTTCCCTGTAGATAAAAATAATAATAGTTTAATAAATATTTAAAATTACAAGAGATAAAATAATAGATACATGTACAATTTACTTACTTGATATACTCATCGAACAAATCACAATTGAACAAAACTGTGCGATGTGTCATCTCTCGCTCTTCAAGGCTTAATATCGTCAATGTATATGATCCCAGAATTCCTCCTGTCCGAGGAAGTGATAGAAAACTAGGTTCAATTTTCTCATACTGTTCTTCTTCATTTCTCATTGGTCTATTTATTCTCGTAGTAAGATCAGACAAATACATTGAGCATAAATCCATACATTCTTGAGCCAAGTAACTGTTCACAATAGAACCTTCAGGATAATTCCTATTCCGAACATATGATTTCAATGTGTACATGTTTCTTTCGGTTGGATACATCCAACGGAAAGCAACGGGTCCTCCAAGAAGTATTTCGGTCGGAAGATGGACAGTCAGATGCAACATGCATGTAAAAAATGATGGAGGGAATATTTTCTCTAACTCACACAAATTTAATGGTGTCTCTACCAACAGTTTTTATGAGAAGTATTTGGAAAAATTCTTAGCACAAAGATCTATAAAAAAATAGCACAGCCGAATAATTGAGACTCTTATATTATTGTACAATAGATGACAGATTTCTATTGGAATCAACTCATGAAAAAGGACGTGATAATCATGAGTCTTCAAATATTTAAGCTTCAACTCTTTTCTGTTGACCCGTTTTGATATATTGCTTGAATAGACATTAGGAAGAAATTGATTTTTTCATTAGGTTTCATCACATAAGAAGCACATGGAACTTCCCATTTATTTTCACTGATACGGACAGGATTCAATTTTGGTATGATCCCTCAATCTACCAAGTCACGCCGAGATTGTAAATCATCTTTTGTCTTCCCCTTGACATTTAGAAGAATCTAAAGAAATATTTCACATATATTCTTTTCAATGTGCATTACGTCTAATAAATGACGTAACAAGTTGGTTAACCAATACGACAACTCAAAGAATATACTCTTCTTCTTCCAATTGTAACAGGTATCATTGGAAACATTTTCCCCCTTTCTAGATTTCATTACACCCTTCCCCAATGAATAACTGAGATCTTTCAATTCATTAATCACATCAGTTCCAGACATACGCTGAGGTGGATCGTTAGTCTCCATGGTATTGTCAAATCTTCAACGATTGTTTCTATATGAATGGTTCATTGGAAAGAATTTTCGATGTCCCATAAAACTAAAACTATGACGATATTTCAGTCTTCTCGATCGAGTATTCTTCATACAAATAGTACATGACAATTTTCCTTTTGTGCTCCATCCAGACATCATTACATAAGCAGGAAAATCATTGATCATCCACATAAGCACAGCACGCATCCGAAATATGTCTTTCGAACATGCATCGTATGTGGGCACACCCACATCCCAAAGAAGTTTCAACTCTTTTATTAAAGGTTGCATGTATACATATATATCATTGCCAGGATCAGAAGGTCTAGATATAATTATACTCAATAAAGTGTAAGGCTTTTTCATACACAACCATGGGGGAAGGTTATAAATGTGTATGAAAACCGGCCATGTGTTGTGCGAAGTAAGCATCTTCCCAAATGGATTAAAATCATCACATGAAAGACCCAATATCACATTATGCACGTCAGCTGCAAATTCAGGATATCGAGCATCAAATATCTGCCATGAAAATCCATCTGCAGGGTGAACCAACTCTTCATTATTCTTTTTTATCATGGTGTCATGCCATCGAATTTTTATTAATATTTCATTAGACATGAAAAGGTTCTGTAATATGAGGATCAATGGAAATTTCCACATTACTTTTTGTGGCACACGAGATGGTGTTCCATAATCTTTTGGATTTCATCGGGAGGTTACACATTTGATACAATCATTTCTTTCAGCAGTTTCCTCCCAAAATAAGCTGCAATCATTCGGGCAAGCATGAATTTTTTTTTGAGAATCCAAGTTCATCAACTAACTTCCATGCCATATAGTGGTTTGAGGGAATATATGCATCATCTAGAAGTAATTCATTCAAGAAGGTAAGAATGTAATCAATTTCAGTATTTGAAATCCCATACATAGTTTTCCCATGAAACAATCAGATTAAAAATTACAACTTTTTCATTTTACCACATTGCCGATATAATGGATTCGTCGCAGCATCATTCAATTTTTTCACCCTATCAACATCATCATTTTCATTGGACGCATCATGTGTTCTTGTATCGAAATCTTGTTGGTTGTACATCCTTTATTTCTCATGATGACGATTAAATGGAAACCAGTCATATATCAAACTCTCCAATTCAATCCTATCATTTGGATCATCAACATTTTGAGATTTTATTTTCTCTCCATTGTGATACCACATATAATAGTTTGTTTGGAAACCATATTTGGTTATATGGTAGCTAACTGCTTCACGACTCAACCAAGGTCTTCCAACACAATTAGAACATGGGAAGTGTATGCGACCACTATCTGAAGCCTTTTCAAATGAAAAATCTAAAAAGCTGTTCAAATTATTTTGAAAATCGGTTGAAATCTGATCAGTTTCGTGCATCCAACTTCTATCTATTCTGTAAAAAAAATTCAATAAGTCATTTCAAAGCAATTCAATAATATTGAAGTTCAATCAAAAAAATATTTAGGTAAATAACAATTTTTTACTTTAAATAAAAGCATAACTGACACATTACTCTATATGAGAATCATATTAAGAAATACAACAAAATACAGTGTATATAAGAAAATAAGATACATAATTTCTAATGCCTATATTCAAGGATTTCCCAGTAAGATATTGGAAGTGGATCAAGGAATACATAATCCTTAAGGGTCTTGTTGGGAGTACATGAGTTTTATACTTTAACTTCTTCAGGGAGATCAGGATGAGGAGTAGGATGAGGATCACATCAAAAGTAGTTATGGCCTCATCAAGTTTCACCTTAATCATGGATTAAAGGATCCTAGGTTTGGGGCCATAGATCATAGGTTGGTAGGGTGTATTCATTGAATCATGTCCCAATTGATTTTGGAGAGGGACCTTCAATAGTTATAGGTATGGATTTGATTAGAAACACCTATAAAAAGGATATCCAGGAATTGTGACGTCCCAAACCAGGATTCCACTCATTAGTGATTCGAACCCATGTGGCCACTCATTGGAGAGGGACCTTCAAGTTCTATTGGGTTTTATCTCACATACGAATAATGATTTTTGGGATGTTTGGGGTCCAAGGAGGAGGGTGGTGGGCTGTCCAGGGTCTAGGGAGGAGGGTGGGGGGGTTGTCCAGGTTCCAGGAAGGAGGGGGGCTGTCCTGGGTCCAGAAAGGTGGGTGGGGGGCTGTCCGGGGTCTAGGGAGGAGGGGGATGTCTAGGGTTCAGGAAGGAGGGTGGGGGGATGTCCGGGGTCCAGGGAGGAGGGTGGGGGGGGGGGGCTGTCCAAGGTCCAGGAAGGAGGGGGGTTGTCCTGGGTCTAGGAAGGAGGGGGGTTGTCCTGGGTGGACCTCAAAACACCGAATGGGGTTCCACTCTATAGTTCTGAGAATATATTATCCAAAGCTACAAAGATTCCACCTGTAAACATGACAACTTTAAATCAGTGCCTACTATAATTTCATGACATTTAAGGGATATGTGTTTTGTGAAAAGCCTATGCATTACAGTGATGTTCGTGAATGATGATTTTTTTCCCAAATGTGTATGGAATTTAGTAACGAGGATGATTTATTCCATTTAACCAATGTTATAGTGTACGTTTACGATGAATTCTTGCATTTAACCAGTGTTCTAGTTTATTTTTAGGTGAGGTGAGTTAAAAACCATGTTAGGCATGTCATTAGAACATGGGTTCTTCCATTTAACCATGTAGTCTTGAATTTTAGGGATGAAAGTGTTTTGACTGAGCTAATTACTACCTACTCTATAGTATGGCCAACACATCATGTGGGCATACCCATGAAACAAATCCATGTGTAAATGGGACGTTTTCAGCACCCCATTTGGCCAAACATACTTTTCACTATAAAGAATTGGCCAAGTATATTTACATGGCTAACCAAGTCATGTACTGTGTGTACATTCCCATGTACATTCCCAGGACACTAGATTATCGTAGACACCATGTCAACCGTTATACACACCATGTGAACCCTTATACCATATCGTCATTATTACAACCATTAATAACAACTTATTAAACAACATCACTTGTCAAAGATAATCAAATTGAACATAAATCAATAATAATATTGGATATATCAAGTAAAATGAAGTCATACTATCTTACATCCTAAATGACCACCCACAACCATGATTAATGACCACAAAGCTCCCCTTTCGGCCAAATCAAAAGTGAAAACAAAAACACATAGTTGCAGAAAACAACTTCATTTGTGTGAAGAATAATAATCCCATGGTCCTCTTGATATTTGAACCACGCAGTCATGATTTTCGAGATGAACTTGTATCCATGAAACCATATGAGAAGCACGATTCAATACATGTGTTTTTCTGATTTTCCCAAGCATTTTGAGGAACCCAAAATAAGTGAAAATGTACATTGTGTTTTAAAAAGGTGATTGAATAACTCATGTATGATGTTGAAGGAAGAATGATTAATGGTTATATTAGGAAAAATAATATTCATTAATATTGCGAATTTGACATTCTGTGAATTAGTTTCATGAAGAAGGAAGAAGTACTACATGGGAAAAGGAGAGGTCCCACCAAGAGTTCCCTTTGTAGATATTTTATTCATAAAGAACATTGGATTGTACAGTTAAGTATTTATTATTTCTTCTGTGAAGAATAATTAGGGACCACATACTATTTTGCAAAGTTCAAGAAGATACTCCATATGTTATATTGTGCAAAGGATAAGTGAACAGTGTGTCATTTTATATATATATATAGAATTTGATAGAAACATGATACATACTTGTTATGTAATACACATAGTGTACAAAAATTAAGATGAATAATATCTTCATATTTGACATGATCTTAATGAAAGGAGTGATTTTCATGAAATACTATGAATAAATATTACAAACAATTTCTTATGAGTTCATATACATGAAGCTGTAATATTTAAAGCATTGAGATTAAAAAACACTATGAATCTTTAAAATTAGATCACAAGAAAGAGACACCATGCCCTTATAAATGTATATGTGTAATGAAAACATTAATTGGACAATGTGTACACCAATGTAGTGATTTGAGTACACAATTCGTGGATGTAGTGATTTGAGTACCCAATTCGTGGAGTAGTGAATCATAAAATTTTGCAAAATCCCTAGAAATAGGGAATAACGATATCCTTGAGAATAGAAGGATATCCTTGAGAAGATGTGGAAGGATATCCTTGAGAATAGGTGGAAGGAGTCTAACCTGGAAGCTGATCGGATGGAAGAGGTGCACCTGTGCTGGGGATTCTCAAGGGCTTCTGGGAGTCGGGCAGCGCTTCTGGGAGTCGCGCAATTTGCTTCTGCAATCGGGGGGGGGGTCTCCTGCCTTAGTCGAATTTGGGGCATATTTTTCCCAACGGTTGTTAAAAATCATTGGGAAATCATTGTTTTCCCAACGGTTTGATGAAACCATTAAGAAAACTCCATCAAACTCCACCTTTACCAACGGTTTATGCAAACCGTTGGTAAAGCTCGCCTATACCAACAGTTCAAAAGAACCATTGGTATACAAGCGTTGGGAAAAGAATGATTTCCAGTAATGCCTCATCTTGATGCGACTCTTTCCCCCAAACCAAATAGAACCATATACTCACTGATTATGACAGTGTTGCTGCATTACCCTATCCACATGATGTAAATCCCCCGTGAAAATCCCCACTACGCAATGACGCCTAAATCCATCATGAAATGGGAGTTCAGTAATGGGATAAAATCTAGGTGGAATCTAGGTTGCGATGTGATATCCACTATCATGGTGTGATACAGATCCAACCTGAGATCTGTTAGCTCCTAGGGACATTAGTGGTGCCTCAAATACATTAGCACACCTATATAGCTTCCAAAATTAATCTATTTTTTTAATTCAAATTTCCATAAATTTTTATCTGGACATTCATTTTATATCCACAAGCTATCAAATCAAGCTTGAGAGATGAGATATGCCTTAGGTTATAGGGTTAACCTGAAAAAGTTTTTTTTTATTAAAAATGTCCAAAATAGCTCTAAAAGTGGGTTCTAAGTTATTTACTACATTTTCTTCAATAATGGATGAAATCCATTACCTAATCCTGGTGGGTGGTTCTCATCACCACATCATCGATCCGGGAACTATTTTTGAGGGATCTCCACCACTTAGTGAGTCAGAAACCATGTGGTAAATAGAGACACCATATGTGTCATCTTCATGGAGTGATGTACTCTAACATCTTTATTTCATTCATGTAGGGATTATATTTTAGTATTTGATGAAAAGTGAAAACTATTTTTTTGGGTTCCAAAATTTATTTCTTAGGAATATCAAAAAATGTAGTTTGATAATTAGGTTTAGTCTAATAGATTTTTTAAATGATTATTTTATCTTTCTATTATTATATGGTGATACCATGGAAATTATGGTAATGAGTGTGAATGGAATTGTTAATCATAAATCTCAGTTGAACAATTAGTTTGAAATGAAGGATTTGGATGTGGAAAAGAGGATACTTGGCATAAAAATTTAGAGGGAACATGATGGCATGGAGACTTTATGTTTCTAAAAAGAAATTCATCGGTATTTTTTGAAATATTTTTAGATAAAAAGATACAAACCAATTGGTACACCCATAACTACTAATTTTAAATTTAATTATAACTCTTTTTGAGAAAAATATATTAAGAAGATCCTTATGAGAAAAGTTATATATTATAGTGATGTTGACAGTCTGATGTATTCCATGGTTTGTACAAGGACTGATTTAGATCATGTAGTTAATTTGGTGAGAAAATTTATACAAATCTTATGAAGGCTCATTAGGAGGATGTTAAGTGGATTATATGGAATTTGAATAATGCAATAAATTTGTTTCTGGTTTATCGAACTAACAATATCGGTGGAGGTGTATTAGGGAACACATATTTGGATAATATAAAAGATCTTATCAAAAGGAGGTTCTTTTGATACTTTATTTTTACTCTATTTGTTAGAACTATCTATTGGATCACAATGTTGCATTCTATAATTTCTTTATTTACTACTGAGGTAGAGTTCATGTATTTGAATTAAGGAGTGAAGGAAGACATGTGGCATAATTTATTTATTGATAGTCTATGTTATGGGTTCTAAGGCTAATTATATTTTATGATAATGTTTTTTGATTTTGACAAAGAACAGAGTGTATCATGAGTGATTGAAACATATTGATATTTGATTGAATTTTATTTGTGACATTCTTGAGTAGGATTAAATTGGCATAGTGAATATTGTTACACATGTCAATCCAGTCGATTTTTCGACAAAGCCATTAAATATTAACAAGTTCAAGCATAACTTTGACTTAGTCAATTTTTGCATTACCTAAGTCCCTTCAGGGAAGTTTTGGTTCAAGGGGATTTGGGAAATTCAACTAAACATGGAGATTTTTTATTTTCAACTTGATTTGTTAAAGGAAATTTTAAACTTGACCCATTTATCATTTAATTATTTATAACCCCAAACTAATTTAATATCATTAATGGTTAGGGTTTTTCATCAACTGTAACTATTGTTGCCTATAGTGAAAATTATTCCTCTTACCCATGGATATAGATCAAATTGACCGAGCCATGTAAAATCTTCAGTATCCAATTTCCTTTCTGTTGGTGTGAGTGTTTGTTTCATCATCTAGGTTTCAACATGTGTAAACATAACACAGGTAAAAACACCATATTTTGGGATGTTCTTCCCAGCCACAACACTTGAAACATTCATTGATCTTTATGATAACAGTTAAATCCTCGATAGGCATCCTGGATAGACTCCTGTGTGTGATCAATCCAACCAATAATAATAACATAATTATAAATATTAAAAAAAATTATGCATATACACATAATAATTATTAATTATTTTAATATTTAATTATGTAGTAAATTATTTTTATACATAATCATTTATGAAAAAATATTCCAATCAATCCAATTTTAGAAAAGTATTTAATATAATTTTTAATAGTTATGTTTTAGATCAATAAACATTTTCCTTTTCTTATAAAAATAACCTTCATAGGCGTGAAAACTGTTAATGGGGTAGGGCTGGTCGACCTACTGGGCAAATCATTCGATCTACAAATTTAATAAAGCAGGCCAACCTGGACTATATATAATGTGGTATTTTAAAATAAGGCCTTAGACCTACTTGCAAGAGACCTATAGAATCGTGGATCATCCCATATACCTAGAAAAATTATATCCAATAACAATTTTTTTAAGTCATACAAATGATAATTACTAACTAAAACTAAATCTAACACTTTTTTTAAAGAGTCCCTCAACCAATAGCCCAAGGTATTTATTTATGAAAAGAAACTACACAAGTCAAAAATGCGAGAGTTTATTACAATCATTTTCATAAATAGAATTCAAATCCCTTGGAAGAAAATCTGACCAAGTGAGAGTCATACAAACTCCCTTGTTAGCAAGCCCATCCACAACCATGTTGATCTCCCGAAAGACATGCATAACAATGAATTTTAGACTCATATAAGTGTATTCACACACTCCATCCATTTAGATGTAAGTCTCCATGAAATATGTAAATCACCATTTTTGATAGCTTGCACAAGAGTGGAAGAGTCACTTTCCAACCAAAGGTTAATCCAGCCTTTCATTTTTGCAAATGAGACAACATGAATAATTCCAAAAATCTTCAATTCAAGAGAATAAGTCACACCATCAGATCCATAAAAACAACCCTTGACGCTTTCTTCATGATCACGAAAGATTTCACCACACCCTTAGGGTCCTAGGTTACCTTTAGAAGCAACTTCTGTGTTAATTTTGATTCAATGTGAGAGTGGGGGAAATCAAAATACTTCAATTGTACCCATTACAAGACTGAAGTTCCCAAGGACTCCCAATTTTCTCAAAGTAATGAAATCCTACACACTATTGTCACAGAAACCCATCCTAACCACACCTACATATTTGATGGTGGAAAGAATTTTCTGAAATACCAGCTTCAAGCAGAAGGATGTCCCAGCATGAATCAAGGCATTACGGATCATACAAATGGAATGGAGGCATTCAGTAATAGCAACACTGAAAAGTGAACACACCTGAGAAGATTGCGGTATGATAGCACAACAACACAGTAGGACCTGCAGTCCTAAAAATCTTAACCCATGAAATATGAAGATGTCTAGGATCTCTTTCCAGATGGCCGAGGTAGTTGCACAGCTAATAAAGTGGTGTTTTGTATCCTCCCTGTGCTGATGAAACATGGAACACCGAGAGCAAGAGAAATACTAAATTTCGGTAAAACATAATCATTGGTTATCCTATTATGAGCAATTCTACAGATAAGAGTTAACCTAGAAGGTCTGATCCAATCTTTTTTAAAATCAGAAATCCAATAAAAGTCCATATTTGAATACTTGGAGGCATGATGATAGAAGATTTTACTTTGGAGAATTCCATTTCTAGCTGGCTCCCAAACCAGAAAATCAGAGCAAGAAACAAAATTATAACTATCAACAATATCCTGGAGTTCATCCTGTAATGGAGGTTGAGGAGTGTCAAAAAATTCTTTGATGGAAATTTGAACAGCAGAATTCAAATAAAGGGGCTGAAAATCATCAATGAAAGCAGAACCAGTCCAATTATCAAGAAAAAATTTAAGGTTAGAGCTCTTATTCACCATCCATCTTGAACAAGACATGATACTATGAAAATAAGATTTAATTTCTGTCCAAATAGAATATTAAAAGTATGCATCACTTCCTTGCTTCGGTTTATATAAAAAAAACGTGCTTTAAGAAACCCCAAGGAATCTGAATTGCTGTGAATGAGATTCTAGGTGAGTAGCTTAAAGCGAGTCATTAAAAAACCTGACATTCTTGATACCCATGCCACCATTAGGTAAGGTCTTACAAAAAGTCTTTCAAATTATATTAACTAGCTTTCCTTCATGGATATTCCCACTCCAAATAAAGTTCTTTATACCCGCATTTAAGTGCTTGATTAGCCCTATCAGCCATTTATAGACCATGAAGTAGTAGAAAAATTTGGAAACAATAACAGAATTCACCAAACTAAACCTTCCAACCATAGATAAGCTCTTCCCCTTCCAAGTTGAGAGTTTTCTATTGACCCTATCCACTAGTTCAGAAAATTAGCTTGCTCTCGGCCTTCACAAAAATAAAGGAACTCCATGGTAATTAAAGGGTATATTTACCTATCTGATTTCCATCTCCTAAAGTGTGCTATTCTTCCTATCAATAGGAAACCTCTTCCCAAAAAAGATTATATATTTGTACCAATTGAAACTTTTCCTAGAAATACTTTCTTAGTGAAGTAAAATTTGTTTAAGAACATGAATATTATTTTTACCTCCTTGCAAGAAAATAGTAATATCATCATTATAAAAGAGATGTATAGGGGAAATGAGAGACTTGGATGCTTGAATTGGTTTAAGCTTTCCCTGTGAGACTATGTGAGTGATGAGCCTACTGAGATAATCCTCAACAACAGAGAATAGTAAAGCTGAGAAGGGGTCTCCTTGATGAACACCTCTAGATAATTTAAAATAACCTTTAGGGGATCCATTAATAAGCACAGAAACATGAGAAAATCCAAAAAGGGAAGCAACCTAATTAATAAAAGCGATTTTAAAACCAAAGCATCCAAGCACCTTGTAAAATAAATTCCAATCCAGAGTGTCAAAATCCTTCTTAATGTTAACCTTTAGGGAAATTCTTCCACCTCTTCCAGGTTTTCTAAGTAGATTAATACATTATAAAGTAGAGAAGATGCACTCCTGGATGGATCTCCCTTTAATAGATCCAAATTGAATCCAAGAGACAATTTTTGAAGCAATGATAGAGAGCCTGTTAGCAATAATCTTGCTAATTACCTTATAAATTGCGTTGACCAGGGAAATTGGCCTAAAGATACGAATTTCATAGGCATTCCCAATTTTGGGAATCAAGGTGATGAATTGAGCATTAAGACCATGAGGCAGAACTCCATTAATAAAAAAATGAAGTGACCAACTCGCAGATATCATCTTTAATAACCTCCCAATACTTCTGAAAAAAGTAGTTGTTAAATCCATCTGGACTAGGAGCACTGCTTGCATTGAGACTAAAAACCACATCTTTTATCTTAAAATCCAAGGGGATTCTAGTGAGAAAAATATTTTCATCAAAAGTGACCATAGAAGGGATGATTCCTTCCATCAAATCTCCCTCCAAAGAAGGACCATTGAATAGATTAGATTAATAATCAACAGTATGATCAACAATACACTCTTTATTATAAATTATTTTATCTCCAAATTTCAGGAAGGATAAAGGCCTGTTAGCCCTCCTAATACTTTGATGTGAGTTGAAAAATTTAGTGTTCATGTACCCTTGCTGAATCCACTTAATTTTGAAAGTTTCCTTAAGATCCTTTTACTTCATTGTTAAGAGAGTATTCAGCTTGGAAACAATACTAGCTTCCTTAGAAAAATCCAGATTAAAGTCTACTTTGGTAGCCTCATCTTGAAATTGCTGAAGATAAGATTCAAGAGTGGCAATCTCTTTATCCAGCACACTATAGGTTTCCTTAACCCAAAATTTCAACTTGGACTTGAGCAACTTCAATTTGATTAGGCAGGCAGACTCCCCCTACCACAATACATACTGTTCTAGAAATTATTAATGAGACTATCACAATCACTTTATTGAGCCCAAGAATTGTTAAAATAAAAAGGAAGGGGGAATTCTCTGTTCTCTACTCTTGAAGCTAAAAAGAATTGGGTGGTGATCAGATGAGAATTTGGGAAGAGAGATGCTGGAAATTGAATCCGATTTTTTAAGTGCTACTTCATTCACAAAAGAATTATCATGTTTACTAGCAACCATTCAATTAAGATATCTCCTGTACTAAGTATATTTGGAACCAACCATACTGACTTCAATCAAGTCATTATCATCAATGCATGCTTTTAATTCCCTGAGAGAAATATGAGAATGGAAGGAACCCATTTTCTTACTGAAAGAGAGAATAGTATTGAAGTCCCCAAAAAGAAACCAAGAAGAAGAGAAACATCCCTTGAGTCTTTCAATATCCCGCCATAAACTCCTTCTATCTTGATATCTATTCTTGGAATAAATAAAGGATCCAGAAATCTGCACAGGTATGAATCTGAAAATTGCAAGAAATCATCTACTCATCGATTCTAATAACATCAACTTTACCCAAGGAAACATGTGCAAAAACCCACAAGGATTCCACCTGGACAAAGGATAAACTAGCACCAATAAATTGATAACCAATTTTATTTAGACTAGAAAAACCCATAGAGAAGAAAGATTTGGGTTTAGAAATTCCAAATAACTTGGGTTTGTGAACCTGAATATGCCTATGTAAAGCATTAATAGTTAAGAAGTTAGCAAGTCCCAGACAATTCCAATATAGGATATCATTTGTAACATTATTTAGAATTGAAGTTTCCCTTATTGTTTTTCCTTTTTGTATTATTCTTGTATGAAGATTTCTTGGAGCCATTCATCAATTTAGAGAGGGTTCTAGTTTTCATTCTATTGACAACAACATTATCCAGACCCACTCTTGGGGGAGTGTCCAATAATGTTTTCTTACTTCCTAAAGGAGTATCACTTACCTCTAAAGGACATGGATGAGCACTTTGTGAGATTAGAGATACATCGACCTCTAATGCTTCCTCCTCTTCCACCATGTCATACCATTTTTTCTTTAGAGGGATATGCTTTTCAACTAAGCCAGGAGACATAGAGGTAGCACTTGTTATTGAGAGAGGTTGAGCCATAGTAACATTTTTAGAGTTAGAGGGCCGAAGGCTTTCAATGGAGGTAGCAAAAGAGGGATCACTATCAGCTTCTTTGCAATCCTTCTGTTCAATTAGAGAGTCGCCTTCAATAGGAATTTTATGATTTAGAGTAGCAACAGGAGTACTCAAGGCAGGATTAACCACCTCATCCTCAGCCTTTGAACCACCACCATAAATAGGAACGTTTGAGTTGAAGACAGTAACATTCATGCCAGAGATAACATCACCATTTGGGAGAGGCACAACCTCACTAGAGACATGAGAGGAATGAGGTCCATCTCCTTCAACCAAGGATATCTCCTATTCAGTTCCAATATAGGGAACAACTAGGGTTGTTTCATCGATGTTTGGATTGTCATTAACCACTATACCAGTTGCTGGAGGAATTTTCACCTCATTCAGATCAATAACTGGGAGGTCTTTACCCGAATGCTCGCCATTCTCAAGCAAAGGAGCCACCCATTTTTTCATCCTACCAATCTCCTTCCATAGTTTATCTTTTTCAATAGTAGGATTCACCACATCCTTTTGAATGTTTCTGAAATTGGAAACTAAATGGCCTACAATCATGTAGTGATTTCAAAATGGTGGCTTTTTCCCATATTCAACTTTGATATCAAACTTTCGGTTATTCTCAATGAAGTGAACCAATTCAGGAAATTTGGATTCCATGTCCACTTCTACTAGGATGTGAGCATAGAATCCAAGCTCACCATTAATGGTGTGTTGATCCATCTTTAGCAAATATCCCACGCAAGAAGCAAGATCACTAAGGATTTTAAGATTCTAGTAAAACCAGTTAAGTTCATGCAACTGTATCTAGACCTTTGTAGAAGTTTTCCTTTTTCTAAAGGGATTGAAGTTCCTGTCCCATTCCGACAAATTGAATACACCTAGTATAAGTGTAGTGGTCACCTTATTCTAGGCTGCTCGAAGATCATCCTTACTATTGAAAACGATGTGAAAAAAATCCTCTCCCTACCGGGATTAACTTGAAGCCTCTCAAGTTCCAACATTGAAAAAGATTTGCCTTTAGATCTAGATTGCTCCATGGGTTTTCTCCCTTAACAAGAGAAATGAGACCCAACACAGAATACTTATAGAATTCAAGTCTCTGCTTAATTGCATCCAGATCAGCAACAACAGCTAAAACACCATCCACAGACCTAATCGGAGTGATCAGTGGCGCTAAATTCACATCAGCACTTCGAGAGGGACCACACAAAGCATCAGTAAATGTGACTCCTGTAGCCGAAGGTGCACGATCCAGTTCCACTTCTACTGGGACAAACCCATCCAAATCCTTAACAGTGGCCGTAACGAACTACCACTCCAGATCGAAAGAGGCCATGATAAATCATCGGGACACCAGATCTTGGTTTTGTAAAGAACGCCATATTCGAAAAACACCTTCCCGCTCAACCCACACCATCGATCCAAACTAAATATAACACTGAAATTAAACAAAATATATAAAATGATAAAATCAAATACAAATGAATTTAGAAAATATCTAAAATATATATTTTTCAATTGGATCAACATAGTGGAGTGGTGTAGTAGAGGAGATGTGAAGTAGACCTAGGCTTATGTTTCTTAATTATAGTTGAGGGGAGTCTATTTCATTAATTTAAAAAATTAAATAAATTATATGATATTCCAAGTGTCATTTTCTTAGGGAGAAGTGTTAATTTCAATTTTATTATAACTTTGTTATTAAACGTTATTAATGGATGTCATAATTATGACAATAATGATGACTCCTCAATTCCCAATTAATTCCCCTCTTAATGGTTAATCTTTCATATTCTCACCGTTGGATCAGATCTCATGTACTCTATAAATATGGCGATATGTTAATGAAATAAGATTGACTTTTGTCTCTAAATTGTGATCTCTACTTCTTGTATTTCTTTTATATTTGTATTTCTATTTGTTATCATCATCATCATATGCAAATACGACATCCGCTTTCTCAACGATGCGCTTCACCTACGATCGATCTTACATTTCCGGTTTCGAAATGTTTCGCGGTTTCAATCGGCATTTGATCAATTTCATAACACGTTATCAACATGATCATCTTCTCTGCATTGCGCATTGTGACGTCGTTGTCTTCATCCCCATCATTGGCATAAGAAAAATCTCATAGGAAAAAGGCATGTCACATGTTTTTATAAACATTCTTATTTTGACATACTCTTTCGTATGCGCATCGACTCCACTCATTCGAGGAGCTGCATCAAAAGGTGAGCCTTATTTTATATTTAAAATATTGTAACATTTATTTTTCCCCTCTTGATAAATCTGAAAATAATATATGATTTTCTTAATCTTTTGTTGCGGGAAAAATAATGAACTCCTGAAGAGGTGTAATGAATCTCGAATGAAAAATTTCAATACATTCCCTGAAGAGAATGTGTTTGATTAATAACCGATGTGGGTGATGTCGAGACAAACATCATTCATTAAATGAATAAAAAACAACGCCACCAGAAGTGTTTGAATGATGAATATGGCGTACCCGTCGTACGTCGAGCCGTTGAATGATGAACATCGCGTACCCGTCGTATGTCGAGCCGTTGAATGGTGAACATCACGTACCCGTCGTACGTCGAGCCGTTGAATGGTGAACATCACGTACCCGTCGTACGTCGAGCCGTTGAATGGTGAACATCACGTCCCCGTCGTACGTCGAGCCGTTGAATGGTGAACATCACGTACCCGTCGTACGTCGAGCCGTTGAATGTTGAACATCACGTACCCGTCGTACGTCGAGCCGTTGAATGATGAACATCGCGTACCCGTCGTACATCGAGCCGTTGAATGTTGAACATCACGTACCCGTCGTACGTCGAGCCGTTGAATGATGAACATCGCGTACCCGTCGTACATCGAGCCGTTGAATGATGAACATCGCGTACCCGTTGTACGTCGAGACGAAATTTGATGAACATCACGTACCCGTCGTACGTCAAGTCGAAGTTTGATGAGCGTTGCATACCCGTGGTACGTCGAGCCAAAGTTTGATGAACAGCGCGTACCCGTCATACGTCGAGCCGAAGTTTGTTGATCATCGCGTACCCGTCGTACGTCGAGCCAAAAGTTTGATGAACACCGCATACCCGTCGTACGTCGAGCTGAAGTTTGTTGATCATCGCGTACCTATACGCTGATCCGAAGTTCGCTAATCATTCCATGAACCATGAAATTTCATCTCACTTGTTCATTTGTTCACCCTAAAGGCGACAAGTTTGATTATGATATATAAAGGCTCATAATAAAGATGATATTTACTTTGAATATTTGTAAATATTTGTTTTATTTCTTTTCTCTTTCTTTTATTTCTTATAAAATGTTTTAGAGAAATTAAATATTCTTGATGAACAAGCATAAATATATTATATATATATTAATCCCCCGAAGTGGATGAAATTAATGAAATTGATGAATTAAATATTCATGCAATTGTCTTGAAGACACTATAAAACTCGAACAAATAATTTTATTCTCTTCCCTAGAGTGAATGAGAATATTTATTGAAAATTATTTATTTCATTCCCTGAAGTGAATGCAAATATACATGATTTTATTATAAATCAAGTTCAAGGTGAATATAATGTTTTGCAAATGATCATTGTGTTGTATTTGTTTATAACAAATAATAAAAATATAACTACCAGAAGTGGTTTGATGATAGTAAATATTTACACAGCACAATGAATTTTATTGATATTTATAAAATATTGCATCCCTGAAGGATGATATAAAAATAATGTTCTTTGACATTATATTGAAGAACATCTTCATTTATCATTTATTGTTCTCGCAGCAACAATATCAAGGGAAACATTATTATTTATCACACTCTTATGGATTATCAATATCATCTCATGTAATTCATCTATCCCCTGAAGTGAATGTTGTTGTTCACATAATTCATAAATAAAATGATTGAATTGCATAGTTTTGATAATCCGATATATATTATGAAAATGATTTTACCACCTGAAGTGGTTAAAACAATGATCATCATAGTCATAAAATTTATATTTTATGCAAGATGATCATTATTGATAAATAATAAATCATCATTTGTGGATCATGAAATCCTATGAACAAATGAATTCCCCTATATGAATGTAGTATTAATTACTATATCTCATTCCTTGAAGAGAATGAAATTATTCATGAAAATTGTTGATATGATTTGTGATATCATGAATATTTGAGAGTAGATGAGGTTTGATCAAATGATTAATCCTTCATTTGGTAAAGTAAATGTTGTTCATTGATTTATAATTTTGGATGGCGATGAGGTGTGTGTTGTGAATCTAGAAGATTCTTCCACATTGGTTCTCGCTACCACATTCACCAGCTTTAAAATACGTGGGGGCTCCTATCCCAGGTAGATGTATTGTAAAATAATATTTGGACCCGAAGTTCCAAAATATTTTGGCCAGAAGTTCTAAATTATGCAATAATCTGCTTGGTGATGGACCTAACCCGTTATGATTATATTATGAATTCATCAACCACCATAAGTGGAAATTATAACGACAAATATGAGCTTGCGCAATGAAAGATCCTAGAGATCTTAAATGCACCGATCTTGAAGCAAAATATTTACAGATATTATTTTGATTAAATGCTTCAAAAGAAATCATATATGCGTTAGTATATGCTCATATAAGTACATTTACCGGTAGTGAAAATTAATAAATGACTCCAGAAGAGCGAATATATTCCTACCTAGTAGTACAAATTCTTAATGCTTTGTTATATCTAAAGTCTCAATGAGATATATGAATGATATTCTTGAAAATGAATATCATATAGAGACAAAAGAGGTACCTCGATATGTAACAAGAATTCATAAAAGTGATTATAAAGAATTTGTTATGTACAATCGAATCAATAATGGTAAACCTGAAGTTTACCGATCCTGGCACTTCAAATATATGACATGATAATTTAGGCCATCCAGGATCAATTATAATGAAAGATATTGATTCATGTATACACGAGCATCGATTTGTTGATAACATAGTAGACATCCATCAGGGGGGAGAATGATGAATTTATTTAATGGATGCATGTCTACAAAAATTATCAATGAAGTTATTATCATCAAGTCATTATGAATTCCCCCTGTATGATAATTTACCCTGAGATACCCATTTTTGAGGTAAATTATTTATATCATTAGCAGTTATTATGGAAATAAATTTCCCATATACTTATGAAGAAGTATATATGGGAACACCCACCTACCATGTGATCTATCTATATGAATGATGCATCCAATAAATGATCACGTGTGTTATTTGCTGCTGGTGAGTATACACTGAATGATATGCATGTTGATTAAATGAAATATTGAGTATCATATATTATATGGTCCTGCAGAACCATGGGCAAGATGCTCACAACACTTACATGAATGTAAAGTGTTGAAAATCAATAGTCTGATTATACACACCCGAAGTGTGGTTGAATTGATTATATAAAATCATTGTTCATCATGACTAGTAAGCAATAAATATATTTTCCCTTGAAGAGGAAAATGAATATATCGACAACATTATATTTTTTTAGATATTGTACCTGAAGTGACACTGGTACCAGAAAAATTATGAGATCTCAATCAAATGTTGTTGATGATATATTTTCTCTGAATGCTTTTAAAACTCATTGATGACTATGGATTTTTATAGATGTCGACATCATAATAATTGGCCAAAATTATTAAAGGAACTTATGAAATGTTCAACATATAAAGTTCTGAATTGATTATCCAAACTATAAAGACTATTGAATATCAATGATCTTATATTCTTCCTTATTTGGATATTTATATGAATCCCAGAAGGGTTTGAAATGCCTGAAGCATATTCAAAATTATGGAAGTTTCACCCAATCTGATAAATTATGTGATGAACTGAATAAGATTTATCCATATTAAGTTAAGGAAGAATATAAATTGAATTTATCATCTCATGGTTTGTAAGAATCATTGAATTAATCATATTATTAAGGTGTTTTGAAAAACATCTAAACTCTTGAAGAGTTTTCTAAAATCAATGAATTATTTAATCATGAAATTACATGGAATGTCCTTGTATTTTGAATTAATCATCCAGAAGATGAAATGTCAAATTTTGAATGGTTTTACCCTTAATGAATAATTAAATCTCTTGCTTCCAAGAGTGATAGATTTCATACATAAAGGGGTTGATGAAGAACATACTTATCCCATAAGGATTAAATATAAATGAACATTTTATTTATCCTTGAAGTATATAAATGTACATGTGCATATGTACCTTGAAAATGGCAACAAATCATATTATGATGCAAGTTAATGTTCTTCCCCATTCATTGAAATCTAAAGGATATGAATTATTATTATTCCAAAATTCAAAACTGAATGTTTTGATTATGAATTGATCATGTACATTCTATAAGTTAAATGATGATCATTATGAATGAGAGATGCAACAGTTGTACTCTTTTTCCCTTAGTCAAGTTTTTCCCATTGGGTTTTCTTGATAAGGTTTTTAACGAGGAAACACTCTAGGGACTTGATGTTATTTTACTCTTTTTCCCTAATCAAGTGTTTTCCCCTGAAGGGTTTTTCCTTGATGAGGTTTTTAATGAGGCAATCATACATCATGATAGATATCCAAGGGAATGTTATAAATTATTATGGATATCTATAATTAATGGAAATTGTTGGTCTTCCCCATGAGTTGTAATTTTTAATGAGGCCATTCATTATTACCTATGGTCTTCCACCCATGTCCTAAAGACATAATTAAATAATAATATTAATTGATGTCCCGAAGACACAACTAAATGATATAATCAGGGGGAGTTGGAAATGCTGCACTCTTTTTCCCTTCATCAGGTTTTTTCCCATTGGGTTTTCCCGATAAGGTTTTTTAATGAGGTAGCATGACATGGAATTCATTTATTTTGGCTTCACTTATTTTTCCCACAGGGTTTTTTTAAGTGAAGATTAAATAAGGTTATATGAAATTATGACATCCAAGGGGGAGTGTTATGAAACATTATTAATGGATGTCATAATTACGACAATAATGATGACTCTTCAATTCCTAATTAATTCCCCTCTTAATGTCCAACCTTTCATATTCTTACCGTTGGATCAGATCTCATGTACTCTATAAATATGGCGATATGTTAATGAAATAAGATTTACTTTTGGCTCTACATTGTGTTCTACACTTCTTGTATTTCTTTTGTATTTGTATTTCCATTTGTTATTATCATCGTTATATGCAAATATGACATCCGATTTCTTAACGATGCGCTTTGCCTACGATCGATCTTACATTTCCGGTTTCGAAATGCTTCGCGGTTTCAATCGGCGTTCGATCAATTTCACAACAAACTTTATTTTTAATTTTTTTTCATGCATATGATTTATTTATTTGTTTTTCATGTCTAAGCTACTTATAATTATTATTACAGTCCTAACGAGACTTGCAGAAACTCACTGATCTTATGCATGTTGGTTGAGGGTTCATAGAAATGGATCCTTTTCAGTCCGCACTTATGCAAGGTTGAATATAAAAGTCCATAAAACATAAAAAATAAAAGAGATAATAGATTAGCTTGCGAGCTTAGGATTTTTTATTCATCTCTTCATATGTTGTTTTGGTATAGAATTAATGTTTTCTCTTTATTAAAACTAAATACCCATATAAAATATTCTGATAATATTTATGTAAATCTTTTTTAACAAAACACACTCATGAAAAAATATAAGATCTTAGATATATATATATAATAATAATTCATAGCTCATACGGTCTCTCTATTTTTATTTATTTATTGGTAATTATAATAAACATTTAATAGATAATATAATGGATATATACAAAACTAATGAACAAATCATATATTATTTTTCTTTTTTTTTTGTTTATGATGAACATTTATTAAATTATATAATTAATGTAAAATAATAATAATAATGCATAAAAATTTTATTTTAAACATTTTATTATTATTCTAAATAATAATTTAAATCTAATAGATGATGTATTAAATAATAAAGATATATAATAATATTAATGAACACAACATATGTTCCTTGCATTCATTTTTTATTATTAATAATAACATACATTTATTGAGTAATATATAAAATAAAAATGTACATTTTACACACTTTTGATAATTAATTATAATGAACATTTTGTATATATTATAGTAATTATATGAAATAGTAATGCAGAGAGAACATTTTTAATGCATTTTTTTTTATTTTTTATGTATATTTCAAAAATAATTTAAAACTTTATCTATGTGTTAGAAGTAAATTAAATAAAACACACACAAAAGAGGCTAGGTCATAACTTTCCCCCTAATGGATAAGCAGTTCCCATTATTTAGACCAACTTGACTAATTCAAATCCAAAGTCTTGGAATTTTTCCCATGCCCATCCTTATGCCCCCTTACAACACTATAATGTGAAACATATCAGTCACTACCCACTATCTTTTCACCCTATCACGGTCTTTGGTACATCTATCACCACATTTATTCACCTTAACCCCCTAGTGCTCACCTTTTCTGTAATATCCACCCTCACCCACATATGATGATATGTGTTATAAAAAACTATTAAAAAAATATATATGATTTTGGAACATATTTTTTGTGCTATTAAAATACATTTAAAAAAATCATATGATTTAAAAAGTGGTTTTTTAACAATGTGATATTTATTGAAATATTTTTCAATCACTTTTTTCTAATTTTTCCACACCAATATTTTTTTATTATAATATTCATCAGTCAATATTTATCTATTTTTTTCACACACATATTTTTAAAAATTCTCATCATTATTAATCAATTATATATAAAATATCAAACACAAAACATATGTTATAAATCAAAATCACACCTTAATTAACAACATTAACAACATATTTACTCATGCATTGATAATTAATCAAACAATTTTTTTACATTAGGTGAAATGGATTATATATAATATAGAAAAAACTAGAACATAAAACCAATATAAGATACATGTATAATTCCAATAATTATAGAAAAATAAAAAATCATCTTATGTCCACATACTGAATGTAGCCTAAAAAAAATAATGCCCCATCAATTTAAGAGGGCCTACAAAGAAAGTTATAAAAAAAATGAATTTTCCACATCCTCTTTCAACATCTTATACATACATCTACTAATAAAAAATGAGATCCCATCAATTGGTAACATAATAAAAAATTACCCTTCTGGCCAAATAGAAGTTCCATGAATGCATCCTTATCAACTATTTGGACTCATGAAATTATACATCTAATAATTACACTTATGAGGCATATCCAGTGACATGAAAACATCGTCAGGGATAATATAAAACCATAAAAAAATTCTTGATGAACTTCCAGGAAAATGTGTGTGTGTGAACAATTTACCCATAGAACCAACACATCCATAGATATTGTGATATTCCCATAATCATTTTTTTGTATGTATAATTCATTCACATCTGACAAACCAAGAAAAATAATTCCATACAACAAATTCTACTAAAACATATAAAGGAAGAAAAATGGGGTTTTCTTTGGACAATATCTTATTAATATCAAAATATATCCACCAAAGGATTCTTAAAAAATGTATCCTGCTATCTTTGAAAACCACATCCATATTTCATATTCTAAAAGCATAGACTATTAATAAATGAATATTCTATTCCTTTTATATAATATAAAACCAAATACCCGAAACACATTTCCATTAAATGAAATTTAGTCACATCACTATAACTTAGTATCTTAAAATCCTTTTCATCCAAATTCTGTTGATTACATAAATCATATTATATGTATCATAAATATATAAATAAATTTATATTAAAATTGAAATGTGAATTATAGTAATACATTAGACCTATTTTATGAAAAATGTATAGATAAATATATATTGAAGTAACTCTATACCTCCATCATGTTTGATCATCATCGAAAACATCATGTTTGATTATAGAAAATAACATCACATTAGAAAAACAACATCACATTAAAAAAACATCAATCTATACAAATATAAGGAAAACATAAAAAAATAAATTTCCACAGGATTTTGGAAAAGATCTAAATTAATCATACTGGATGAGAAGGTTACCAAAATACATAAAAAGGTATAAATAAAATCCATGAATGTTTAGTAATACCTCAAACCTATTTTTTTTGGAATATATGATCAAAAATGATATTTCTTTTATCCCCAAACTAGTTTCCATGGAGAAGGAATTAACTAATAAAAGTGGAAATGATCTTGAAATAATAGATCTTTATCTTAAAAAATTAAATTAATATAATTTTTGAGATTTCATAAATATTGATGAAGATATTAAAAAATGTGATTCAAAATAAACCCCCACATGTCTGTCACGAACCAACTCGGGTCGACCTTGAACCGGTCACCCGAGCCGGACCACAACATGGCCTGAAGGGCATTCTCGATCCCCACGGGCTGACAACTAGTGTTGGGCATCAAAACTAAACAGATGGGAATGATTTGGACCATAAAATAAAGACAAATAAATTAATAAAAACTAAACAAAGAAAAAGAGAACTAGCAGCGTCAAGAAAACAAGACTGCACATACCTCCATGTGACCTCTTGGTCACCTCCAACAACTAACAACCTGCCTCGCACGGGCACACGAAACAAGAACCCGAACTAAATATTTGAACCTTCATATGAAAAGATAGGATATGTGTGAGCATTAAAATGATCAGTAGGGATGCCAAAAGTGAACCACATAATCCTTGCATTTTCCAATTCCAAAACAGCCCAATAATACTAGTTTGAACTACAATTATAAAAATAAGGTTTTCATATATACAATGCATTTTTAAAACTAACAATCAAAATTTCATTGCCCTTATAATTTAAAAACAAAGAAAAGAAATAAAGAGGGGCTCACACAAACTTTTCCAAAACAACTACTTTGAAATCCTTTTTAAAACCAACCACACATATAAAGCTTTTCCAAGAAAACACCAAAACCAAGTCCCAGGGTATGATTCCACACACACAGCAAGGGAAATTGTACTAACAGTGCTTGTATCAAAGGATCACGGAAAACCTAGGAACTCAGAGGAAGACCAGGACGTACTATACATGTGACTCATCCTGAAGGCATGCCTACTCTTAATGACATCATAACACCCTAACGCCCGACCGTCGCCCTACCTGGCTTGGTTGAGGGGCCCAATCTCATCGCAATAATAATAACAAAACATCTCTCTCCTATGGGCCACTAGCTAGTGCATAATCTAAACTAGTGCAATAATCGTTCTCAGTAAACCCCCTCGCTATTCTAAGTTTCTGTGATATGTTCACAAAGAGGTATGCCACACATTCAAATAATAAGCCATATGTATATAATCAAGAACACGACACAATCCGGCACCACCCTGACCACCTCAAGGTTAGTCCCATGCATTAAAATAAATATTCTAAAAAGGAGGCCCATACCGAGGACCCTCCTATCACATGATTGACAGACGAAGCAAGGGGCCTAACCAAGGAGGGGTTTTCCAAACATACAGTTTCAAAGATGCCAAACAAGCCTCATACAATTCACACATATCAAATCTCTTGTATAAAACTAATCTAAAATTCCAAACATGCCTTTAGATTCACAATGCTCATCCTTTTATCAAAACATTTATTAACCAATTCAAAAACAACCACAAATATCATCTTTATACCAAAGTGGCCAAACGTCCCCTTAAATCCAACATTTACCAAAACATGTCCAAGTTCACTTAAGTTAAGCTAAAAAAACACCTAAGAAGGTGCAAAACGGGCTTCAGCTTCTACTTTCACCCAAACACACCCCAAAAAACAAACGCCCCTTCCATTTTCCAACAACTTACCCTAGCATGTTTCCAAGGCCAACTGGGACAAACCAAGAGGAACACTCTAAAATCAACCAAAACATTTGAAACCAAATTTCATAAATATACCATTTGTTTTCAACCCAAAAACACCCATATCACTCACTTATAAAATACCACAAAAGTTCATAAACCAAAAGCCCATTTTTAGATAAACACCAAACCATAACTAGGGAAATCACCACATTTCACACACAAAACCCAAAAAATGTTTCAAACCAATTTAACAAAACATTTCTATGGGAAAAACTCCATCCAAACATCCACTTTCACCCAAAAAAGAACATGTGGCAATTTACAAACACCTAAGGCATCGTACACATGGCATAAACCAAGATTCATGTAAAACCCTATCTTTAACAAAACCAAAAAACTTTAGAACACCACAAAAAGATTTAAATAGGTACCATGGAGATGCATAGCAAGATAATAAATTAACCAAAACATAAATAATTAAGGGAAAGTAATGGAAAGGAAATGCATGGATTTTCCAACCTCAAAGAGGAACCGGGTCATGCCAAACACTTTGGCACTTGTCGAAAAGGGTGGTGACCACTCATAACTGGTCCACACTCACACGCACATACCTATATATATACACATATGTCCATAATCTAATGCACATATTCCCCGCTCCATGAGGGAATACTTACTTGGAGGACATATATATATTATATATATACATACCTTAAGTATATGCATGCGCTCCCTCCGTCGTTGACCAAATAAATTCACTATAACAACAAAAGATACCCAAAACTAAGAAGGAAAAGACCAACACATGACCAAAAAGTACCAGGGACTCACATAAACCAAATTCACAAGTCATAAAACACAACCAAACACTACCAAAAAGATTTATATCCAAAACACACCCCGATCCATTTTAGAAACCAATAAATCTTTCTTATACAACATACAAATCACACCATAAAAATCACTATTGCTTCAAAAAAGATCCCAAATTATAACCCAACCATTTAACACAATAATTATAAGGGAAAAACACACAGAAATCATCCAATGTCACTATTAAAAACCAATTAACATTTAACCACACACAATTAGCATAAAAACATAAGAATAAACTAGAAAATACTTCAAAATCTATTTTTGGAAGATTCTTCTATTGCAAAAACACCAACATAAGTTAACCAAATCCATTATAGTGGTGAAAAACATGTCAAAACAATAATTACATCCTACAAACATTATATGGATTGAATTGGAATGGGAAGATATGGAAAAATCTACCTCAGAGGCATGCAAACACAACAAAACTTTAATGGTAGGAAGAATATCACTCCGCGGACCAAACACATCCCCTAGATACCGAGAAAATGCGCAAATACAACCCGTAGAATTAGAGTGTCGATTGATTTGAGAAAAATTCCAAAAATAGAAAAATATACCAAAGGAGATTATTTTCGGCAAAGGAGGGGTTTGCTAGTCGGTCAAGTGGGAGGTCAGAAGTGGCTGGTCGGATTATGGGACAGCGAGGTGAGGGTGGCGGTCAGAAGCTGACCGGATGGAGGAGGTTGCGCCAGACAAGGGAGGCTGTGCCGGACCGGGAGGGGGAGGCCATGCCGGACCGGGAGGGGGAGGTCGCACCAGACAAAGGCTGTCACGCCCGACCCCCAGAATGTCAGGGGCTGATTTTTGAGAATATGATGTGTGACTTTTAACAAAAACATGCACTGATAAATTACACATCATGTCCCATACAGAGGATCGAATTCAGTTGAGGTTCTGGGAAATCATCCACTTCTATCATACTTCTTTAGCTCAAACTGATACCTGATTTTTTTTAATAAAAAACATAGGGTGAGCATACGAATGCCTAGTTAGGGGTTTCAAAATAAACCAATATAACTTTTGAAAACATTCTCTAAACCTTTCCATAAAACATTTTTCTTTAAGAAAATTTGTAACACATATACATATCATAAAAGTGCTCAATTAAAAATGTGTTAACAGAAATACAAGGATTCATGATTCAAATATAGGCATGCTCATTTGGAGTAATAAATAAAAGACGTTCTAAACATGTATGACATATGCACATGAGAGCACAAATTAAATAGCTAAGAGAAATGAATAATCTGAGTTGCGTGTAAAGGTAATAACTTCAATTTTATACATCGAATACTAAATCACTAAGTGCTAAACATATGTCATGCCATAAGAATTTAATTTTCTGATACTCATAAGTACTGTCTCTTAACCACGGATATTTTACTAGTCGAATATCCATTTGGTTAATTAATTATCATACACATAATGAGGGAATGTATAATGCTGGACTTTAATTTCTATGTCAAGGCCTCGTGCCAAGACCTAGGGGATAACTATAACTGAACCCCAACCTGGAGTGCCTCTGTAACCGGACTCCATCCTAGAGAGCATCTGTAACCAAACTCCAACTCGGAGGGCTTACTTTTATCGGTCCCCAACCCGGAACATACTAGTCTAATACATTCCTCATATGCCAAATCGGGTCGTATATTCAAAAGGTCATATACCACTTGAATAATTAATTACACATTTCATATTATTCAAGGTGTCCCATGCCACCTTGAAGTATTAAATTTTATTTCATATTACTCAAGGTGTCCCATACTACTTTGAGTAATTTGATTTATTATCTCTTTATTATGATATGCCACATGCATGCATCATTAAGTGCAACTATAAATAAAATCGAAAATGAAACAATTTAATCAAAAAATATATAATATGATAGATAACATTGAAAATATCGAAGTAACAGCTTATCGAAGACATACATGGTTTATTACACGTTCTTTGCACATGAGACAATTACTAAAGCACATCATACAATGAATGAGAAGGGGTTTTCCATATGAGATGTTAAAATGACAACTCTTTAATTTAAAATCCTTATTCCATAAATGAAAATACCTATTATTTAATATGATGATAAAAGTGTCAGTGATCAAGAAATTAAATTACATCATGACTTAACTAACAATAATCACTGCAATTGATAAAACATTAAGCGAGTATGATCGCATGGTTTAACATACCCTTTTATCCTTTAATATATTTTGGGTCAAATAAAAAACATATATTCTTTTTAATCATAAAACACAATAAGTTCAATCATATAATACCTTTGAAACATGAAATTATAACAAGGCTAATATCATTAAAAGGTTTTTAACTAAAAAAGTTTGACATACTTTATGGGTTATGACATACATATTTATATAAATACCTATTGGTTTGGATTTCATAGAGACCAATATTCATTATAGTCTTACAAGTATTAATTAAATCAATACATTAATTAAATTCTAATAATCCATACATGAAATTAGGGTTTTGGAAGCTATAACCATATGTACACAAAGTGTGTATATATGAGTTTTCATAATTAAACTAGGTTTAATAATTTATCATAAAGTAATAAATATTTTAAAACATATCTAATACACCATTATCGCTTGATTAAAAACCAAACCTTGTTAGGTTTATAACATGTGTGACTGTATCTATATATATATATGTAAAAGTTAGGGTTTTGCATACTAAATATAAATCCAATTAAACCCAAAGTACATTTCGCACCCAACCCATTACTTAAAGATTGGTATTCATCTTAATAAAATAATCATAAGCAGATTTGAAATTAATTACCTATGTATATCAAAATATACAAAAGTGTATATTTTGCTTTGGTTTAGTAGAACCATTCAAAAAAACCCTTGCATCATTTAAACCTTGAAAATAACAAAACATCCACCTTTGAAAGTATGGATAGGTTTGGATTTGAAATACATGTAAATATATATGTATATACCTAAATATGCACATAAATATATATTGGGTTTTTCATAAGAAGTACAAATCTAATTGAACCCAAAACATAATTTGCATCAAAAACATTATTAAAGGGTTGTAAATCATCTTCTAAAATTCATAAAACAGATTTGGTTTGAGTCACATAAATTTGTTTATATATATATATGTATATGATTATACACAAAGTGTATAATCAGGTTTGCGGATATAAAAACACTTGAAAAAATGCTCACACACATGTATTTATATATATATAAATCTCAGTTAAACAAGGATATCTTGATGAAATGAAATAAACCCTTAAAAAGAAATTTGAAAATAATAAATCCCTTACATGATATGCTAATTTCCTTGTGGAAAGACTCGGATTCACCAAGAAGGAGGTGTAGTGCTCAAGTTGGGTATACAAGAACCCCATTTGCGTGTGCAGGACCTCAATAGAGTGAAGAATCGAGATGGAGAGCAATAACACAGTCAATTTAAAGACTCTCCTTCCTTATATATATAGTATTTTTATATATATAGCTTGTTGAAAGAAGTATAGTAAACAAATATATATATATATATATATATATATATAATAGGTTTGGATAAGATTCATTTTAGAGAAAAAGTAAAACAAAAACAGCATATAAATTATACCCGGATCAAAACAATAAGATAACAATCTCGAAAGAAGATTCATCCCCCAGAGACATTGGACAGATTAATAATTAAATAACCATAACAGAGGCAATGATTAACACATACAAAAACCAACCTAAAACATCCACTGTTTATAGTCCAAAGAAAGACAAACGCCTGAGTTAAAACAAATCAGATATCCCAAAACAATAGAATCACATGTCTACCTAGTAGATTGAAGAAGAAACAGAACCCTCAGAACTAGACCTAGAGACCAAAAGCAAAACCCTACCTCACGTATACTGAAGACCACTGGACAATAGGCTTGCTCAGAGACTACTGCTGCGACCACGAAAGATCTACGAACTCGACACCGGTCGATGCACGGCCTTATGAGAACCTTGTCTTCTTCGGACGAAGCCCAAAGACATCACGCAGACCTCGCATGACCTCCCCACACTCATCGCAACTCTTCTTTGGCATCAACTTCCTCTCCCAAAAGAGACCCGCATGCCTGCTCGAGAACTCCGACACCGAGACGTCGCTCGACCCCACCTTGCTGGAACCCTAAACGCAGACTCAACAATACCTCAAGTAGGCCCCAGACTCATGACCTTCACTTGAAGCATGACGCACCCCAACCCCCGAGGCGTGGTCTCCCTTCTTCACGGATCTCACAAGATTCTCTTTTTCTTTTTCTTTTTGTTTGATTAAATCCTCTATTATTATTATAATATTGCTATTATTATATTTTTATTATTATTTTATTATATCATTACTCTATTATTATCATATTATATTATCAATAACTTTAAAAAAAAGTCAAAATTTAAACAAAACTAATAATATATTAAACTTATTTTATCAATACTTTTAAAAAGTAAAGTTATTATTATTAAATTATTTTTTAAAAAAAACATACATTTATATATTTTATATTATATACTTATAATGTTATAAATTAAATTAATAATTGATAATTTAAAATATATTATCAAAATAACAATTTTCATATATTTGTAATTTGAAAAAAAATGTTAATACGATATATATATGATTCCAAGTAACATTAATCTTTATTTAAAAGATCATTCATATACGTGTACTTTTAATCATTCTATTAAAATAGTTTTATTATATATTCAAAATGTTAATAATGTTATGAAACTTTTAATCCAATAAAAAATTTATAATCTAATAATTATGTATACATCACATTTTCGAAAATATACAATGTAGATTAAGTAATTGTCCGCATAATTAAAATTTTACACTTTTTACAAAATAACGTCGTTAAAATATTTTTAAAACAATAATTTTCAATATCATTTATAACCTCAATATAAAGTTATAATCTTATCATAATTTCATATAATTTAAATCTAGTATACATATGTATATATATACATATACATATCACATCTTGGGACTAAACAACAAATTAGATATATTTATATATATTAGTATAATTATTATTTAAAATATTCTATGATAATTTGAAAAGAATAAAAATAGTTATTTAAACTATACTTAAATGTAAATTTTCTAATATTATTTTTCAAGAAACTTTCTTAAAAAGTTATAATTGTATCCATTTAATAAAAGACTAACGATCACTCGACTAAAACTCCAACGATTACTTCATTTTGAACTCCAACGACTATAAAACGGTCACAAGTATTTCTAACGGTCAGGAAAAACCCTTATAAATACATGTTTATGGTATCTCATATCTAAGTTGGTTCGGTTTACCAGGATGGTTCTATGCATTCCTTTTACGCTTAGTACTTGTGCCATTCTCCTAGCGATCACATTCTTCTTTATGGTTGGTCCAAGCGACAAGGGATACCTTCTCAACCTCTTTGTGGTGTTAGCAGGTCTCCCAATGGCGCTTCTCAGATTTGCTATTAGTTTCTTAGGCTAACTATTGTTTTTGACCTTTTGATATGTAAACATTTCAGTGGTTTATTAATAATATGTGTCTTGTTCTATTTTGAGAACCATTGTTTGAATGACTAAATGATAAAAAGTTATTATTACACATTGAAAAGATTTGAGGCATCACATTATTCCCCCCTTAGAAGAATTTTATCCTCAAAATTCTAAAATAGTTGTACATAAACCACAACAACACCAGACACACATCACTCCCGAGGTCCCTTTACCGGGAACACTACCGATGGTAGGGTGTTGATGACCTCAGGTGGATCCCTAAGGTAGTATTCAGTTGCTCGATTTCCTTGGCCCAGAAACATTGTGAACAACTCGGGTTGAGCCTGTGCCTAAAGCACCTAGCCTTCCATAGAGAGGCACAAGAACTGTGGAGGTCATAAATTTCAGAGTGGACTAAATCCCTATAAGTCCCACACACAACTTTGTTCTTGAAAATATTGATGTCGTAGAGTTCTCCATACATACTAAAACTCAGGACCTGGAATAGGTAGGACGCTCGATGGTCACCATCCAAAGAAGCTTCTATAAATTTACCTACAACTCATTAGTTATCAGCCAAAGTGAAACATAGAAAAAGGGCTTCAAGAAACTTTCCACTTTTCCTATATGCAGCAAATTGTGCAAATGTGATATGGTAATAGACCAGATTGCTTCCTTGGTAAAGATGGAGGATGTTTGGGTGATTCGACACCTGATGCAGTTGTTTACAGGACAACCTAAGGTTTTCAAAAGTCTCGTAGCCCCCTCAACATGACTTGGACACTATAGTTTCTACTATCTCCATTGGGAGAGACAAATGGCGTGATGCATCATCCATCTGAAAATTTAAGGAAACTACTACTTAGTAACACATAACTAAGTTTACAGTGTTGTTCTAATTTATCAGTTGTCTTATAAGAGACATGAAACTAGTATTTTCGTTAAGAAAACATCTTACTTAGTAATGCTTAAATAAATTTTTCTTTTTTCAGTTTTGGTTTTTCAGAGTTATCTGAACCGGACCTCTGATACCTACTATTACGCCCGACCCCCAGAATGCTAGGGGCCAGTTCCTAAGAACATGATGTGTGACTTTTAACAAAAACATGCACTAATAAATTACACATCATGTCCCATACAGTGGATCAAATTCATTTTAGGTTATGGGAAACCAGCCACTTCTTTCATACTTCTTTAGCTCAAACTGATACCTGAATTTTTTTAATAAAAAACATAGGATGAGCATACGAATGCCCTATAAGGTGTTTCAAAATCAACTAATGTAACTTTTGAAAACATTCTTTAAACCTTCCCATAAAACATTTTTCTTAAAGAAAAACTATAACACATATACATATTATAAAATTGCTCAATTAAAAACGTGCTAACAGAAATACAAGGATTCATGATTCAAATATAAGCATTCTCATTTGGATTAATAAATAAAAGACGTTCTAAACATGTATGACATATGAATATGAGAGCACAAATTAAAAAGCTAAGAGAAATGAATAATCAGAGTTGGGCGTAAAGGTAATAAATTCAATTTCATACATCGAATACTAAATCACTGAGTGCTAAACATATGTCATGCCATAAGCATTTACTTTTATGATACTCATAATTACTGGCTCTTAACCATGGATATTCTACTAGTTGAATATCTATTTGGTTAATTAATTATCATACACATAATGTGGGAATACATAATGCTGGAATTTAATTTATCTATCAAGGCCTCGTGCCAAGTCCTAGGGGATAACTGTAACCGGACCCCAAACTGGAGAGCCTCTGTAACCAGAATCTATCCCATAGAGAATCTTTAACCATACTTTAACCTGGAGGGATTACTTTTACCGGTCCCCAACTCGGAACATACTAGTCCAATACATTCCTCATATGCCAAATTGGGTCGTATATTCAAAAGGTCATATACCACTTGAATAATTACTTACACATTTCATATTATTAAAGGTGTCCCATACCACCTTGAAGTATTAAATTTTATTTCATATTACTCAAGGTGTCCCATACCACTTTGAGTAATTTGATTTCTTATCTCTTTATTATGATATGCCACATGCATGCATCATTGAGTGCAGCTATAAATAAAATGGAAAATGAAACAATTTAATCCAAAAATACATAATATAATAGATAACATTGAAAATATGGCGCTAATGGCTTATTGAAGGAATACAAGGTTTATTACACGTTCTTTGAACATGAGACAATTATTAAAGCACATCAGACAATGGATGAGAATGAGTTTTCCATATGAGATGTTAAAATGATAACTCTTTAATTTAAAATCCTTATTCCATGAATGAAAATACCTGTTATTTAATATGCTAATAAAAGTGTCAGTGATCAAGCAATTAAATTACATCATGAATTAACTAACAACAATCACCACAGTTGATAAAACATTAAGTGAGCATGATCGCATGGTTTAACACACCCTTTTATCCTTTAATATATTTTGGGTCAAATCAAAAACATATATTCTTTTTAATCATAAAACACAAGAAGTTCAATCATATAATACCTTTGAAACATGAAATTATAACAAGGCTAATATCATTAAAAGTTCTTTAACTAAAAAATATTTGACATACTTTATGGGTTTGGACATACATATTTACATAAATACCTATTGGTTTGGCTTTCCCAGAGACCGATATTCATTATAGTATTATAAGTATTAATTACATCAATACATTAATTAAATTCTAATAATCCATACATGAAATTAGAGTTTTGGAAACTAAAACTGTATGTACACAAAGTGTGTATATATGAGTTTTCAAAATTAAACTGGGTTTAATAATTTCTCATAAAGTAATAAATACTTTAAAACATATGTAATACACCATTATCACTTGATTAAAAACCAAACCTTGTTAGGTTTATAACATGTGTGACTGTATGTGTATATATATATATGTAAAATTTAGGGGTTTTCATACTAAATATAAATCCAATTAAACCCAAAGCACATTTTGCACCCAACCCATTATTTAAAGATTGGTATTTATCTTTAAAAAAAAAGAATCATAAATAGATTTGAAATTAATTACCCATGTATATCCGAATATACAAAAGTGTATATTTTGCTTTGGTTTAGTAGAACCATTCAAAATAAAACCCTTGCATCATTTAAACCTTGAAAATAATTGTAAACACACCATCCGGCCTTTGAAAGTATGGATAGGTTTGGATTTGAAATACATGTAAATATATATGTATATACCTGAATATGCATATAACTATATATTGGGTTTTGAATAAGAAGTACAAATCTAATTGAACCCAAAACATAATTTTCATAAAAAACATTATTTAAGGGTTGGAAATCTTCTTCTAAAATTCATAAAAAGGATTTGGTTTGAGTCACATAAATTTGTTTATATATATCTATGTATATGATTATACAAAAAGTGTATAATCGGGTTTACGGATATAAAAACACTTGAAAATATGCTCACACACATGTATAAATATATATATAACTCTCAGTTAAACAAGGATGTCTTGAAGAAATGCAATAAACCCTTAAAATGAAATTTGAAAATAATAAATCCCTTACATGATATGCTAATTGCCTTGTGGAAAGACTCAGATTAACCAAGAAGGAGGTGTAGTGCTCAGGTTGGGTATACAAGAACCCCGTTTGCATGGGCAGGACCTCAGTAGAGTGAAGAACTGAGATGGCGAGTAGTAACACAATCAATTTAAAGACTCTCCTTCCTTGTCTATATAGTATTTATATATATATAGATTGTTGAAAGAAGTATAGTAAACAATATATATATATATATATATATATATATATTTAAAATAGGTTTGGCTAAGATTTAGTTTAGAGAAAAAGTAAAACAAAAACAACATATAAATTATACCCGGATCAAAACAACAAGATAACAATCTCGAAAGCAGATTCATCCCCCGAAGACATTAGACAGATTCACAATTAAATAACTATAACAGAGGTAATGATTAACACACACACATAACAAGCTAAAACATCCACTATTCATAGTCCAAAGAAAAACAAACGACCGAGTTAAAACAAATGGGATATCCCAAAACAATAGAATCGCATGCCTACCTAGTAGATTGAAGAAGAAACAGAACCCTCAGAACTAGACCCAGAGACTAAAAGAAAAACCCTACCTCGCGTAGACTGAAGACCACTGGACAACAGGCTTGCTCAGAGACTACTGCTGCAACTGTGACAGATCTACGAACTTGACACCAGCCGATGCACGACCTTCTCAAAACCTCGTCTTCTTTGGACAAAGCCCGAAGGCATCACACGAACCTTGCACGACCTCCCCGCACTCGCCGCGGCTCTTCCTTGGCGTCAGCTTCCTCTCCCAAAAGAGACTGGCATGCCTGCTCGAGAACTCCGATGCCACGACGTCACTCGACCCCACCTTGATGGAACCCTAAACGTGACCTCGAAAATACCTCAAGTAGGCCCCGAACTCGCGACCTGCACCTAAAGCGTGACGCACCCCAACCCCTGAGGCGTGGTCTCCCTTCTTCACAGATCTCATGGGATTCTCTTCTTCTTTTTTTGTTTTTTTATTTCTTTTGTTCGATTAAATCCTCTATTATTATTATTATAATATTGATATTATTATATTTTTATTATTATTTTATTATATCATTATTCTATTATTATCATATTTTATTATCAATAACTTTTAAAAAAAGTCAAAAGTTAAACAAAACTAATAATATGTTAAACTTATTTTATCAATACTTTTAAAAAGTAAAGTTATTATTATTAAATTATTTTTTAAAAAAACATACATTTATATATTTTATATTATATACTTATAATGTTATAAATTAAATTAATAATTGATAATTGAAAATATATTATCAAAATAACAATTTTCATATATTTGTAATTTGAAAAACAATGTTAATACGATATATATATGATTCCAAGTAACATTAATCTTTATTTAAAAGATCATTTATATACGTGAAATTTTAATCATTCTATTAAAATAGTTTTATTATATATTCAAAATGTTAATAATGTTATGAAACTTTTAGTCTAATCAAAAATTTATAATCAAATAATTATGTATAAATCCCATTTTCAAAAATATACAAAGTAGATTAATTAATTGTCCGCATAATTAAAATTGTGCACTTTTTACAAAATAATGTCGTTAAAATATTTTTAAAACAATAATTTTTAATATCATTTATAACCTCAATATAAAATTATAATCTTATCGTAATTCCATATAATTAAAATCTAGTATACATATGTATATATATATACATATCACATCTTGGGACTAAATAAAAAATTAGATATATTTATATATATTAGTATAATTATTATTTAAAATATTCTATAATAATTCCAAAAGAATAAAAATATTTATTTAAACTGTACTTCAATGTAAATTTTTTTTTACAAGAAAATGTCTTAAAAAGTTATAATTGTACCCATTTAATAAAACACTAACGATCAATCAACTAAAACTCCAATAGTTACTTCATTTTGAACTCCAACAGCTATAAAAAAGTCACATGTATTTCTAATGGTCAGGAAAAACCCTTATAAATACATGTTTATAGTATCTGATATCTAAGTTGGTTCGGTTTACCAGGATGGTTCTCTACATTTTTTTACACTTAGTACTTGTGCCATTCTCCTTGTGACCACATTCTTCTTTATGGTTGGTTCAAGTGACGAGGGCTACCTGATCGACCTCTTCGTGGTGTTAGCAGGTCTCTCAATGGCGCTTCTCAAATTTTCTATTAGTTTCTTAGGCTAACTATGGTTTTTTACCTTTTGAGATGTAAACATTTCAGTGGTTTATTAATAATATGTGTCTTGTTCTATTTTGAGAACCACTGTTTGAATTACTAAATAATGAAAAGTTATTATTACACATTGAAAAGGTTAGGTGGGGTCACAAAGGCCGCATCGGATAGGGCGGAGCGGCGGGAGGCAAGGGACTGAGCAGGGGGCTCGCAGCATGGAACAACGAAGGGGGGGGGGGCTGGCTTTCGAACTGGGAACTGAGGGTGACGCAAAATGGGTAGAAGTATGGTAAAATAATAATAATAATAATAATAATAATAATAATAATAATAAAACCAATAAATATTAATAAAACAAATAATAATAATTATTTCTTATCCACTTTATTTTAAGTAGTAATAATAATAATATCAATGTTACAATAATAATAATAGTAATAATATTAAAAGAAAAATGATAATAATAATATTAATAACAACAAAAGAAATTAATAACAAACTTAATGATAATTAAAATGATAATTTTATTACATTTCATTTTAAATAATAATTATATTTATAACAATTTAATAATAACATTATTATTACCAAATTAAATAATAATAATATTACCATTTGTGCAATAATATTCTCATTATTATAATTTAAACATTAAACTTGTTTTTATCATTGAAAAATTTCATTTAACTTTCTATTTCAATCAAATTAATTTATTTATTTAAACTATCAACAACCGCGCATACACCAGGACTGAATGCACGAGCACCGCTAATGATACATTGACCGCGCACCAACCTAAAACCCACCAAAAAACATCAAACTTCAAAAAATTTCAAACCAGGACCCAACTAAACCTCATCCAAATGATGCAAGACCAGAAAAAGAATAAAATAATAGGCATTCGTGGTCGGGGTGTGACAATTCTCTCCACCACATGCACTTTTTCCCCCATAAAGTCACCAATCCAACAATTGACACAATTTGAGTCCATGCCCAAACAAAACTAAAGGAAAACGAGAGCCTAAGAGTAACTATTCCCAAAAAACCTGACACCCGACCAATTCAAAGAGGACCACAACCCAATTTTTAGGGGAGAACATGGAAGGGTTCTTCCCACCATGAGAAGTAACTAATACTGAAACCCTTTAAACCTGAAAAAACCACCCCTGGGGGCGGGGGCAATGCGGGAACTCCCAAACATAACTCATTCAATCTCTCCACGTGGACCGAACAATACTCCTAAAAATTAGACGAATGCTCGCTGTGAAACAATCCAGAAACCTGAGGATGAGAAATGAACTTGAAACTTCCCCTCAATTTCACGATACAAAAAATTACCCTAATGAGTACAGTTGAGACCAACTCAAAATCAAAACAGGTCAGTTTATTTATGGGCCTAACACCCTTCAAGGACAACGCACGATTTAGAAACTATGCTAAGAGTAGATAAGACCACTTGGATTGTGGTGGAACGAGCTCATCATGCCACCACAACAAGGATGAGATTAAGACAATTATGAGAATAGAACAAGGAAATTTTGGATATTTTCATCCCAAAGCCAAAAACATTATCCGGACCGAGGTTTCACACACCCTCGGTAACTCCTGACTGTGTACGAGCTTTACCCAGTGACCTGTAGTTGGGGCCCTGATGGATGAAGCATCGCCTTCCTCACAGTCAGGAATTTTCCATCCTATGGTCCCTAACTCCTTCTTTCTGAATGACGCTTCTTTCAGAACTCTCCTCGGTGACCTGAACATTCGCATGGTAATAAGACTTCAGAGAGATGCGACAAGGCGGCTTAGAATGCCTGAACCAGCCAGACTAGCGGCTTGTGAGAGAACGGTCCAACAAACTAGGAGTCGGTACAGACAAAGATCCTTGCCAGACGGGGAACCTTTACAAGATCCGACCCCCACCAACTACACCCGAGACTCTAACGACAATGAGACATCCCACCTTTACTAGTCCAGAACTGAACCCTCAAATAACTTTGGGATGGTACGAAATTTAACAACCTCAGGAGTTCCTAATAACCCGAAGACCCACTCTAACTTTTCTAACCACACAACCACCTCAAACAGAATTTGATTACCTTGATAGATAGGCAACACACAGAAAGAACCGAAAACTGGGCATGACTCATTGGAAACCTTAGCGACCTTTCTGGGTGGCAAACTCATAACAACATGAAAAATACAACTGCGATTAGCATCAATCCAAAGCTCAATCAAAGAAAAGCCCAATCGAAGGCCAACTAGCACACAATCCAAACATAAAAAAACACAAGTAAAAATCACTTTTCCAAAACCGTTATTTCTTTAAAATTTTAAAAATCACCTATGGGACCTTATGAACCATCACATGTGAATTCATTCAATCTCGCTCACATTATATGAAAAAAAGTTCCCCCCACGCACTCTCCTTACATACCCACACACGTGTGACCCTCCATAAGGAGTGATAATGTTCAGACACTTCTTTCCCTTACCAAATCCAAACACATACCATGTTTTTCCAAACTAATACACTTTCTATAAAAAAAACTCACTTTACTAATTTCAATTTTTTTTGAAAGGAACCCCCTTTTTTCATTTTGAAATCACTTTCATTTTTAAAACACTCACACCATATGAGCTCAAAATGAAACACAAACAACTATAAACCATCAGAATGAGGAACTAGTGTCTGTGCCTAACCCGGCGGCATGGTGGTGAGCCATGCCCCAGGTGAGGCATAACACTAAGAAGATCTTAAACCAGGCACTTGGACTCCACATGGGTCACCACCCCATGTGAGGCCACAATGTGGACTGATTCGCTCCCATTGTCATCCCTCAAACCAAAATAACCAAAGACAAAAGGCTCAAATCCCGAACTACCCTTGGTAACTCAGGTCTCGTCACGAGCGGTGGTGATCAGGCACCGACCCGTAACCTACCTCCTGAGCTCCAAAAATCCTAATCTATATTTACCAAACACCCAAAATAACAAGGGCCCCCCACTGATACCATTTTGTCACAAACCAACCCGGGTCAACCCTAAACCGGTCACTCGAGCCGGCCCGCGACATGGCCCGAAGGGCGTTCCTGATCCCCACGGGCTAGAAACTAGTGTAGGGCATCAAAACTAAACAGGTGAGAATTATTTGTCCCATAAAAGAAAGACAAATAAATTAATAAAAACTAAACAAAGAAAAAGAGAACTTGTATTGGCAAGAAAACAAGACTACACATACCTCCATGTGACCTCTTGGTCACCTCCAACAACTAACAACCTGCCTTGCACAGGCAGACGAAACAAGAACCCAGAACAAATAGCTGAACCTGCATATGAAAAGTTAGGATAGGTGTGAGAATTAAAATGCTCAGTAGGGATGCCAAAAGTGAACCATAGAATCCATGAATTTTCTGATTCCAAAACAACCCAATAATATTAGTTTGAACTACAGTTATAAAAATAAGGTTTTCATATATACAATGCATTTTGAAAACTAACAATAACAATTTCATTGCCCTTATAATTCAAAAACAAGGAAAATAAATAAAGAGGGGCTCACACAAACTTTTCCAAAAAAGATAATTTGAAATACTTTTTAAAACAAACCACACATACAAATCTTTTCCAAGAAAACACCAAAACCAATTTCCAGGGTATGATTCTACACACACAATACGGGAAATGGTACTAACAATGCTTATATCAAAGGATCATAGAAAACCTAGGAACTCAGAGGAAGACCAGAACGTACTATACATGTGACTCATCCTAAAGGCATGCCTACTCTCGATGACGTCATAACGCCCTAATGATCGACCGTCTCCCTACCTGGCCTGGTTGAGGGGTCAAATCCCATAGAAATAATAATAACAAAACATCTCTATGCTATGGGCCACTAGCTAGTGCATAATCTAAACTAGTGCAACAATCGTTCTCAGTAAACCCCATTACTATGCTAAGTTTCCGTGCTATGTTCACAAAGAGGTGTGCCACACATTAAAATAAAAATCCATACATATATAATAAAGCACACGACACAATCCGAAACCACCTCGAACACCTCGAACACCTCAAGGTTAGTCCAATGCCTTAAAATAAATATTCTCAAAAGGCGTCCCATACCGAGGACCCTCCTGTCACATGATCGACATACGAGGCAAGGGGCCTAACCAAGGAGGGGTTTTCCAAACATAAAATTTCAAAGATTCCAAACAGGTCTCATACAATTCACACATATCTAACCTTTTGTATAAAACCAATCTAAAATTCCAAATGGGCCTTTAGCTCCACAATGCTCATCCTTTTATCAAAAAATTTATTAACTAATTCAAAAAAAACCACAAATATGAACTTTATACCAAAGTAGCCAAACGACCTCTTAAATCAAACATTTACCAAAACATGCCCAAGTTCACTTTAAGTCAAGTTAAAAAAACAACACCTAAGAAGGTTCCAAACGGGCTTCAGCTTCCACTTTCACCCAAACACACCCCGAAAAACAAACACCCCTTCCATTTTCCAACAACTTACCCTAGCATGTTTTCAAGGCCAACTGGGCCAAACTAAGAGGAACACTCTAAAATAAACCAAAAAATTTGAAACCAAATTTCATAAATACAACCTTTGTTTTCAACCCAAAAACACCCATATCACTCACTTATAAAATACCACACAAGTTCATCAACCAAAAGCCCATTTTTAGACAAACACCAAACCATAACCAGGGAAATCACCACATTTCACACATAAAATCCAAAACATGTTTCAAACCAATGTAACAAAACATTTCTATGGGAGAAAACCCACCCAAACATCCAATTTCACCCAAAAAGAACAAGTGAAAATTTACAAACACCTAAGGCATCATACACAAGGCATAAACCAAGATTTATGTAAAACCATATCTTTAACAACACCAAATAACTTTAGAACACCACAACAAGCTTTAAAGAGGTACTATGGAGATGCGTAGAAAGATAATAAATTAACGAAAACATCAACCATTAAGGATAAGTAATGGAAAGGAAATGCATGGATTTTCCTACCTCAAAGAGGAACCGGTTCATGCCGAACACTTTGGCACTTGTCGAAAAAGGTAGTGACCACTCGTAACTGGTCCGTACTCGCACACACATACCTATATATATACACATATATCCATAATCCAATGCACGTATTCCCCACTCCATGAAGGAATACATAATTAGAGGACATATATATATATATATATTATATATATACATACCTTAAGTATATGAATGCGCGCCCTCTGTCGTTGACCAAAAAAATTCACTATAACAATAAAAGATACCCAAAATTAAGACAGAAAAGACCAACGCATGACCAAAAAGTACCAGGGACTCACATAAACCAAATTCACAAGTCATAAAACACAACCAAACACTACAAAAAAAAGTTATATCCAAAACACACCCTGAGCCATTTTAGAAACCAATAAATCCTTCTCAAACAACTTACAAATCACACTATAAAAATCACTATTGCTTCCCAAAAGAGGCCAAATTACAACCCAACCATTTAATACAATAATTATAAGGTAAAACAACACACAAATCATCTAATGTACCTATTAAAGACCAATTAACATTTAACCACACACAATTAGCATAAAAAACATAAGCATAAATAAGAAAATACTTCAAAATCTATTTTTGGAAAATTCTTTTATCGAAAAAACACCAACATAAGTTATCCAAAGCCATTATATTTTTGTGAAACATGCGAAAACAATAATTAGATTCGCCAAACATTATATGGATTGAATTGGAATGGGAATATATGGAAACATCTACCTTAGAGGCGTGCGAACACAATGAATCTTCAATGGTAGGAAGAATATCACTCTGCGGACTAAACACATACCCTAGATAGAGTGAAAAACACAGAAATACAACCCACGATATTAGAGTATTGATTGATTTGAGAAAAATGCCAAAAATAGAAAAATATACCGAAGGATATTGTTTTTGGCAAATGAGGGGTTCGCTGTTCAGTCATGCGGGAGGCCGGAGGAGGCTGGCCGAAGCATGGGACAATGAGGGGAGGGCGGCGGTTGGAAGCCGACTGGACAGGGGAGGTCATGCCGGATGAGGGAGGCCGTGCCAGACTAGGAGGTAGAGGTCATGCCGAAAGAAGGCCGCACCAGATGGGGAAGAGCGACGGGAGGCGAGGGCTGGGCAAGGGGCTCGCGGTGTGGAACATCGAAGGGGAAGGGGGGGGGGCAGCTGGCTCGCGAACTAGGAAGGTGGGGGGGGGGGGGTGACGAGAAATGGGTAGATTTAGGGTAAAAAAACAATAATAAAATATAATAATAATAACAATAAAACCAATAAATATTATTAATAATAAAAATAATTATTATTTCTTATCCACTTTATTTTTAGTAGTAATAATAAGAATATCAATGTTACAATAATAATAATAGTAATAATATTAATAGAAAAATGATAATAATAATATTAATAACAACAAAAGAAATTAATAACAAACTTAATGATAATTTTATTACATTTTATTTTAAATAATAATTATATTTATAACAATTTAATAATAACAGTATTATTACCAAATTAAATAATAATAATATTACCATTTGCATAATAATATTCTAATTATTATAATTTAAACATTAACCTTGTTTTTATTGTTGTAAAATTTAATTTAAATTTCTTTTTCAATCAACTTAATTTATTTATTTAAACTATCAATAACCGAACATACACCAAGACCAAATGCACGGGCACCACTAACGATACGGTGACCGCACACCGGCCTAAAACCACCAAAAACCTCAAACTTTGAAAAATTTCAAACCGAGACCCAACTAAACCTCATCCAAATGACATGAGACTGGAAAAAGAATTAAATAATAGGCATCTGTCGTCGGGGTGTGACATGTGAGTAAGATGATATAATATTTTCAAAACTTAATTTTATTAAGATCAATTTGATATGAAAATTTTAATATGTTTTATCAATTATAAAAAAAATTATCAAATGAAATTATAATACCCTATTTTTTATAATAATTAAGAACCCTTTTGGTTTTAATTTATATGTCCTTTAAATAGAAATTAAATTATTTTTAACTTAATTTTTTCCCTTACGCATGGTATAGGTTTTATGTAAGGGTATAACCCTCCCAACTTCACGTAGGGTGATTTTTAGGTGCTGTGTAAGGGTAACTATCTATTTATATGGGATGTGTAAGGGTAAATATGAATTTACCTATGCTGTATAAGGGTAGATATGCACTTCATAAGGGTAGATATGTTCTATATAAGGAAAACCCTAGCACTATGTAAGAGTAATCCTAAGTTTATAAAGGTAAACTATATGCTGCATAAGGGTTAGGGATCTAGTTCAAGCACTACATAACGATAAGGTAGACACTACTTAAGGGTAAGATCCCATTTAAAAAGACTTTATAAGGGTACCAGGTGTACTTTGTAAAGGTAGGGAGAGCTATGTAAGGTAAATCTCTCATTTTCATATGCTGTGTAAGGGTAACAGGGATGCTATATAAAGGTAGGGCGAGTTGTGTAAGGGAAATACCTTATTTTCATTCACTGTTTAAGGGTACAAAGGATTTTGTGTAAATGTAGGGTGATATATGTAAGTGTAAGTTCCATTTTTAAAGGTTTTATAAGGGTAAACACTCACTGTGTAAGGGTAACCCTAAGTTTCCTAAGAGAGTGTAAGGGTAGGGTAGAGTTGTGTAAGGGTAAATCATACTTTCTAAGGATTATGTAAGGGTATCCCAATGTACTTATGAGACACATAAGAGTTATGTAAGGGTAAATCCAAGTTACCCTCACACAAAACTATTTTTGGGAGAAAAATATATAATAACATGATTTTTCATTTCTTCTTCTCTAGAACAACCCTGTAGCAAAATTTATCCAAATTAAAGGTTGGAATCCATTAGAATTTAATTATTTTAGCTCATTTAATAAATTATATCTCCTTTACAAGAGTACTTAAATTCTCATAAATTATGAATTGATTAAAATAAAAATTAAATAATAAATTTAGATTGGCGTTTTAATACATCTACACCCGGTATTTTTCTTTAAAATTACCCAAGTCCTGCTGCCCATGATTTTTGTTATCCTCTTAAGATGATTTTGGGGAATTTAGTTACCATATAATAAGATTTAGTTCCTTTAGATAATCCCATTTCCTTTCTTTCTACAAAACAAGTGGAAAGGTATTGGAGTTTGTTCTTCCTTGAAACATTTTCATGGAAATTCTCTTGTTGTTGTCGGTTTATATCACTCAATGGTTAGTGGGGTCCATGCTATGAGATTGTTGATCTTGTTTGAGTTATGTGACTCTTACATTGGTTCTAAACCATGAAATATATAATGTTCTTGATAATTTCATTGGTTTGATTAGAAAAATAATTGACTGATTTCATATTTGCATGAAAAAGAGGTTTTAAAGGTGTTTTTTCTTTAAAACTATTTTATACATTTCTTGAGTTTCATGAAATGACTGTGTTCTTGTGAAATCCTTTTGATTGATTTATTAAATTTTTAAATTTGGAATGCGTGAGGTTAATTTTATAAAATTTCATCGTAGATGATTTGAAAAATGCATTTGAAGGATTTTTTCTTATAAAATATATTTGTGAATTTCTTGTATTTTATTAAATTTTTTAAAGAAAAATTCTTTTCTAAAGTGGATTTTTAAAGCATGGGTGTGGTGATACTTTTCCTATAAAAATATTTAGTAAAATTATGAGTATGTTTTATGTTTATTTTGTGAAAACATGGCACATGGTAACATTTGGGAACCTTTTTAATGGACATATAAACCTGAATGTGTTTACCACCACTAGTGATTTTGGTGCTCATGAGGATTTTGAAGCAAATGGGTAGTCTAATATTGACAAACTATAAAAGGACTTGACATCATTAATATTCACTTGCTGACTTAGCATCATTTTTTGTCCTAGTTATATATTCCCATAGGGTAGATTCAAAATATGTTTCATACATGATGGTTTCAATTGTGTAACATGTTTTATATACTCACATGTTTATCTTATGGTTTTTGGCCCATGGATACGGTGCTCCTAGATTGGATTTTATTATCTTGATTACCTTTGTGTATCATACTTTATATCCTCAACCTGAATTCTTTTGGTAAATGGTTGTTATAGTGTTTCCCTTTGTTTATCATTATTTTTTATATTTATATTCTTGTGGATTTTAATATAGAATTTTTTGAAAAGAAACCAAAGGAAGATTTAAAAAATGCTTTTTATATGGAAATGGATTTATAAATTGGTTATGATTTAAATTTATAAATAAAAATTTCATAATGTTAGAATTTTTATAGATTATTTAGTGGTATCCTACTAGGATAAGTACTCAAAACCCACTTTTTTCCTTTGGGAATTTATAGCCTTGTCTTTACAGGTTATAGGTAAAGTGAATGGAATCATGTGGCATGAAAACTTTCATTGGTTGTTATCACTTTCCAAGTGATTTGTGATAGTGGTGATGTATTTTCACAAAAAGACTTTGTCCTATTCTTATTTAGTTTTTCTTTTTGGTTTATCCCCTTTTGGATTATCCTGGTACGTCTCTTGGATGTTTACTTTACTTCTGTATTATACTCAGATTGATTATATTTTTTTATACATGATAGTTTTCATTTTATCTTTTTGGGTAAAATCATTCCCAAGGTATTATATGTTAATACCCAAGTACTTGTAACTAACCCATGGTGATCGGGAACACACTTCAGGTCTTGCGCTAAGCTAGACTGGGTGATGTGTCAAGTAGACCTGGGTTGGTTCATTAGAAAATGGTATCAGATTCATGCCTAGCTAGAATTATTATGACATTTCGTGGGCTTGGTTTAGGGTCTATGGTAGACTAGATCTAGGAGTTATTAGAGATCAATGTGTACATGGATAGTAGGTTCTTGATCACCATCTTTTGTTATGCCATCAAGTTACCATGGTCAATCGATATTTATTTTCTGTGTGATTTTTTCCATGAGTTGTGGTATGGTGTGATGACTAATAATCCTTATTATAATGTTATGGTTTCCTTGAGGGTTATGCTGGATTTTGGGTGTAAAATGAAAGATTATTCAAGACGTGAAGTTGAATTGGATGGACTTATAATCTATTAAATGACTATACACTTGGTTCTATAAGTGTTAAAGGGGCTATATAATTCTAGCACCTGGATGTCAACCATGTGGTTATGTTGAGTACAACTCAGAATCCCTTTGTTTTTGTTATTTAGAACCATGATTCTTGGATTCTTTGAGTGACTCTCATTAATGGTAAAAGAATCAAGATGGTTCTTAGAATATGTTGATATTAAGAATCATTTTTACCAATAATTATGACATGATTTTGTTGTGTAGGGATGGTATAACTAGTTTATTATGTGTTTTTTTTATGAAAAAATTATTTTATTTTGAAAAGTGAATCTTTATTGCTTTCCTATGAAATTATTCTTGGTTTCTAGATCATATTTGTATAAATGGTTGTTTATTCATGAAAACCTAAATTTTTTTGGTTTTCAAACTGATTAAATATTTTTCATGAAATAATTTCACACCCTTAAAAGAATTTTTTCTATAATCATTAAATGTTTTTAAAGAAATGATTGTTTACCATGAAGTTTTGAATGGTTAGTTTTTGGTTTTAGGAAAATATCTATGATTGTTTTCAATTTATAATCTAGAGAGTAAATGGTTTTTGAAAGTGTAATGATAAATTGAAATAATATTCTATATTTTAAGTAAAAACTAGTTTTTATAATTTTAATGATGGTTTACTTCTAAAGAACTTCAATTATAGATAACATGATACAAATAAATCCTATTTAATGCTTTGGATTGAAAAGGGTGCAAGGTTATATCTTGTAATTATGTATTCGTAAAGTATTTATATTTTTGAATACTTTTATAAGGTAAAAAATGATGTTTAATTATGAAATTTATTATTTATAAAACTCATTTTAAAGTGATGTTTGGAGGTTTTGAAAATAAAATGTTTTTTAAATAAGTTTTTTCTTCTCGAGTGGGGTTTTTTTTGAAACATATTTGAAAGTGTTTGCTTTATTTAATGATTTTTATGTTTTTTAGACCCTTTCCTTTGTGTAAGGGTTATCTAATGTGCTCCAAAGGAAGTGATTAGATAGAATTTACCTGTTGTGTGGTTTGAGTGATTCTTCTGGGGGGTATTGAGTTAGAGTGATGCTTTCCTCAAGAGTGGAAAGTATTTTCTCTCTCTCGATGTTATAATAATGGAATATTTTGAGGTAAATTAATATGATACCATTTTTAGATTGAACAGAGGTCCACATAAGTTTGGTTCTATAGATGGATCTTTAAGTATCAATTTTCCTGGTTTTCTTATGTTCCTTATGATAAGCATGTCTAGGTGAAACCTTTGATATCTTCTTTAGGCCGCTTCATTAAGATAAGTTATCATCCTAAGTTTCTTTATGTTTCATTGTTTGTTTATCTTTGTGAGATTTTTTTACATTGGATATATTTGTGGTGAAAGCTATGCTATGTGTTTTGGCATCATTCCATAGACTTAGTAAACCTTGGGTATGTGTATAGAGATAACATGATTTAGTTTCATGATGTATTTATCCAAGAGATCCATTGGAGATATGTTATTATTAGTTGGAATGTGAGGAACGCTTAGTTGATATTTCTAAACTCGAGTTACCATAGATTCATTTTCATAACCCAATAAAGGATCCATGCCATTTCTTATTGAGGCATGTCTTTGTTTGAATTGTCTCCTGGTTATGTGAGATGTGGTAGATCCAATGTTCTTGATTATTACTTCCTAATGATATTTGAGGATGATATTATGGATGTTTCTTGGGGATTGTGCCTTTATATATAATTGAACTAGTTTTTCCCTTTGTCGGTTACACACCTTGAGTGAAGGTTTGATTCCCTTGGTTATAAGTGGAAATATTGGGGGTTTCCTTTGTTTGAAATGTGAAACCTCAATTTTCTTTCTCTCTTATATTAGTGTAGCCATTTGTTTATGGACCATTTTATATTGAATCTAAATGGTTGGGAGACCTAGGTTAGGTCTATGTAATCCTTAGATCCTTATGTTGGATAATCTAAAACCTATAAATCCTTTTAAAGGTTGGAAGTGAGTTTAATTTAATCTCCAGTGTTGTGTCATACTAAGACTAGTTGGGTCTTGAATATGTCACTATAAATCCGAAGGAATGGAAATGTGATGCATCTTGATAATGAAAAATTGGTGATCGCTTAGGCTTTATCTAATTACACCTTCATGTAAATAATCTATATCACCATGACCTTAAGTTGATAACAGTTGTACATGCTCTTAGAACATTGTGACATAAGTCCCTCAAAGAGAAGTTTATGATATAATCAGATCATAAATTTTTGAAGTGTAATTTTACCTAGAGGAATCTAATCCTATGATAGAAATGCTAGGTTAATAAGTTTTAGATAATTGATTCTGATATTGGGTAAAATATCAGGATAATAGGTATAGTCGCATACACTTTGAGCATTTTTTACCAATATATGTTGTGATGAATCAAAGTAGGAGGGATCCTTAGAGAATTGTTTTGTAGAAATACACATGGTTATGTTTAAGGATCTAATATGATTGTGTGTTCATATTAATATCAATATATTTCTTCCTTCTGAAATCAGATTCAACTCAATCAAGTAGTGAATACTAGTTAAAAATGTTGTAATGTAAAATTTTATGGTGGGGAGACCATGTATTTATAGATATTGTATTTTAATGATACCTTGTGTCTTTGGAGGTAGTTGGTAATTCCAATTGATTTGAGATAGAAGTTTTTAGACCATGATATTAGGTGTAGTTCTACCACACACTCTGGGGTTATTAAAATGTGTCACGATTTCATACATTAATGTTAGTGGCCAAAGTGATCCTATTAATTGCATACTTTATGTCACAATGACTTCCTTCTAGAAAAGTAAAGCGAGACTCCAAAAAACTATCTAATTTGACGTGTCCTTATCTATTTTGGTACATATGTTGGATGAAGGGCTTATAAACTTTGTAACTGGACTACCACTAACTTTTGGAAAGAAAAAAGATATAATTTTGGTGATCAATAATTAATTCACATAACTGGATTGTGTATTTCCTACTAAAGAGATGGTTGTGGTAAAACATATTGAAAATTTATATGTTTTAGTAATGATTTAATGCAATGGGTTCTTATTAGAATTCAAGCATAACACTCTATCTTCATATGGTTAGCTAAGCTAGAAGAATCATCAAATTCTCAAGGATATGTTTCAGGTGTATGTTCTTGTTTTCACTAGCTTTTGGGATTTGTATATTTCTTGTTATATGATTAATGATATGCACTCTGAAGTGTCATATGGGTGACCTTTAGAATCATCTTGATGTGGGGAAAGAGTAGGTTAATGGTCTCTGGTAGGATCGAGTCTTGTTCAGGGGTTTTGGGGATAATGTGTTTATCCCAGTAAAGGTTGAATGTGGTTATAAGGCACCTAAGATATTATGAAAACTACCATAATTATTCGTTATAGGATGAGGTGAGTGAATGGGTCTATCTTGCTGAACCTTTTTCCATTTGTGATATTATATTTGAGTGAGAAAGGGTAATTTATTATCGAGGTTTGATGTTCCCTTTCTAGACCATTGAACATCTTGGAAATGTGGATAATCAAATGTGATTTATATCTTGCTTAACATTGGTTCATGATATGATACATGTTTCCCAACTAAGGAGGTATCAACTAGACCCTATACTTATGTTTTAATGGGGAGATTCTAACCTTAAACATGAAACCTCATCATTTTTATAGCTGTTTTAGTTTATGGATCACCAAGATAAGGTACTACTCAGTAAAAAAATATCTTTAGCCTATATATTGTGGAAGTATGGGAAGGATATCAACATGATATGGAAATGAAAATAATTTTTAATGTAGAAGTATCGTTCTCTCTTTGTGAGTTTAGAACAATTTCCTCTTTCTGGTGTCAGAAAGAATTTATAGTAGGGAGAATTGTAACACCCTCATTTTTATAAAAAATTAAAACATTTTTTTATTTTAATTTATAAGTCCTTTTAATGGGAATTAAATAAATTTTAACTTAATTTTTACCCTTATTCATGGTATAGTGTTTACGTAAGGGTAATAACCTCCTACCTTTACACAGGTTCATTTTTAGAAGTTTCATAAGGGCAATTATCTATTTATATGTGTTGTGTAAGGGTCAAGAAAAATTTCCCTAGGCTATGTAAGTGTAGATATGCACTATGTAATAGTATATATGTGCTATGAAATGGTATCCCTGACAATGAAAAAGGGTAATACTAAGTTTATAAAGGTTTTATAAAGGTAACATATATGCTACATAAGGGTAAGGGATATGGTTCATGCACCGCGTAAGGGTATGAAAGGATCTACGTAAGGGTTAGCTCCAATTTACGAAGGCTGTGTAAGGGTACTAGGGGAATTGTGTAAAGGTAGGGTAATTTGTGTAAGGATAAGATCCCATTTTCATATGCTACATAAGGGTACCGGGGGCACTGCGTAAAGGTAGGGTGATCTATGTAAGCGTAATCTCTTGTTTACCTGAGTCTTATTGACCATGTTTTTTTATCCTCTTGAGGTGAGTTTGTGGAATTCAACTACTATAGAATAAGATTTGGTCCCTTTGGATTTTTTCATTTTCTTTATTTCTAGAAAAATAGTGGAAGGGTATTGAGGTTGTTTTCCTTGGATTTTGTGCATGAACCTTCTCTTGTTGAGGTAAGTTTATCTCCCTCACTTATTGGCGGGTTCTGTTCCAAGATATTGTTGATATTTTTTAAGGTTGTTGTCTCTATAAATTGGTTCTATCCCATTAAATATTGAATGTTCTTGATAATTTATTTAGTTCAACTAAGTAAATAATCAATTTATTTAACCTTTTCATGAAAAGTAGGTTTTAAATGTGTTTTTATTTAAAACTAATTTATGCATTTCTTGTGTTTTATGAAATGACTATGTTCATGTGAAATCCTTTTGTTTGATTTATTAAATTATTTTATTTGGAATATATGAGAACTGTTTTCTAAAATTCCATCACCGATGATTTTAAAAATACATTTAAATGGATTTTCCCTTTAAAATATATTTGTGAATTTTTTGTATTTTATGAAATTACTCAATGAAAAATTTAATTCTAAAGTGGATTTTTAAAGAATGGGAGTGGTAATACTTTGCCTTTTAAAATATTTCTTTAAATTGTGAGTATGGTTTATGTTTTATTTTGTGAAAAAATGGAACATGAGAACATTTTATAACATTGGATGTAGACATCTAAACCTTAGTGTGTGTAAAACTACTAGGGATTTTTTTTCTCATGAGGCTATGATATCAAATGGGTAGCATGATATCAAAAAACTATGATAGGACTTAGTATCGTTAGTATTCACTTGGAAGCTTAGTGTCCTTGTTTATCCTAATTATATAATCCCATAGACTAGGTCCTAAATATGTTTTGTGCATGAATGTTTAAATTATGTATCATGTTTTATATAATCACATTTTTATCTTATGGTTTTATCCCGTGGACATGGTGATCCTAGATTGGATTGTATTTCCTTAATTACCTTTTGCATCATGCTTTATATGCTCATCGTGATATCTTTTGGAATATGGTTGTTATGTTTACTACCCTCTATTTATTACTATTATTTACTTTGATATTCTTGTGGCCTTGAATGTGGAATGATTTAAAAAGAAACCAAAGGAATATTTACAAAATGGTTTTTATATAAGGTGAGCTGCATAAGGGAAAGCTTCCATTTTCAAAGGTTGTGTAAGGGTAAAACATCACTGTGTAAGGGAAACCCTGAGTTTCCTAAGGGTAAATAAGGGTAGGGAAGAGTTACATAAGGGAAAATCATACTTTATAAGGGTTATATAAGGATAACACATTACCCTTATATGACACATATGAGCTGCGTAAGGGAAAATCCAAGTTACCTTTATACAACACTATTTTTGGGAGAAAAATAAATAAAAACATAGTTTTTCATTTATTCTTCTCCATAATGAAACTGTAACACCTTTTAACCATATTAAAGGATGAAAACCATTGGGATTTAAATATTTTAGCTCATTTAAATAATTATAACTCTATTGCGAGATTTTTTAAATACCCAAAAATTGTGAGGTGATTAGAAGAAAAATTAAATAATATACTTAATTTGGGGTTTTAATGCAACTACAACTAGTGTTTTTATTTATAATTACCCAAGTCTTAAACCCATGATTTTTTATCCTCTTGAGATGAGTTTAGGGATTTCAACTACCATAAAATAATATTAAGTTCCTTTAGATCATTTCCTTTTCTTTCTTGTTACAAAAATAGTGGAATGATATTGGAGGTTGTTATTCATTAGATGTTGTGCATGAACCTTCTCTTTTTTCTGTAGTCTTATCTCCCTCCCTAGTTTGTGGGTTTTGTTCTAAGATATTATTGATTGTGTTTGAGTTAGGTGTCTCTGTACATTGGTTCTAACCCATTAAATACTGATTTTTCTTGATAAGTTTTTTGGCTCAGTTACAAAAATAATTGATTGGTTTCACTTTTCCATAAAAATTAGTTTTTAAAGGGGTTTTTCTTTAAAACCAATTTATCCATTTCTTGTGTTTCATGAAATTCCTATGTTCTTGTGAAATTCTTATGGTTGATTTATTAAATTATTTAATTTAGAATATGTGAGGGTAGTTTTCTAAAATTCCATCTCATATTATTTTAAAAATTTATTTAAACTTATTTTCCTTATAAAATATATTTATGATTTTCTTGTGTTTTATTAAATGAATCAATGATAGATTTTATTATAAAATATATTTTTCAAAGAATGAGAGTAGTGATACTTCACTTGTTAAAATATTTAGTTAAGTTATGAGTATGGTTTATGTTTTATTTTGTGAAAACATGGTGCATGAGAATATTTAGGAACCTTAAGGATGAACATATAAACCCTATTTTGTGTAACACCACTATGGATTTTGGTGCTCATGTGGTTATGGTAACAAATGGGTAACTTGATATTAATAGACTGCGATAGGACTCAGTATCATTAGGATTCACTTGCTGGATTAGTGTCCTTGTTTTTCCTAATTATATGTTCCCTTAGGATAGATACAAAATATGTTTCATGTATGTTGGTTTCACTTGTGTATCATGTTTTATATACTCACATGTTTATCTTATAGTTTTTGGCCCGAGGATATGATGCTCATGAATAGATTTTATTATCATAATTACCTTTGCGTATCATGATTTATATGCTCACCATAACATATTTTGGGACATGGTTATTATGGTTTATAACCTATATTTATCATTATTGTTTATATTCATATTCTTGTGGCTTTGAATCTGGAATGTTTTGAAAAAAAAACCAAAGTAATATTTAAAAAATGGTTTTCATATGGAAATAGATTTAAAAATTGGTTATGTTTTAAATCTATAACTAACAGTTTCATAGTGGTAGACTTTGTATATATGATTTAGTGTTATCCTTATGGAATTAGTGATTACACCCTACTTTTTCCTTAAAGATATTTTTGCCTTGGTTTTATAGGTTATAGGTAAAGTGAAGGGCTTCATGTGGCATGGAGATTTCTCTTGGTTGTTAACACCTTTATAGTGATTTGGGATGGTGGTAAAAGATTGTCACATGGAGGCTTAGTCTTATTCTTGTTTAGTTTTTCTTTTAGGTTCAACCCTTATTTGAATTTTCCTTGTATGTCTCTTAGATTTTAACTTTACCTCCATGTTTTACTCTAATTTATTATCTTGTTTTTGGTATACATGAGACATGTTGTTTTTATCTTTTTTGGTAAAATCATTCCCATGGTATAAATTATTGATACCTAGGTGCTTGTCACTAGCCCATAGTGATCCAAAATGTGCTTTAGGTCTTTTGCTGAGCCATCATTGAGGACGTGTTAGGTTGAACCAAGTTGGTTTGTTAAAAAACTCAAGTCTCATTCAATGACCAACATGATAAAATATATAAATCAAGTAATTTATTTAAAAAAGAGTTATATTATTGATCACTTATAAATTTTTATACTTGGTCTCATTTATTAATAACTTTTTATAGAACTAATAATTTATAAAAAATTTTTAAAAAATAAATAAATTTTAATTTTTTTAAAATAATTATACTTATAGTCATGAAGTAAAACACATAAATAAGTAATATAAAACTAAATTTTGAATAATAAATATATAAACACTTGTGTATAAGTATTCAAATGGGAATTTTTTAATAAGTAATCAAACAGAGCCTGAGAAGTTTAAAAAAATAAGTAGTTTTTATTATACTTTGTAATAATATGTTTAGTTAATATGAGAAAATGAATAAATTTAAAAAGTAACTAGAGTTTATAAGAATGTAATTTTAAAAAATAAACTAATATTTAATTTTATAACACTTGTTAGAAACATCTTATAACAAAACCCATATGATAAAAAATTTGTGTTTTTATGTACTCAATTTATAAAAAAACATTATGTGTTTTAAAACACTTGTTGAAAACATTTTGTATTTTACAACATGTATAGAAAATTTTATACTTAAATTATTTAATCAATAAGTAAGGGTTTTAATAATTTTTTAATAAGTGGTGTTTTTTATGTTTATGAAAAACTACTTATACTTAAATTCCTAAAGAAAGCCATATTGGTTTTATTTCAATATACTTAATAAAAACTAGTTTAAATGATTATCTCTTATAATAAGATCTTTTCTCAAAAAATATTTTTTTACTAATTTATGTGGTTTCTTCTATCATTTGTTTTTAAGATTTTATTTGAAAATATTTAAATAGTATCACTTGTTTAAATATTTTTTTTATCTAACATAGACTATGGTGTATAAAAATAATGAAGACTTATCACCCATACAAAATCAAATAGACATGGATCATTCCCTGAATATCAAAGTATTTTTTTTAAATTTTTAACCCTAAAAGTAAAAACAAAGTATAATAATAGAATTTAAATTTTGATTAATTCAAATACAGTAACAAAATTTTCCTTTACAACACTAATTCCGAAACTGTATAGGAGAATCATTAACAAAAATCGTGGTAAATGATTCTCCTGCTAAGATAGTAAAATACCTAGTTTGATTATATTCTTAATATTTTTTAAATGAAAAAATGATTCTTTAACATATTTTTTTTACAAAACTATAGATCTATTTGAATCTTCAAATAAAAGTTCCATGATATCTAATAACATATAATCTTCTTTATCTATTTTTCCTACCATGGATATGAAAACATCCATACCCATCAATTTTTTCAAAGCATCATGTGTGAAATTAGGGAAAATAATTTGTTTACATTCCTTAATATTATAATTTACAATATCATATAAGTTTTTTTTCTAATAATTAAAACTTCATCATATTAGGAATCCCTATGATGAATCATCAGTTTAGAAATGAGTACATTACATTTAGAATGAGGGTGAATTCAAACCCAACAAGGTATTTTCCCCTGATATTGAATAATGTTGTAGTATATTTTTTTATTTTTAATTATTGGTTTTTTATAATTAATTTATGTCATATCATTAATTATTCCTACCAATACCTTAGTATTTTGTGAAGAATCTCCTATTAAACTATTTGCAACAATCATTTCAATAACTATAACCTCTTAAATGTTATGGTTTGAGAAATTATTTTCAAGTAAAGGAATAATAATTTATCTTAACAAAGGAATAAATAAATTTATCTTCTCTATGTTAAATATTTCCACCCATACTGGTGAAATCCAAACATAAAATGTATATATTTTACATCATTTAACATGTTTATATATAACAACTCACAAATAATTCTCTCTCATAGAATCCAATGGTTTAGTTTCTTTAGAGATTAGCTACATAAAAATATTTTTTTATAATATAATATAAATTTATTCAATACAATTTCCTTACAAATTATCTCCTTCTATACATGTCATACATAATACCCATATTCATTTACTAGGGAAAAAATAAAAAAAATAAAAGGGTGAACTCAAAAAAACTAAATAAGGGAAATCACATATTAATGAGTCATATATAACTTATTATTAGATCTAAAATATGAGAGGAACATCAATATAGAATAAATAACATGATTAGTGAAATACATTCATAAGTCGTAAACATGTGGTAAAATAGAATAATCATAGATCAAGGCATATGAACATAGAACCATTAAAGAATTATTATAAAAGAAAAATATATACTATGGTATAATAATATAGAATAAATAGTCATAAACTATGGAAACATAACACATGAATATAGAACATTAATAAGCATAGAAAATCATATATTATCCCAAGGATATTAATATAGTTTAATGTGAATCAATACCCACATCCCATAATATAACAAATTAGGTATCACTACCCACATCCCATAATAATCTCATGCGATATAAATTTTTACCCAATGTATTGTTGGGATATATAATTTCAGACCTACCCATAAAAAAATTATAAACCATACATATGTGTGACACATGATATCAATCATACATCCATACATGACTAACTCATGGAAATAAAATGGGTTACATAACATTTCTTGAGGTATCACATAAGAACTAATAAAGAATTGGACTATTTGATACCCAAAATTCAATATCCTAAAATAAATATATCATAAGAGAATTTAGATGATAATACATGAGTGATATTAAATATTCATAAATGATATATATTTTATATAAATAAAGAAAAATGAAATATAAATCAGGAAAATACTTTTCCTAATTTTTTTCAATGTCATCATAACGATAATAATATAAGTCAAATTCAAAATCATTTTCAAAAGTTGAGAGGATACTTTTAAAACATTATTTTAATAATAAAAAAATTTAATAATGGAACCTTTAAAAGTACTAAATATAAATTATAAGTAACATGGAGTGAAATATATGAAATGGCTCGGAAGTGTAAAAAAATATATTATTAAAAACTTTAACAGTTTAAAGTAACCCACATTGATGAAAATGATATAAATATTCATTTTAAATAGAATTAAACAAAAATATGAGTAGAAGAAAGAGAATAAATATTAAATATTAAAAATAAGTAAAATAAATAATATGTGTATAAAAAACATGGATATAGAAGAGAAAAACCCAAAATAGAGAGTAAAATTTTTTCCTTAGGAACAAAATATTTTATGAAATAAGAACCATATAAAAACAATATTTTCATATGGAAATGTAATTTTCTAAAAAATAAAGATAAAATTAAATATGATAAAATTAATTTGTATAAAATATAAAACTTAGAATAATATAGGCAATAAAGGAAGAGCATGGCTCAATGATAGGATATTGAGTCAAGAAAAATACTTACAACATTGGTAATGTATCAAACAAAAGACAATGAAGGAAAGGAAATGAAATAAAATTTAAATGTCATAAAATAAATTTAAATTTTGATAAAATATATAAATTTGTAAATATATACAGTATATAATAGAAATAGGTATATAATATCTAATATATATTAAATAAAATATATTTAGATTAAAATTATTACCTTGGATTTCCACATACCTGAACATGCTCTAACTCCATGTATAATCAATATAGTTATTAATATATATTAATATCATATCTATATTAATTTTACTTAATTTATTTCATTTATATTTGTTTATTACCTACTTATTAATCATTCATAGTCAATATTAATTATCTCATGTTGATTGTTCTATTTATTCCTTGCTAGCTTTAGTAGGGTGGTTTCGGTCTTTGGTCCATGACCATATGTTTATAACCTATATAATGGTCATGAAGATGACATATATGTCTTTTATACAGTTATTGGATCCCCATGATTATTTCATGGATATCACTATAATTGTTTTTAAAAAATAGTTACAAATTTACCCATTTTTTTTATTATAGAATCAATAAAGTGAATCAATTTTAATAAAAAATATACATATATGTATTACCATTACTAAAAAATTAACCAAAAATAAATTCATAATTAATATAACATAATAATACTACTTAATTTTTATTAATCACTCCTAATATATTTTTAGCATCGTTCATATAGGTGGTTAAACTGACCCAAACAAAAACACATTATAATGAATGAATGATTAAGAATATATTGTTGTATAATTGAGATACTACTTCAAAATATATTAATGATTTCAATTATATTTTATTAAAGTTCTAAATAAGAATCAATAATAGTTGGATAAATGAGATAAATAAAGTTATTAAGGAAAAGGTAATACTTATTTTAGAGAGTGGAATATTCCCTTAAGGACTTATTTTAAATGAAAAGATTAGGAACCCCTAATTGGGACCAGAGGAACCCAAACATGATATAGAATTATTAGTTAGGGAAACTAGTTATATATTATAGATTAAACTAAAAGGGAGTTTTGTTTTAGAGTAATTGGAGGATAGGTCCTTTTATAGGTGCATTTTAGTGGCATATTTGGAAATAACCATTCATTAATGTGTAAGGAATGTAATTTTAAAAGTAATGTTGATCAATAATGGAAAAATAATGGAGGTGGGTAATATGTAGGTTCCGGGCACAGTAGAAGAATGCTGGTGGGTTTTCCCAACTTTAATTTTAACGTTAAACAACGTTCAATCCGAGATCCGTCACGATGTAAAATGCCGAATCTTCGAAATAGAATGAGTAATGAACAACTTAAGAGGGAATCCCGGAACCATAGAGATATGATCATCATATTTTGGTTATAATTAATTTAATTAATTCACAAGAATTACCTTGGTGAAATTCTTTCTTCGTTGATGTCTCTGGTCACGATTTTGTGATCCGTCGTTGCATCGTAGAATCCAAGTGTAGGATTCCTCTAGCAGTGATCCACAAGTGTGCCATGTATTTTCGGACGTCACTGAAGGTATCTCCGGGTGCTAGCATGGAAGAGCCTTCACTTGCGATGTCCTCCTTCAAGCGCCTTGGTCTCTCGGTCTTGAGAGCGTTCTTAGAGGAAGGAGTTCTTTCGGCCTTGAAATAATTCTACAGAGTTGTTGTGCACAATGATTCTCTTGTGGAAAAGTGTTGGGGTTGTGAGGATATTTATAATCATGTTTGAGGTTATAGAGTTATGAAAATAAATAAATTAATTATGCATTTTATTTATTTCAATAACTCTTATTGAAAACCCCCACGTCGAATTATTAATTCCTTGACATGTTCCCACACTGATTATAATAAATATCATTTAATAAAAAAATATTATATCCTCAAAATCCTAACTGGAAAAACTACACAACATGTAATCACTAATACACGACGTGTACTTGTTTTCTATAAAACTACACGGAGTGTATATTTAATATATATGACATGTACTTTTATTTTCCACTTTCATTTATTTCCTCCACCACATTTATTAGACCTTGAGTAATGGCTATTTATTTCTTAAAAAAATATAACTGCATCACACGCTAATAAATATTATTTCGTCCACAATATATTCTCTCAAATAAATAGTGTCAAAATAAATGCGATCAGTCATCCTTAAATAATTATTAAACCACAGTTGGGAATAATATTTATTTAACTTTTTTAAATTAATATTTAACTGAGATACATGGACACACTTAGTGTGTGACCCTCTAGGCCTCTTTCTTAGTGGCATTAGGCGGAGCCTTCCAAAAGTCCAAGGTTAGCATCTAGCAACACGCCAAGGCACCCATATAGAAAGAATTTAACGCCGCAATGATGTGTTACCTCATACGAATTCTTACCGTGAAATATAATCCCTTTGTCACGATATCTCGAATCAAGCAGGTTGCATGCTAGTTTCATCAACCCACGTGCTCGATTATTCTTCCTTTGACTTTCCGGAATCGAACTCTCCCATACCTTACCATGGCCATGGATTTATTAGGATATATCAATTCCATCAAAGGGCCTGAGATATCTACTTCCGTTATGGAACAGAAGGGACAAATCCTTTATCGCATTATCTATTAATGCAGTATTACTCGTGACGCACCCAACATATCCTACCTCGCTGTGAACAGTGTGTCGTCACAGTTTTCATCAATACATATAAGTGCGCGAGTTGTAATACCCATTAATAATAATCTTAAAGTCTAAGGATCAATACACACGTCCGCAAATAGGAACATCCAATGACACTATGAAATGTGGATTTCCTACTGGCGGATCTCGTTCTCATAATATCCTCCTGGATATTACCAAGGGCACACACCATGAGATGATGCCTCAAAGTTTTATGAGTCCTCAACCCTAATGGCCTATATTATTTGTGTCCCTCAAATAATATCATCCGGCCATAGAACATATATTCAAGAATAGTGTTATGGAACTTCCGGGCTCTCATCATAACAGGGATCCGCTATGACCCTTTAATGCAACAACTATGCTTAGGACATTATCACATGCATTATCACGTAGAAGAACAATCAAGATGTGATAAGGTTTTTATTAATGAATAAAGTACAAAGTAGTTGGTTCTAGGCCACCAACTCCAACAAACTCCCACTTGGACTAGAGCCAAATGCTAATAACCTTTAACCCGCTAGCTCTCACACGATATTCATGCTTCTACTGAGATAGGCCTTTAGTCATGGGGTCTGCCACGTTCTCTTCCGTGGACACTCTGCTCACTACAACTTCACCCCTTTGATAGAAATACCTTAAGAGGTGATACTTTCGGAGTATATTCTTTGTCCGTTGATGTGACCTTGGTTCTTTCACAAGAGCCACTGCTGCAGTATTATCACAATACAATGTAATGGGATCTTTACTGCTATGCACCAAATTAAGATCCTGGAAAAAGTTACAAATCCAAACAGCTTCCTTGGATGCATCAGAAGCCGCTATATATTTGGACTCTACTGTAGAATCAGCGAAAACTGGCTGCTTTGAACTCTTCCAGCTCACAACTCCTTTATTGAGACAGAAAACATATCCAGATTGTGACTTCAGATCATTCTGATCAATCTGAAAACCAGCATCAGCATAACCTCTGATGACAAGCTCCTCATCTCCTCCATACACTAGGAACATATCCTTAGTTCTTCTCAGATACTTAAGGATAGTCTTAACAGCATTCCAATTCAATTCTCCTGGATCTGCTTGATATCTGCCTACCATGCTCAGTGCATAGGCAACATCAAGCCTAGTACATAACATGGCATACATGATGGATCCTATAGCCGAAGCGTATGGGATGTTACTCATTATATCTTTCTCTTGTTGTGTCTGAGGACACATTTTCTTAGAAAGATGTAGGCCACGTGACACTTGAACCAATCCCCTCTTGGATTGTTCCATACTAAATCTCTTTAGTATCTGGTCAATGTATGTACCCTGACTTAGTCTAAGAAGCCTCTTGGATCTATCATGAATGATCTTGATCCCTAGAATGTAGGATATTTCTCCTAAGTCCTTCATGGAGAAACACTTGTTCAACCAGTCCTTAACTGACTGTAAGACTGGTACATCGTTTCCAATATGTAATATGTCATTAACATATACTACTAGGATAACGATCACATTCCCATTAAACTGCTTATAAACACATGGATCACATTCATTCTTAATGAAACCAAATTATGTTATGGATTCATCAAATCGAATGTTCCATGACCTGGATGCTTGCTTCAATCCATAAATGGATTTATGCAACTTGAAAACCCATTTGGCTTCACCTGGTGTCACAAACCCTTCTTGTTGTGTCATATAGACATCTTCCTGAAGGTTCCTGTTAAGGAATACTGTTTTGACATCCATTTTCCAAATCTCGTAGTCATGGTAAGCTGCTATGGCAATTATGATTCTTATGGATTTAAACATGGAAACTGGCGAGAAGGTTTCATCATAGTCAATTCCTTGACGCTGTGTGAATCCTTTAGCCACTAGCCTTGCTTTATAGGTGCTAACTTGACCTTCCATGTCCAGTTTTATCTTGAATACCCATTTTCATCCAACAGGCTTTACATAAACTGGCTCATCGACCAGAACCCAGACTTAGTTCTGATACATGGAATCCATCTCATAATTCATAGCTTCTAGACATCTTACAACTTCTGATATTTCTACTACTTCCTTGTAGGATAGAGGTTCATCATTGTCCAACAATAATGATTCACCATCCTCGGTGACTAAGAAACAAAATCTCTCTGGTGACCTTACCTCTCTTGATCTCCTACGCAGTACTTGTGTTTCTGGAACCTCTTCCACGGGGACCTATGGAACTTGTTCCTATACCAACTTCTGTGTATCTTGAGCATCAACTTCGTCGAAGTCAATCTTTCTCCCACTATCCTTCTTGAGGATGTGCTCCCTCTCAAGAAAGACGGATTGTCTGGCGACAATCACTTTCTTGTCTGAAGGGTTATATAGATAATATACTTTCGTTTCCTTGGGATATACTATAAAGATACACCTCGTGCCCTAGGATGCTAGTTTGTTTCCTGAGGAGGCCTTAACAAACACCTCGCATCCACATACATGCGTGTGTGACAAAATGGGTTTCTTTCCATTCCATAGCTCGGAGGGAATTCCATTTTCCACCTTAGTTGGTACTCAGTTTAATGTGTATTCTGAAATTTGTAATGAATATCCCCAAAAGGATAATGGAAGATCCGCATGACTCATCATCGACCTCACCATTTCCAACAAGGTGCAGTTTCTCCTTTCACTAACACCATTCCACTATGGTTTATAAAGAAGAGTGAGCTGAGATAGAATCCCAGACTCCCATAGAAGATTGATGAACTCTTGGTTCAGATATTCTCCACCTCGATCCGATCAAAGCTTCTTTATCTTCTTACCAAGATGATTCTCTACTTCATTATTGAAATCCTTAAATTTCTCTAAGGCCTCTAACTTATACCTCATTAAGTAGATATAGCCATATCTACTCAAATCACCAGTAAAAGTAATGAAGTAAGAATATCCACCTCTAGCTTCTACTGAAAATGGTTCACACACATCTGTGTGTACCAATCCTATAAGCTCTGTGGCCCTTTCACCCTGTCCACCAATAGGCAGCTTGGTCATTTTTCCTTGTAAACAAGCGTGACATCTATCAAGTGGTTTTAGCTTAGTAGAGTCTAAATATCCATCTTGGCAGAGCTTTGTCAAGCACTTCTCGTTCACATGACCGATATGGTGATGCCGCAACTGGGTGATGTATGAGTCATGTGAGTTTGTTTCGTTATCAATTTTCAACACTTGGTTTTTGTAATTTAATATATACAAACCATTATTTAAATGTTTCATACCATAACATATATTGTTCTTATAAAAGAGACAACCCTTATTTCCAAACTTGAAAATAAATCCATCCATATCCAAACAAGATACAAAAATTATGTTCTTGGTAACACTACGCACATAATAACAGTTATGTAAAACCAAAATCATCCCAATCAGTAATGAGAGGTGGTAATCGCCAATAGCCAATGCAGCTAGCCTTGCACCATTGGAAGCTTGAAGATCCACCACTCCTCTGGCAATCTTTCTAAATCTACTTGGTTCCTACATTTGAATATAGATGTGAGACCCACAAGCTGTATCTAATACCCAATGTGTAGAAACAGAAAGATTACACTCGATAACGAATGCACCTTTAGCGTCCCCACACTTCTAGGTGTAGTTCCTCTTCCAGTGACCCTGCTTGCCACATGCAAAACAAACCGCCTCCCATTCCTTTCCCTGCCTATGGATATTCCCCTTCTTGGAGGGACGGTGCTCGGGGGCTTCAAACCGTTTATAAGTCTTTGGACCCTTTGCCTTGTTCTTCCTTTTTTTGTTCACCATAAGGACTGCGGGTTTGTCATGCCCCATGTCCTTGTCTACCTAGAAAATCAAGGTCAGAATCTCTGATAGACTCTTCTCATTTCTGCTCATGTTATAATTGACAATTAAGCTAGAGAAGGTCTTGGGGAGTGATGATAGGATGAGATCTATACACAACTCATCTGAGAATTTAATCCCTAAGATGTCCAGGCATTCAATGTAGCCAATAAGCTTAACGATATAAGGCCTAGCTGATGCAGACTCTCCAAGCTTAGTTATAAACAAATAATTGGAGATCTCATACCTCTCCTGTCTCGCCTTCTCTTGGTAGAGATCCTTAAGGTGAGACATCATGCTATACACATCCATATTTTCATGTTGCTTCAAGATCTCATTGGACATGGACAATAACATGAAACACTGGAAATATGTGACATCATCTTTGTGTTTCATATAGAGAGATAATTCTTCATCACTGGCCTCTTTCCCAGGAACAACTGCAATAGGCTCTTCCAGCACATACAATTTCCTTTCATGGTGAAGGATGACGCGTAAACGCCTCTGCCACTCTTGAAAATTGGTGCCGGTGAGAAGTTTTTACTTCTCGAGTATGGTTCACAATGATATGTTTGAAGTCATTTTCTTGTCGTTTCTACAAATTAAGATGATCAAAGGTTTAGTAATTTATTACAAAACTGAGACAAATAAATAAATTAATACTTATTAGTCTCCCACTATTTTATCGAAATCCAACAGCCCTCAACATTGAATTCGGAATATTCTATTGCCTGAATATTCTAGTGGAAAGGATTCATATTTCACTTCGCATTACCCCAACTAGGGTTGGTCAATAAACTTGAAGGGTTTTAGGTAGGCATTCCAAATTCCAACTGCATTAACTCGCAGCTCCTTGATCCACTGAGTGGACTCCCCAATCCTGAAATTCTTTTATTTTGGATTTCCTCAACCTTTTCCTCTTGGTCACACCAAGTCCTGCTGTGGTAGTCAATCCTTGATGCGAACCAAGTCAAGTAAACCCAAAACCTTGAATTAGAATTCCCCAATAATTGAAAGCACCCAAAATAGGGTTGGTCAAGCACTTTGAACTATGGTTCGATTCTAACCAAGATTATGGAAGTCTATACCGACTTAATATTTCTTTTGAGGGATTTTATCCTTATACGTAAATTTCTATTTTATTATCTTTGATTACATTCTTGTTAATATTAAGTGGGATATACTTAAGTGATTAACCATGTCTAAGATAATATTTACGTATAAGCCAGTTTTATTTTAGTTCTATCTTGCATGCTCGTTTAATTTATTAATTGTGTGATCATGACAACACACTCACAATAAATAAACCATGCGACTGATAGAAATAAAATAAATGGTATGATCATGAGCTTTTTCTATTGGTTAGTTTATCTAGTGGTTGATAAACTAACCCAAGACCTAGGGGAGAAACACCTTGAACCTTTCAGGTTCGTGTTTACAGCTTTCCACCTGTCCACCTTTGTATCTCCTTAGATTGGTTTCACCTTGGCTCCCGACTTGAGCTGCCTCCATTAGCTTGGGAGCTCTATCCATTACATATGAATTTATCTTACACACAGGTGAGGGGTAAAAGGGGTTTTTATATAAAAGAATCCTTAGGCGTGCATGCCCTACATATTAATGAGGAGATGGATCGCAAGCCAACAAATTTAATTTAAATAAATAAATTAAAAGAAACCGTTCACATAAAAAGGTCTAGGTCTAGCTCATGATCATCCATACATGCAACGATATTTACGCATAAATAAAACTAGAATTCAATTCCTTAACCGTTCTTGTTTAAGATAAATCACACTTGAATCAATTAATTATCTTTAATTAATCAATCCTTTTATCTTAAACCATTTTATAAAATTCCTTGAGATTCTCATCCATCATAATTTTAAACAAATAAATTCATTTAAAATTATCCTTGTACGTAACTTGTACCTTGGAGGCAACCCTGTGAATTCCCGTTCATTATGAAGATGTTAAATTAAACACATATATATAAAACACCTATCACATGTTGTGCCTCAGCTTTACGCCTGCACCATGGTACAAGTCTCAAGGGTTTGTATAATATAATAATAAATTTTAATAAATCTGCGTAATTTGGGTGAGTACACGGCGTGTAGTTCTGACTAAACGATGTGTACTTTTCATCACAGTCCATCCGAAGTACACGCCTGGGGACAGGGCATGTTAATGTAGTTCGAAAATTTTCGGAGTAAACGACGTGTTCTGTGGGACACACGCTGTATAGTTTCCGCGTTACACGGTTTACAGCCGGGCAAGCCGTGTACGGGGTACACGGTCCAACCCGAACCCGAAGGGACTACACGCCGTGTTCAGTTGGACCACACGACGTGTAATTCGGAAACCGTGTGCCACTTGTTCCTGGTCAACACACGGTGTCATAAATGACATAGGTATACTCCAATACATGACCTGATTTGATGGATCAGTCAATGCATTGAACCTAGACTACATGGAGTGTACTTCCGAATACACGTCGTGTATTCTGGTGTTGTACAGCCAAAAATTTTTGGCTCCTTCGGATGAGTTCCTCTATTTTATTTTAATCAAAATTAAAAGAAAAATTCATTTTTGTGAGGTGAATGAGAAACGGGGAAGGAGGAACAGATCTCGAGATTCATATTTCCAGAACGATTAAAATTGAATTGAAACAACTAAATTATTAAATGCATAAAACATCAATGAAAAACTAAATAGTTATAGTCAATGATATAACCCCTATGATACCACTTGTAGGTTCCGGGCGCAGTGGAATCACGTTTGTGGGTTTTCCCAACTTTGATTTTAACGTTAAACAACGTTCAATCCGAGATCCGTCACGATGTAAAACGCCAAATCTTCGGAATAGAATGAGGAACGAAAAACTTAAGAGGGAATCCAGGAACCATAGAGATAGAATCATCATATGTTGGTTATAATTAATTTAATTAATTCACAAGAATTACCTTGGTGGAATTATTTCCTCGTTGATGTCTCCGATCACGATCCTGTGATTTGTCGTTGTGTCATAGAATCCAAGTATAGGATTCCTATAGTGGTGATCCACACGTGTGCCACGTATCTCCGGATGTCACCGAAGGGATCTCTGGGTGCTAGCGCGGAAGAACCTTCGCTTGCAATGTTCTCCTTCGATCGCCTTGGTCTCTCGGTCTTGAGAGCGTTCTTGGAAGAAGGAGTTCTTTCGGCCTTGAAAGAATTCTCCAGAGTTATTGTGCATAACGATTCTCTTGTGGAAAAGTGTTGGGGTTGTGAGGATATTTATAATCGGGTTTCAGGTTATAGAGTTATGACAATAAATAAAAGCGTTACACATTTTATTTATTTCATTAACTCTTATTGAAAACCCCCATGTTGAATTATTAATTCCTTGACATGCGCCCACACTGATTATAATAAATATCATTTAATAAAACAATATTATATCTTCAAAATCCTGACTGGAAAAACTACATGATGTGTAATCATTAATACACGGCGTGTACTTGTTTTCCATAAAACTACACAGTGTGTATATTTAATATACACGACGTGTATTTTTATTTTCCACTTTCCTTTCTTTCCTCCACCACATTTATTAGACCTTGAGTAATGGATATTTATTTCTTAAATAAATATAACTGCATCACTTACTAATAAATATTATTTCGTCCACAATATATCATCTCGAATAACTAGTGTCGAAATAAATGCGATCAGGAATCCTTAAATAATTATTAAACCACAGTCGGGAATAATCTTTATTTAACTTGTTAAATTAATATTTAACTGAGATACATGGACACACTTAGTGTGTGACCATCTAGGCCTCTTTCTCAGTGGCATTTGGCGGAGCCTGCCTAAAGTCCAAGGTTATCATCTACCAACATGCCAAGGCACCGATAGAGAAAGAATTTAACACCACAATGATGTGTCACCTCATATGAACGCTTACCATGTAATATAATACCTTTGTCACGATATCTCGAATCAAGCGGATTGTATGCTAGTGACATCAACCCATGTGCTCGATTATTCTTTCATTGACTTTCCAGAATCGAACTCGCCCATACCTTACCATGGCCATGGATTTATTAGGCTATATAAATTCCATAAAAGGGCCTGAGATATCTACTTCCATTATGGAATAGAAGGGACAAATCCTTTCTCGCATTATCTATTAATGCAGTATTACTCGTGACACATCCAATATATCTTACCTCGCTGCGAACAGTGTGTTGTCACAGTTTTCGTCAATACATCTAAGTGCACGAGTTGTAATACCCATTAATAATAATCTTAAAGTATAAGGATCAATACACACGTCTGTAGATAGGAACATCCAATGACACTATGAAATGTGGATTTCCTACTGACGGGTCTCGTTCTCATAATATCCTCCTAGATATTACTAAGGGTGCACACCATGAGATGATGCCTCAAAGTTTTATGAGTCCTCACCCATAATGGCCTGTATTATTTGTGTCCCTCAAATAATATCATCCAGCCATAGAAAATATATTCAAGAACAGTGTTATGACACTTCTAGGTTCTCATCATAGCAGAGATCCGCTATGACCCTTTAATACAACAGCTATCCTTAGGACATTATCACATGCATTGTCACGTAGAAGAACAATCAAGATGTGATAAGGATTTTAATAATGAATAAAGTACAAAGTAGTTGGTTCTATTCCACCAAATCCAACATAATACACCAGCCCCTCCACATTGTTTTTTGTTAGTTTTTAGTTACATTTTATCATATTACACCAAAATTTTACATTTTACCTAATTTCTCCTCTACCGTGGTAACTCACTTTTTACCTTAGAAGCTTATTTTTTTTCCCTAAAAATGAAATTAACCATATTACCTATTTTTGAAATTATGATCCAGAAAATGATATCTATTTTATTAACTTAAAATTATAGAAGTGTAAATATTAATTTTAAAATAAAAATTCATTATATATAAAAACATTTTTAGTGAAATATTTTTAAAATATTTTGTGAATTTATTCTTATATCTTACCAATTACTAATAATTCTATGAATATTAATTTATTTTTTTTGTATATTTTAATAATATTTTTTGTAAAATAATTCTCTAAAAGCAATAGATTTAATTTTTAGAATAAAAACATAAAAGGCATAAATTTTTTTTTTAAATACATGATATTTTTTCCAATAAATTATTATCAATTTATTTAATTAATGAATTATTTATGATATGTTAATTATGTGTAAAATATAATATTTACAACACATTATTCACTTCAACATTCCGATTATAAAATCTTCAATACACTTAATGGATACATGTATACCTAATGACCATATATCCAACAACCATAAATCCAATGACCATATATCCAAAGTCCATATAATGGTCACATTATATTCCTATATATTTACCAAAGTACTTATTTAAAATAATTAATTATATTTACTTACTCAATATTTCTACCATATTTTATATGTTTTTCATTCCTTACACATTTATACTTGGTTGTTTAATCTTCATGGGTGACTGTGAAGATAAATACTTCAAGCATGTGACATTTTTATTTTCTTGTAGTTTTATTCCTATTGTAATTTTCCTAATTATGTATTATTTATCTTTATTATAATTTATTACTATTTATTTCATTTTATATTATAATATTCTACCTTAATAGATTAATTCATTGTTTATTTTAGTTCGACAATTAATATAAGAAAAGATATCCAACACATGATATTGAGCTGTGAGTTAATATTTTAATTTTATTAATTATGTTTCATTTAGTTGTGCATTAATATTATTATATGAAATTGATTAGATATTGAATATATTTATTAGTAATCCATGTTACATGCACATTCATTTTTCATTTAATATTAATTAAAATCAATATTTTAATAAATATTATAATAAATATGCATCATAATAAAGCACATAACATATGTAATGTGTATTAATTTTTTATAACAATGAACATTAATAGATTATATAGTGAGAATATAATAATATTAATACACAAAACATAGGTCACTACAAGAGAATTTACTTATAACAATATTCATTGTATGTTGTTAAAAGTAATTCATAACACACTCATGAGTGTTGTTATAACCTATGTAGTAAAAAGTTATTACTTTTTAACAACACTTATTTTGTACTGAGGTATATTTTTGACTATATATATCATGTTTTGTAAAAAACTATTGAAAAAAATATAATATTTTAAAACATATTTTTTATATTGTTAAAATAATTTTAACAACATTTTTCATGTGATGTTAATTGTGTTAAAATTTTAAGAGTGTGTTGTTTATTGTAATATTTTTTTATAAATATACTAATGTTTTGCAAAAAAAATATTTTTTATAATTATAAACATTATATATTTATTATATATAAAATATAAAAAACAAAATGTACACCAAAAATTTAAATCACACCTCAATTTATAAAAAACATAGTATATTTATTAATGCATTGAAAAATAATAAAATAAACATTTATCACATTACATCAAATATATTACATAGATTATACAAACGAACTGATATTTAAAGTTATATTAAGATATATACTGAATCCCAATAAATATGGAAAAAAATCATCCTCTACTCCTATATAAAATTTAGTCTTAAAAATATAATGTCCCTTACATCATAGAGAACTTGTAGAGAATGTGACACCACCAAATAGATTTTACACCCACTCTTTAATCCCCATATAAAAAAAATAATCTAATAGAAATTGAGAAAACATTAATTGATAATATAATAAAAAATTACCCTTCCCACCAAATAGAAGATTCATGACTGAATCCTTATCAACTCTTTGTACTCACATAATTATTCCTTCAAAATTTACATTGATGAGTTATATTTGGTGACCAAAAAACATCAATGTGTATAACATATAAGAATAAAACATACCCAATAAAATTCTATAAAAATATTTGTATGTGTGTGTGTGGACAAATTGAAAAAGCAGTAACATGTCCATAACTTCCACAGTCTTCTCATAATCATTTTTCCACACGAATAATGCCTTCACATTCTACAAACCAAGGAAAAATGACACTATATTCTAAATTATGCTTCATAATATAAAGAAATAAAAATAGGGTTCTTTTGGATAGTCTCTTACTAATATCAAAGGATATCTATTAAAGGATTGTTCAGTAATGTAACACTCAGAATCACATTAAATATCATATCCTTATTTTAACTATAGAGAGTATGAAATATAAAATAATAAATATGAAATTTATTTTTTATAAAATATAAAAACACATGAAACTAAAATTTAGTATTTTATATTAAAAGATGTTAAATTACATTAATGTAACTTAACTGGATGAAATCCTTTTCATCCATACTCTATTGATTAGTAAAATAATATTTTATGTATTAGAAATTAGTTATGTTATTTTGAAATATTTTTATCCACATCGTATGGTCTTGACATAAAATTATGTAACATCCATCAAGGGTTTATGTGTTTTTTATTAAATTTATTTTTTAAAGGAAATAAATGGTTTACATATAAGGGTCCAGATTTTCCTAAGACCTTATTTTGTCATTCTAGGATGTTCAGTTATTTGAGATCAATTTCACAAATTTATAAGTTGCTTTAAATAAATTTTGTAGTTTATAAAGTGTTTTTAAAAAGGTTTTATAAAATTATGGATTTAATTTCAAAGTTATAAAAGTTTATATAGAATATAATTTGTAAGTTTTAAAGTAATTTAATTATTTTTGAGGTGTTTTGTAAAATTAGAATTTATAATAAACCCTTTCATAATTATTAATAAGTTACTTTAATTAAAAAATATAATATTTTCAAAGAAATATTTAACTTTATGCATGAGGATGGGATTTCATAAGGGTAATTCATGTTTTTAAAAGGCCACATATAGGTAAGGACTTGTTTCCTTGTGTTATATAATGGAAACCTTAGATTTCAGCCACTGTGTAAAGGTAAATGAAATTATGTTTACGTAGAAGGTGGTCACCATGTGAAAGTAGCCAATAAATTTGTTATGTAAGGCTAAGAGATTACTTGAATCAGGTTTGGTACAAGTTTCTTAACACCATATAAGGGTAAGATTAATCATGCATAAGGGTAACCTATAAATCCTCAATCCCATATAAGGGTACCTTATCTTTATCAAAGCCTATGCAAAGGTAACTAGTCATGTAAGGGTAAAAACATATTACCCTTACATAGTGTTATAGTTTCACATAAGGGTTTTCATATGTGTAAGGTTAAACCCCTATTACCCTTAAAAAACATATATAACTTGAATTTGGGGATCAGTTTTACCCAGTTTTTTATAATGTCCTCTTCTTCAACCTATATATACATTTTTTGCAAATTTAAAATCCTAAAATCTTGGTTATAAATGATTACAACTCATTTAAAATTATATAAAATGTTTTGGAAATATTTAAAGACTCATAAATTATGTTTTGAATTAAATATTAATTAAATAGAAAGTTTTTGAATGTGAAATTTAAAATGAATTAAATTTCCTTATGAAGACTGTATTTGTGTATTCTAAAATACTAGATCTTCCTTGCTCAAGTCTTTGGTCCTTTCTTGAGTCTTGGAGAATAAAAACCACAATGTTTGAGTTTTGAGTCTTCTTAAATTTTTATGATTCTTATACTGATTCTATACTTGTGTTTTTATAGGTTAGGGTGATCCTCTCCACCCCCTCAGATTTGGGTGAAATTTCTTAGAAAGGAAATACATGGTAGGAGATATATGACTACTCTCATTTTTCATAGTGTGAAAATGTGAATTAATCATTCTTTAAATTCTTTGTTTAAATAAATATGATTAACTATAACTTAATAATAATATAGAAAACAATCAAATGAATAATTATTATGTGATAATCTATAAATTATAAAAGAGAAGGATAAAATTCATGCTTATAATTTCTATTAATGAAATATTAAAAATTCTATAATTTTGAATATAAGTTTAATTTATATAGTATAACGTTTCTTATAATAATATGATAATTAGATGCAATAAAATAAATGTGTTAATATTATTTCAAGTAATAAAATATAAGTTATTACTTGCAGAAAATGGTTAATGAGTTTAATTTTTTGATTTAAATTAGAAATAATATTGTATGTGGTGGATAAAAGAATTTATCATAGACTATGGAAATTTATTCTTGAAATAAACATTGTTTATAAATTTCAACAATGGTGATTAATGTTTTATTACATAAAATAGACAATAATGTTTGATAATATATAAAATTATCAAAATAAAGAGAAAATAAAAAATTACATGGTATAAAATAATGATAATTATTCTAGAAATTATTTATGAGAGAGAAATAAATAATCACACACCTTGTCTAATTAATATTTGATTAAACCAAAATGATAGCATGCCATGCTGTCATACTGCTTAAATAACCACAATGAGAATTATTCAATAATTATGTTTATTATAATATTTAAATAGAGATTATCACATGTTATAATTTAGTTAAATTCTAGGAATCATAAGTATTATTACATGTGGGAACAATGTTATGATAGATAATTTAATACAAATATTGAATTATTGACTGAGACTTTGTGGTTGAACGTGTTTATTATTGCTTCTCAATATTTACTAGATAGTGTGAAATTTACTTGAATGTTTTGTTATAGTTTTTAAGTATGGTTGATATGATTTTAATTTAAAAAAAAAATTAAATCTGGTAATGCCTAAATTATAATAAAAGAGGCTTGTTGAAATAATTATCATCAAGGTTGATGATATTAATGAAAAAGTAGATTAATGATAAGCATTGGATGAAATAAATAATATTTAACCTTGGTAACTTATAAGGCTTGATCTTATTAGATTAATTTAATAAATTAATTTATTAATTATAGATAGTTATGAAAAAGGAATGATTGCTTAAATCTTTACTTTGGGGCTGAGTGAGCCCAATGTTTTTTGATAAAGGCTGGAACACCTTGTTTGTTTCGACCATAATTACCTTGGATTTATATGTATAATAATACATTTAATATGTATTTATATCCTTGATGTATTTTATTGACAATATTATGCAGTTAGAATGATGGGTGGGGATTTTTGAGGCTTTGGTGGTGGCACAGGGTGCCAGTTAGGATGATGTTAGCATAGGATGTTGGATGTGTTTTATGTACAGTGGTTTCAGATATGGAACTGAGATTGATAGAATGGGTTGATGTTGGGCTAGCTCATTTTTATTGTTTAGAAATTAGGGATGCTTTCATGATAATTATTCTTCTTTTTTAATGTCTAGATGGCTGAATAGTTTTATATAATCATTATCCAACTGTGGGAAGTAGCTTGATGCTAGGTAATATGAGTTAATATTTTATGTGGTAGCTTGGGATAATTCCTAGAGTATCCAGAATATTATTAAATAATAAATGAATTAATTAAAGAATGGGGTTGGTTCTTGATGCTTACTTTATGATTATTATATACTTGGGAATACAAGGACATAATTAATAGTTTCATCAAAACTTAGATTAAAAGTATTAAAATATTAATATTAGAAATGAATAATTAATGGTTAATTAATTAATTTAAATAATTCTTGATGCTTGTATGATTATCTAATACCTAGGACTTAATATTGGAAGATGAGAGTCTTGTATGACAGTAACGACAGATGAATATAAGGAAATGTAGTTTCCCAAACTATGGTTGTGAGCGTTATATATATCATATATGTTTTGTGATCTCATATGTTACCCCACCCATGTCCATAGGGTGAATAACATCTAGTAGACTTTGGGAGGGTGTTTTACCCAACATCTAGGTTGAAAAGGAATAGATAGATGACTACCCCTATGACCCCGATCTATTCTTCTCATAGTATTACATTATGGTATACATGATGGTTATCTTTCCCCATATATGTGTGTATAGGTATGTAATGGATTTTGGTTATTTAAAACACATATATCTTTGTTTATAGTATCCTAATATTAATTATAGGTATGTTGTGTTTGGGATATGATGGACTGAGTTATAATACATGATGTATGGGATGTGGTAGATCCTAGAAAACAATGTTTTACTATATGAAGATGTGATGGGATGATGTGATGCACAAGGTGCATGATATATTAGCCCATGTGTCTTTGTTCCAGTTTTTAGAGAGAGAAAGATCAGGACATGCAATGTTAGGGCATAGTATAAAACCAATGGGGAAGTAGTAGTGGGGTACCTTCATTTGATATTAGGTTGGTTATTGAATTATTACTTGTATTAGATACTTAGTGAGTGATCCAGGTTGAGGATATTAAAAATAATGGAAAACCTATTTAGGTGATGAGTAATTTTCATTTGTTTACTCATTGGGATTTAGTTTGATTCTTTCAAATTTTTCATGGGAGGTTATAGGGAGGATCCTATTGAGTATACATGTTATGCTCACCCTATATATATATAAACTATTTTTCAATCCAGTAGAAGGTGTTTGGTTATCAAGATAGAAATTTATAGTATGAGTAGCTATTCAGGAAATATTGGAGCTTTGTGGTCTCTTTTGATGATTTGTTTTAGTACTTTTATTTGTTTCAGTTGTATGTCATTACATTCATATCATGTAATGGGTTTTCTTCTTCTTTTGTTATGAGTAGGAATTTTTTGTTTGTTGTTCCATCTTATCTCTCTTATTTATCATATCTTATATCAAAATACCTTCTATATGTGTGTATGATATACCATCAATGCATGACGCCAACCCATGGCCCATTGGAGGTTGGTTTCAAGCGTCACTATCTCACTTCTCTCATTTCCTTCCCATGAGGGGTGCCTTGGGGGGGGGGGGAGGGGGTTGTGATAGAGTGGTATCAAATGTTACGGTTAAGACATTGGATGGAATTTAGAGTTAGTAAATGGTGGGGATGCATGAATTCATAGGGAAATAGGGTCATATGGGATTAGTACATTCTGTAAACAACAGTAACTGGATAGGCCATGAGATTTTTTGAGCTCCTTTGATATGACATAAGGACCTTCAAGTTTACTAGATTTTCTATGTGAATTGGTGCTGCTTTTGGGGTAGGTACTTTGGAAAGGATCACACATCATGCTTGTTTGTGAATGTGTTTGAATGGGGTAAAAAATGAGAAATGGTTAAAAAGAAATAAATTAATCAACCTTAAATAATCTATGTCCCAAGTTAGGAGTCTATATTGTTTGATCTTTTATATGATTGGATCTAGGTTGGTATCCCAATTAGTTTTTTTGGTAAAGATATTATATAATATGTGTCAGTGAATCACCACAAAGTGGAGGATGGTGACAAAAATTCTTAGAGGAGGACACTCTAAGTTTTCTCTAAGGATTTGGTTATTTTGTGGTGGAGGGGGGGGGGATGTTCTAAGATCAGTTTTCAGGCTAAATTTATTTCTTTAACCGTGGGGCGGGGGGGGGGGGGGGGCTCTTAGTTGGTGATGTTTTCCCTTTGTTATGGGATTCATGGGTTTTACATCTAATGCATTGTAAGACCTTTTAATTACCTTGTTGAGCCTGAAACCCTTCAATTATTAGCCCCCTGAAGTTAATGACTAGGTTTATTGTTATTAATTTATTTCTATACCTTTATAAAGATTACATGTAACCCCCCTCCTTAACTCAATTGAAACCCACCTAATAAATACTTTATCCATGATTATTTATACCACTTAAACCTTTGGTTCCAAACTGACACCTATCAGCCTTTAGAGATGGTAATAGTTACTCATTTCTCAGGCCTGGTGTTCAAATAGAGACGTGGTCTTGGGAAAGGGTTTCTATAACCTTTTTTCATGTCATTATATTAATCTCTACTTGGGCCCTTATTTGGTTTGGGGGTAGGGGTTTCCATCATCATGTGCATCCTATAATCTTCTCACATGCTCAGTGTGGTGGAGATTTAGCCAGAGGGAAGGGGTTCTTATACTTTTTACTTTGTTTTAATAAATATATTATTCACTTGTTCTTGGTGATATGGGCCTGGGTTTATAAAAGGAGAATATTGCAAGTTTCCTTAAATTGATTTCTTCTTAGTGTTAGATCAATTGCTCTATTTTTCGTGAATTAAATTCTTATATGATGTGGGTTATGCATGTGGAAATATTTACGATGTGATTATTGTTTGGTGCGATTACATACCAAAAAGTGATTTCTCTCATAATATTTATGTATGTTATGTACTTGAAAATATGAATAGAGGGGACACATCACCCATCACGATGCATTATATTATGACATATTTTAAAACTGTACAAGCGAGTCAATTCCCCCAAAAGAGGATAATATCATGGTATGGTGGATGGGTTCCTTTAATTTTTATGCCCGTGGAATATCTATTGATCTTGTTGTTTATAATTATTGGGGAATGTTATGTTACATTAATCTAAAACCATTTAATGTGATGGAATTCACTAGTGATAAATGATAAATTAAATGCTGAATCTTTATAGATTTTTCATGAGTTTTTACTTGGTAAATAAAGTTTTGATAAAATATTTTGGAAAGAATTTTATAGTAGTAAAAGAGGATTTTTATAACCCCACTATTATTTTTTAATACATTTTATATTCTAAATTTAATTTTTATGAGTTTTTATATTATTTATATTAATTTTAACTTGCTAATGAGCATGATAAAACCATGTTAATTGAATAAAAATAATTTATGATAGCTTGTTTTATATTTCTCATAATTATCAATTGGTTAACATGAAACATGTTTCAAATTGTAGTGGAGGGTGGTTAAATTAAATTCTCTATTACAAATAAATTGAATTAAATGATTTTTTGACTAGTTTGATATGATTGATTAGCAGTAAAATGTTTTTGTCAAAATTTATTTTGTGACAAATTTTTTTATTAAATAAACAATTCAAATTATTCCATAAAATTTTCATTTATTTTAAAAGTAATTTTTAAAATATATTTAAATTTTTTTCTCAAAGGAAATTTTGAAAAATACCTTGTTATGATGAAATATTTAAAAGAGTTTTTATTTAATGGTTTCCAGCCTGTTTATTTTTTTTGAACACAAAAAACTTGGTTAAATGTTTTTGTTATAATTTTTTTAAATTTAACAAGTTTTTATGTGAAATGTTTGGATATATGTCTAGAAATAAAAAATATTTTTGAAAACATGTTTATGTTTTGAAATTCCTTGTTAGTAAGGACTTAATAAAATGTTGTAGGTAGTATAACTAATTTTTTTAACAAATTGTTATGCAAGCATGATAATCTACTATTGATCATGACATGTTAAGAATGATATATTAAAAATGTTATGTATTAAGTTTACTAGATTAAATAATGAAAATAAATTATGTATTGATTTTTATTTTATGACAAGCCTAAGTAAGTTGTTGAAGTTCTGTACTTTCTGCTTAAATCAATGTGAAGTGATTTTCCAGAAGGTTTTTCCTTTTATTATGTTTTTTTATTTGATGTGTATTTCTTACTAGGACTATTATGGTAATCTAGGTTAAATTTTATGTGAAATTACTTGGGAATGAGAGTCATAAAAGTGTCCTCAAAATTTTAATTTTTTTAATGTTTGATTTTAATAGGATGTGATAATTTATCTCATATTGATATATGTGATTGTTTATCCTATTATATAATATTTTATTTGTTTTATTTCTCCCATTTTAGAGTTATATCCCTTGGTAAATTATTTTAAAGTTTTTTTAGATATAAAATTTATTCCTCTAGTGGTTGTTGTGTTCTAAATATAGAGATAACCTTGATCGATATCTCATAGGGTGGTTGATTTATCCACAATCTCTTCCCTCTCATTCCCATTTTTTTAATTCTCATGGATGATAAATGTTTGAGAGATATCTAATATAAAGGCATAGATTTTCCCAAACCATTCCTTTTTCATTCTAGAATTTCTGGTGGTTCAGGAGAAATTTCATAAAATTAGAAGTTTCTTTAAAATGGTTTTCTTAGTTATAAAGTGTTTTTATTTTTTATATAATCATAGAAGTAATTTTAGTATTTTAATTTTTTTAGAATTTAATTTATTTGTATTAAATTAATTTAAATAATTTTGATTTGTTTTATAAATTTTTAATTTTTAATAAAAACTTCTCATAATTGTTAAATAGTTAGTTCAATTAAAAAATGTAATATTTTCAAAGAATTATTTACCTTTACTAATGATAATAGACTTGGGTAAGGGTAATAAATGTTTTTAAAAGGTTTTATATAGGTAAGGAATTGTTTACATGTGTTATGTAAGGGTAACATTGGATTTATACCACTGTATAAAGGTAAATGAGATTAACTTTATATAGAAAGTGGTCACTGCATGAAGGTTTCATGGACTTCCATCATGTAAGGGTAAGAGACAACTTTCATAAGGGTAGTTGTGAGTTTATTAAGGCCATATAAGGGTAATATTAATCTCTCATAAGGGTATCCCATAAATCCTAAGGCCCATGTAACGGTACCTTGGCTTTCATGAATCCTGTGTAAGGGTAACGAACCATGTAAGGGTAAAACCGTATCACACATATGTAGTGTTATGGTGTCACCTAAGGGAATCGAACTATGTAAGGGTAAAACCCTATTACCCTTATTGATAAAACTAATACTTTCACACATTTTATTATGCAATTAAATATTTTTAATCCCCAAAAAAATTTATTTTATGGGAAATTGTAACTTTCTTAGGTTTTAATAGTAATTTGAGATTAATTTATAAAAATGGCATAATCTTGGATTTAAAAAATTTTTAATTCAATTTTTTATTTCAAAAAGAACTTTTTATAAAATAGTTGAAATTTTGAAATTACTTTTTTTAGGATTACATACATGTTGGGCTACCAAAATATCAATCCAATATTTTGAGGCCCAAAACTATCTCACAATTTGGGCCTCAAAATATGTGGACTGAATGGATCACTTTTAAATATGGGATCATATATATGAAAGTAATAACCTAATTGATCTGAAATTTTACATGGATATAAAAAATTAGTCTGAGAACATTTTCATTAACTATTTTTATGTGAAATTTTGCCTCTATCAAGGTCATAAATTCTTAGGAGGTCAGAGAATTAGAATTCAAATAGTCACTGAGACATAATTATTTTCCAAAGTAAATCTTCCATGAATCCTTAAAAAGGTGACTAATGATGATTAAATTTTGTGGTTTCATGCAAAAGACAAATTATAACAAATTTTTGGAAGGAAAAGTTTCTAAAATAGGAAATTTAATGTGTAAGATCTCATATTTTTTTCCAGGTATGTCCCTCTTTATGTTTTTGTATACCTCTTTGAGTTCTATTAGTTTTGGTTTGAATCATGGTGATAAATCATTGAGTCATTTAGGTTAGTTTTGGTTAATTACTATAGTGGTGTAGGATTCAGTAGAAGGGGATCTGAATTGAGGTTTTAGAATGAATTCATGACATGAATTGTTTAGGCCAACCCTTGGATTCATACAAGGCATGAATGGTTTTAGTGCGAGACATGAATCATAAATTCACATCATGTGATGGATATAAATTGTGAAATTAGATTCTTATGTATTTTTTAATCCAAGGTTATGGTTTTTATGCATATTTGAGGATTGATGAATTCATTATGTGAATCCTATTCACATCATGAACTATTCACGACCATCCCTAAAAAAGACTCCCCAAAACCATGCGCTTTGTGATTGTATAACCCTCTATCTCAACTAAAACCATCCCATAGTAGATATATGCATCCTATTTGATGTAGAATCATGACCATGTTGGATTTAGGAAATTCTAAGCTGAGATTTTTAAGGTAATCATTCTGGTTCTCCTTCCACTTCTTGATCCTTTGTTGATGTAATTTCTAATTCTCATTAAAGGGAAGGAGGAACCAATCATTACCATTGGTGTGAGGTTTTTTTATTTCATATATAATTTTGAGGTGGTTGGTATAAATAATATACCATATTTCTATTTCAATTATCCTTATTATGTGAAATAGATTTGACCACTCTAGAATTTTGTGCATCAGACCTAAACAACGTAATAAATCCCTATTTGATGATAACCCCATGTTTAGACCTTCATTTTGACTCCGTTGGGTCCATCGGCTTTGAGATCAAGACTTGCATCCACCCGAAAGGTGTGCCAACCCTAAACCATGTTAAAACTTAGCTAGTTTTATATTAGAATGTAAATATGATTTAGTAATTTGTTTGATTGCTGGATTAATTTAAGAATTTTCATAACATGTGTCCTGTAGTGGTTTCTTGAGATAGAGTAAATTTGGATAAAATTGATTAATTGTAATGATAATAAACTTAAGGCCAAGATAATTGTGAAATAGGTTTGATATAATTATGATGATAATTGGGAACCTGAATTAATGAAATATATTTTCCTAGAAAAATGATAAATTGATAAATTGATCATTATATCTTTTGATTATTGGAATGGTATGTGTGTTATTGGCCTTATAATTTACTTTCATAGATTTTTTGGTTACGTGACAATAATGTGATTGAAGACTAAGGGTGGGATACTTTGTGGCATGTTGAGTTTGTCTTGATAGGAATCATGATTATATTGACACCTAAGGGATATGTACATGTTTTCATACTATCTATGGGCTAGGTGCAATGGTAATTGATGCATTAGGACAAAGTATATGATTATATTGAATGTATAAGGACTAGATGCACAATCACTGGATTCCCGAGGGAGAGACTCTGGATAGAATGTGGGAAAGGGATATTTGTTTATTAGATGTTTTGTGCAATTCATCATCAGTAAAAGAATATGCCAGAGATTGCACAATCCATCCTGATGTAAGAGGATAATTCCATGAAATAGATATCCAGTAGGTAATTGAAGTAGGTTAGGATATCCCTAGGCGTCACCTTGAAACTTGAGGGTTAACATATTATTTCATGCTCAATATTAAATGATTAAATTAGTACCATGATCATCATTTTATTTAATTCCCTATATTTATTAGAATGGATTTGTTTAGACATAGTTTTTTGTCCTAATAAGTTATAATGACACCCTGGATGGGCCACCATTTATTATCCATATATATTTCATGGGTACAGGATTGGATAAGGGAAAAAGACCTTGTTGTTGGTTTTCTTGCTAGTTGGACAGGATCTTAGATATGAGATCGACATGGGTTTGAAACTAGGGTTTTTTGATGTCTTTCTAGATTCTTATATTATATTATTTTTGGTAATTTTATCACAATATTTAGTTACATTTTATCCTGACATGAAATGGTTTATTATTATCATTTGGATTATTTTATTTGTCTCTTCTTTTAGCTTGGTTTTATATTGATCATTATGCTATTTCTTCTATTTTTCTATTACTATGATTATTATTTATTCTATTATTATTACTCCATAAAAAATATTATAGTATTCCCACTATATTATTTATACCCTCATTGCTAGTTATCAGTCTATGGAATATGGGGAGGCACGTCTAAGGTCACGTAACCCACCAAACTTGGCTACATGAGGGATTGTCGGGTCAGGGGAATTACAAAGTGGTATCAAATATTAGTTTTTTTCCTATTGTATTACTATTTGGGAAAGGTATAAAGGAGGCTAGGATGTGTTGAGACTCAATAATGATTTCATGTATGGGAGTAACTAACCCATGTGTGGGGGAAATAAACTGAGTGTCCAGGGATGAGATTGTTGTTCATGCTGTTCACTTGTTTCAGTTTTGATGTTATTTCACATTGGGTAATTCACTTTTTTTATGATGTTATTCTTTATTGAGATTTTTACTCATGTCCCGGTATAGAATTAGGTGAGTACACATGCATTATTATAGGAACATAAGGATATATATTGACATTCATTATTTATAATAGGGACATATTTATTGCATGTGATACATATTCCCATATAAACCATGAAATGAAATACTTTGATAAACCTACTATAAAAGATATATGGAACTATTATGTTATGATAATTCACTTGTTATGAAAATAGTATAGGAGCCTTAAGTCATTGGTTCTCTTTTGTTATCACCTATTGAGGTTGACATTGTTGCGTTTCATGTGTTCTAAGGAGTGAATTGGTATTTTTTGAAAAAATTCCTCCTCATCATCTTTGAATTAAGAATCAATAGAGTTGTAATTAGAACCATACTAACGTAGCTGATCCAAGATTTCCTACATCTTTGAAGAATAATATGGATGATTAGCTACACGACAACCTCTTGATGGTCATGATATCCATAAATAGGGAGATTGTTCACACTGTACCTTTTATGTCTGATTTGAAGAGAGAGTTTCAGCTACAACATCCACTGATGCTCACTAGGGAGTGAGGCCCCTAGATAGCTAAGTTATATATTGATTTATTCTAGAAAATATTCAATCACTTTGAGACACTTGAAAATAGGAGGGTGTAGATTTCTACTTATATGATTCAAGGACTATACAAATACTGGTGGGATATTCTTGAGTAGGCTGGGAAGCATGAGGAGTTATCCTAGAAGGATTTTGAGGATAAGTTCTTGATCCACTTCTACCCATAGATGTTGAGGGATGAAAAGGATTTCAAGTTCATGCATCAGACATAGGAGGGAATATTAGTGATGGAGTCTACTAGATGTTTCACAGACCTGTAGTGTTTTATCCATATTTATTAGCTAATTAGGTCCCTGGGGAAAGAAATTTCTAGGATGGGATTCATTATGAGATCAGGTAACAGGTGAAAATATTTCATTTTAGAATCCTTGAATATGTAATCAATCAAGATCTAATCATGGAAGGTAATTTGTGATATGTCTCAAGTGGCATCCTTACAATTTCAGCAGGGTGAATCGGGAATTCTAATTCCAGTGGAAAGAAATGTTGTTATAGTAGTTTCCATTAGGGTAGTAGTGGATAGAGTATCTAAGGGAGTAGACATCCAACTCTAAATTGCGATTCGATGCTGTGTTTTCAGAGTGGAAGGTTGGACCACATGTACTCATAGTGTCCTCACCTTACAGTAGAGTTTCATTTTTATGGAATACTGGGTCATCTTTAGAAGTTATTTAGGAAATTTCAGTAGTATAGAAACTATATGGGATCATGATAGGTACCCGAGTCAGGGAGGGAATCAGTTACTCCTCAGCAGACTGGTAGATGGAGTTCCATAAGACATTCAGGTAGAGGTAGGGGATGTGGTACTTAGCATAAGATCTATAGTACCATTCAGAGGGAACAATAAAGTGGAGTTATAATAGAGCCCAAGATAGAGGGGCGAGTCAGCTGAATGCTATACAATATACTCTGGATAGTTTGGATACAGTAGTTTCTACCATTATAGTTATGATTCTTGTGTCATCCACCATTGATTGTGTTTCATTTGATTCAAGAGAATCACATTACTTTTTATGTACTCAATTTTTAAATGGTTTGTTCATGGTCGTGGAGTTCTTGGATGGTGTTATAACCATCGAAACACTATTGTGAGTATGACCATAGGATATCAAATGTTGCAAAGGGTGTTCTATTTAAATTGGTGGAATCATTTCTTTAGTATCTTCTATGTTGTAAATGAAAGGATTATATTCTATTCTTGGTATAAACTAGATAGTTCTATACCAGAATCATATCAACTGTTATCAAAGAAAATTTACCTTCCTATCCCCAAAAGGGAGCAGCTATTCACAATGGGGTGAGTGAGTTATTTGTGCTGGTCAAGCAAGACCAATTCAGTAGATATTGGATTTTCTAATGACCCAGATAACAAGACTTATTCTTGATAATGGTGGAATGTAATAGGACACTTTTCCTCGAGTGGTATACCATTTTTAGGATATTTTTCCTGAATAGTTCTATGGATTACCACCTGAGCGGGAGATTGAGTTCACGTAGAGTTGGTTATGGGAGTAGATCTAGTTTATATTATACCTTATAGAATGGAACCCATAGAAATTCATGATTTAAAAATTTAGTTGGAAGATTTGGAATTAATGGGATTCATATGGACTAGTATGTATTTGTGGGGTTCTCTCATGATTTTCACCAAGAAGGATGAAGAGACCTTGCAATTATGTGCAAATTATCATAGAAATAACTAGATGATGGTCAAGAACTGATATTCCCTTCCATGCATCGATGATATCTTCAATCAGCTAAGAGGTTTAAAGATCTTTTACAAGATAAAATTAAGGTCAGGGTACCATCAGTTGTGGGTGAGACCATCTAAAATAACCTAGACTACTTTTAGAAGCAGATATGGATTATACAAGTTCATGGTTATGCCTTTTGGTTTGATAAATGCACCAGAAATATTCATGGATTTGATGAACTGGATCTTTTATCCCTTCTTAGATCAATTTTTGGTAGTTTTTGTCAATGATATCTTAGTGCACTCCTAGTCAGTATATGAACATGAACAAAATCTTTACATCATCCTAAGTAGACTGAGAGAGAATCATATTTACACCAAGATATATAAATATAGTTTCTAGATTGATAGAGTTTACTTCTTGGGCCATTTTATCTCAAAGGATGGAGTGTTTGTGGACCTAGAGAAGTTCACAACCATAGTGTCTTGGGGGGAGACCCAATGATATCATTGAGATTATAAGTTTTTTGGGTTTAACATGTTATTAATGGCATTTTATCCAGGAATTTTCCCATTTGAAAACATATAAGCTCAAGATGACCTATAAATGGGTGATGTTTTTTTTGTCAGAATCTTGTGAGAGAGATTTATATGAGATGAAGGGCAGGCTAACCTCAACACCAATCCTCACTTTGAATATATTGGAAAAAGAGTATAATTTGTATTGTGATGATTCCATATTTGGACATAATTCAATTTTTATGTAGGAGTAATGAGTGGTTACTTATGGCTATAAATAACTAAGACTGAATGAGAGGAATTATCCAACACATGATTTGGATTTAGCTATGGTGGTGCACTCCCTAAGATGTTAGAGACACTATTTGGGCAAGAGGTTTGTGGTATAAATAGACTAAAATATCATCAAGTACATATTTTATCATCGATACCTAAATAATTTGTTAATACCCAATGGAAGAATAAAATATAACCATGGGTAAAGGAGAAGAAATCACCATAGATCACCAACAAATAACCATCAGAACCAATGGATCAATGTAAGGGAGAAGAGGGATATAAGGTATCCTTGGGTTTTATAGGGTTATCTTATAATGAGAAGAGTAAGGTACAAAAAAATGAAAATAAACTAGATTAAATGGTTATAAAATAACCATGATCCCACCAAATTCACATCATGTAACCATTTCATTATGTGTAATTCATGGGTTTTCCAAAATTCCAACTTTTGTATAAATTCACATCACCTTGGCCTTTAATTAATTAAACATCATGAATTTAACTTTCATGATGTGAATATATTTCATGTACTCCCCCATTACCCACATTTAATTTGTGAAATTGTCTAGCTATAAAATCCACGAAACACTAGTTTACGTTTTGTAAACATTACATGATGTGAATGTTCCATAGTAGCCCGGATGCACCTCCAACCAACATGGAACCTCCTCAATCATCCTTTGAAACACATCCAACTACCAAAAATGAAAAATTAACAGGATGGGAAGGCATGGGAGATTACATCACACACCTTTAAAATGATTCTCACCCTCAAGAATCCAAAATCAAGTCTAAAAGGAAAGGGGTTTGAACAACCACCTTGCGATATACCTCTCAAGGATCTTGTTACCCCTCACTACTACCAACATCCAAACATAGCAAACCAAAAAGTCAAAAAACATCTTTCACAACCTCATAACTACATATCTATATAACGACACATCCACTACACAACCATACAACCCCCACACAAACCAAACCAACAACCACCACAACTAACAAACCGCACTTCCCAAAACATATGAATAAGATAATTCAATCCTCTATGTCAAGATAATATCCACTATAGATGGAAATAAATTTTCCAAATGGGTTTAATCATATTTCATTATAATTTGTATTTATTAGGAATTAGTTCCTATTGTTTTCATATGTTGTAACTTTATCACACATCATACATCAAGAAAATAACAAATATCAGAACACAATAAGATTCAAACATCACAGCACAAGAAAAAAATGAGTAAGGAAAACTCAAAATAGATTTGGGTACTGGGAACACATATATGAATCTCACTCCCAAGTACCCTAATCTAGGACACCATGCCTATACAACACACAAACCTAAGGAATGATCCATTCATGAAATTCCTTCTCTTGGAAATCTGAGATCTTTACTAGATGCTCTATAAACATAGCATCATCCCTAATACCTAACTCTACCTAGTAAATGACATGGGATTGACCATGAAGATATCAATGAAGCTGAGATATGTGGAAGAAATCATGGATTCTCTCCATCCATAGTGGAAATCCCAACTGATACACCACCTCACCAACTCACCCTAGTACCTCAACGGTCCCAATAAACATGGGATAAAGCTTACTCCACTTCCAAACCTCTGTTTCCCATGTTGAGGGAGAAAATTCAATAACACATGGTCTGAAACCTTGAAATATAAGGGCCTTATCCTATGATTAGCATAATAATTCTTCTTATCTTGAATTGATTTCATCCTCTCTTGAACTAGATGGACCTTTTATGTTGTTCTCTACACCACATTAGGACCACAAAATGATTTCTCCCTAACTTCTATTTAGCACAATGGAGAATGATATGCATACTATAGAAGGCCTAAAATGGGTTCATTCAAATTTATGAGTGATAGTTTTCATTATAATCAAACTCAAATAAGGGAAAATTTCATTCCCAAGATCCACCAAATTCTAAGATACACACCCACAACATATCTTCCAATGTTTGGATAGTCTTCTCCATATCCCCATCCATTTGAGGGTGGAAAGAAGTGATGAAGCATAACTGAGTTCTAAAAGCATGATGTAATACCCTCTAGAATTACAAGGTAAAATGTGAATCTTGATTCGAGATAATGGACCTATTAATTCCATGCAACCCACCACCTCATATACATGCCTATTATCCAAAGAATCTACTATAATTGACTCCTTGATCGCTATTAAGTGGGATGATTTTGTCAATATATCCATGATCACCTCGATAACATCAAAATCTCCTTGAGATATGGTTAACCCTATGAAAAATTCCATTGATATTTTATCCCATTTTCACTTAGGAACATCCAAAGGTTGCAACAAACCACCAAGAAAATAATTCCCATACTTTACCTACTGGCAAACCAAACACCTCACTAGAAACTCTGACACCATTAATTTCATCCTGGTCCACCAAAATGACATCATCAAACCATGATAAATCTTGTAAACTACTTAGTTTACTAAAAATGGTTTGATATTAAACTCATGAAGGAAGCCTTCTTGTATCACTACTGAAACAAATAACCTCCCATGAAACAACATCTGATTATGACCATCCCCGACCATTTTTCCTAAGCATCACCATGGCCAATACACTTGTGCATAACCTCTAACTTTTTTCTCCTCACTGAGACTCACAGACCTTCCTCATGAGAGAAGAATACACTTTTATTTGAAATAAAAAACCTCTACCATCAACCCCCGTTTCATCTAAGTACAAGGTTTTTAACTCCTCAATTTCACTCCAAGCATCCCCAAACTTATCAACAACATCCTTCCATGAATTCCTACTCAAAGAATCAGCCACAACATTCCATTTTCTTTAGGTATAGGAGATATCAAAATCATAAACTTAAAGAAACTCTATACAAATCCACTGTTTTAGATTCAAATCATGCTGAGAAAATATATATCTCAAGCTCTTATGATCCGTGAATGCCATAAAGTTTTCCCTAATAAGGTAATTCTGCCACAAATTTAGTGAAAACACAACCATTTCTAGATCTATATCATTAGTGACATAGTTACACTCATGGGGATACAAATACCTATACCCATAAGAGACCACTTCCTTCTTCTTCATAAACACGCATCAAAACCGCATATGGGAAGCATAAAAAATACCTCAAACATCACTTACTCCTTAAGAAACTGAAGCACTAGAGTACTTAACAATATCCACTTCAGGTAACTAAATGCTACTGGACATTGATTATTCTACACAAAAGTCTGATCCTCCCTAGTCAATGCTTTCAATGGGGCTGAAAATCAAGATAAATCTGGAACAAACCTCTGATAATATCCCACAATACCAAGGAAGATATGATCCTATTCAACATTCATGGGTACTTTCTAATAAAAATTTGCTTCGACCTTAAATGGGTAAACATAAACACCCTAATGAGACACCACATGTCTGAGGAAATTTACCTATCATGTCCAAAACATACACTTGGACAACTTTACCTAGATATGGTGGCGTCAAAGAACCTACAAGACAACTCTGAGATGATTGACACGATCCTCCTATAACTTTGAGTAGATCAATATGTCATTGATGAAAATGAATATGAACTAGTCTAGGAATTCATGAAACATGGATTTCATGAGTCCCATGAACATAGCTGGTGTGTTTGTGACACTAAATGACATGTCTAAAAATGTGAAGCACCCATACCTACATCTGAAGGTACTATTTAGGATATCTTCCTTATTCACCCTCAAAAAATTGATATCCAGACCACAAATTGTTCTTAGAAAACTAACTCTCCCATATCAACTGGTCAAAAATATCTTTTATCCTTATAAGAGGGTAAATTTTATCTACTGTCACCTGATTCAACCTTCGATAGTCTATACACAACCTTTGACGATCATCCGCCTTCTTAGAGAACAACACCGGATCACCCCATGGTGATACATTAGGATGGATAAATATCTTCTACATCAGATCATATATCTTAATCCTCAAATCTTGGAAATCATATGGTTCCATATGATAAGGATCCATCAAAATTAGAGAATAACTGGGATATATGTCTATCTTAAACTTACATCATACCGGGAGAGTATCGGCACAACCTCATCAGATAAAATATCCAGATTCTCCCCAAAAACATTGGGGGACCTCCATTGTCCCAGTGTCTAATGATTCTATATAAAAATTATCCATCAAAGAAATAAGTGGATTCGTATTCTGACTTCCCTCCTGATAGACCCACTCACCAATGAAAACTATAAGCTGACCATCTATATTTGAAAAAATAACTCTCCTCTAGAATTAGTAGATAAAATCATAGAAATAATAAAAAAATAGATTCCTAGGATGAAATCATATGGATATATCTATATTAATAAAATATCCACATGGAACTGATGTGTCCCCATAATTATTTTACACCTACGAAACACATAAAACAAGATGGTTTGTCCTCTGACAGGTGTAGTCAACACCAAGGGAGAAAGAATAATCTCTATATCTAGTCCCAAAGTTTGAGATAAAGAAAGTGTAACAAAGGAGTGCAGATCTCCTAAATCAAACAACTCACTAACAAGGGTAGATGAAAAACTGAGGATACCCTGAATGATCTTTGACCCCTCTTGTGCTGCTACCTCTATTGCATGCAATTTACCACACCCAGCTCCTCTATCTCTCTGAATATGAACTTATCCATGACCATTCTTGGGTAAAAGTCCCCAAACATGAGGAATATCCTTATTTCATTCTCTACCCATTCTACACCCCCTTTGTGGAGTATAATCCTACTTCCCCTACTACTAAAATGGTATCACTAAATACTACTAATGTGGATAGCATTGAACCTATCTTCCTCCACCAAACTAAGATCAAAGAACCACTGAGAACTAATTCTAGAGATGGACGCAAACCGCATAGAAAAAAAACTAGCCTGATATTTACAGGACAAGAATAAAAACCATAGCCCCTAGAAGGCCGAAAGGGAAGCTGCTGAGGTTGAATCCCTACTGGTCAAAATTTCAAAGGTCCTGGTGCCTAAGACCTGCCACTGAAAACTCTTGACCCTCGAGGAACCCTGCTGGTTCCCCTCTCATGAAACCCCCCCCCTAACGAGTGTATCTACTCAATTACCTCCACCTTGTTCTGAACCATGAGATATATTGTTAACGTAAATGGAGAAACTGCATACTAGATAGAAGGACGAAGTGCCTACTCAAGACATCTCACACAATACTCCTCATCTGAAAAATTATATAGGAAAAAACATATAATGTCTTTGAACTTGATTCCAAGATCCCTCATTAACATAATCCCTTACTGAATAGAAAGAAGCTCCTTTATCTTCACTAACTTCATGGTAAATGAAAGGAACTTTACACAAAAATTTAATAGAAGTCAACCCATGAAACATATGCCTCTTTCCACTCACTCAGATATAGTGTCCCCCACTGACACACAACTCCCAACATATGACTAACTACCAAAGGGACCCAATATCCCACCAGGGTTCAGATCAAACTGAAAGTGATCTAGATTTTCTCCTGCCAGCTCTCTGTCTCCACATATGAAACACAACCCTCATATTTCCCCAAATACTTCCACTGAAAAGTGTGTAACATCCTCTTCCATTTATTATTCTCCTCAACTGGATCAACCCTACAACAATCAACTAGATCAACCTATCAGACCTCTAATACCTTAACCAAATTTGAACGATATACAAGATCCATAGCTTAAAGAACAAAAGGAATTTCCTAAGACCGACAGTATATAATTATATTTAGATTCATTTTAATTCACTTCATTCATTTTAACCTCCCTAAAATAATACAACTCAAACAGGAATAAAATTCACCCTGATGCATGTTCCTCTCATAGGTATCTACCCAAAAAATATGTCAACCTCACTTGATCGTTCAATAATATCATAGTCTATGCACTTGTAACACCCCAATATTTTGAAAATAAAATTAATATTGAATGCATGAAACACCAAGTCTCTATAAAACACCATTTTGTTATAACTTAGCCAGTAAACATAGTTTTTCCACCTATGTGATTTGAATTTCAAAAAAACTGACATACACAGTTGTGTTCAGTAAGATATTTAGAGGTTGATAAGGCATACTTAATTTTTAGTGAATAGTAACTCACCATTATGAATAGTAACATTACCATTATGAATAGTAATGAACCCTTATGAATAGTAACTTGACCCTTATGAATAGCAATGAACCCTTATGAATAGTAACTTAACCCTTATGAATAGTAATATACCCTTATGAATAGTCTTGAATAGTAATGTACCCTTATGAATAGTAAATTCACACATATAAGTAAAAAAATAATTTAGGCACCTTATAAATGAGAGTGAATATTTTAAAAATCAATAATTAAGTGTTGGTATTTTTATGAGCAATAAACAATGAATTGCAATTTTATAATTAATAGATTAATTTCAAAGATAATTCATTTTCATAAAATGTATTTATGAATAAATATTTTTTTTATGATTATAAGATAATTTTATGATACCCTAGTTAACTTTTTGAAGTGTCAAAAAATCATTTATAATATTAAAATTTTTATTTTTCGAGTAAATTATGATTTTAATTAAAAATTAAATTTCCCATATTTAGAAAATTATTTCTTAAAATGGATTTATTTTTTGTATTGTACATTTCAAATAATGGTTTGGATGAATATTTGAGATTTTTATGAAATATTTTAAATTCTTTTGAATAGTAAAAAATACAATTTTTTATAAAATATGACATTTTCATGACATCGTCATGAAATTATTATGATATGAAAATGTATTTAAACTATATAATTAATGAATAATTATATTAAAAATGAAATATTGTACATAATTAATTTGAAACATGAAAACTATATTTTTTCATGATAAGTATAAAAATCATTGTCAATGTCGACGCAGTGCCTGCACAGCGCCAACAAAGACAAAATTGGTAATTTATATATAATAATTGAGTGATAAAAATTAAATTAATGAATTATTTATTAATTATTATGTATTATTTATCTTTTTTTTTTATTTTTAATTTTGAATTTTAGTGTTATATAACATGAGTATTATTCAAATGTATGTGCAATGCTTGTAGAGGGCAAGAAAAGACAACATAAAAAAGTTAAGAAGATGTATTGTTTTGTATAAGAGTGAATATACATAATGAATAAATTCATAATTTTATTTTGAACATAATTAATTTATCTTTACGATAACATTTTTGTTAATTTTTATATATGAAATAATTAACATTAATGCTTATTCAATGCCGATGCAGCGCTCGTGCAAGCACTAGAAAAATAAATAAAATGTTTTTCATTAAAATTATAATAATTATTAAATGACCCATATTTTGAATAAATTTTTTATATAATCATTTTTAGACTATTATAAAGTTTTTATTCTAATTTGGGACATTTTAGACCCACATGAATCAATTAAAATCCTTTATAATATTTTATTTCAAAAATAAATCAACTTGTCACATTATAGTTTATAATTTAATAATATTGTTATATGAGATTTTACAGAGGTTTTATTTGAACAAGAATAGTATTTTCAAATATAATAAAATTATATTTCTCATGGAATTTTATTTTTAATTTTTAGACAACAAATAAATATCATAATGGTTTCCACAAAGATGATGCAATATTAATTTAAATAATGAATATATAAAATAAATGATATTAAAAAAAATCAAATAAATATAATTTTATATTTTAAGATAATTAATGGATTTCCTATATGAATGTGACATTTATATGATATAATATAAAATTTTATTCTATTTTTAAACTTTGTTTTGATGTGTTTAAAGTCATAGATATGAATAGTGTTTATCTTGACAAATTTTTTTTTTATGAATAAAATATTTTACTAAATTATTTAAAAATCTAAAAATTATTGAATAAGTCCAAAAATGATAATAATACTTTTAAAATATAATCCAACTTTATTTTTAGGCCTTTCAGGTGTCTTAAAACCTATAATATATTTATTATATTTTAATAATTTTAGTGATTCCTAAGTTACCTCTCACTTCACATATAAAAGGAGGTTATTTACTTCAAAAATTTCATAACCATAAGCCTAAGTTTTCGTCCAACCTCTAAAAAATTACATAATCCTCATCCCTTGGCACATTATTGTGATTCTGGTCTCCCAAAAAGACCACTTCCAATAGCCTTAAGGTGGTTTCAAAAGAGAAATATTCAAGAGGTAAGATATCTTCTTCTTATCCTTTAAATTATTTCTCACTTATACCATATCCATGACTATTATCCTATTATTCATGAAAAATACAGTACCTTAAATGTATTGTAATGTTTTTATGATAATTTAATATGCCTTCATCATCTCTTCTTTTCCCTCATTTTATAATATAAATGAGAACGACATCTGGGATGTGTTAATTATCACGTTCAAGGAAGAGGGGTTTTCAATTTGCATTACTATCTTAAATACTTGTCATGAAACCTTTATAATGGCTGAACCAGATCAAAATATATGTATTTTATATTATTTAATTTTTTGTAATAATTACACAATAATAATATAAAATAATAGAACAAAACAAGTTCATCATGCACAAAACTTCCAAGTTAATCCAATCATTTATCATTAACCTTTATCTAACGAGTCACCCTTATTCTATATAACCAAAATAATTATAAGATAATTTATATCTATTTAATGTCACTAATAATATATATCAACAATTCTGGATGTTTAACCACATTTCAAACGAACTTCCATACGTAAATACAAGTAAACCGATCATGAAAACCAAGGAAGAAAATGCTTCCAAAACAATAAAATTGATCCTCTTAAACCCATAAAAAGGCCATGAATAAACCTAATAAGGTTAAAATAAATAAATTAAATGTAGATGAGATTTTTTAATTATTAATTAATTAAGATAAATTTGATTATTTAGGTCATTAAGATCAATCAAAGAACACATTCGAGCATAAGGTAAGGGTTTCTTCATCTCACTTCCATTTTTGTGAGATATTCCATATTCACTACTATTACTCGTGTATGGTGTATGCATACTACCAATTGATGTTTCATATTATTAATATATTTATTTTAATGAAATAAAATCCATCATTTTATGATAATTATTTTTGGTGCATACGATTCAATTTATTACAAAGTTGTAAGTATTTTCTACCCGAACCACCATTTCTATTCAGGTTGCTCTTATTCTCTACTCACCTCAATGAAATTATTATTTATTATTATATACTCATAATAAATTATTTTTGAATGTTCTATATATGTTTACCAATCATAATACTTCTTTATTTTATTGTAAATTAAATGTTTTAAAATAATCTTCCAAAACTTCTTCTGAAATGTAAGCCCGATTCAAGGAACTTCTCAAATTCTTACCTATTTTGAAGTTCACTCTATAATCTGTTTTAAGCCAGATTTATCTTTCTAAAATCACAAATTTTAAGATGAAGATATATTTTGTTTCATTTCTTGTTTTATTAAAGAAAACATGTTTTTTCACTTTAAAATATCTTTAATTAATTCCTTAAACCGCACTAAAATGTTTTAATTCTAAAGCTTCTTTAAAAAACTTTTTACATGATTTCAATTCAGTGGAAAATAATTTATACCAGAAATGTAATCTCAATGTACTTTCCTTTTATTTTCTAGGATATTCATGTTTAAAACCATATTTATGACAAATAAAAATTATTTTCCAAAAGAACCCTTCTTTGCAAAGTAAAATATATTTTTCTCACCTCACTTTAACTTTTATGAGATATATGCCTTGTTCACCACTTATTCCTTGCATGTGGTGTATGTACTTACCATTGGTATATTATATCAATATTATCCTTATTCTCATGATATTTTAATGGATTATGATTTGATTGTTGCAATGTGGTATGGGACACTTTGAAATGTTTAAGGATTATTTTCTCAAGAATTTCTCAATGGTCCCATTTAAAAGTATCTTTATTTATGAAAACATCCTTTGATGAATCTTGTATTTCATAGAGGTTTATATCTTATGATATAATATAAAATATTTTGTTGAAGGGGTTCTGATTAGTTTTAATGTGGATGTTCTATCTTTATACCATTCACCAATTTACTTGGAATGGTTAGTGTTTATGATTAATGTATGTGGAAAGTTATTTACATTTCATATGTTAATTTCAATATGAATTTATATATTGTTTATGTTTATCCCCATTAATAATAGGAATAAATTTAACTTAGTAAGTGTCGGGTGGGGCCCTGTATAACCCCTCAGTACATCGGTAGGTCTCATGAGACAAACTACGATTTTGGCACAAGGCCTTGACAAAATGATTATTTATGGTCTTGGTACGAGGCCCTAACGGTATGGTTATGATTTCCCACATTATGAATTCCCTAATTATGAAAATAGTATTGATGGTTCATGTGGTTATTCGACTAGTAAAATACCCATGATTATGTTTTTCTATGGCATTATTTATTCATCTCTTAATCCTGCCATAATGTGTTCAAGTTTTTTGTTAAAGGCATGTGTTTTTAGTTATTCAACATGACTAATGTTTATGTTTATGGTATCTTATGATATATTTCTTACCCTTATTAATAATTTGATCTCACTCCTTTATTATGTTTCATTTTCTCAGGACATGAAGCTTTTAATAATGAATGACTTGTAGAAATAACCTAGGAGTTATGGATGTTGTTGAAGGAATTTCTATGTTGTTTTTTGTTTCAAGTTGTAATGTTGAACTTAGGTATGTATCTTGTTTCCAATTCTACTAAATTACATGGTCCTTCAGGATTTATATTCCTTGTTTAAATGCCAATATTATTAAATAAGGCACTAGATCCAGGCAACTAGGGTTGGGTCCTTACAGTTTGTATCAAAGGAAGTTTAGTAGAAAACATGGAAACAAGATTTAGAAAATGAAAATTAGAGAACAAAACCATAAGATAGTCTTTGAGGTTAAGTATACATGAATGTCCTAAAACTTTGGTAAGGAAGAGATTATGTGGATCCTTTTATAAAATACATACCTATCTGGATACTATAAGTGGACGTGGTTCTGGAACATATGTACCTAGGAGTAATAAATCCAACAAGAAGTTTTGGGCTTGACCCAAGGTATCCTGGTACACAACAACGTGCCTTACTGCGCACCTAGTTTGACACTCCTAGGGGATATGCTTAGGATAATTCACATTTTCCTTACCCGCCATTATGAAGGATTTATTCCCCTAAAGTGACCAAAGTATATGATTCTAGGATATATGATGCATTAATTTATGATATGTTTAGAGTTATAGTGATTTCATTATTTTATGAGCTAATATATTATATAGAATTGATTAGAAATGGGGTCTAACAGAATAACTGAGAACTTCACCAATGCACATGATTCAATGAGTAAGAAGGATTATATCTCTTATGGTCTTAAGCCATCATTTTAAAGGAAGATCGTCTCCCAAGTATCCTTATCATACAAAGAAAATAGTATCACGTGTTAACAAGATATAAAAATAATTATATGATTCTTATATATTTAAAGGGAAGAAAGAAAATAAGAGGATGGACAAGAAAAATATGGATAAAGGAAAGAAGGGAAATAAGGGGTTTTCCACATGTGATAACTATAGAAAGAATCTCCTTGGTAAATTCTTGAAGGGAATGAGAGTTTGTTATAAGTGTGGAGAAAAAGGAAACCAATTTCGTGATTACAAGGGCAAGAAAAAGGTTTCCAATGTACAATGCTTCAAGTGCAAGGAGATGGGACACTATGCGAATCAATGTCCCAAGCGTCAAAGGAATATACCCCAAATGATGATACTAGATAATGATCATGTTATGATGCTACCATAGATTAATTTGAATGATTAATATTCCTAGTAAAGAATCGTGTCATTTTTTCTAGTAATGTACTGGTTATAAGAACTATAAAATATATAAGGATTGTACAAAACTACTTTTTCATTAAGGATTTTAAATCATAAGTTGAATGGTACCAAAAAAGGATATTCAGTGGGATTTTAAACTTTTTGGAAAATTCATGATTGAGGGAAGGATGACCCTTAATATATTTTTAATGTTGAAGATAATGATGAATAAATGATTCATTTGGATAAGTATTGACTACTTCAAAACTGATTTTTGACTTTTCGAGAAGTGGTCTATGCTATCATTGATTTATTTTACAATGTTTTGGATATAAGGAATATATCCAATAGCATGTATAAGGATGAATTCATGTTTCCAATAAGGTTTTATGGTAAATTGATTTATTATCATATTTAAAGGGGAAATATGATGAGGATATTCACATGTCAAGAATGTGAAAATATAGGGATGCCTCATGTTTATTAAAGGAAAATATGGTAGGAGATGCATTGAGCAGGATAGATCATGGAGTTTAAAAAAATGAGGATCTCTAAGGATCTAGTATACATGGATCCAAAAAGGATGGATATGATAATGATTCTAAAGTATTGGATCATGATCTTTTGGAAAGTTAAACCATATATAAAATGGTTTAAGTTGATCATTGTATGAGGATTTAGATTTTAATGTCACCACATGATGCACCATGTGCTAAGAGATGAAGTATAGATAGTTCAAGGCACAAACAAAGGATATGATTGTTTTCATGAAATAGAAATGTATATTTATACTCTTATAGAGTGGAATAATTCCTCAACTCTAGGAACAGAGTCTTAAACAAAAATGTTTCCCTATTGTTATTTTTTTCATTACAGTAGTTTATGGTTTTGTGGTAATGATCTTTCATCTAAGCATGTTCTCTATCACTTTCCATCAGAACATGATGGTTTGATTATTCTTTCGTGACCATTCTATCCAATTAGAATGTGTAGTTTTGTAGTAACTGATTCATTTCCCTTTCCCTCTTATTAAGAGGACATTTTAACCATATTTCCGATGTGGGTTTCCCATAAGGTAATTTTCAAGTATCAACCATTAGCTTTCAGAATTCAATTTCAAAATTTCGAGGACAAAATTTTTATAAGGATGGGATAATATAGCACCCCAATATTTTGAAAATAATTTTAATATTTAATGAATGAAACATTAAGTCTCTAAAAAACACCATTTTGCTATAACCTAGCCAGTAAACAAAGTTTTTACACCCATGTTATTGGAATTTAAAAAAAACTGACATACACGGTCATGTTCAGTAAGATATTTAGAGTCTGATAAGACAAACTTAATATTTAGTGAATATTAACTTACCCTTATAAATATTAATGTTACCCTCATGAATGACAATGTACCCTTATGAATAGTAACTTAACCCTTATGAATAGGAATGAACCCTTATTAATAGTAACTTGACCCTTATGAATAGTAATATACCCTTATGAATAATACTTGAATAGTAATGTACCCTTATTCATAGTAACCTCACACATGTATGTAAAAATATAATTTAGGCACCTTATAAATGAGAGTGGATATTTTAAAAATTAATCATTAAGTGTTGGTATTTTTATGAGAAATAAATAATGAATTAAAATTTTATAAATAATATATTAATTTAAAAGATAATTCATTTTCATAAAATGTAATCATGAATCAATATTTTGTTTTCCTATGATTATAAGATAATTTTATGAGACCCTAGTTAATTTTTCAAAGTGTCATAAAATCAGTTATTATATTAAAATTTGTATTTTTCGAGTAAATGAGGATTTTAATTAAAAATTAAATTTCTCATATTTAGAAAATTAATTTGTTAAAATAGATTTAATTTTTGTATTATACATGTAGAATAATGGTTTGGATGATATTTGGGATTTTTATGAAATGGTTTAAATTTTGTTGAATAGTAAAAAATAAAGTTTTTTTATAAAATACAACAATTTCGTGACATCGTCATGAAATTATAATGATATAATAATTTATTAAAACTATGTAATAACTGAATAATTATATTATAAGTGGAATTTTGTACATAATTATTTTGGAACATGAAAATTATATTTTTTCACGATAAGTATAAAAATCACTTTCAATGTCGACGCAGTGCATGTGCAACGCTGAAAAAGTCTAAATTGGTAATTTATATATAATAATTGAGTTCTAAAAATTGAATTCATGGATTATTTATTAATTATTATGTATTATTTATCTTTTTTATTTTTAATTTATAATTTTAGTTTTATATAACATGAGTATTATCCGAATGTATGTGCAATACTTGTGAAGGACAATAAAAGAAAAAAATAACAAAGTTAAGAAGACATCTTGTTTTGTATAAGAGTGAATATACATAATGAATAAATTCATAATTTTATTTTGAACCTAATTAATTTATCTTTATGATAGTATTTTATTTTTAATTTTTATATATGAAATAATTAACATTAATGCTTATGCAACGCCGATGCAGCGCTCATGCAAGCATAAGAAAATAAATAAAATATTTTTAATTAAAATTATAAGAATTATCATATGACTCATATTTTGAATAAACCATTTTATATGATCAATTTTATACTATTAGAAAGTTTTGATTCTAATTTGGGACATTTTGGACCCACATGAATCACTTTAAAGCCTTTATAATATTTTATTTCAAAAAGAAATCAACTTTTCACATTATAGTTTTTAATTTAATAATATTGTTATATGATATTTTACCAATGTTTTATTCAAAAAATAATATTATTTGGAAAGATAATAAAATTATATTTCTTATGGAATTTTATTTTTATTTTTTAGACAAAAAATAAATACCATAATGGCTTCCACAAAGATGATGCAGTATTAATTTTTTTATTAATGAATAAATCAATGAAATGATATTAAAAATAATAAAATAAATATAACTTTATATTTTAAGCTAATTAATGGATTCCATAGATTAATATTAAATTTATATGATATTATATAAAATTTAATTCGATTTTAAACTTTTTTTATGTGTTTAAAGTCATAGATATGAATAGTTTTATCTTGAAATATTTTTTCATGAATAAAATATTTTACTAAATTATTAAAATATACCAAAATTATTAAAAAAGTTAAAAAATGATAATATTACTTCTTCAATGTAATACCCATTTAGTTTTAGAACTTTTGGGATTCTTAAATTCTATAATATATTTATTATATTTTAATAATTTTTGTGATTCCTAAGTTACCCCTCACCTCACTTATAAAATGAGGTTCCTTACTTCACAAATTTCATGACCATAAGCCATCTTGTTTGGTCAAAATCTTCCAAATTCCATCCTATTCATCTCTTGAAACATTATTGTGCTTCTAGTCTTCGAAAAATACCACTTCCAATATCCTTAAGGTTGTTTCAAAAAAGAAATATTCAAGAGGTAAGATTTCTTCTTCTTCTCTTTTAAATTCTTTCTCACTTATACTTTTTCCCTGCCTATTATCCAATTATTCATGAAAAATACAGTACCTTATATTTAATTTAATTTTTTTATGATAATTTTATATTCCATCATCATCTCTTCTTTGGCCCCCTTTTATACTATAAATGAGAACGTCTTCCGAGATGTGCCAATTATCACGTTCAAGGAAGACAAGTTTTCAATTTGCATTAATATCTTCAAGACTAGTCATGAAACCTTTCTAATGGTTGAAAAAGATCATAATATATTTATTTTTATCTTATGTAATGTTATGTAATCCTTACACAATCATAACATAAAATAATAGTACAAAACAAGTTCATCATACACAAAAGTGCTATGTTAATCCAAGCGTTTATCATTAACCTTTACCTAATGATTCATCCTCATGCTATATAAAAAAAATCATTATAAGATCATTTATATATATTTAATGTCACTAATAATATATATTAACAATTCTGGATGTTTAACCACATTTTAAATTAACTTCTATTTGTAAATACAATTAAACCGATCATGAAAACCACGGAAGAAAATTCTTCCAAAACAATAAAATTGAGCCTCTTAAACCCATAAAAAAGGAAATTAATGATTCTAACAAGGTTAAAATAAATAAATTACATGTAGATGAGGTTATTTAATTGTTAATTAATGAAGTTAATTTTTTATTGAGGTCATTAATATCAATCTAAGAACACATTCATGCACAAGGTAAGAGTTTCTTTATTTCACTTCTATTTTTGTGAGATATTCCGTATTCATTACTATTACTTGTGTATGATGTATTCATACAAAAAATTTATGTTTAATATAATGAATATATTTATTTTAATTATATTCAATGCATCATTTTATGATTATTAATTTTGGGGAATACAATTCAATTGATTACAAAGTTGTAAGTATTTTCTACCCGAACCTCAATTTTCATTCAGGTTGCTCTTATTCTCTACTCACCTCAATGAAATTCTTATTTATTATTATTTACTCATAATAAATTATTTTTGAATGTTATATATGTTTCTACCAATAATAATCCTTCTTTATTTTATGGGGAGTTAATTTTTTTAAAAGAATCTTCCAAAAATTCTTCCAAAATGTAATCCCAATTCAAGGAACTTCTCAAATTCTTACCTATTTTGAAGTTCACTCTATAATCTATTTTAAGCCATATTTATCTTTATAAAATCACACATTTTAACATGATAAGATATTTTGGTTCATTTTTGGGTTTATGAAAGCAAACATTCCTTTTTTTCTTTAAAATATCTTTAATGAATTCCTTAAACCACACTAAAATGTTTTAATTCTAAAGCTTCTTTAAAAAAACCTTTTTACATGATTTCACTTCAGTGGGACATAATTTATACCTAAAATGTAATATAAATGTACTTACCTTTTCTTTCCCCAGATATACATGTTTAAAACCTGATTTATGAAAAATAAAAAATTATTTTTCAAAATAACTCTTCTTTCCAAAGTAAAATAGATTTTTCTCACCTCACTTTAACTTTTATGAGATATATGACTTTTTCACCTATTATTACTTACATGTGGTGTATGTACTTCCTCTTGGTATATAATATAAATAGTCTCATTATTCTCATGATATTCTAAGGGATTATGATTTGAATGTTTCAAGGTGGTATGAGACACTTTGGAATGTTTAGGGATTATTTCTTCAAGGATTTCTCAATGATCTCATTTAAAAATATATTTATATATGCAAACATAATTTGATGAATATTGTATTTAAAATAGGTTTATATCTTATTATATCATCTAAAATATGTTTTTAAGGGTTTTTGATTAGTTTTAATGTGTATATTCTATCTTGATACCATTCACCAATTTACTTCAAATGGTTAGTGTTTTTGTTTAATATATGGGGAAAGTTATTTACATTTCATATGTTAGTTTCAATATGAATGTATATGTCTTTTATGTTTATCCAAATTAATAAGAGGAATTAATTGGACTTAGTAAGTGTAAGGTGTGGCCCTATATATTCCCTCAGTACATCAATAGGTCTCATTAGACAAACTACAGTCTTGGCACAAGGCCTTAAAAAAATGATTATTTATGGTCTTAGTAGGAGGCCTTGATGGTACAGTTATGATGTACCACATTATGAATTCCCTCATTATGAAACTAGTATTGATGGTTCAAGTGGTTATTAGACTAGTAGAATACCCATTATTATGTTTTACTATGGTATTACTTATTCATCTCTTAATCCTGCCATAATGTGTTCATGTTTTTTTGTTAAAGGCATGTCTTTTTAGTTATTAAACATACATAATGTTTATGTTTATGATATCTTATACTATGCTGCTTACCCTTACTGGGTGTTTTATCTCACCCCTTTCTTATGTTTCATTTTCTCAGGACATGAAGATTTTTATTATGAATAACATGTAGAAATATCCTAGGAGTTATGAATGTTATTGAAGGAATTTCTATGTTGTTTTTTGTTTCAAGTTGTAATGATGAACTTATTTATGTATCTTGTTTCCAATGATAGTAAACTTCTTAGTCCTTCGCGATGTATATTCTTTATTTATATGATTTTTTTTTAAATATGGCATTAGATCTGGGCAATTGGGTCCAAGTCCTTATAGTTGGTATCAAATGAAGTTTAGTAGAAAAATTGGAAACTAGATTTAAAAAATGCAGATTAGAGAAAAAAACCTAAGATAGTCTTTGAGGATAAGTATACATAAACATCCTAGAACTTTGGTAAGGAAGAGATTATGTGGATCCTTCTAGAAAATACATCCTTGTCTGGATACTATAAGTGGACGTGGTTCTCGCACAGATGTACCTAAGATTAACAATTCCGACAAGGAGTTTTGGTCTTAACCTAGAGTATCCTGGTACAAAAAAATGTGCCTTACTTTAATCCTAGTTTGAAACTCCTGGGGATATTATTAGGATAATTCACATTTTCTTTTCCCACAATTATAAAGGATTTATTCCCCTAAAGTAAACAAATTATACGGTTCTAGGATATATTATGAATCAATTTATGCTATGTTTAGAGTTATAGAGACTTCATTATTTTATGAGATAATATATTATATGGAATTGATTAGAAATTGGGCCTAGAAGAAGGAATGAGAACTTCACCAATGCATGTGATTCAAAGAGTAAGAAGTGTCGTATCTCTTATGGTCTTAAGCCATCATTTCAAAGGAATATAGTCTCCCAAGTATCCTCATCATATGAGGAAATAGTATCATGTGTTAATAGGATATGTAAAGAATTATCTAAGTCTTATGGTTTTGAAGGGAAGCAAGAAAAGAAGAGGATGGCCAATAAAAAGATGGATAAAGGAAAGAAGGGAAAGAAGGGATTTCCCACATGTGATAACTATGGAAAGAATCTCCCTAATAAATGATTAAAGGGAACAAGAGTTTGTTATAAGTGTGGAGAAAAAGTAAACCAATTTCTTGATTCCATGGGAAAGAAAAAGGTTTTCAATGTACAATGTTTCAACTGCAAGGAGATGGTACACTATGCGAATCAATATCCCAAGCGTCAAAGGAATATACCCCAAATAATGATACAAGATAATGATCAAGTTATGATGCTGCCGTAGATGAAGTAGAATGATTAATACACCCAGTAAAGAATCATGTCATTTGATTTTTTTTTCTAGTAATGTACTGGTTATAAGAATTATGGAATATATGAGGATTGTACTACAATACTTTTTTCATTAAGGATTTGAAACCATAAGTTGAATGGTACCAAAAAAGGATATTTAGTGGGAAGTTAAACTTTTTGGAAAACACATGATTGAGGGAAGGACAACCCTTAATATATTTATAATGATGAAGATAATGATAAATAAATGATTCATTTAGATAAGTAATAACTAACTCAAAACTGATTTTGGACTTGTTGACAAGTGGTTTATTCTCTCATTAATGGAGTTTACAATGTTTTTGGATATTAGGAATATATCCAATAACATGTGTTAGGATGAATGTATGTTTCTAATAAGGTTTTATGGTAATTTTAGTTATTACCATATTTCAAGGGGAAACATGTTGAGGATATTCACATGTCAGGAATGTGAGAAATTTAAGGATTCCACATATTGATTAAAGGAAAATAAGGTAGGAGATGCACTGAGCATGATAGATCATGGAGTTCTAAACAAATAAGGATCTCTAATGACCTAGTGTACATGGATCTGGAAAGAATGGATATGTGAATGATTCTAAAGTATTGGATCATGATATTTTAGAAAGTTAAACCATTTATGAAATGGTTTAAGTTGATTATTGTATAAGGATTTAGAGTTTAATTTCACCACAAGATGCAACCTCTACTAAGAGATAGAGTATAGATAGTTCAAGGTGAAAACAAAGGATAATATTGTGTTTATGAGTTGAAAATATATATTTATACTCTTAAAGAGTGGAATAATTCCTCAACTCTAGGAAAAGAGTCTTAAACAAAAATGTTTTCCTATTGTATTTTTTTTCATAACAGTAGTTTATGGTTTTGTGGTAATGATCTTTTATCTGAGCATGTTCTCTATCACTTTCCATCAGAACATGATGGTTTGATCATTCTTGCATGACCATGCTATCTAATTATAATTCATAGTTTTTTTAGTAACCGATGCATTTCCATTTCCCCCTCACTAAGAGGATATTTTAACCATATTTACGATGTAGGTTTCCCACAAGGGAATTTTCAAGTATCAACCATTAACTTTCAAAATTCAATTTCAAAATTTATAGGACATACTTTTTATAAGGAGGGGATAATGTAACACCCCATGATTTTGAAAATAAATTTAATATTGAATGCATGAAACACTAAGTCTCTACAAAACACCATTTTGTTATAACCTAGCTAGTAAGCATATTTTTTCCACCTCTGTGATTTGAATTTCAAAAAAACTGACATAGAAGGCCACGTTCAGTAAGATATTTAGAGTCTGATAAGACAAACTTATTTTTTGTGAATACTAACTTACCCTTATGAATATTAATGTTACCCTTATGAATAGTAATGTACCATTATGAATAGTAACTTGACCCTTATGAATAGTAATGCACCCTTATGAATAGTAACTTGACCACTATGAATAGTAATATACCCTTATGAATAGTAAATTGAATAGTAATGTAACTTTATGAATAGTAACCTCACACATGTAAGTAAAAATATAATTTAGGCACCTTATAAATGAGAGTGAATATTTTAAAAATTAATAAGTAAGTATTGTTATTTTTATGAGCAATAAATAATGAATTAAAATTTATTAATTAATAGATTAATTTAAAAGATAATTAATTTCAATAAAATTCATTAATAAATCAATATTTTATTTTTAATGATTATAAGATAATTTTATGAGACCCTAGTTAACTTTTCGAAGTGTCATAAAATCAGTCATAATATTAAAATTGGTATTTTTCGAGTAAATGATGATTTTAATTAAAAAATTAATTTTCTCATATTTCGAAAATTATTTTCTTAAAATTGAGTTCCATTTTGGATTCTAGATGTTGAATAATGGTTTGGATGAATATTTCGGATTTTTATGAAATAGTTTAAAATTTGTTGAATAGTAAAAAATATAATTTTTTATAAAATACGACATTTTCGTGGCATCTTCATGAAATTATTATGATATAAAAATTTATTTAAACTATATAATAAATGAATAATTATATTACCAGTGGAATATTGTAAAGAATTAATTTGAAACATGAAAAGTATATTTTTTCATGATAAGTATAAAAATCATTGTCAAGTCGACGCAGTGCCTGCACAGTGCTAACAAAGTCAAAATTGGTAATTTATATATAATAATTGAGGGCTAAAAATTACATCCATGAATTATTTATTAATTATTATGTATTATTTATCTTTTTTTAATTTCTAATTTTATTATTATATAACTTTATTATTATCCAAATGTATGTGCAATGCTTGTGGAGGGCAAGAAAAGACAAAATAACAAAGTTAAGAAGATGTCTTGTTTTGTATAAGAGTGAATATACATAATGAATAAATTCATAATTTTATTTTGAACTAAATTAATTTATCTTTGTGATACTAATTTATTTTTAATTTTTATATATAAAATAATTAACATTAATGCTTACGAAACGATGATGCAGCACTCGTGCAGGCATAAGAAAAACAAATAAAATGTTTTTAATTAAAATTATAAGAATTATTAAATGAGCCATATTTTGGATAAAAAAATTTATATAATCAATTTTAGAATATTATCAAGTTTTTATTCTAATTTTGGACATTTTTCACCCACATTAATCACTTTAAAGCCTTTATAATATTTTATTTTAAAATGAAATCAAGTTGTCACATTATGGTTTTTAATTTAATAATATTGTTATATGATATTTTCTAGAGGTTTTATTCAGAAAAGAATAGTCTTTTGAAATATAATAAAATTATATTTCTCATATAAATTTATTTTTAATTTTTATACAATAAATAAATACCATAATGGCTTCCACAAAGATGATGCATCATTAATTCAAATAATGAATAAACAAATAAATGATATTAAAAATAATAAAATAAATATAATTTTATATTTTTAAGATAATTCAAGGATTCCCTAGATAAATATGAAATTTCTAGGATATAAAATAAAATTTTATTTTATTTTTAAACTTTTTTTGATGTGTTTAAATTCATATATATGAATAGTTTTTATCTTGAAAAAATTGTTTTTCATGAGTAAAATATTTACTAAATCATTTAAAAATCACAAAATTATTGAAAAAAAATAAAAAAATCATAAGATTACTTCTAAAGTGTAACTCCACTATAGTTTTTGGCCTTATTTGAGTCTTAAATCCTAAAATATATTTATTATAATTTAATAATTTTAGTGTTTCCTAAGTTACCCCTCACCTCACTTATAAAAGGAGGTTCCTTCCTTCAAAAATTTCATAACCATAAGCCTTATTGTTCAACCAAACACTGATAAATTCTATCCTACTAATCCTCCGACACATTATTGTGCTTCTAGTCTCCCAAAAATACCACTTTCAATAGCCTTAAGGTTGTTTTAAAAAATAAATATCCCATAGGTAAGATTTCTTCTTCTTCTCTTTTAAATTCTTTCTCACTTGCACTTTATCCCTGCCTATTATCCAATTATTCAGGAAAAATACAGTACATTATATGCACTTTAATGTTGTTATGATAATTTAATATTCCATCATCAGCTATTCTTCGGCCTCCTTTTATACTATAACTGAGAACACCATCCGAGATGTGTCAATTATCACGTTCAAGGAAGACAGGTTTTCAATTTGCATTTCTATCTTCAAGACTAGTCATGAAACCTTTATAATGGTTTAACCAGATAATTATATATGTATTTTATATTATGTAATGTTCTGGAATATTTACACAATCATAATATAAAATAATAGTACAAAACAAGTTCATCATGCACAAAAGTGCCAAGTTAATCAAAGAGTTTATCATTAACCTTTATATGATGAGTCATTATTATGATATATAACCAAAATCATTATAAGATCACATATATATATATATATATATATATTTAATTTTACTAATAATACTTATTAACAATTATTTATGTTTAACCACATTTCAAATTAACTTCCATTTGTAAATACAAGTAAACCGATCATGAAAACCAAGGAAGAATATGCTTCCAAAACAATAAAATTGAACCTCTTAAACCCATAAAAAAAGAAATTAATGAACCTAATAAGGTTAAAATAAATAAATTAAATGTAGAGGAAGTTATGGGATTATTAATTAATGAAGTTAAATTTGATTATTCAGGTTATTAAGATCAATGGAAGAATACATTCCTACATAAGGTAAGGGTTTCTTCATCTCACTTCCATTTTTGTGAGATATTCTATGTTAACTACTATTACTTATGTACAGTGTATGCATACTTCCCATTGATGTTTCATATCATTAATATATTTATTTTAATTATATTTAATGTATCATTTTATTATTATTAATTTTGGGGCATACAATTCAATTGATTACAAATTTGTAAGTATTTTCTACCCGAACCTCCATTTTCATTCCGGTTGCTCTTATTCTCTACTCACCTCATTGAAATTTTTATTTATTATTATTTACTCCTAATAAATTATTTGTCAATGTTATATATATTTTTACCAATCATAAACCTTCTATATTTTATGGGTAGTTAAATGTTTTAAAAGAATATTTCAAAAAAGTTTCTGAAATGTAAGCATGTTTCAAGGAACTTCTTGAATTCTTACCTATTTTGAAGTTCACTCTATAATATGTTTTAAGACAGATTTATCTTTCTAAAATCACTTATTTTAACATGAAAATATATTTTGGTTCATTTTGGGTTTTATGAAAGAAAAAATTCCTTTTCGCTTTAAAATATCTTTAATGAATTCCTTTAACCACACTAAAATGTTTTTATTCTAAAGCTTATTTAAAATCACTTTTTTACATGGTTTCACTTCAGTGAGAGATAATTTATACCTAAAATGTAATATCAATGTACTTAAATTTTATTTTTTGGGTTATAAATTTTTAAAACCAGATTTATGACAAATACAAATTATTTTCCAAAAGAACTCTTCTTTCCAAAGTAAAATAGTTTTTTCTCACCTCACTTTAACTTTTATGAGATATATGCCTTGTTCACCACTTATTAAATTCATATTCTGTATGTAATTCCCATTTTTATATCATATCAAGAGTATCCTTATTCTCATGATATTATATGAAATTATTATTTGAATGTTTCAAGGTGGTATGAGACACTTTGTAATTTTTAAGGATTATTTCCTCAAGAATTTCTCAATGGTCTCATTTAAAAGTATATTTATTTATGTCAACATAATTTAATGAGTCTTCTATTTCATATAGGTTTATATCTTATTAAATCATCTACAATATTTTTTTTAAGGGTTTCTGATTAGTTTGAATGTGGATGTTCTATCTTGATACCATTCACCAATTTACTTCGAATAGTTAGTGTTTATGTTTAATGTATTTGGAAAGTTATTTACATTTCATATGTTAGTTTCAATATGAATGTATATGTTGTTTATGTTTATCGCCATTCATAAGAGGAATTAATTGGACTTAGTAAGTGTCAGGTGGGGCCCTCTATAGCCTCTCGGTACATCGGTAGGTCTCATGAGACAAACTACGGTCTTGGCACAAGGCCTTGAAAAAATGATTATTTATGGTCTTGGCATGAGGCCTTGATGGTATGGTTATGATGTACCACATTATGAATTACATCATTATGAAAATAGTTTTGATGGTTCATGTGGTTTTTCTACTAGTAGAATATCCATGATCATGTTTTACTATGGTGTTATTTATTCAGCTCTTAATCCTGCCATAATGTGTTCATGTTTTTTGTTAAAGGCATGTGTTTTTAGTTATTCAACATTACTAATGTTTATGTTTATGATATATTCCACTATATTTCTTACCCTTACTGAGCGTTTGAGCTCACTGACGAAGCGTTTCCGTGCACGCTTTCAAAAATATTTATACTAAGTGCAGCACAGTGGCTGACCTAGGTCGATCTCTTGAGGAGCCTTTTGCAGTAAATCACTCACTACTTCTAATTAACTATTTATATATATATAAAATAAAATGACCAGAAATGAGATTTTGGAATTGAAAATGCTAAACTAAAATTAAACATGAAAATTCAATGCAAACAGAATGAATGCAAACAGAATGATGTTAGACAGAAAGGAGAAATTCTCGAGAGAATCACCCAGGTTGAACCTTCATCATCTCATTATTAGTTTCATATTTAATTAATAAAAACAATACATCATATGTGTGAATATCCTCTTTTATATGTGGTTGTGAATATAAAGTGCTCTCAAAAATCTCTAAGAGACCGCACATCCACCTCCTCGATCGAGGGAAAATGTTATAAAAGAGAAAGTTAAGCCTCAGGTGGTAAATGGAGACACAAAGGCGCCTTACCCACTAAGATCCCCCTTGACCTAACTCTAATTAAATAATAAATAATTAACAGTAATGTACAATGAATTGGGTTCAACACTGGATTGATCCCCCAGGAAGTTCCTCGGGTTAGTTACTCATGATCACGAGTATAAGAGATCGTAGTGGAGAAGGACGATGTGGAAGAACAAAAGATAAAAAAATGATAATGAGATGAAGAAGAAAAGAAAAATATATTAAAAATGCACAATACTATTAAAATGGAAGGAAACTGTTGACCTCACCTGTTTTGATAATCTCAATCATGTATTCATATGTGTTGAAAATCCCAATTATGTTTTCATTCTCTATGATATTGTTAAGTTTCATTGATCTATACTTTAATTCTTTCAAATCTGTGATCAAACCAATAATAATTTTTAAAATAGTCTTTGGAATATGTTAATCCTCTTTTATCTATGTTCATACAAGTTATAAATTAATTCCAACACAATCGGATGTGTTATGCATAAAACAGATAAGTAATCTGCCTATAGATACTGATATAGAGCTACCGGTGTAAGTATAAATAGCTACCGATGGACGAAGCTACTGACAGACTCACAGCTACCGATACAAGCATGGAGCTACCGATGCATGGAGCTACCGATGCATGGAGCTACCGATGCATGGAGCTACCGATGCATGGAGCTACCGATGCATGGAGCTACCGACGCATGGAGCTACCAATGCATGCAGCTACCGACGCATGGAGCTACCGATAAACAAAGTCACCGATACAAGCATGTACCAACTGACGCATAGAGCCACTGATAGAGTCAAAGCAACTAATGACATTGAGCTACCGATGTTCAAGCTATCGATGTTCAAGCTACCGATGCTGATTACCTACCGATCACTCGACTCACTGTTTGAATTTCTTTATTTATCTTTATCTATCTAACGGTCATATCATACATTTTAATGATTTGTCAAATATCTGATAAAGGTTGTCGGATGTCAGGAATCCGTACCTCGTACCTGCAGAAAGGAAATCTTTTATGTCTCCTGTTGCACGTGACATAAATACAAGAAGACTCTGCTGAAGAGAAATGAGACAACACACACAGAGACAAGGAAGACATACGACATACTCAAGAAAAGCTCTGTGCATACAAGAAGAACCAAGAAAGACAGAGAAGCTCATATATACAATCAAGACTACTCAAGAAGAGTTCTGTGCATACAAGAGAATATCGAAGAGCTTCATCGACTACATTTTCACTCTGTGAACCTGGAGCATACGACACTCTGTTTCTCAAACAGAAACGAGAAGAGGACTCAGACTCACTTCTGATCGAATCCAAAGGAGTCCAGAGCTACACTGAAATCACCAGAACCACTTCTAAACTCTACATCTCTTGTTCTATGATTTATTATCATTCATTTCGAGCAGTGTGTGTTATCTTCTGTATCTATCACATACACTATCTCCTGTGCTAAACTGAAGGATTTGTAAATCCTAACCAAACTCTTTCATTCTATTCTTTCCCACGAATAACAATGGTAGAGGTCGTGTGTGACTTGGACAGCTAGTTGCTGTTGTACTATTTCCCACGAAGAACAGTGGTAGAGGTCTTGGACCTGGACAGTTGTAAACTGTTTAACCCCGATCCAGGGTGTGGATCATTTTTATATAAACTTTTGAGAGGACTAAGTCTCGGCTTGAGACTGAACCTCTTGGTTACATTTGTTGTGCCATCTCTTTCAAAGTTTTATTCCGCTGCTAAACACTTTAAAACCAATACTATTTTTAAAGTTACTTTGATAATTAAATTAGCAAGTGTTTATGTTAAGTGTAGATTAGCAAGTTAGTTTCAAAAGATAATCACACACTCCTGTGTTGATTAACTGGGAATTAATCAATCCCTTGAGAATCTAACAGAACCTCTACTTTAATATAAATTCAGTACAGTTTAATTTATTATTTTATTTGGGGGTCTTTAAGACACTGTTTTTAAATACAGAAATTTTAATTGGTACTCAATTCACCCCCCTCTTGAGTAAACCACTCCGACCAACACTTGGTATCATAGGGTTGAAAATACTTTCTAAAAGTACTCTGCTTTTGAACTGTGATTTTAGTTGTATTTTAAAGTTCTTAAAATTTCTGTTATATCTAAATTTTTATCTCTTTAAAATTTTCTCATCATGGACAATAGACTTGAGGGTGCTGCTACTAACCGGCCACCTTTCTTCAATGGAACTAATTATGCTCAGTGGAAACTGAAAATAAAAATTCATCTAGAAAGTATAGGTTTTGATATTTGGACTGCTATTGAATCAGAATACAAAATTCCCACTACTGCTAGATCTACTTGGGATGAACCTATAAAGACTGCTTACAATAACAACTGCAAAGCTATGAATGCCTTGTACTGTGCTCTAGGAGATGAAGAGTTTAATAGAATTTCTGCTTGTAAAACTGCATATGAAATTTGGGATACCTTAGCTGTTTCTCATGAAGGAACAACTAATGTTAAAGAAATGAGATTGAACACTTATACTATCAAGTATGATAATTTTAAAATGAAGCCTGACGAACCCATTTCTGACATGTATCTCAGGTTCAATGAAATTGTCAATACAATGATCTCGCTGGGAAAAGATGTCTCATCGAAGGAACAAATTATGAGAATTTTGAGATGTCTACCTGATAGATGGAGAGGCACATCTGTCTCAATCAGAGAATCATGTGACATTGCTGCTCTACCTGTCAAGGAACTGATTGGCAAGCTGATGATGTATGAAGAAGATCTTAAAGTGAATAAGTAGGAAGAAAATGAACCTACAAGAAAGTCTGTCGCTTTCAAATCTTCAACTTCAAAGAATAAGGACAAAGAAAAGCTTCAAGCTGTAGTTGAAAGTTCAAGCTGTGAATACAGTGGAAGTGATTCTGACAGTGATGCTGAGATGGCTCACATTGCTAGAAGATTTAAGAAATTTTATAGGAAAAAGAAGTTCTTCAGAAAAACAAATTATAAGGGTAAGTATGATCACCAAGGTAAATGGAAAAAGGATTGGAAGAAGAATGACAAATCAGATGATGTTATCTGCTATGAGTGCAAGAGAAAAGGACACATTAAAGCCGACTGTCCAAAGCTGAAGTATAAAAAGAAATATGAATATAAGGACAATAAGTTTAAGAAAGCCATGAAGGATACTTGGAGTGCTTCAGAAGACAGCACAAGTGAAGCTGAATCTTCAGACTCTGAAAGGAATCGAGCCAACATGTGTTTTATGACAAACACTTCTGAGGTAACATCAGAAACTCCTGCTTTAAATTATTATTACTCTGGAGATAATGCAGAATCTGACTCTGATTCTGGAACAATGTCTAAAAATGAATTGTTTGAATACTGTGATATGCTGGAAGAGACATGTAATGAACTTAAGGATAAATAAAAGTCATTAAAGAAACAACATGCTCTCACCACTACAGTTAAAACCGAACTGACTATTGAAAAAGAGAAGAATGCTCAACTGTTAAAAGAAAACACTGAACTGAAACTATCTAATGAGAAACTCAAGAAAGACTTAGAGAAGTTCACCAATGGAAAAAATACACTAACACAGATGCTAGGAAAGCAAATAACACCTAAATATACTACTGGTATAGGATACCAACCTGGACAAAGGAAAATTGCCAAAACTAGATTCATTTCTAAATCTGGACAGAATGAAGGTAATTCTGGAACTTCATATGCTTCAACCAGTTATATACATAGCTATGGATCTAATAAAGTTTATCTTTCAAAGCATATCAATTCTACAAATTATATGAGACCCATTAGACAAATATGGGTACCTAAAGTGTTATTGGCTAACCTGTCTGGACCCAAGAAAATCTGGGTACCAAAATCATCTCCCATCTGAATCTGTTTTGTAGGGAACTTGTTTAAAGAGCTCCTGTAAAGAGACCTGGTATTTGGACAGTGGATGTTCAAGACATATGTCAGGAGACTTCTCTTGTTTCAAGAGTTTAATAAAAGTTGATGGAGGCTTTGTCACCTTTGGTGATAACTCTAAAGGAAAAATCATCGGCCTAGGCCAGATTGGTAACACTGATTCAATTTTGATTTCTAAAGTTTTATTTGTTGATGGCCTTAAATACAATTTATTAAGTATTTCTCAGTTATGTGATTATGGTTTTCATGTTAAATTTGAAAATGATTCTTGCAAAGTTTTCAATTCTAAGAATGTTTTGGTATTTTCTGCCTTAAGAAATGAAAATGTTTATGTTGTTAATCTGAATTCTTTAGCTAAGCAGAATATTACTTGTTTGAATACTTTTCATAAAGAATCTTGGCTATGGCACAGAAGATTGGGACATTGCAACATTCACTCACTTAGAAAACTCTATAGAAAAAATCTAGTTAGAGACCTACCCAAATTAGAATTCCCAAATGATAAAGTGTGTAACCCCTGTCAAAAGGGAAAACAACACAAAGTTTCTTTTAAATCAAAGAAAGAAGTTTCGACTTCTCAACCACTTGAATTGGTTCACATGGATTTGTTTGGACCATCAAGAGTTTCTAGTTTAAATGGGAATCACTATGTTTATGTTCTTGTAGATGATTTTTCTAGATATACTTGGGTATATTTTCTAGCTCACAAAAGTGAAGCTTGTTCTTCTTTTGTTAAATACTCTAAATCTGTAGAGAACCTTAGTGGACTTAAGATTAAAACTTTGAGGAGTGATCATGGTCGTGAGTTTGAAAATCAAGATTTTGAATCTTATTGCTCACACAATGGCTATACTCATAACTTCTCTGCCCCTAGAACACCCCAACAGAATGGTGTAGTAGAAAGAAGAAACCGAACCCTTCAAGAAATTGCTAGAACCATGCTCAATGAATATGACCTGCCTATTTATTTTTGGGCTGAAGCTGTAAATACAGCTTGTTATTTCATTAATAGAGTCTTAATTAGACCTGTTCTTAAGAAAACCCCTTATGAATTGTGGAACAATAGAAAGCCTAAGGTTAATTACTTTAAAGTTTTTGGTTGCAAAGTATTTATTCTGAATACTAAAGATAATCTGGATAAGTTTGCTTCCAAAAGTGATGAAGGAATTTTTCTGGGTTACTCTATTTCAAGTAAAGCCTATAGAGTATTCAATAAGAAAACTAAATGTGTGGAAGAATCTGTTCACATCAAATTCGATGAAACTGATCCACATGAGCCTAAAACCTCTCTTGAGAATCTTGAAGAAGACTTATCTGTTCTGGACTTTAATGATAAATCTAAAGAACCTGTTATCAAAACATCCAGTTCTGGACTTTTTCTAGAATCTGCTTCTGTTGAACCCGAACCTATAGATGAACCTGAAATTTCTAGTCCAACCTTTACCAGATCAACGAGGATTCTAAAGAATCATCCTTTAGAAGCTGTTGTTGGTAATCTTGATAGAGGAACACAAACTAGAGCTTCTCTAAGAAACCAGGTTGAACATCAAGCTTTTCTTTCACAGCTAGAACCCAAAAATATCAATGATGCTATCAATGATGAATTCTGGGTAATAGCTATCTAGGAAGAATTAAATCAGTTTGAAAGAAACAAAGTCTGGGAATTAGTTGACAGACCTAGGGACACTATGACAATAGGCACAAAATGGGTTTTTAGAAATAAAGTAGATGAATCTGGAAATATAGTTAGAAACAAAGCTAGACTAGTTGCACAAGGATATAGTCAAGAAGAAGGTATAGACTATGAGGAAACTTTTTCACCTGTAGCTAGACTGGAAGCCATTAGGATCTTACTTGCATATGCTGCACATCTGGATTTCAAGTTATATCAAATGGATGTGAAAAGTGCATTTCTAAATGGTTTTATAATTGAAGATGTTTTTGTAGAACAACCACCTGGATTTACTAACCCCCATTTTCCAAATCAAGTTTTTAAACTTTCTAAAGCTTTGTATGGTTTAAAACAAGCTCCAAGAGCTTGGTATGATAGACTTAGCAATTTCCTTATCTCAAATGGTTTTACTAAAGGGATTGATGATCCAACTCTTTTCATTAAAAGAATTTCTAAAGATGTTTTAATTGTACAAATATATGTTGATGATATTATTTTTGGATCTTCTAAACACTCTTTATGTACTGATTTTTCAAAAAGTATGCAAAATGAATTTGAAATGAGCTTAATGGGAGAACTTAAGTACTTTCTTGGATTTCAAGTATTTCAAAATGAAAATGGTATTATTTTGAATCAAAGTAAATATACAAAGGATCTTGTAAAACGTTTTGGTCTAGATAGTATCAAGGAAAGTGAAACTCCTATGAGTACTACCTGTAAATTGGATGCAGATGAAACTGGGAAACCAGTTGATCAAACAAATTACAGAGGTATGATTGGTAGTTTACTTTATCTTACTGCTAGTCGACCTGATATTATGTTTAGTGTGTGTATGTGTGCTAGATTTCAAGCTAATCCAAAAGAATCTCATTTGCTTGCTGTTAAAAGAATTTTTAAATATCTTAAACACACGGTTAACTTAGGTCTGTTTTATCCAAAAGGACAATCCTTTGAGTTAATGAGTTATTCAGATGCTGACTTTGCTGGTTGTAAGTTAGATAGAAAAAGCACATCAGGAACATGTCATTTTCTTGGAAAATCCTTAGTTTCTTGGTGTAGTAAGAAACAGAACTCAGTTGCATTATCTACTGCCGAAGTAGAATATATAGCTGCTGGTAGTTGCTGTGCACAAATTCTGTGGATGAAACACACTCTTTTGGACTATGGATATGTTTTTAAACATGTTTCAATCAACTGTGATAACACCAGTGCAATAAACATCTCTAAGAATCCTGTATCTCACTCTAGAACCAAACACATAGATGTAAGACACCACTTCCTAAGAGATCACTATCAAAAAGGTGATATTTCTCTTGAATTTATTGGCACTGAACATCAATTGGCTGATATTTTCACTAAACCTTTAAGTTCGGATAGGCTAAGTTACATAAGACACGAATTGGGAATGTTTAATCACAACCGGTGTGAAAATCCTCACTGATGTGGAAATTCTCACCGATGTGAAATTCTCACCGGTGTGAAAATCCTCACTGATGTGGAAATTCTCACCGATGTGAAATTCTCACTGATGTGGAAATTCTCACCGATGTGAAATTCTCACTGATGTGGAAATTCTCACCGATGTGAAATTCTCACTGATGTGGAAATTCTCACCGATGTGAAATTCTCACCGATGTGAAAATTCTCACCGATGTGGAAATTCTCATCGATGTACAATTCTCACCGATTTGTTTTTCTCACCGATGATTAACTCACACTGATGAAATGTTTTCTAAAACATCTTTCTGCCGCCAAGAATATGAATTGTTTTATTTTATTTTATTTTACTCTATTTTAGTCGTTTATTTGGAATTCCTAAATGATAAAAACTAAGTCTAAGCCACTTCCTACCTCACCGAGCTCAAAATCTCTCACCTTCGAACCTTTGCTCCCAAATCGACCAAGAACCCTAAACCCGCGATGGCAAAAACTAAGCTTCCTATCGTCAGAGCTGAAAGTGTAGAACCAAACTCTAAGAAGCAGAAGACACAGCATAAAGCCAGTGTCTGTGAAGTCAGAACTAGATCGGGAAAGCGACCAGTGAATCCTCACTTGCAGAATAGAGACATAGTAATCGAGAAGGAACTGTGCGTGGAATAGCTATTGCCTAGAAAATCATTAGTACTCGAAATTCTGGAGGACCAGAAATGGGTGGATTGTTTCTCGAATAACAATGGCCCATACTACCCGAAGTTGGTAAAACAGTTCTACGAGTTTGTAACCTTCGAGAAGTCTGAAAATGAGAATCGGGTAAGCTCTTGTTTAAATGGAAAAGAGATGTCCTTTTCTTCAGTAGAGTGGGCTGAGTGTTTGAAAGTACCACATGAAGGTGTCTCTGGGTATGTATCAAGAGCAATGCCACCTAGCAGTGATATCATTGATTATGAAACCGCCTTAAAAGAACTGACCGGTAATGGGAATCAAAGGCAAGTGGTTGCTGCTGAAATGGATGGAGAGAATCAACTGCTCTTCAAGTTTGTTCAGAATGTGTTGATACCGAGGCGAGGAGATTTTGCACATCTGAGATATCAAGATATCTATCTTCTTCATTTGCTAAGACATGGTGTAAAAATCAATCTGTGCAGATTGTTAATGCTTCAAATGGAAGACATGATTAGACCAAAGTCAAAGACAAATGCTTTGTTCTTTGCCAAGCTGATTTCAGTAATGATAAAAATGAAAGGAATATCTGAGTCTCAGGATGAGACAGTTGTAGTCAAGAACAATTTCTGCATCACCTCGACTGTATGTAAGTAAATGAAAATTAACTGGAACCCATGGAAGGGAGAATGGGTCAGTGATGATCAGAAGATATATGATAGGTTTAATCCTGTGGATCATCCCTCAAGACCAAAGGATATGAGAGATCCAAGTCTGAGACCTGATGAAGAGGAACCTGTTTATAGTAGTGAAACAGAAGAAGAAACATAAGAAGAAGAAGAAGAAACTCCCATGGATGTTGGAGGAGATCCAGACTTGCCCCCAAGTCCTGTTGCAGAATTGGTATATTCTAGGAAAGGAAAGGTAGAGGAAATTTTGTCTACTTATGAGGAAGACAAGTCTGTACCTCACCAAGAAGAAGAGGAAAAGGAGAATGTATCTGAATCGCCTGCTTCTGGTAGTTTAAGTATGAGTCCTTTGATTGGAAGCTCAGCTATGCCGACTGCTAAAGTAGAAAGAGATACAGAAGAAGCTGTACCTGTATCAGAAGATCTTCTAGATGCTGCACCGATGGAACTTGTAGTAGAAGATTCTGATGAAGAGAATCCAGCACTGAATGCTGTTGTGATACATGAGAATGCACCCATTGAGGGGGAGCATCAATCTGTTCTTGGAAATGTTATAGTAGCTGTTGAGCTTGGAGACTGGGTAGAAGACCCAGGGTTTATAGTCTGTGGATTGGATTATCCGGATTCAGATAATGAGATGTCTGTGAATAGACCGAAGACCAATTATGATCTTGCTTCTGAGTTGTTTCCAGATGATGTGGTCAGATTTCATGATCTGAATTAGCTGAAAGAGGACCTCAAAACCAGTTTTGTTGAAGAAGTGAAGTTAATGGAAACCTCCCTTGCATCCTCAATTAATTCAATAATGACTGATTCTGTAGTTAGTTTGGCCTTAGCAAGAGGATCTGCTGCAGTTGTTTCAAATGATTTTGTCTCTAAATCTGATCTTGAATCCATGAAGAATGAGCTGAAAGAATCATTCAGTGCATCAGTTGCTGAGATGAAGCAAAGCTTTTATGAAGAAATGAAAATGTTAGAGAGATCCTTCGAGCTATCTCTGGCTTGTAATTTATCTTCTTTTGTGTCTGAGCTTATGGAAGAAGTGAAAGAGTTCCAGACTCAGTCTTCTAGAATCGAAGCAGATCTTGAATCTCTCAAGACAACAGTTGTTGCTTTGGATTCTTATATGAGCTCCAAGTCTCAAGCTGACAAGGACCTAGCTTATGTGAAGAGTGTAGTAAGCCAGTTTGTCTCGGTGTTTGAAAGTTTCAAAACCTCCGTAAAGGATCATGTTCAATTACAAGACTCTCAAGTTCAAAGCCTAATCAGTGGTTTGTCTAAGAGTTTCAAAGAAACTGTTTCCTTCTCTCTTGGCCCTCTCACATCCAAACTTTCAGTTGATCTGAATCAAGTTCGAAAAATGTTGAAGGAGGAGATTGGTTCTATTTCAACCAGTGGATCTTTGGACTCATCAGAGCTGAGCCGAGTGGTGCTTTCTACAAGAGATTATGCTAGAGAAATAATGAAGATTGTTCAAGATTATATGAGAGAAGCCTCTGCCTCTCAGGAAGCCATAAAGAGCAAAGTGGACCACTACTTCACCAGAATTTTCACCAAGCATCAACTCGATCACCACTTCAAGCTGATGTTGGAAAATATGAAGCTACCTCTAGTCACTCAAGCTTTCAGAGAACAAGTGAGCAAATTAAGAGAACTGAATCCTGCCTTAGAGAAATTCATGGAGAACAAAGATGATTTCATCTCTGCTATGGAAAGAGGAGGAGGAATTATTATGGATTTTAGAAATCTGTTGCTGCCCTTCTTGCATGTTGATGCCAGACCAGTCATCATACCTCCTGCTTTGCCTACATCTGCCTCAGCTGCTTCTACAGTCCAGCTGACTCCTGCTCAAGCTATTTGAAGCCTCACACCTATGATCACCCCAAGATCTTCAACATACAGGCCTGACTCTGTGTCAGTGGCCCAGCCTTCTTTGATCCTTTCTGGCATTCCAAAACCTTCACCTGAATCCTCACCACCCGAACCTTCTTCTGATCCCAAAGGAAAATCTCACGTGGAAGAGGTGGAATGATCCAGTGGCCAGGAGTTTTGATAGGAATTCATTTGTATTCTGTTTTTGTACTTTCTGACTGATCTAATACAGAGGAACTCTTTTTTACTTCTCATGTTTTATTTGTCTCCTATATATATATATGCTTTCCCACTTTTTGATTATCACAAAGGGGGAGAATAATAAGGGGAAGGGGAAGAACAATAATCGGGGGAGAACAAAATGAGATAATGAAAAATATTTTCAATGGAGAAAAATAAGGAATAAGGGGAGACACATTACCCTTTTTTCATTTTTACCTCTGATACCTTATGTCTATTTAGTACCTTATGATTGTTACCTCTGATAACTTATGTCTATATCATACTATTTCTATTATCTTTGATGCTGTTTTCAATAAGAAAATTGAATTCAATATTATACTCTTTACTATTATATTTTCACTATGTTAAATGCCCATATCATAAATTGTGATTATCAAAAAGGGGGAGATTGTTGACCTCACCTGTTTTGATAATCTCAATCATGTATTCATATGTGTTGAAAATCCCAATTATGTTTTCATTCTCTATGATATTGTTAAGTTTCATTGATCTATACTTTAATTCTTTCAAATCTGTGATCAAACCAATAATAATTTTTAAAATAGTCTTTATAATATGTTAATACTCTTTTATCTATGTTCATACAAGTTATAAATTAATTCTAACACAATCGGATGTGTTCTGCATAAAACAGATAAGTAATCTGCCTATAGCTACTGATATAGAGCTACCGGTGTAAGTATAAATAGCTACCGATGGACGAAGCTACTGACAGACTCACAGCTACCAATACAATCATGGAGCTACCGATGCATGGAGCTACCGATGCATGGAGCTACCGATGCATGGAGCTACCGATGCATGGAGCTACCGATGCATGGAGCTACCGACGCATGGAGCTACCAACACATGCAGCTACCGACGCATGGAGCTACCGATAAACAAAGTCACCGATACAAGCATGTACCAACCGACGCATAGAGCCACCGATAGAGTCAAAGCAACTAATGACATTGAGCTACCGATGTTCAAGCTACCGATGTTCAAGCTACCTATGCTGATTACCTACCGATCACTCGACTCACTGTTTGAATTTCTTTATTTATCTTTATCTATCTAACGGTCATATCATACATTTTAATGATTTGTCAAATATCTGATAAAGGTTGTCGGATGTCAGGAATCCGTACCTCATACCTGCAGAAAGGAAATCTTTTATGTCTCCTGTTGCACGTGACATAAATACAAGAAGACTCTGCTGAAGAGAAATGAGACAACACACACAGAGACAAGGAAGACATACGACATACTCAAGAAAAGCTCTGTGCATACAAGAAGAACCAAGCAAGACAGAGAAGCTCATATATACAATCAAGACTACTCAAGAAGAGTTCTGTGCATACAAAAGAATATCGAAGAGCTTCATCGACTACATTTTCACTCTGTGAACCTGGAGCATACGACACTCTGTTTCTCAAACAGAAACGAGAAGAGGACTCAGACTCACTTCTGATCGAATCCAAAGGAGTCCAGAGCTACACTGAAATCACCAGAACCACTTCTAAACTCTACATCTCTTGTTCTGTGATTTATTATCATTCATTTCGAGCAATGTGTGTTATCTTCTGTATCTAACACATACACTGTCTCCTATGCTAAACTGAAGGATTTGTAAATCCTAACCAAACTCTTTCATTCTATTCTTTCCCACGAAGAACAATGGTAGAGGTCGTGTGTGACCTGGACAGTTGGTTGCTGTTGTACTGTTTCCCACGAAGAACAGTGGTAGAGGTCTTGGACCTGGATAGTTGTAAACTGTTGAACCCCGATCCAGGGTGTGGATCATTTTTATATAAACTTTTGAGAGGACTAAGTCTCGGCTTGAGACTGAACCTCTTGGTTACATTTGTTGTGCCATCTCTTTCAAAGTTTTATTCCACTGCTAACCACTTTAAAACCAGTACTGTTTTTAAAGTTACTTTGATAATTAAATTAGCAAGTGTTTATGTTAAGTGTATATTAGTAAGTTAGTTTCAAAAGATAATCACACACTCCTGTGTTGATTAACTGGGAATTAATCAATCCCTTGAGAATCTAACAGAACCTCTACTTTAATATAAATTCACTACAGTTTAATTTATTATTTTATTTGGGGGTCTTTAAGACACTGTTTTTAAATACAGAAATTTTAATTGGTACTCAATTCACCCCCCTCTTGAGTAAACCACTCCGACCAACAGAAACTTCAAAAAAATGGAAAATGGCCACACAAAAGTTCCAATTCTTTGAGAAGGGGTGATGATACATATTTATATTGAGCGGAGGAGAAGAATTCACACCCAAAACATTTAATTCAAAATTTCCCGCGTGAATGTGCCACTAAATGACTACATTTGTAATAGGTGTCTTCATAAATGTTCTTCTATAATGTCTCTTCCATTTTCTCTAAAAATTTCATCTTTATTTTCCGTCGGATGTAGAAGTTATGGCCGATTTAATGCAAGCTTTTTAATCTATCCATTTGACTGTCCAAATTCAAATTCTTCAACTTCCCTGGCCATTATGACCCTCCAAAATGTCCGTTCACGCATTGTATCCTTAATAAAAGTTGTGCCCCACTTGATTTCGAATCTCACTAAAACTATGTCCCATTTTGGATGAATTTTCACGATGTTATGAATTTATTACCCAATGAAAACGTTTCTGCCTGGTGAGACGTTTCATCTTCCACATGTTTGGAGCGTTCCAATAATGCCTTAATGAGGTAATTTTGACTTGAAATTCATCATGGACGTTCCTTATTGAATCTAATTTCTTTCCCAGTAATAATAAATTCATTTTAAGGTGTGTGGACCGTGTTATGATTCAGTTACTTCGGTGGGTCCCATTCTGTCCGCCCAGAAAAATCTTCAACTTCATTGAATTTTCACGGACTCTAGATGATCGATTAAACCCCTGGTCCAGAATAAAAAAATTATGGAAATTAAATAAGGATTCTAACAAAATTTTAATCATAAAATTTGGACATATATTTTATGAAACATGAAAAAAATACCCCTATCATAAAAATCTGTCAAAATTCCAAATTTAGATGCTTTTTGCATTTAAGCTCAAATTACCACTATAACCTAAAAATATGACAATTACCCATACAATAACACTATGGTGAGATTATAAACAATGAATTAAAGTATAAAATATATGAAAATTTGAGCTTCATCACTTTCCCATTTCTTATGTTTCATTTTCTCAGGACATGAATATTTTTATTATGAATGACATGAAAAAATATCCTAGGAGTTATGGATGTTGTTGAAGGAATTTATATGTTGTTTTTAATTTCAATTTGTAATGATGAACATATGTATGTATCTTGTTTCCAATGATTCTAAACTACTTGGTCCTTTGGGATGCATATTCCTTGTTTATATGCCAATTTTATTAAATATGGCACCAGATATGGGCAATTGGGGTTGGGTCCTTATAGCTCTATATCACGAGGCCCCTAAAATCCCATGTCCTATCTGGTCTCCCTGAACTATGTCATGCACCAAGGTCAATTGGAACCATTTCTATACTAACCCATGAAATAATCAATATTACTAACTCCAAAAACCATCATATATCTCAACCACCATCCTTTAATACCACTATGTCACAACCCCCTTATTCCAAATATACCGCAATGAGAAGAGATAAATAATGATCCTAAATGTAATGCCTCGACTCCATTTACCCAGAGTTGGTGAATTATTTTAATACATTTACATGATTACAAGGAATCAAGTCCCAAAGGACTGATTAGTTTAGTAGTCTTGGAAAATAGATTGCATACATGAATGTTACATTACACTTTATATCATACAACACATCATAAATAATCCTTTGAGGATGAAATTATTTCCTTAGCTTAACCCTGCATATCAGGCATAATACACTTCTTGGAATCTTGGGAAAATAAAACACAATAAAGGGGTGAGCTCAGATGCTTAGTAAGGGTAAATAATTTAGCGGAAGCCATAAACTTTTAAGGAAAGATGTGTAATAAAAACAACAACCTTTTAAACATAAAATTGAACATAATATGGATAAAATAAATTAAACATCACCATATAAACATGCACATGGATATTCAACTAGTCAAATAATCAAATGTAATAACTAATTTCATAATGAGGGAATGCCTAATGTCGGACATCATTACCACATAGTCAAGGCCTCGTGCCAAGACTATAAATACAATTTTTGTCAAGGCCTTATGCCAAGACACTAATTTTTCTCATGAGACCTACTGATGATTTGAGGGGCTATAGTGGGCCCCACTCATCACTTACTAAGTCCACTGCATTCCTCATATGAAATTGTTGAAACATAACATAAACATTCGTATTAAAAATAGCATATGAAGTGTCATTAATTTAGCCATAAACCATGAATGGTATAAAAATAGCACATACATAGTAAAACATATCATAAATTATTCAATACAATATGGAAGATTTTATTATAATAAATCAACCTCAATCAAGAATAATATCCAGTAAAAAATGATGATATAGTTGAAAATGATCAGTAAAACTCTTTGATTGAAATAACACTTTTTCATGAAATCATTTAAAAGTCATACAATTTATAAAGGATGAAATTTAAAAGATATTTTTGAATCAAAGTGTCCCATACCACTTTGAAACTTTTTAAAGTAATTAACATTTTAAAACATTCATGTCCATATAAATAAATTCTTAAAACCATTTTGAAAGCATGGACATTAATGCGAAATATTTATAAGAATAAATATTTAAAACATTTAAAATGATGTTTTAGTTAAAGAGTAACTTAAAAGAATCATTTTTAAAAAGTATTTTATGAAACATGGACATGGATAATAAATATTTCCCAGAAAATACTGACACATAAACAATCACGGATAATAATGTGATTGAGGAATTAACCGTTACCGTACACTTTCCTTTGGTCGAGGGTACGTTTAACCTCCTATATAATGACCATAGTATGTTATTAAATTATAACAGAACTATATTCATATTTATTATATCATACATGATTCATTTATGACTTTATAATACCCATTTAATAATTATTTCTATGTTAAATTAACATTTCAGATAATAATCGCTTTCTTTATCGTACATGTTTTAACTTTTTATTATTGATCGTATCATTTAGATCATGATTTAAATACTTACATAATATAAAACATGATTTATATATAATATATATTTATAATATAAATATGTATAATAGATAAATATCTGAAATTGAAAACACCGTTTATGGAGACGGTAGGCCGTACGTACGCATAAACTCTGTTTCCGTTTTTATATCGTATTGAACAGAAGTAAGTGAAAAAGATATATGTAAGTACATACATACATAAATACATACATACATACATACTACATACATACATACATACATACATACATACATACATACATACATACATACATACATACATACATACATACATACATACATACATACATACATACATACATACATACATACATACATACATACATACATACATACATACATACATACATACATACATACATACATACATACATACATACATACATATATATATCACCGGTAGCATTATTATGTCACATATTACATACTTATTAAAAATATATATTTTTATAATCATCATTGAATGGTGAACCTGGAAATGAATCTCATCACATCATGGAGACGATAAGCTGTATGTACACACAAGCGACGATATCACTTCCTTAATGATTAAAAGGTGTGTAATTGGATGGTACATTAATTGTAAAGATAAATTAGAATGTTATTTTCATTATTTATATACATATGACTCATCATTATATCCATACAAATAACATATTGTTGAATAACAAATTACACCACGGTATGGAGACGATAAGCCGTACGTACGCACACATGGTGATATTACCATTCATAGGATGGATAGAATAATGTGTATAGTTGTAAAATATTTATAATAACAGTATAGTATGTAGAAGGTACTGGATTTATTATTTTGGTATGTAAATAAAAAAGAAAGAGAAAGTGCAAGAAGAAAAGAACTTTGAAAGAGGTGATGAAATAATTACCTCTTCTTTGGGGTGTTTCCTTTTGATTTGAACAAAAGAGATCCTTAGGTTGGATTTCTGCTCAAGGAAAGGGATCTAGGTTTAAGTGAGGGAATTTGGGAGGATATTTTGTCAGGGTTTGGCTGAGACAAATGGCTTTGGAGGTGTGATTTTTAGAGAAGAGGAAGTACCCTTTTATAAGAGAGGTGAAGGTCACTTTAGGAAATGTTTGAAATATTATTTTATTATAAAATCATTTTCGGTTTCTAATGGTTCCAAATTAATTTATTTTGAATATAAGGTGTGTATGGGTCTAAATACTCTCAACCAATAGGTTTTAGACAAGTTTAGGTCACCATATTAACCATATCTTTTAGATTTAACTCTTAGTTAAATAGTTTAACTTTTACCATGTCCTATTGTATTATTATAATAAATGGTTAATAAACTTACCATAAAAATCCAAGAGAACCCCAAGTGGTTAATTAATGACATATTTATAATTATATATGTCCTTTGGCCGAATCTAAAATTTTTAGGAATATTATATCATTTAATAATTTAGTATTTGTTTTAAAAACTCATTTATGTCAATTTTGACACAATTTAGTATTTGGTTTCTGTGAAATTCATAACAATATGATTACTTCAAAAAAAAAAAAAAATAACTGAATCAACCCTAAAATGTCATATTAATATAGAAAATTCATGAAAAGAATCAAAATCTTCAATTTACATTTATTTTTATATTTATAATATCAATTATTTTAATATTTCATTGATAAATTAATTTTTTCATCATCATCGAGTCATAAAGAAATTTAATTATTTAATATATAAAAATTATAAATAAAATATTATTATGTAGGAAATATCTTTATCTTTATAATGGATATTTATAGTTGAATTTATCTTATGTATAACCCTATATTAAAAATATTTTAGTTATTAAACTTTGAATTTAACACTTTTAACTCTTCTTTAAATAAAATAATAATAAATGTCCTAATCCAATCCAAGTGGATAAAAAAGATAAAATTTTATTAATAAGGTTGTTTTTGGTCAAAATAAACTTATCCAATAGAATTAGGACATGTGTTATGGTAATTATAATATCATTGTTAACTTTAAATACCATATTTACTTTTAACCGTGGTAAATAAAAAGTCAAAAGTTACTACTCACCAAAAATTATTTTCATCTTATTGAACTAAATTTTACTTAATGATGTCAATCTTGTCTCTCGGATTTTTGAAATTCAATTCAAATAAGATGTAAAATTAAATTTTATGCAAATTTGCAGATGTGCCTAAAAGGTGGGTAAATGTGCCTAGATGGTGGGTAAAAAGACGTTAAAATGGTTCAATAAAATTTTATATATCTAATATTATTATAAAATGACTCCAATAAATTAAATTGGACTAATATAGGTATTATGTATTTATTTTTAATTTAAAACTAATTTAAATAAAAATAATAATTATTTAAATAAAAGTAGGTTTTAAACAATAACACAGTGTTTTTCACTATTTATCAAAAATTGAAAGTTTTTAGAAAAATACCAAAAATTTACCCTAAGATAATTTTGATATTTTGAATCCAAAAATTAAGTCTATTTTACCAAATTCTAAACATGAAAGTTTCATTAATTAATTTAAAATTAATTCTCGTTGTCAAAACCAAAAAGCGGGTTTTTAAAAAGTAAAAACTATCAAAAGATTGACATATGTTTATGTCAAATTTAAATGTCAAATTACTTATAATGACCTAAATTGTATTAAAGGATAAAAATATAATCTAATTATAATTACAAACTATTCAAATGTATAATTTAAAAATATAAATTATTTTGATTAATAAATTTGTTTTCAATTAAAATTTAGTATTGTTCACTATTCACTAAAATATGAAAGTTATCATAAAAACACCAAAAATTTATCAAAACTAAATTTTTTATGTCCCAATTATAAAGGAGAAGTTTATTTTGTCAAATTGAATATATAAAAGTGTCAAATATTGTATTTAAAAATGGTTCTCCATTAAATGGCGGTAAAATTGCATTTTCAGAAATATATTTCCTTTATCTGAAAAACTGAATTTGTTCTTATATTATGTCTAAGAAACACATAATATGGATGTTAAAATTATATGGAGTATATAAAATTCAGAATACAGTTAATATTATTAATAACCACTTTTTGAACAATTAGTTTGGCATGTTGTGGGGCAGACAAACTCAGTGTTGCGTGTTGCACAAGTTATTGAATTATTTTGAAGAGATAACATATTATGAAATCTTGGGGTGTTACATTCTCTCCTCCTTCAATAAATTGCATCCTCACAATTTGAAATTTTTCTTCTAAAATAAAAGGTTTAACATAGAAAATACCATTGAAGAAAACCCAAATCAGAAACAGGGTTAAAAAATTTAGTCTTAATAAGAGGGAAAGGGAAATGAAAAAGTCACCACCAAATTAGGATTTCGAATAGGAGATTATTGGTGATAATTATAGTTGGAGGAAAAACTTAAATATTTATAGGGAGTGATTGAGGTCATCAATCACAAAAAAGTGTAAAATTGAGGTCCTCAAAGCCATCAATCTATGATGATTTAAAATATCATTGGTTCAAAAAAACATAATATATTATGATAACACATTTTTGGTTTTAAGATCACTTCCCTAAAGTTTAGGAATTAATTTTTTCATAGAATAATAGAAAAAAATTAACTTGACAAGTTGAGTTTCATCCTTCAACTAATTCCTACGAAAAACTCATCTTTCACTCCAAAATATAATAGAATTAAAAAATATTCTATTTATCCTAATCGTAGGGTTCCAAAAATAATGAATTTCTAATTCATTTGTCAGAATATTTAAAAAAAACTACATTATACAAACTAGTACATTACGTAGTCCATTTGTATGTGATACACCCTTGTCGCCCTTCGGTTGCGGGTTCAAGTCTCGCGGCCTTGCCGGGCGCGACGGGTTGTCACCTGACCTCTGGGTTATCCTTTTTATAACAATCCAAAAATAATTTTAAGAAATTATTTAACCTTAAAAATAGTATCCAATTTCAAAATTAATCCATTACAACATTTAGACTTATCCAAAATACTTCTGTCCAAACTCACAGTCAAAAATTTTTAAGGAAGGTAAACACAATGAAGATCTTTTTTCCACATAATAACATGTGAATACCTTTATCATATATTTTCCAAAAAGTTTAACTTGTTATTGAGTCACTTTTCTTAGAACCATATAATCTCAAATCCTTAATAAAATAGTAATGCAGTACAATACTTATTTATTTCCATAATTCATATAACCAGTACATTGTTGATACAACACTCAAATGAAATAATTCTCTAATAACAACATAAGAAAACTAGTCATTTCTCTTCATCTGTAGTAGTATCATAACTTGATTATTATCAAATAGAATAATTAGGGGTATACTTTGATTATTGGGACATTGATTCACATAGTGTCCCAACTCTTTGCAGATGAATCGTGGTACATTTCAAACCTTTTTCTTACCATTTTAATCACATACTTGGTGTCCTTTTTCTCCACACTTATAACAAACTCTCATTCCCTTTATACATTTATCAAGGTGATTATTTCCACAGTTATCACATATGGTAAAAATCCTTCTTTCCCTTCTCCCCTTTATCTATCTTTATCTCTACCATCCTCTTCTTCTCAGTCTTCCCTTCAAATCCATATGACTCAGAAAATTCTTTACTTATCTAATTAACACATCATAGTATTTCTTCATATGATGAGAATACGTGGGAGAATATTTCCATTCTAAATGATAGCATAATACCATGAAATATATGATCCTTCTTACTCTTTGGATCATGTGTATTGCTAGATTTCTCATTCCTTTTATTGGGAACCATTTCTAAATGATGAAATACACTAGGTTCGAACATATCATAATGTATAATCCAAAAACTACAAAAATTCTCAACATTAATTGAATATTTTCACACATCTAGTCTCATAATCATAAAAATGGTTTCTTTGATGACATATTTACTCATAAATCCTTTATAATGGCTTGTAAAGAAAATGTGAATTATCCTAAGCATATCCCCCATGAGTGTCGTAACCAAGAGTGCAGCAAGGCCCATTGTCGTGTACCAGGATACCCCGGGTCAAGACCAAAACTCATTGTCAGAGTTTTCACTTCTAGGTACATCTGTTCTTGAGCTGCCTCTACCTTATCATATCCAGATAGGGATGTATTTCTTGGAAAACTCACAAAATCTCTACATTACCAAAATTATAGGAAGTTATTCTATACTAATCCTCAAAGTCTATCTTAGGAAAATGTTCTCTAATATGATTTTTCTAAATATAGTTTCCAAGGTTATTTCTAAACTTCCTTTGATACCAACTGTAATTCCTCGAACCCATTTACCCAAAGTCGGTGCATTATTTTAATACATTGGCATGATTACAAGGAATCAAGTCTTGAAGGACCAATCAGTTTAGCTGCCTTGGAAAATAGATTACATACATGAATGTTACATTACACTTTATATCATACAACACATCATAAATAATCCTTTGATAATTCCATTATTACCTTTTCTTAACCCTGCATATCAAGCATAATACACTTCTTGGAATCCTGGTAAAATAAAACATAAGAAAGGGGTGAGCTCAGATGCTTAGTAAGGGTAAATAATTTAGCAGAAGCTATAAATTTTTAAGGCAAGAAGTGTAATAAAAACAACAACATTTTAAACATAAAATTGAACATAATATGGAGAAAATAAATCAAGCATCACCATATAAACATGTACATGGATATTCTACTAGTCGAATAATCACATGCAATAACTAATTTCATTATGAGGGAATGACTAATGCTAGATATCATTACCACATAGTCAAGGCCTCGTGCCAAGACTAAAAATAATTTTTTTGTCAATGACCTGTGCCAAGACACTAATTTGTCTAATGAGGCCTACCGATGCATCGAGGGGCTATAGAAGGTCCAACCCATCACTTACTAAGTCCACTACATTCCTCATATAAAATTGTTGAAACATAACATAAACATTCGTATTAAAACTATCATATGAAATGTAAATACTTTATTCACAAAACATGAATGGTATAAAAATAGCACATACACAGTAAAACATATCATAACTTATTCAATATAATATGGAATATTGAATTATAACAAATCAACCTCAATCAAGAATAATATCCAGTAAATAATGATGATATAGTTGAAAATGATCAGTAAAAATCTTTGAGTGAAATACCCCTTTTTCATGAAATCATTTAAAAGTTGAACAATTTATAAAGGATTAAATTTAAAAGATATTTTTGAATCAAAGTGTCCCATACCACTTTGAAACTTTTTAAAGTAATTAACATTTTAAAACATTCATTTCCATATAAATAAATTCTTAAATTCATTTTGAAAACATGGACATTAATGCAAAATATTTATAAGAATAAATATTTAAAACATTTGAAATGATGTTTTAGTTAAATAGTAACTTAAAATAATCATTTTAAAAAATTATTTTATGAAACATGGACATGGCTAATAAATATTTCCCAGAAAATACCGACACATAAACAATCTCGGATAATAACGAGATTGAGGAATTTACCCTTACCTTGCACTTTCCTTTGGTCGAGGGTATGTTTAACCTCCTGTATAATAACCATAGTATGTTATTAAATTATAAAAAAACCATATTCATATTTACTATATCATACATGATTAATTTATGACTTTATACTACCCATTTAATAATGATTTCCATGTTAAATTAACATTTCGGATAATAATCGCTTTCTTTATCGTACGTGTTTTTACTTATTATTCTTGATTGTATCATTTAGATCATGATTTAAATAATTCCAGAATATAAAAGATGATTTATATATAATATATATTTAGAATATAAATATTTATAATAGATAGATATATGAAATTGAAAACACAGTTTATGGGGACAGTAGGCCGTACGTACTCATAAACGTAGTTTCTGTTTTCATATTGTATTGAACGAAAGTAAGTGAAAAAGATATATGTAAGTACATACATACATACATAAATACACACACACACACACACATATATATCTATATATCACCTGTATCATTATTATGTCATAAATTTCATACTTATTAATAATATATATTTTTATAATCATCATTGAATGGTGAACTTGGAAATGAATCTCACCGCGTCGTGGAGACGGTAAGCCGTACGTACACACGAGTGACGATATCACTTACTTCATGATTAAAAGGTGTGTAATTGGATGGTATATTAATTTTATAGATAAATTAGGATGTTATTTTAATTATTTATATACATATTACTCATAATTATATCCATCCAAATAAAATAGTGTTGAATAAAAAATTATACCACGACGTGGAGACAATAAGCCATACGTACGCACGCATGATGACATTATCATTCATAGGATGGATAAAATAATGATTATGATTGTAAAATATTAATAATAACATCATAGTATGTAGAAGGTACTGGAGTTATTATTTTGGTATGGAAATAACAAAAAAAGATAAAGTGGAAGAAGTAAAAAACTTTGAAATTGGTGATAAAATAATTACCTCTTCTTTGGGGTGTTTCCTTTTGATTTTAACAAAATGGATCTTTAGGTTAGATTTATGCTCAAAGGAAGGTCTATAGGTTTAAGTGAGGGAAGTTGGGAGGAGATTTTGGCTGGGGTTTTCTGAGCCAAATGGATTTGGAGGTGTGATTTTGAGAGAAGGGGAAGTACCCTTTTATAAGAGAGGTGAGGGTCACCTTAGGAAAAGTTTAAAATATTATTTTCTTATAAAATCATTTTTGGTTTTTAATGGTTCCAAATTAATTTATTTAGAGTATAAGGTAGGTATGGGTCTAAATAATCTCAAAAAATATGTTTTAGAGAAGTTTAGGTCACCATATTAACCATATCCTTTAGATTTAACTCTTAGTTAAATAGTTTAACTTTTACCATGTTCTCTTGTATTATTATAATAAATGGTTAATAAACTTACTATAAAAAGACAAGATAATCCCAAGTGGTTCATTAATGAAATATGTATAATTATATAAGTCCTTTGGATGATCCTTATATTTTTAGGAATATTATATCATTTAATAATACAATATTTGTTTTAAAAACTCATTTATGTAAATTTTGACACTATTTAGTATTTGGTTTTTGTAAAAGTCATAAAAGCATGATTACTTTGAAAAAAATTCATTGAATCAACACTAAAATGTCATATTAATCTATAAAATTTGTTTATGGCATTAAGAGCCTCAATTTAATTTTTTTATATTTATAATATCAATTATTTTAATCTTTTATTGATAAATTAATAACTACATCATCATTATGTCATAAATAAATTTAATTATTTAATCTATAAAAATTATAAATAAAATAACATTATTTAGGAAATCTTTTATATTTATAATTAATATTTATAGTATAATTTATCTTATGTATAACCCTATATTAAATTTTTTTTAGTTATTAAACTTTGAATTTAACACTTTTAACTCTTCTTTAAATAAAATAATAATAAATGTCATAATCTAATCCAATTGGATCAAAAGGATAATATTATTAAGGTTGGTTCTAGTCAAAATAAACTTATCCAATAAAATTAGAACATGTTTTAGGGTAATTATAATATCTTTTTTACCTTTAATTACCCAATTTAGTTTTAACCGTGGTAAATAAAAGTCAAAAGTTACTATTCACCAAAAATTATTTTCATCTTATTGAACTACATTTTACTTACTGATGTAAACCATGTCTCTCATATTTTTTAAATTAAATTCATAGAAGTGTTAAAATTGCGTTTTATGAAAATTTGAAAATGTGCCTAAAAGGTTGGTAAATGTGCCTAGATGGTGGGTAAAAAGACGTTAAAATGGTTCAATAAAATTTTATATATCTAATATTATTATAAAATGAATAAAATAAATTAAATTGGACTAATATAGGTATCATCTATCTATTTTTACTTAAAAAAATTAAAATAATAATTATTTAAATAAAAGTAGATTTTAAACAATAACGTAGTGTTTTTCACTATTCATCAAAAATTGAAAAATTTCAGAAAAATACCAAAAATTAAGACTAAGATAATTTTGATATTATGAATACAAAAATAAAGTCTATTTTACCAAATTCAAAACATATAAGTTTCATTAATTAGTTTAAAATTAATTTCCTTTGTCAAAACCAAAAAGCGGGGTTTTAAAAAGTAAAAACTATCAAAAGATTGATATGTGTTTATGTCAAATTTAAATGTGAAATTACTTATAATGACCTACATTGTATTAAATGATAAAAATATAATCTATTTATACTTACAAACCATTAAAAAGTATAATTTAAGACTATAAATTATTTTGATTAAAAAAGTTTTTTTCAATTATAATTTAGTATTTTTCACTATTCACCAAAATATGAAAGTTATAAGAAAATACCAAAAATTTATCAAAACTAAATTTTTATGTCCTGATTATAAAGAAGAATTTTAATTTTTAAAATTGAATATATAAAAGTGTCAAATATTGGATTTAAAAAGGGTTCTCCATTAAAATTTGGTAAAATTGCATTTTCTGAAAAATATTTCCTTTATCTAAAAAATTGAATTTGTTCTTATATTATGTCTAAGAAACACATAATATGGATGTTAAAATCACATGGAGTATATAAAATTCAAAATGCAGTTAATACTATTCATAACCACTTTTTGAACAGCTAGTTTGGTAAGTTGTGGTGCGCTCGAACTCGGTGTTGCATGTTGCACAAGTTATTGAATTTTTTTAAAGAGATAACATACTATGAAATATTGGGGTGTTACACTCAGTCCTACCTATAGTAGACCTAGAGTTGGTGATGAGAATTGAGGGTATAAAAATATCATAAAATGGGTGGAATTATCCTCTATAATAATACATGATTGGGAGATAAGATGAATCATCCAAAACCCCATGACATACAATAAAAATGAACAAAAATGACACCACAATCCATGTAAAAATAAAATAGGTACAAATAAAAGTATCTAAAAGTAAATACACAAAATAAAAGTTAAAGAGGTGACCAAAAAATATCTAAAAAGTTATGAGCTAGTACAATCTAGCATAATCCATCTAATCCTCATGGAAATCTAAAAATTAGTTTATATACACAGGGTGAGCATACAAGTATACTTAGTAGGAAAACCAAAGTATCTCATGAACATGTGAAAGAAGAAAACTAATGAACCAATGAATAAACAACAGTGCCAAAAATAATTAAGTAGTTCAACTATCCATACCTACCTCACCAAGTCATGCTCAATAAATAAAAAAAGCTAAGTATTATAACATAAAATTAAGCATATCGATAAAGAGTACCCCACACCTCTTTCCTACTAATTTTACACCCTTAAACCCTAGCATCATACATTTTAACACCCCCATCTCTTCCAAATAACATATACCACTGAACCATAGAAAGGATACATCACATCATTCTCGCAGACACCTGGTCCACTACCCCCTGCATGGTCACATCTCATATTGCCTAAAAACACCCGAATCATCATATCATAAGAACTTCCATAACCATAGTAGTAGGTTATCATGAAAATTAAGGGAATCAACCCTGACCCCTCCTCATACCATGAACAACCAAACTATAATCCACCCCATATAATATTTATATCACATCCTGAAAAAGACACATGGGATATAACATATTTCAATAATAGATATCTGGACATCAAATCCTATTCATATCTACTCACCTGGAAGAGAGAGCGGGAAAGTATGGGTAGCCAGCCAGCCACTCTTATCATCAAGATATTGGGAAGAACACCCGTATGTGAATACATGGGTGTCAGAAACTAGTTCTTGATATGGGTGGGGTGTATATATAAATCAAAATTAACATAAAAGTATATATATATATATATATATATATGCCACACACAAGCCCAAACTATGATTTCACAACCAAAAACCACCCAACCCACAATATTTCAACTTTTTCTACCACCACTAAATGCATATCACAACAAAAACTACATGCCACATATCAAATTTCTAAAAAAACCATTATACAGACAATTAAATTAATTATTTATCAGAAACTATATTTAACCACACAACCTATAAATTTATTTGTTTATTAAAAATTTTCATCCCATTAACCAAACCAAACCTTAACCATTTTAAACATTATTATCCAATTATTCCATCACTAATCAGACCTTTAGCATAATTAAACTGATGAAAAAACCATTTAATATTTTTTTTAATTCTATAATTAAATGTTTATAATCCCACCATAGTGTTAGTTAATGGGAAAATGTCAAATTTTTAGGTTTTTGTGTTATTTTGAGCTTAAATGAAAAAATGGCCAATTTTGGGAATTTTAACCTTTTTAATTACTTCTGTATTTAGATCATATCTATTTTATTATTGATCAAAATCATGTGATTATTTTTTAGGATACCCATGTTATTTGTATACATATTTTTCAACTAGGAAAAGTCTTGATTCAGAGATCTAGAGTCCCAAAATTAATCATTCTTTGTTGAAAGTTATTCTATCCAGTAGAGTGGACCCTACCTCTATAATTGAGGCATAATTATGGTTTAACATGTAAAAATTCATTTATTATAGCTATAGATGATATAAGATTCAAGGAGGAGAGTCCTTAATGATTTTCAATTCAAAAAACCCTCATTAAGTCATCTTTTGAATGATTAAAACATGTGAAATATGAAAGGTCTCATCATGAATAAATAGTTACATTCAGTATTTAATTCATACCTTCTGAACCACATGGAAAAAATGTTTAAAATTTTGTTTAGGGATGATAAATAAATTTTGGATAACATTTAATTAAGTATGTAATGTGTGAATCGATTGGTTGGAAGGTCATAATGTCATGATAATTTGAAGATGTGGAATATGATGAGGCACATGGATAGAATTAATGTCTCAGAGTAAAACAAATATAAATCCTTAGTACGGTGGTCAATGATGCTTAAATTTTTTATTTTGAATGGATAAGAAATTATGGAACAACATTAATGAAATACACCTCTTACAAATTAGTTGATTTAATGGGTCATCCATGCGGAATCATTTGGAGGATTCTTTTGGAGGGAATTCTTTCACCCCCTCTCCCTATAAACATGTGTCCCTTATTCATTTAAAAGGGTGGAAACTTGGGTGTATCCTTTTTTGGGAATTTTAGTATATTTTAATTATTTTTTTTAATATTAGTTTAATTTTAATATATTATCCTTATTCTTCATTTATCATTTTCTTCCATTTGTATTTTTTTCTTATTTTATGTTTCTCCCACCGTGCTTTCACCTCTATGTTTGTGGGGAACTAATCCTCATTATTGTTCAAGGGGGGAGTGTAGGAATTTGAGTTTAATTAAAATAAATTATTCCTCATATTTTTTTTGAAGATTTAATTAGTGGTTAAATTTATTATGGTGACCAGTCACCCCACCTTCTTTACAATTGTATTCTTCCTCCCCATTTAATCATTTTCCTTCTCGTTGATATCTAAGTCCTTCAAACGGTGAAGTTTCTATTAGGTATTTTTGTGAAAGAGGATACTCCTAAATGTATAGGTCTTAGTTTAGGGTAGTACCATCAAAATTATAGGGTGTATAGTGAAAGGTCTGGATCTCTATATTGAGTAAAATAATGAGGAACTATTTTGAATAACAATGATAACACCACCATGAAACCCTGAAAACACTGATTTTCTTCCCCCAAATTCATTGGGTCCTTCAATTATTTTAATTTTAATTTTCATATATATTATATTTAATCTATTTTCATAATAAAAACCCCTATCTATATTACTATATTTGTTAGATTTATATTAGTTAGTTTATAATAGTGATAATAGGGAAACATTACGCATGACCGACCTTCTTGTGAGATCGACTATAGGGTATTCCACCATGATTCATTTTTAGGTAAATAAAATAATGATTAGGGTAAAATGAATAATATCCCTACCATAAATTTGGGGCCATTTTCATGGAGTCCAAGCGCTTACACATGCTGCTTTTCTAAAAAAAACACAAAAAAATAAAATTTTTCAAAAACTAATTTTTTTCATTGCATATCTTTCTTTTCTTCATCCAAGATGGATATTTATGGTGATTAATATAATTATTTTCATATTGAAAACTTTTGAGTTTATCCTAGAAGGGATATTATATTGAAAATTTAAGTGGAACAAAATGCCTTGATTCTCAAAAAAACATGTAAGATGGTAACATGGATGGCTATCAAAGTTGGAGAAGTTAAAGTCCTATGGATAGAATAGAAAAAAAATAAAAGCTTAGAAGAATGAAATTAATATTCCAAATACCTTTCAAGAATAAATTGGTGAGGATAAATAAATAATTTAAGATCCACATCCCTCTCCACCAAATGAATTCACAGCTTCCCTGGTTGAAGAAAAGGAGTCTGAAACTGAACATTTTGAGATAGATTTAATTTATATGCATTATTTTCAATAAAATATTATTAATTATAAATTTAATAATAACATCCATTATATTGATTTTTATATTAAGTACCATTAATCTATTCCTTGTATGAATGAGAATAATAAGTTCAATGTGTTGAGGAGAGAATGAAGGATCCAGTCGAGTTGTACACTGCTACAAATGAGGATAATAATACAACCCAAGAAATACTCTAGGAATAATTGTTTGATACTAAACCAGAAGAGAAGACACATACTATTATAAAAACTTTTCTACCAATGGAAACCACTCCTCAAATGGAACAAAATAGAGAGAACCTCTATATTCTTTTTCCTCCCCTTCTTAATCTAAAATTTTCTTTTTCATCAACTCTAGGGGTTGGGACTATTTTAATTTTATATGGAGGTTCTCAATCCTCTCATATACTGATGGATGTTTGGAGAAATAATATGTGGTGTTTTATTAGTAAGAAACCATATCCACCTTTGAATTGGGGTTAAACAACTATAACTACCAAACTAAGGGCCGTAAAAATCTAGCACCCACCTGGGGGGTCAAACCAAGCATTATTTCATTTCGTTTCCATTACTATTTATTTTTCTTTAATTTTATTATGTTTTTATTTATTTCATGCTTTCTAGGTTTAATTGAAGTATATAGGTTCTTAAATAAAAGTTTCCATTGGAAAATAAAGTCAGGTTGTATGTTTCTTTCTCTTTATATTTTTCCCTTATTTTTAATTTTTTGTACTGAAATTAGGGGTTATTAAATTTAAGTATGGGTGGAGTGTCAACCTGTTAGTTGTTATTGTGTTATTTTTTATTTTTATTTTTAATATTTTTATATTATTTTATCTAAAATTAATATTATTATTAATTTTCACACTTGAATTGATTTTGAGGGAATTGTAATGATTTTGGAATAAACGGATTTTAAATGATTGTTGATATGAAAATATTTTTCCTTGAATTTGATTTTAAATCATTTTTATGAGTTTGAATTATTTCTAAAATCTATTACCATGAAACACTGACTCAAAATATTTTCTCCATCCTATGAGGTATTCTGAACCATTTTGAAATATTCTTTATAATACTCACACTTTCTTAAGAGAAACTTGGATATTGTGTGAGAACCAAAATTTGTGATTTCTCTCTTTCAAAGATTTGGATTTCATGGAATGTTGTTAATATGATTGAGGAACTAATTTGGATAGAAAAATATTAACCTCAAACCTACCCTTATATTTATCCTTCGTAATCCCTTAGATGCCCTGAATTTCCTTATAGGTTTAATCCACATTACAAGCCAATTTTTCCTTACCTACCCACACTCTTAGTATTTTTTCATGGATATTTCAATTTTTAGGGAGGGGGAAGGACCTTTCATATGTTTTAATTAATATGAGTTTAATTTTTCGGTGTTTGGAGGTGTGTGAAAACATTTTGGGTAGTGGATAATGAAATAATTGGGAATGAGTCATCATTTTATTATGCTTCATTTGTTTCATTTGGTTCTCCTTCAATTGTTTTTGAAAAAATGGATATGAGCTTGAATTCATCATTGTAAATTATTTTATGACTCATGTACCTCTAAAAAATTGAGGGTATGAATTTTCATTAATTAATTGTATTCAATTTTCATCTCATACTCCATGAAAAAAGAAAAAAAAGAAAATAAAGCTGCACCTTTCTGGAGATTTATAAAAAAATAAAAAAAGTGAGAAGTTGGATAATATAATTCTTTTAAATAACTAAATGGATTATTTACCATGTCACAAAAAAGGGGGTGGTGTTGTGTTTAACATTCTCAATGGGATTTTAGTGAGGTTCATATCGTGTTTTCACTTGATTATTTATGCATTGTACTTAAGAGTAAAACATCCCTTTTTCAGTCTTAATTTTTTCAATTATTTTCCCTCCAACTGTAATTCCCCAACCCTAGTTACCTAGAGTCAGTGCATTATTACATAACATTGTAATTATTATAAGGAATCAAGTCCCGAAGGACCGATCAATTTAGCAGTCTTGGAAAATAGATTACATACATAAAGCTCAACTTTACAACTTGAAAAGAAATATAACACTAATTTATTCCATTAGAAAAATCCAAGCCTCCTAGATTAATCCTGAAAGTCACTCATAATTAACTTCTTCGCATCCAGGGAAAAATAAAACATATAAAGGGGTGATCTCAGATGCTTAGTAAGGATAACAATATAGCAGAAACTTTCATAAATAAGAATAAACATATAAGACAATTTATAAGACTAAAACAAAAGCCTTTTGAACTTGAACTTCAGCATAATATGGAAAATGTAAAATCAAAATAATGCCATTTACTTACTCACATGGATATTCTACTAGTCTAATAATCACATGCAATATCAATAGCCACTTTCATAATGATAGAATGCATAATGCCAGACTTTCACAACCACATAGTCAAGGCCTTGTGCCAAGACTACAAATAATATTTTGTCATGGCCTCGTTTCAAGACACTAGTTTCTCTCATGAGACCTACCGATGAATCGAGGAGCTATAGTGGGCTCCATTTGTCACATAATAAGTCCAATACATTCCTCATATGAAAAGGTTGAAACATAACACAAACATTCTTATTAAAACTAGCATACGAAATGTCAATACTTTAACCATAAACCATGAATGGTATAAAAATAACACATCCAAAGTCAAACATATAAAAAAACCTTCAATAAAATATGGAATATTCTAATCCTAATTAATTAACTTTAAACAAGTATAAAATCCATCAAAGGATGTTGACATAGATGAAATAAAAACTATTTGAAAGAAATATCTCTTTCTTTTTGAAATCATTTAAAGTCACATAATTATAAAAGAAAACAATTATTTTGAAAATATTCTTATAATCTTGTAAGGGAAGCTTCGACGATGTTATAATGGCGGAGAATAACCATACCCTCCGTATAAGTTAAAAAAACATTCTTACCTTAATTTTGTGGAAAAGGTCGTAAACTACATTGTTTGGAAAATGACAGAAATATTACTTTCAAAACATATAAGATCAAATAAGGGTATAAATGAATTTAAACCATAGTCTATTAAATATTAAAAATGTTTTGAAATACATTTTTAGGAAAACATGGATGTGGATGATAAAGAGGTCCTAGTAGATACTCACGTATAAAACAACCTCAAATAATAAAGAGATTGTGAAATTAACCCTTACCTTGTACTTTTCCTTGGTTGAGGGTAGGTTAAAATCCTATATAATGGTGAAATAATTTTTATTAAATTATTCAAGAATCATATACATTAATATGATGTCATATATGATCTTTTAATATTTCTTTGTTAATAATATTTTAGTATTATCGTCGTTTCGCGTGTTAACTGATTCGTTTTACTTTATATGCTTTGTTACGTAAGTAATGTGTGTTATTGGATATGATGTATCTTATTAATATACATAATGATATTAAGTATTTAAACATTATTTTTAATCATCTAATGAAAATTATTCTTGAATGAATACGATGGGGAATGAATCTCATCACGTTTGTAGAGACGGTAATCCGTACATACACACGAGCGAAAATATCATTATTTTGATATTAAAATAATATTAATTGGGTGATATATCATATATAAAGAATCATTATCATGTTATATTTATTATTTACATAAATTACACATCATTATTATACCTATACAAATAATAATGTATTGAATAACAATTACACCACGACGTGGAGACAGTAAGCCGTATGTACGCACGTATGATGATATGTCATTCAAAGGATGGATAGAATAATGAATATGGTTGTAACATATTTATAATAACATCATAGTATATAGAAGATACTGGAGTTATTATTTTAGAATGGAAAAAACAAATAAAGAGGAAGTGGAAGAAGAAAAGAACTTGAAAGAGGTGATGAAATATTTACCTCTTCTTAGGGTTCTTCCTTTTGATTTGATCAAAAGGGATCATTAGGTTGGATTTATGGATAAATTAATGCCTCTAGAATGAAGTGAGAGATGTTTAGAGGATATTTGGTCGTGGTTTGTACGAGACAAAGGCTTGATAAGTGTGAGTAATGGGTAGGAATTTAGGGCTTTTTATAAGGAAGAGGAGGGGCTCTTTAGGAATGTTTGAAACAATTATTTTATTATAACCTCATATTCAGTTTAAAAAGGTCAACTAGTTGTTAATAACAAAGTTAAGATGAATCATGGTCGAAATAAAATAATTCAATAAGAATTGGATGGGTTTTGGATGTTGTTTTAATATTTATAATCATATTTATTTAAATCTTTCATTAATGAGGTAAATATTGCATCATTATTGTGTCACAAATAATTTAATTTATATGATGTAAAAAAATTATAAAAAAATACCATGATGTAGTAAATCGTTTTATATTTCCAAATAATATTTATAGTCGAAAATATTAATTATATAACCCCATGTAAAAAATTATTTACTAAAAGATATTTGTTTATGTCATTTTTGTCTTTACTTTAAATTAATTAATATAAAATGTCATTATTACTCACAAGTGGCTCCATGGGGTCCCAAATTCAACCCAAGGATGCCCATGGTTGTATATGTATCATAAAATAGGATTAGGACACATGTTTGTGTAATTTAATATTATTATAATATTATATTTTACCCTTATTTATTATATTTACCCTTTAATCATGGTAAATAAAATATTTACCGAAATAATTATTCAAAATGTCTTAAAATAAAAGTTACCTATTTACAAAATTTGGAACTCCTAATTCTAAATATGGAATCCATTTTTCTGAATTCAAAACACAGAAGTGGCAGAAATTAATTTAAAATTAATTCCCGCTGTCAAAACAAAAAGCGTGTTTTTAAGAAATAATAACTATCAAAAGATTGACACTTGTTTATGTTCAGTTTAAATGTGAAATTACATAAAATGACCAAAATTATATTAAATGGTAAACATATAATCTAACTATACTTTAAAACCACTCAAATTTATAATTTAACACTATAAATTATTTTGATTAAAAAAGTTGTATTTAATTAAAATTTAGTATCTTTCACTAATCATAAAAATTTGAAAATTATCAGAAAAGTGCAAAAAATTCACCCTAAGATAATTTGGATATTCCAAATCAAAAAATGAAGTCCATTTTAAAAGATAAAATTTATAAAATTTCAAAAAGTGGGTATTACTATTCATAACGACTACTTTGATTGGTGATAGTGTGTTAGAATCTCGAAGTTGTGTACAATGCAAGCTATTGCATTATTCAAAGGGAAACATACCATGGAAGCTTGGGGTGTTACATTATCTCCTCCTTAAATAAATTGTGTCCTCACAATTTAAAATTGTTCTTTGAAAATAAAAGGTTGAAAATAGAAAATACCTTGGTGGAACACCCACATTGGAAATAGGGTTAATAAAATTTAGACTTAATAGGACGAAAGAGAAATGAAAAGTTCCCCACAAAATTATGATCTTGAATAGAAGAATATTGGTGGAAATTATAGACATATAATTTGAGGAAAATCATAAATATTTATAGGGAGTGATTGAGGTCATCAATCACAAAAAAGTGTACACTTGAGGGCCTCAAAGCCATTGATCTATGATGATTTAAAATATCATCAGTTCAACAAAAAATACAGTATTAGGATAACACATATTTTGTTTTAATATCCCTTCCCTAAAGTTTAAGAATTAATTTCTTCATAGAATAAGATATATATATATATATATTTGACAAGTAGAGTTTCATCCTTCAACTAATTTCTACCACAAACCCATCTTTCACTCCAAAAGATAATAGAACTCAAAAATATTATATTTATCATAATCGTATAAGGTTCCAAATATTAACACATACCATTTAAATGAAGAAAAATATTTTGTAATAACAAGGGACTTCCTGTAGGCTAGTGGTAGGTAATAAAGGCTTGTCACACTATGGTTGTGGGTTCAATCCCTGCAGCTTTGTCCAACGTGATGGGTTATCGCCCGACCTGTAGGTTGTACTTTTCCTAAAACTATAGTATTATAATATATTCCAAAAATAATCATAATAAATGTTTTAACCTTAAAAAATACTATCCAAAGTTCAACTTAATCCATTCCAACCTTTAAAGTTATCCAAAATACCTCTGTCCAGAATCTCTCTAAAAGGTCTCTAAATTCCAAAATCAAGTGTAACCTTAGATTCCTCAGACAAAGTAAAGTTTCTCTTATTTTCGCATACTGAAAATATGATTACCTTATTAATATTAAAACCTTAATGAAAAAAACAAGTACTACAGTACAATCCTTATATATATCACATTATTCTTATAACCAGGATGTAATTTTTGAGTCCAAAAACACAAATACATTAATTATTTCACTTCAACTGTTGTAATAGAATAAGCTTGGACTTGATCCCTTAGCCTTTTCTGAGGTAAGTTTTCTTGGTGATTAGGATATTCATTTGCATAATTCCCCATTTCTCTAAAATTGTAGCATTCAACATTGACAATAACTTTATTTCCCTTACAATCATGAGCTTGGTGGTCTTTTCCACCACACTTGTAACAGAATCTCATTCCTTTTAGGAAAGTACCAGGGTGTTTCTTCCCACAATTATCACATAATGGAAAATACTTCTTTTCATTTTTCCCTTTATCTGTCTCTTGTTCCACCATTCTCTTCTTCTCTTGCTTTACTTTATTGTCGTAAGACTTATAGAATTCCTTTTTCTTTCTTGATAGCACATGAAACAATATCTTCGTATGACGAGAAGGATTGAAATACTAATGATCAATGGAGAAATGGTTTTAAAACATAAAAAAAATGATCAATATTACATCTTGGGTTATGTATATAATCTTTAGCATGCTTCTCTAACCTTGTAAAGTTATCTTCCTACTTTGGGACATTCGCATCCTCCTTTTGCCTCAGACTCAGAAATTGACTTTCCATATCTGCTCGATGGTCATGAGGAAAGTATTTTTCTAAGAAAATCTCTTTAAAATACCTCCATTTTATATTTGATACTTCATCATCTTCATTTGTGTTTTTAATCAATGATCACCATTGATCAACATCTTCATTGAGGTGGTAAACTGCCATGGAAATTTTTTCCCTTTCGCTACTCCCCAAGGCGTGAAATATTTTTTCTAAGGAATTTATCCATTGCTTAGATAATAGTGTATTTGTACCCCCATTTAATTTTGGTGGTTGTTTCCTTATGAAGTGATCTAACATTGATCCTCCACGCTGCAGATCAGGGTGATCCATATGGGTAAGGTTATTATTCATAACCTGAGTGAGTTGTCCCAATATAGTGATAAGCTGATTAGCACCTATTGTATCACCAGATCCACTATAATTATCTTGAGCAGGAGGGAAATACCTATATGGAGTGCATGCATTGATATGATTTCCATTCCTTCCACTAGGTTCCATTTCTAAACAATGTCATAAACTAGATTAGTTTATGAATCGAAATACATATTTCCAAACTTGTAAAACACTTAACATAAATTGAACAGTTTATGGATATAATCCATAATCATAAAAAAATGTTTTATTTGAGGAATTATATACTCATAAACCCTTCTTAATATTTTTTAAATAAAATGAGAATTATCCTAAGCATATCCCCCGGGAGTGTCGTAACCAAGAGTGCAACAAGGCCCGTTGTCGTGTACCAGTTCCCGTTTGAGTCTAGCTCAAAGCGGTGTTTTCAGGTTTTACCCCTAGGTACATCTGTGCTAGATCCACCTCTACCTGATCGTATCCAGATAGGGTTGTATTGCTTGGAAAACTCACAAAATCTCTACAATACCAATATTCTAGGCAGTTCTTCTATACTAATCCTCAAAGTTTATCTTAGAGCTATGTGTTCTAATCAGAGTTTATCTAAATCTAGTTTCCAAGGTTCATACTAAACTTCCTATGATACTAACTGTAACGCCCCGACCCCAGTTACCTAGAGTTAGTGCATTATTACTTAACATTGGCATGATTACAAGGAATAAAGTCCCAAAGAACCGATCAGTTTAGGTGTCTTGGAAAATAGACTACATACATGAAGCTCAACTTTACAACTTGAAAAGAAATACACCACTAATTTATTCCATTAGAAACATCCAATCCTCCTAGATTAATCCTGAAAGTCACTCATAATTAACTTCTTCTAATCTTGGGAAAAATAAAACATAGAAAGGGGTGAGCTCAGATGCTCAGTAAGGATAATAATATAACGGAAACTTTCATAAATAAGAATAAATATACAAGGCAATTTATAAGACTAAAACAAAAGCCTTTTAAAATTGAACTTCAACATAATATGGAAAAGATAAAATCAAAATAATACCATTTAATTACTCATATGGATATTCTAATAGTCAAATAATCACATGAAATATCAATAGCCACTTTCATAACGATGGAATGCATAATGCTAGACTTTCACAACCACATAGTCAAGGCCTTGTGCCAAGACTACAAATAAGATTTTGTCATGGCCTTGTGCCAAGACACCAGTTTGTCTCATGAGACCTACCGATGCATCTAGGAGCTATAGCGGGCTCCACCCGTCACATACTAAGTCCAATACATTTCTCATATGAAAAGGTTGAAACATAACATAAACATTCGTATTAAAACTAGCATACGAAATGTCAATAATTTAACCATAAACCATGAATGGTATAAAAATAACACATCCACAGTCAAACTATCAAAAAAACCTTCAATAAAATATGTAAGATTTTAATCATAATTAATTGACTTCAAACAAGTATAAAATCCATCAAAAGATGTTGACATATATGAAATCAAAACTATTTGACAGAAATATCTATTTCTTTTTGAAATCATTTAAAGTCACATAATTATATAAGAAAAATATTATTTTGAAAATATTCTTATAAGATTTTAAGTGAATCTTCGATGATGTTATAACGATGTAGAATAACCATACCCACCGTATAAGTTAAAAAAACATTCTTACCTTAATTTTGTCGAAAAGGTTGTAAACTACCTTGTTTGGAAAACGACAGAAAGATTCCTTTAAAAAAATATAAGATCAAATAAGGGTATAAATGAATTTAACCAATAGTCTAGTAAATAGTAATAATGTTTTGAAATACAGTTTTATGAAAACACGGATGTGGATGATAAAGAGGTCCCAGTAGATACCCACGTATAAAACAACATCGGATAATAAAGAGATTGTGAAATTAACCCTTAACTTGTACTTTTCCTTGGTCGAGGGTAGGTTAAAATCCTGTATAATGGTGAAATAATCATTATTAAATTATAAAATAATCATATACATTAATATGATATCATATATGATCTCTTAACATTTCTTTGTTAATAATATTTTAGTATTATCGTCGTTTCAGGTGTTAACTGATTCATTTTACTTTATATGGTTTGTTACGTAAGTAATGTGTGTTATGTTTGGGATGTATCTTATTAATATTAATAATGATATTAAGTCTTTAAAAATTATTTTTAATCATCTAATTAAAATTAGTCTTGAATGTATATGATGGAGAATGAATCTCATCGCCCTTGTGGAGACGGTAATCCGTACGTACACACGAGCGACAATATCATTATTTTGATATTAGAATAATATATAATTGGATGATATATCATATATAAAGAATCATTATCATGTTATATTTATTATTTATATCAATTAAACATCATTATTATACCTATCCAAATAATAATGTATTGAATAATAATTACACCACGATGTGGAGACGGTAAGCCGTACGTACGCACGTATGGTGACATGTCATTCAAAGGATGGATAGAATAATGAATATGGTTGTACCATTTTTATAATAACATCACAGTATATAGAAGATACTGGAGTTATTATTTTATAATGGAAACAACAAATAAAGAGGAAGTGTAAGAAGAAAAGGACTTGAAAGAGGTGATGAAATATTTACCTCTTCTTCGGGTTCTTCCTTTTGATTTGATCAAAAGGGCTCCTTAGGTTGACTTTATGACTAATTTAAGGCCTCTATAATTAATTAAGGGATGTTGGGAGGATATTTGGGCATGTTTGGTATGATTCAAAGGCTTGAGAAGTCTGAGAAATGGGTAGGAAGTGAGGGCTTTTTATAAGGGAGAGGAAGGGCTCTTTAGGAAATTTTGAAACAATTATTTTATTATAACCTCATATTCGGTTTCAAAAGGTCAAATATTAGTTAATAAAAAATTTAGGATGAATTATGGTCGAAATAAAACAATAAAATAAGAATTTTACCGACTTTTGATGTTTTTTAATATTTATAATCTTATTTATTTAAATCATTTATTAATGAGGTAAATATTTCATCATTATTGTGTCATAAATAATTTAATTTATATGATGTTGAAGAATTATTAAAAAAATATAATGATTTAGGAAATCTTTTTATATTTCCAAAGAATATTTATAGTTGAAAAGATAACTTATATAACCCCACGTAAAAAATTATTTACTAAAAGATATTTGCTTATGTCATTTTTGTCTTTACTTTAAATTAATTAATATAAAATGTCATTTTTACTCCCATATGGCTCCATGGGGTCCCAAATTCAACCCAAGGATGACCATGGTCGGATATGTATCAGCCAATAGAATTAGGACACATGTTAGGGTAATTTAATATTATTATAATATTATATTTTACAATTATTTATTATATTTACCCTTTAATCATGGTAAATAAAATATTTACCAAAGTAATTATTCAAAATGTCTAGAAATGAAAGTTACTTATTTACACAATTTGTACCTCCTGATTCTAAATATGTAATCCATTTTTATAAATTCAAAACACATTAGTGGTAGAAATTAATTTAAAATTAATTCCCGCTGTCAAAACAAAAAGCGTGTTTTTAAGAAATAATAACTATCAAAAGATTGACACTTGTTTTTTGTTCAGTTTAAATGTGAAATTACATCCAAGGACAAACATTAGATTAAATGGTAAAAATATAATCTAATTATGATTTAAAACCACTCAAATTTATAATTTAACAATATAAATTATTTTTATTAAAAAAGATGTTTTTAATTAAAATTTAGTATCTTTCACTAATCATATAAATATGAAAGTTATTAGAAAAGTGCCAAAAATTCACCCTAAGATAATTTCAATATTCCTAATCAAAAAATAAAGTCCATTTTAAAATATTAAATTTATAAAATTTTAAAAATTGTGTATTACTATTCATAACGACTACTTTGATTGGTCACGGTGAGTTAGAATCTTGAAGTTGCGTACAATGTACACTATTGCATTATTCAAAGGGAAACGTACCGTGGAAGCTTGGGGTGTTACACCAACCCTAAGCCATATAATTTACCTTGAAAAATACCTAATTATTGGATTAATTTTCATGTTTCATGCTGTAAAGAAATGATAATTTTCACAAGCCTATGGTGGTACATGCAATTTTCAAGTATGAGTATAACTCCAGATTTAATTTATTTTTAGTGAAGTGTGACATAAAATTCAAGGTGAGGTAGGTTGTGATTGGGAAATGGATGGATTTATGTGGTTGAACAAATATATATTCACTAAATGAAAAGTAAATTGAATTATTTTTCATATACGAGACATGATGAAATTCTATTTTGGATAAGACCATTTATATTTTCTCATTTTTTATTGTTGTGTGAATTTTGATTTGAATATATGATGACTGTCTAGAAGTAAAATGATTAAGTGTGGGGGAGTTATTAAGATACCATTTTAAAATTTTTAATACTTAAATTCAGTGTTTATAATCACACCATAGTGTTAGTTAATGGACAATTTTCACATTTCTAGTTTTTTGTGCAATTTTGAGCTTAAATGAAAAAATTGCATATTTTGGAAATTTTAAATGTTTTTAATCTCTTCTTTATTTTGATTATATATCTTTTATTATTGATCCAAATAAAGTTATTCTTTTTTAGGATAACCATGTTATTTTCTTGTATATTTTTCAATGACTCCAAGTCTTTATTCAAAAATCTGGAGGCCCAAATAAATCATTCTTTGTGGAAAGTTGTTCTGTCTAGTAGAGTGGAACCTACCTATGTAATTGAGGAATAAATCCATTTTAACGTGTCCAAATTCATTTATTATAGAAGGATATTATATATTATTCAAGTAGGCATGTCCATTATGAGTTTCAAGTCTAAATCCTCTTATTAAGTCATCATTTTAATGGTTAAAACATGTGTAATACGAAAGGTATCATCAGGAAGAAATGATTACATTCAATATTTAAATCATACCATTTGAACCATGAATCCAAAATGTCAACATATTTGTGTACATATGAGTAAGGAATTATGGAAAAAATTTGATTAAGGATGGAACATGTTAATCAACCAGTTGGAAGGTTATAATGGCATGTGAATTTGAAGATGTAGAATATGATTAGGCACATTGACAGAATTAATTTCTCAGAGTAAAAGAGACATAACTATTACTTTAGATGGTAAATGATGCTGAAATGTTGAGGGTGAATGTATAAGATATTATTAAACAACATTAATTAATAAACCTATTAAAAATTTGGCTTTTTAATGGCTCATACATGTAGAATCATTTAGAAGAGTCTTTTGGAGAGAATTCTTTCACCCCATCTCCTAATAAATATGTATCCCTTTTTCATTTCAAAGGGTGAAAACTTGGGTGTATCATTTGTTGGTAATTTAATTATCTTTATAGTATTTTAATTTTTTTAATATTAGTTTACTTTTAATATATTATCCTTCTTCTTCATTTCTCTTCTTATTCTATTTCTCTTTTTTTATTTTGTGTTTCTCCCACCGTGATTTCAACTCCATGTTTGTGGAGAACTAATCCTTATTATTGTTCTTGGGGGGAAGTGTTGGAATTTGAGTTTATTGTACTTTAATTATTTATTATGTTTTATTATAATATTTAGTAGTAGTTAAATTGATTTTGGTGAGTGTTCTCCCCACCTTCTTTACAATTGTTTTCTTCGTCCTCATTTAACCATTTTCCTTTTTGTTGATATCTAAGTCATTCAAACGGTGGAGTTTCAATTAGGTATTTATGTGGAAGAGATTAATATTACATGAAGAGGTCTTAGTGTAGTATAATACCATTAAAATGATAGGGTGTAGAGTGAAAGTTCTGGATCTTTATATTGAGTAAAATAATGAGGAAATATTATGAATAATAATGATAACACCACCATGAAACCCTAAAAATAATGATTTTATTACCCGAACTTCTTTGTGTACTTTAATTATTTTAATTTTAATTTTCATATATATTATATTAAATCTATTTTAATAATCAAATTCACTATATATTTTATAATCTCTGTTAGTTTTATATTAGTTATTTTATAATATTGACAATAAGGAAATATTGCACGTGAGCGTCCTCCTTGTGAGATCGACCCTAGGGTGTACCACTATGGTGCATTTTTAGGTAAATAAAATATTAATTAGGGTAAAATTACTAAAAAACCTACCATAAGAAACCAAACATCACAAAATATCATCATTTCCCTCAAAACATCGCCTTTCTGCCCTATAAACAGGATCAAACAAACCATCACCTTGCCACCTTAAAATCACCACCAAACAACCATCACATCACCTCCCCAAAAGCATGACCAAACAACCAGAACCTCACTACCCCAAAATTATGACCAAAAAACCATCACATTTCCACCCAAAAGCATAAAAAAACCATCACCTTGCTTCCCAAAAAATCATGACAAACAACCATCACCTTACCACCCTAAGAGCACGACCAAACAAACCGAACATCTCCCCACACCACATAGAAACCACACATATTCACCCCAAAAGCAAGACCACACATCAACAAACATCAAATATAATTTTACATATTAAAAAGGGAATTTTATCACATATCACTTTATTAAAGGGGCATTATCAAATAAGACATAAAATCAAGGGGAAACAATATTATTATCGAAAGAAAAGTGGTTATAAAATTTCCATTTTGTGGTGATATCACAAAAACATGAAGCAAGGTTTCTATATAAAAAAACAGTGTATGAAAAGACTCTAAAAATCTATGATTTTTATTGGGGATTATAGACTGATTAATAACAATTTCATAATAATACCAAAGCAATAAAATCATGAAAAACATTCCCCTTCCTCATCAATTTTAATTATCCAATTATTAATATTTAATTAAGACAGTAAAATCACCCCCATAGATAAAAAAGAGAAAAACACTCTTACACGATAAAAAAAAGTGATAAATGAGGGATTACATACCTTAAAGAATATTTTTCCAATGCATTTCACTTCACAGGGAAAAGAAGAATTTCCCAAAAACCAAAACCGCACCACAAGATCACAAATCAACCGACACTGAATCAAAGGGTTGTCAAAAAATTGGCCATAACATCTCCAAAACCATGGAAACATTACCAATGTAAATCTCTAAGTGAAAAACCATGAGAAAAGGAGAAACACTCACCATAGATCACCAAAAAACAACCACTAAAACCAATAGATCAAAGCATGAGATAAGAGGTCTAGAAGGTCTTCCTAGGGAACCTAGGGTTCGCAAAAAATGAGGAGGGGTTGATATTAATGAATGAAAAGAAATCATCCTAAAGTGTTATAAAATAATTTGGATCTTGCTAGTTTCATGTCACATTACCATTTCACAACATTTAATTCATCAGTTTTCCAAAATTCCAACTTCTGATGAAATTCATGTCTTCTTAAAATTTAATCAATTATATGTCATGGATTCATATTTCATGATGTGAAACCATTTTATAGACTCCCTCCTTTCCTGTATACAAGCTATGAAACCGAAAATCTATACAATATTTTATACACTAGTTCATATCGTGTAAACATTTCATGACATGAATGTACCACAACAAAACCTCCAACCACCATAGAACCTCCTCTAGCCTCCTCCAAAATACATCAATAATCCAAAAAACTGACAAAGTAACAGGATAAGAAGGCACATTCCATTACACTATCTTTGTGCTTCCACTCATGGTGTAGACAATTAGAACTTCATGTTTTATGATATAGTGTCTATAAGTGGTAATGTTCCATAATTTTATTTCACTATGGTGGGAAAAAAAGAACCTTGATGTGTTAACCCCTACATTTGAAATATCCACATCATCCAATAATATGAAGTTGTACACCAGCCACCTATTTATTAATAGATATCCCCTCTAAGACTCTATTAATATGTCTAAAATATCTATGTTCTTAGATATAACTCTATTAAACTGATGGATTTCATTTTTATTGGTTATTTTTGTTTACCTATCCATAACAATGGCAATATCAATAACTTAATCAGTTTGAATGAAAATTTCTGAGTTATTTTGGAAAGTTGAAAAGGATGGGTCCTACAACATGGGCCTATATTGTGTAAATTGATTTGGTTTTTCCAAGAGAATATTAGTTTGTGAAAAAGTATGGATTGTGCACACAAAATCTATCATGTAATAAGGATTTTCATGAACATCGTGGATTAAATCTATGGAGTTTGTGCAAGTGGTAGTGTTCTTCCCACACGACTTCTTATTGTGCATGAAAGTCATAGGGCTATACTAGGTCCCCCTCACACTATTTATATGCATGAGACCACCTGGGTTGTGTGACCAAATTCCAAAGTCATGCAAAAAAGTGAAATAGTCCCAAAAGGTTATCATTTTCATCAAGATTCAACCCTATGATTCCATGTTAGTTCTAATTCCAGGGGGATTTTTTGGCACCAAAAATGGATCTTGAGTTCCAAAACATGTGGTTTTATAAAAATAGGGGCATAAATTTTCTCAAGAGAAATTTCCAGAGTAAAGGGATTGCTAGCACACAACATTATCATATTGTTCTCAAATCTCCATTTAAAAGTGCAAGTCAATTGTATGTGGAAGGTGACATCAACCAACCCAACATATGCAGGTTCTATAAAATCCTTAAAAACATTAGAAAAGTAAAACAAAAAATTATGCATATTCCCACAATACTTATTTTGACACACTGCCTTCTGAAATTGACCTACAATGGTAAAGGCATGAGAGGCACATAATCCATTATTGCGAGAACCAACCACTATTCATGAACCAAAATAAAATTTATATGATTAGGTGTGTGTGTATAACTTTTCTATAAATATATCCTCACCCTTATTTCCCAGGATGGATATTTGGAAGTTGAAGTGTTGAACTCCCATTCACACAACTCAATCTCCCACGACATCGTGAAACTCTAGCTTCCAAGGGATTCACACAGGTAGTGAACTTATGAGACCAGCCTCACATGGGTAATAAATTATCTCAACTCATGTTTTTTTACTCTTAAAAATTCCCCTAAAGGTTAGTTAGGTTCATGAAATATGGGATTTCTTCACACAACCCTAATCTTCAAAACCCTAGAAGTTATAATCACCTATGGCCCCATTATCCATAACTTGTCCTTATGCTAGATCCCATAGATCACGCAACCCCAATTACACATGAAACTTAAAAGCTGTGTTAAACAACCACTATATCCATCATACCATGCCTCCTTCCACCAAACACAGCTGCATGCATGCTAAATGGTCTAGTGACCCACACCTACTCCATCCAGGTTCACCTACAACTCTATCACCTATGCGACAGGTATCATCAAACCTTCTATTAGACCCCTTTACTCTAAACATAACCTGGATAGTTGTAACACCTCTTAATCCTAATCATAGGTTCCTTAATGTTGAACCCCCCGCATGTCACCCAAAATAGAATTATTTATGCCTCTTACCATAAAAAAACACCCATATAGTAGACACATAAGACCTGAAGGTGGAATCAACATGGGTAATCAATAACTTTTCATTGTGTGGGTAGATAGTGATTTATACTTATCAAATACTTTTAAATGGTCTCCCTAGGAATAATCCCCACCAAAAACTAATATGTAAGACTTTAAACTGCATAACCCCACATTACAGTGGTATGATGTTAAACTGCCTGGAAGAATCCTCAGTACATGACATTAAACTATATCCCTACCCTGAGAAATAAACATAGTATTTCCCATGTATATATAGAATGGTTTTATACCTCACCTCTTGGAAATCAACTATGCATAAAACCCTCACCATCCCTTTCTTTCTCCCCTTTTGTTGCAAAGACATCCTTACTACATGATCTTAAATTGGCCGGACTGGTCTTGTCACATGACCTTAAACTGTTCACTCAATCTACATAGATTTTAATCCCAGTCTTCTAACAGGGTATGTAGGATGCCTTCCTAAGGCCCAATCCTGACATATATGGGATGCCTCCCTGAGGTTTAATCTTGATACCCCAACACCACCATTAAATATTCCCATCTTCCCCATGTAAGGTGGTAGCTCTGAGCTGGGATAATTCCCCCCACGGACACACTCAACCTCACCACCCAAACATGAGGTCCCTACTAGAACTTTTCATCACCATTTAATGCTATTATATAGATGGCCTAGTTCATCAAAAGTGTATAGGGGAAATGTCCCCACAAAACATTAAACTTATAACCAACCGGTCCCCATAATATATTAATAATATGATCATACTCTCCCCCAAAGATGTTAAACATGTGACTAAACTATCCTCATAAGGCTCTAAACTTGGGATCATATCCCCATAAGACCCTAAACCCGTGACCCTACCAGATACATTGGAATCTATACCCCATGTGACGAGCATGCGATGCTAGATGAAATGATCCATTTATTCCTTATGCCCCTAGTGTAAATTTCCATACGACTAACATGGGATGCCTTGGGTTATAAAACTATGTTTTATCATATACAATATTACATCAACTTAGAAATAAGAAGAATTTATAGGTTCCAAATACATCCAATTCCCAAATATGTCTATATTTTTTTAATATCACCATCAACCCTGACTATAGGTAGACACCTTATCATGAAAAAAGTAGCATAATTAACTAATGTCCACCTCGATATGGTTTTGGTTATGATCTTCATGAACATGAGTTAAATATTTAAGGGTGACTCAGAATATGCAATAAGTTCCAAGGAGGAATCCATGGAAGGAGGAACCATATTCCATCATCCCATTATGATAAAGGATCTAACATCATCAACCATGTTAGTAGAGGCCGCCCGACTTTGGAAAGTGGAAATGTAGGGATAAGAACAATGCATCATCACCCTGATTCTCACCCTGAAAGAAATAATAAAAAAACAACTACCACAAATTTTTTTGTTCCAATCATTATAGGTTAATGATTTGGAAGGTTATTATCCTCTTGATGACTTCCTACATTATCTTCACTATTTCATTTATAGAAAACCATTCTGAATAGACCTAGATTAAATAAAGCAACATTAAATCTTCAAAATTTATCTCATGATAGCATAAAAATAAATTTAAATATCTTAAAAATGTCTTTTAACAAACTCTTAACCTTTAAAGATATATAAAACATTTTTATGGTACATAATATAATTACCTTCTACTTTAACAACCCATAAATATTAGTTTAATAGAAAGAGTTTAACATTTTTACATTCCCATGATCATTTAGGTTTAGATTCTTAGACAATTAGGGAAAAAATTACATAAAAAAGTGGAAAATTCCACCAAATTACTATTTTCCTTAAAAACAAGGCTTTAAGTTTTCACTCCTATTTCATTTAATAAAATTTAGATTTGTTTAATGAGATTCACCATAGTGGAAATATTGACCAGGAAAAAATTTCTACTCCTCCTCAGATCCTATAATTTTTTTGAAAACATGGGATGAGAAAAAAATATCAATAAGGGATATAATAAATAACATAATCCTATTTATCTAGTGAAAACCATAAAAACTCATGAAGACATTTACATATTTCATAATAAAATTTTGAGAACATAAATAAAAAATTTACACAAGTAAAAATCAATATTTTTACAAATAATGCCTTTCAAACCCATTAAAAATAATAGTGATAACCATGAGGGTATCCTGAGACATGTGGGAACTCATGAAAACCTACCTTTCACCTTTAAAAGTTAATAAATTTTCCTTACTTCATAAAATCAAAATATTTCAATATTTTTTTTTCAAAATTATAATATAGATATATCAGGGAATCATATTCATAACCCATATTCACGCTTGTTTAACTCATTCAAATGCAACTAAATTCTATTTAATTCTATTAGAGTAACAAACCTGGTCATCTCCCTCATTTTCACGTTCAAATACTATGTCATTACCCAATGAATCGAAGAGAAAAATCAGGCTTACCTATATTCATGAGATATATAAGGCTTACCCATAATCATATATAATTCTTAATTTAGATATAATAAATAAAATATTTGTAATATTTAACTTTTTAATAATAAAATCCTTTAAAAAATCATTTGAAACTATAAGAAAAACACATTCTATTTCTATATAATCATAAAGATAAATTTCCTTTTTCTTTAAAAGATATTAAAATTGTAAAATTATTAGAATAGAAGGAATAAGATCTAATTTTAAAAACTATTTTAACACATAGAATAATATTTATAAAAAATAACATCTATGATTGTAGGAAAAGGTAGTCAACCCATATTCTTCAAAAAACATTCATTTCTCATTTTTTTTTAAAAATTCCAAAATAACCCATATAGAAATTGTTGAAAATTTTCCCTTTTAATCCTTAGTAAAGTAAGTTAAAAATACTTTAAAATGACATTTAAAAACATTTTATGCATAAATAGTAACATTATTTAAACATTTAAAAGAACCTTGATATGGAAGAAAAAGAGTTGAATAGAAAACTTTAAAATAAGATTTTTAAAAGAAATACCCTTACATGAAGTCCTGACACATGTTTTTTCATATGTCTACCCAACTAAGTAATAAAATTATATTATTTTTATACTTTTATAAGAAATTTTTTATATCCATTCCATTATAATTATACACTTTATTTCATTTTTTATAATGATTTATTTTGTCACTAAAATATTTAAGTTCATGTTTGATGTTTTGAGTACGCTCGATTTATAACCTTAAAATAACATCAGTGCATTGATCATGGTCAAAGTGGTTATGGTTAAATTAACTCAATAATTATAAAAATGATGTAATTATCATATTTACACATTACGTACACTTTTAAAACAAACCATGTGAGGTTATCATAAAAAATTATCCACATTATTTTATAGATATGGTAGTCCATATATACACATGAAAAATGTTTTCATTTTTATACAGGTGGAAAAGAAATAAATTTTATAATATTATAATTTTATAAGATCATAATTATATTATAAATTTCATATTAATTCATTATTTCCATCCTTATAAAAAATCTTATAAGGTATAAATGAAAAATTAATCACATCATTTCCTAGAGGTGGTAGTCCAGACGCACGCACAATCGACCTTATCGTCTTTAAATGGATGGTAGGGTAAGAAGGTATGTAATATTTTTTAAATAATAATAATTATTTTAAAAATATAATATATATTCATTTTATCCATAATTGTAACCATCCATATGATCCATTGATGAAAAATGAAACACATCGCTTTATGGAGGTGGTAGTCCACACATACACACAAACGATGTTTTAATTTCTCATAATAAGGAAAAAGAGATAAAAAGGGTTGTAAAATGATCATAATAAAATTTAATTATATGTAATATAAATATTTTTTTTATTTCATTTTGGTTAAATAATTGTTTAATTAGGTAGAAGAATAAATGAACATGAAATTGTCGATTAATAATTATACCCCTTCTTTGGAAAACCTCCATTGGTTTACACTTTAAGCCTTCATTGGTTGGTCTTTTGGTGAGCCCAAGACACATAGGAAGTGTATAGGGATGTTGGGAAGGTATTTGGATAGGTATTGGTTTTTATAAATTAATAAAATTGTGTGAATAAGTGAGGATAATAGGTTCCCTTTTATAAGTGAGGAGAGTGATACACTTGTAAATACTTAAAATGCTTATATATATTATATATATTTCTCAAAGGAAAGTAGAACCAAATGAAAAAATTTAGAATCTATGATATGGTAAATTATAAATCCACTAAAACAGTCATATTTATCCAAGTTTTAGATATATTTCCTGCCTTATCTATTTATTTGACCCCTGCTAACCCTTTTAACCTATACTAGGATGATAATGTTTTACCATGGTACCTATTAATTAGGGAAAAAAATTAAATAGAAAAAAATAAAAAATTTGAACATATTAAATAAAAATATTATTTCCAATTTAAATATTAAGTTTATATAGGTGTAAGAAATTAATTTTAATATAAATAGGCAAACCTCAACAAAAACATTTTTTAGAAAAATGGACTTTTAAGCATTAAAATGTTATTTTACCAAAAAAAAGTATAATTATAATTAATATAGGATTAATTGGATTATTTATAGTAAAATGAGACTAATTTTACATTAAAACCAATCCAAAATAGTATGGTACTTTTTAAATACTTGGAATGAAATGTAAAAACCAGTATTTTTCATTATTCACCAAAATATCATTTTTTTCAAAAAATCTCAAAACTTCACTCTAATACATATTTTAAATTATGATTTAAAAAATTAATTCCATTATATCAAATTAAATTTATAAAATTAAGAAATTAATCTTTTAAATAAAACCATGTAATACATGGACATAAATTTAGTTAAATTAAACTATTAGTTATTCAATTGAAAAATAAAATAAAATAAATTATAAAAGTACTTTGAATATAAATCCATTAAATTAATACTTATAAATAATAATACTGATTTAATTATTTTATTACCAAGTTTTTAACATTCATAAATAGATAAACCTACAAATTAATATACTAAAAATGAGATGGCAACAATATCCTAGCCCCCACACTAAATTACCATATTCCAGACACTCATAACTCTCATAACAAGAAAACAAGAGAAAAAATAACTAAATAAAATAAAATAATAAATAACGTGGTTTTGAATTTAGACCCAATCCATGGGAGATAACTTTTTTTTTCTTTTAACTATTATAAGAAGAAGAAGATATTATAATTTTATCTCATAAATTCATAATAATTTAAATAAACAACCTTACCCAATATATAGATAGTGGGGATCAATTGGTAAAATTAGATCCACCACCTTAAAAAGTTTGTGAGGATCCCAAAATTGATCATGTTTAGATCTATTTTTCCATAGACCAAACTACCAAAATATTTATCTTCCGGTGAACAATTTATGTTAATTTCCTGAAACCTTCTGATGATTTTTACATAGCCTTTAGAAAACATCAAGAAATCATTACGCAAGTCAATTAGAATGATTATTACATGAGATGTAGATTCTATGCATTCATTATCTAGACATGATCACTTAAAACCTAGTTCTGGAAACATTCCATTTTAGACCATACCTTCATTTTCTAGTCTTAGAATACCACAAGCCTTCTTAAGTCCAAATCCTAGATTATGGACTTTCTCCTTATAGTGTCAAAGAAAAGAAACCTGAATGAAATCCCTAAAAATAACAACATTAACTACTTAGAAATATTTATAAGATTTATAATATTATCATATTTAAATTTTTTCATATCTATACATTTTTCTTTAAGATAATTTAGTAAAAAGATAAATGAAAATTTATATTAGGATATTTCTTTTCCGATATATCCTAAACAAATTGTGGCTATAAAGTTACTATAACTTTAAATTATATTGGTATAACCAATTATCTATTAAATTTTTACCTTCTTAAATTTTAAATATACTACCACTATCCTCTTAGAAATAAAATTCTCTTAAATTTGTTTATAACAAACTAACACTTTATATAATGAAAATAGAATATTCCATTAGTGAACAAATTTGAAAAATAAATTGTCAATAACCACATATAATATATAATTTTATATGATTAGGGAAACATCCTTGAAAATAAAGAAAATATTTATTAAAATATTTCACTAACTGATGGAAGGAACTCAAACACTCATATTTCGATAAATAATGTGAATACAATACTTTAATCTTGGAAAAATATTTTTATCTATTTTATTTAAAACTATGAAATAAAATGGATCAAATCATAAACTATGTGTAAAAAAACCATCATCATTATAATTTATTTAATTATTATATAATATAAAATTAGATTAAAATATAAATAATTTTTTTTAATTTAAAATTCCTTCAAGTTTGGAGTTATCTATTACATTTATTTCTTTATAACAAAAACTCTTTTCACTCTTTTAGAATGCAGACTATAATGTCTAGAGATTTAAAAAGAAGAACATTATGTTAGATAACATATATGAAACAAAAAATAAGGCTTATATTATAATGTAACAATGAGATATTTTAGGATATATTTCTTTTTAAATAAATTAAATCTATTTGATAGCTTGATATGAACAAAACACCAGGTTTAAATGAAACACAATACCCTATTAAAATATTAATATTAAAGCATGACCAATATAAATTAGCTGTTAAGTTGGAGGGTATGAATAGTAATAACTAAAATATGAAACTTATATGTTTTAAACTTGCATAAAATGAATTAAATGGTCATATATTTATTAGAAATAAAAAAATAACCATTTGAAAGAAAACGAAATGTTTTATGAAAAACTGTATTTTTCTAAAAGGCAGTCTAGTCGTGATATGCACACATAATTTAAAATTAATTTTTACTAATGTTAGGAAATTTATTTGAAAAAATAAAATAAATTTTTGAAATCTACATTTCAAAAAATACTTTTTAGTGAATTTCTTATAATTTTCAAAAAATATTAATTTTCTTGATGAATAGTGAAAATAATATATTTTTTTTGAAAACTGCCTTTTTGTTTAATTTTTTTACAATGTTAAATAATATTTTAAATTGTTTTTAAATTAAAATTTGTAAAATTATATTAAAATTTAACTAATTTAGTTTATTGTAATCAATTTAATTTTGAATTATAATATTAAAACCTTTTAAACTTTTCAAATTGTTTTCTTTAGAAAAACTATTTTTTCGACGCGTTTATGGGTTTAATTTTAAATTAAAATCTTCTAATTATATGAATATAATTTTGAAAAATTTATTCCATATTTTTAATAATCATAATTAATATTAACTAGTAAGGTGAAATTAATTTTTTACCATAATAAATAGTGAATTTAGTAAACATTAATTATTCCAGTTAAGGTAAAACCAGGTTTACTGAGGGGTTAAACTAAAAAGATAAGGGTTAAAAAATGAAAAAATATTTGTATTATTTATATTATATAGTAATATTTAGACATTATATATTATAATTTTACAAAATTATCCATTTTTGAGGCTTTTTTCCAGTAAAAAATGTGGGTATCATGTTTTCTTTTCTAAAATTCCATGCGTGTACTCTCGCCCAGTACTCAAAGTCCACCCTTAATACTCCACTTTTAAAACATAAAAAACAATTTGGTTATGACTATAACTACAAAAATAACTTCCTTAATTCCCTCAATACATCCTATAAGAATTATTTTTATTATGAAACACTCCTAATAAGGCTTTAAATATAAACCTAATAGGGTTCTTTGAAGAAGAGGTAAAATTTTTAACATGTGTATTTGTTTTATTTATTCTTCAAAATGCATAAAATATTCTTAAAATATGATGATATAATAAAAAAATTATCTAATATATAGTTATATATTGTTATGTTAATAGAATAACCTATATCCATCTCTACTTTCATCAAATGGAAAATGAAACCGTCGATCGTGTGTGTGACAGACTACCACCTTGCAAACTGATGTAATTTGTTTTCTATCACCACATTTAAATTAGGTATATAATGATGAATTTAAAATATTTATATTATATTTATAACATTATTTTAATTCTAAAATTATTATATCACATATACATTCTTACTTTCCATTTCTTGGGGGGATATGATAACACTGCTTGTGTGTATTAGGGACTACCGCCTCATGAAGCGATATGATTTTTTTTCACTTATACTTTACATTGAAGTTAGTAAGGATAAATTTAATTAATATATGTGGTATTTATAAACTAACCATACTTATATAAATATAATATCACAAATTAATTTTTTTTACTTTCTAATCTATTGTAAAACATCTTTCTTCATGCGTATGTGTGGAATACCGCCTCCATGTTGCGATGTGGAATGTTTTTCATTTTATTTTTACATGGATGGTAACAAGTATATATTTTATGAATATAAATTATATATATAAAATAATAATTATTCATTAATGGTGAATTAATATTTATTTTCCTTTCATTCCATCCATCGAGAAAACAGAAATAACGCTCATCCATATATACGACCTTCCATCTCCATGAATAGTGTAACACATTTTCTATATTTAACTTATATGGATTAATATAAATACCTATATAATGAATAAATATGATATTTATACCATTTTTTAAATTATTTATATTATTTAACCATGATAAAAGTAAAATTATTGAAATTAACTAACCAAAACATATATGAAAAATGAATCAATTATCAACTAAAATAATGATTTTTACAAAGAAGTTTTAATAAATGGGTCAAAAAATACTATAAGAAAATCATATATGTAATTAAATATATTATTATGGTTCTATAATATATTTTTTAAAATCTAAAATTATTATATTGGAGGTACGTATATGTAAGACAGAAGCTAAACTTGAGGCAAGAGTTTCTCATCTCACTTTTACTTCTATGAGACGTATTCCATATTAAACACTTAGTTATTTTGTGTGGTGAATATACTACCCATTTGGTATGTTATATCATTAATATATTTTTATTCATTATATTTAATGTTTCATTTGAATTTATTTCTTTCACGAGGCTTACAATTAAAAAGTTACAAAAGTGGTAAGGATTTATTTTACAATCCCATCGTTTATCAGAATTATTTATGATTAAATTTTAGATGATGAAATATAATAATATATGACTCAAGAAATAATTTAATTTTTATCCTATAGTTATTCATGAAATTTTAAAGTAATATTATCATTTTACTCACTTTTTTACTTAAAACGATCAATGAATTATTTAAAAAAAGCAATATTTATTTTTCTTTTCACTTGAAAATCCTTATCTCTTCTATGAAAATGTTTTTAAATTTTTTTATTTTTTTAAAATTATAAAAAATATTTATTAAAGATAATTTTACCAATAATTGGTTTTTTATATTTTTTTAAAAGTAATCTTCCTATTGTTTTCTAAACAAGTTACCTTTTGACTTTTTGCCAAAAATGTAAATGAAATATTTGTTTTAACATAATCTACATGAATAGAATTTCCTACCATAATGACCAATAATTTCTTTAAAGATTAAATTAAAAATTTACAATGTTATTTTAAAATAAAATGTTTTTCCTAATATTCTATAATTTTTTAGTTTTTAAAAGTGATTTTCAATGTGAAAATGAAATTTTCCTTAAGAATATTTTAATGTAAATTTTATATTATTTATATTCATCAATGATGAAAACCCTTATTTTACCTTATGATCCATTGAGAATATGTTTTAATAATACCATCCTTATTATTACTCTTGATGGTTTATAATCAATCGATTGGGATGTAGTATTTTTATATCATTTATTACATTACTTTGAATGGTTTATGATTATGTTTATTGATTGGGGAAAGTATTAACATTTCATATGATATTTTTTTAATATGAATATTTATGTTGATTGTGTTTCCCCCATTTATATGAGTAATTTATTAGACATACTAAGTAAAGGTATGGGCACACTATAGTCCCTCGATGCATCGGCAGGTCTCATGAGACAAACTATATTGGGTATTTGGCAGAAGCCTTAACTATATATATTGGTGGTCTTGGAATGAGGCTTTGATGGAAGTGTTATGATATATGGAATTATGAATTAGCTCATTATGATATTAGTTATTGATATTCCATGTGATTATTTTATTATTTAGAATATCCATGGATAATATTCAAGCTCATGTGATTATTTATATGGAATTATTTGATCATCATTTATCCCTTACATATTATTATTCATATTAAATTTACTGATTAAATGTAATTTGTTTTAGTTAATTACCTTTCCATATTGATTATTTCTTTTTTATTCATGATAGATTCTACTGTACACTTACCCTTACTAGAGATTAACCCTTTATTAGGTTTCTTTTCCCCCATATGCCAAGAAGTGTATTATGATTGATATAAATCAATATGATAAAGGGGATAAAAATGCTATCAAAGAAAAATATATGTGATATTTCATGTTTTTAAATATAATGTGAATTCCAATTATGTATATAGTTTTACAAGACTATTACACTATTCAATCCTTTGTAATGTGATCTCTTTTATATAGCACCAATATAATAAAGTATCCATTGAATCTAAGATACTAGGTTCAAGGTATTTATAGTTGGTATCATAGAAAGTTTAGTAGAAACCTTGGGAACTAGATTTAGTAAAACATAGATTAGGGAACATAAACCTATGATATACTTTTAGAATAAGTATAGTGTAACATCCTAATGTTTTGGTTAAGAAGAGATAATGTGATTTTTCTTAGCAATAAATCCTTGTCTTGATAATACAATGGGACACAGTTCTAGAACTTATGTACCAGGGGGTAATATCCCCAAAAAGGCATAATGAGTTTGATTTGTGCATAACCTGTTTCATGAAAACATACATTACTGCACATATAGTTTGACACTCCTGGGTATATTCTTGGATTAATTCACATTTTATTTACAAATCATTATGAAGTATTTGAGAATATTTTTATAAATTTAAAACTTTCCCAAAGAAAACATGTTTATTATTATGATATTATCCATGCTTAAAATTTTCAATTTATGTTATGTGTTTCACTATTTTTGGGATTATACATTATTCTTCATAATGATATGATCTAATATAATGTATTCCATTATTTAGAGTTGGATCCACAAAGAAGTAATGGAAACTGTATTAATTCACATACCCCATTTAGGGATTAACCTCCTAGGAATAATAATGAAGATGGAGTTGGAGGAAAAACTATAGTGGATCAAATTATAACCATATTGGGGATGTCGACTCAGGTTATGAACAATAAAATTTCCTTTATAGAGAATCCTGCCAATCACCATATAGTGTAACAATTTTAGAACACTTTATACATCAGTAACCTCTATTATTTAATGGGACTACACATCTATTTATAGCTGAGTAATTGATAAGTTCCTTAGAGAATATATTTCTCTCTTTGAGAAGTAATAAAAGGGAGAATGTTTTCATAGAATTTTATCATCTCTCAAAAGATGTGGATTAATGGTGCCCATTGATTTAAAACTATAAGGATGAAGATAAAATTTCAAACATGGAATGAAATTATTTTAATGTATTCTTGGAAAAATATTTTCCTCACAAGAAACTAGAATACATAGAGAGAAAATTCCTAAGTCTAAGAGAAATAGAAGATTAAAATGTTAATAAGTATGAATCAAACTTTAAAATATTATAAAGGGACGATGCAGACTATTTACGTAATCCAAAGAACAATATTGACCATTTATTTTATGGTATTAAGCCAAATCTTCAAAGGGAACTAGTCTCCCAAACTTTCTCATCATATGAGGACATAATATCATGTAGTTTCTAGATAGATTAAGAATTAAAAAAGTCTTATAGATTAAAAGGGAAGAAATATAAGAAGAGGACAATAGAAAAAAATATGGATAAATGGATTTATGGAAAGAATGATTTTCCCTAGGTGATAACTGTGGAAAGAAACACCCTGTTACTTTGTTGATTGGAATGTAAGTTTTCTACAAGTTTGGAGAGAAAGGAAACCATTCACACGATTTTATGGGAAATAACAAAGTTTTAAAGGGTTAATGATTTGAATATAAAGATATAAGTAACTATGCAAATGAATATCCTAAGTGTCAAAGGAATATACCCTAGAAGAAGCTAAGAGATCAAGGTTAAGCGTATGCTATTACTCTGACTGAAGTGGAATGATTAAAGTGCTTGTGTATTTTTATTCAATAATTATATTGTAGAATTATTTTATAAATTAAATTATCATTATAAGAATCATGAAACATATAATTATTGTACTTCAATAGTATTTCTATAGCGATATGAAATCATTTATTAAATGGTACCAAAGTGGAAAGTTGATCTTTTTGGAAAACACATTATTGAGAGAAGATAAAATTTAATATGTTCTTGATATTGAGATAATAATGATAAGTTATGTTTATGGGATAATATGGTGAAATTTAAATTGGTGAGTGATTTAATAGTTTATGTTATCTTGGCTGAAGTTTACTGTATTTTTGGATTTATGGAATATATGCAACAATATAAGATTTAATTTTTGGAAGCATACATGTTTTTAGTAAAGTTTTAAGGTGATAAAGGTATTAAAATATTTGGTATGTTCCATTAGGAGAGATATACTATTATTTTGGGAAATCTAATTTTATGCTGATTTTGTAAATTTAGTGACATTCCTTCTAAATTTTTGGACTTTGATTTTGGATAGATATATTTTGGATGAGTATTAAGGTTAAATATTTATGGATTAAGTTAAAATTTTTGGTTATTGTTTTGGTTTTAGAGATTATTGTATCATTGGATAACTCATGCTAACTATTTTGGTCATGGAAGTTATCTAGATATATGAGGAAATACTTTTGATTCCTATTATGATCCATTAAAAGTTAATTTTAGTTCTACAGATATAAAAAAATTCATTCTGGATATTAATTTCTTAAAGTAATAAATGAAGTGGGAATTGATCAAATAATAACCAAAGGATAAAATTGTCCTTATGAAATAGAAAGACATCAAGTAAGTATATTTTATTATGTTCTCTATTTAGATGGTAAAGGAATTCCTCAAAGCTCAGAAAAGTATATTAAAATAAAAATTTTAACATAGTACCTTCATTTATAATGAATCAAATGGTGTTTTAACTCATGAAAGATTTATTTATTTTGGGTCATTAAATTTTCTAGATCATTTAATTTTTTATTATCAATTATCTTTATCACTCTCCACAATTATTTATTATTTTCTTCCATCTCCATATCTTTAATTCCCACTAATGTTTTTCTACTTGGAAACCCAGTAATTTGTTATTTTAGATAACCTTTTCACTTAACTTTACTTCTTATAAAGTGTAATTTTTATTAACCCTTTTTATTATCTAGGTTTTTAGCAAATGTTATACCTATGATGACCAAAATATAATTTCAAGGGTGAAATTTGTATAAGGGGGTAAAATGAAACACCCCAAGATTTTAAAAGAAGAACATTTTGTTTGAAAAAATATATGACATAGAAAACTAATATTATATGATAATTGAGAACCCTGGTACCTTATGATATATTCTTTTTAAATAAATTAAATCTCTTCAATAACTTGTTATGCAAACAACACTATGTTTAAATGAAATGCGATACACTATGAAAATATTATTATTTAAACATGACCATTATATCCTAATTGTTAATTTGGAAGGTATGAATATGATTAAATAAATTAGAAAAATTATCCATTATAAACATCTAAAAAATAAATTCAATGGTTATATATTTATTATAAATAAAATAAGAACCATTTTTGAAAGAAAAAGAACTGTTTTCTGAAAAACTGTATTTTTATAAAAGGAGGTCTAGTCGTGACTTGTGTACATAATTTAAAATTAAATTTCAACAATTTTATAAAAATTATTTGAAAAAATAAACATTATTTTTTAAATCTACATATCAAAATTATATTTGGGTAAATTTTTGGGAATTTTCTGAAAAGATTAATTTTTTTAATGAATAGTGAAAATATTAGTTTTTATTGAAAACTCCTTTTTTGTTTAAATTATTTATGAAGTTAAATTATATTTTAAATTGTTTTTAAATTAAAATTAGTTCAATTATATTAAAATTTAACTAATATATATCATTTTAATCATTTTAATATTGAATTATGATATAAAATTCTTTTAATTGAATGCTTTTCTTTAGAAAAACCATTTTTTCAATGAGTTTTCCAGTTTAATTTTGAATTAAAAAATTCTCACTTATAGGAATGGCATTTGAAAAAATGGATTAAATATTTTTAGTAATAATATTTAATATTATAAATAAGGTCAAATTAATTCTTAACCATAATGAATTGTGAAAACAGTAAAAATTAATTACCGTTGTTGTGGAAAAAAAGGGTTTACTAGGGGGTGAACTAAAAATATAAGTAATAAAAATGAACAAAAAATTGTCTAATTCATATTTTATGGACATATGTAGAACTTATGTAATCTAATAATCAACAATGGGACATTTTTGAGGCTTGTGGCATGTGAAAAATGTGGGAATCACCTTTTCTTTTTAAAAATTCCAATTGTGTCTGCTCCCCCACTTATAAAAGGACACTCCTCTCCTCCCCCATTCACACTTTCAAAAACCTTTGGTTCCGATAATAAATTCTTAAATCCATTAATTAATTGTCTACCAAAATCTTGGAGTAATTATTATGATTAGTAAACCCTCATAGCAAGGCTTTAGTTAGAAACTTAAAGGGGTTCTACGAAGAAGAGGTAAAATTCTTAATGTGATTATTTTTTATTTCTTATTAAACCTCCTTAAAATATTATTAAAATATGATAATATTATAATAAAAGAATATAATATATAATAATATTTTATTATTTTAATGTAATAATCTATATCCATATCTACTTCTATCAAATGGAAAATGAGGCTATCAATCATATGTATGGTGGACTACCGCCTCACAAACCAATGTAATTTTTTTCCAAAAAAAGCATTCAGGGATGGATATTATGATATAATTGTAATATTTATATGATATTTATGATATTATTATACTTATATATTTATTATATCACATATAACTTCTTAATTTCCATTTTGTGGGGGGATATGATAACATCGCTCGAGTGTACGACATACTATCGCCCCATGAAGTGATATGATTTGTTTTTTTGCTTACGATTTACATGGAAGGTATCAAGGAAATATTTAATTAATATATGTGATATTTATGAACTAAAAAAATATATATTTTTTTAAATTTAATATCACATCTAAATTCTTACCTTCCAATCCGTTAGAAAACAATAACGTTGTTCATGCATACGTGTGGACTAACCCCTCCACGTAGTGATGCCAAATGTTTTTCATTTTATTTTTACATGTATGGTAATAATGATAATTGTGATTAATATAAATTATATATATAATAATAATAATAATTTTAATTTGAATTAATATTTATTTTCCTTTCATTCTATCCATTAAGAAAATGGAAACAATGTTCATGCGTATGTACAACCTACCATATCCATTGATGGTGTAATGCATTTTCTATCTTTAAATTTTGTGGATTACTATAAATAAATATATAAAGAATTCATATGATATTTATACAATGTTTTAAATTATTTATATGATGTAAATATCATTAAAGAAAACATATTAAAATTAGTGAACCAAAACATACATGAAAAACAAAGCAATTATCACCCGATTTTAACAAAGAGTTTTTAATAAATGTGTAATAAAAGATTATAAGTAATTCAAATATAATAGGAAATATATGATTATGTTTTTTTAATATATTTATAATAAATAAATATTTATTGTTAATGAGGTACAGACAGGTATGAAGGAATTCAAACCTTAGGTAAGGGTTTCTCGTCACACTTTTACTTCCGTGAGATGTATTCCATATTCACCACTTAGTTATTTTTTGTAGGGTATATACTACCAATTTTATATGTTATATCATGATTCCATTTATCTTCATGGTATCTAATGTTTCATTTGAAGTTATTTCTTTTATAGGACTTACAATTCAAAATTTACCAAAGTTATAAGAGTTTATTTTATAATCACATCTTTTACTGGGATTGTTTATGATTAAATCTACAATGATGAAATATTATGATATATAACTCAACAAACACACAAATTTTATTATACTCTAGTTTTTTATTAAATTTTCAACTAGTAGTACCATTTTTATCTATTTAGTACTTAAAATTATTAATAAAATAAAATAAAGTAAATCCAACTTTATTTATATTTTCGATTAGAAATCCTTATCTCTTCCATGTCCATGTTTTCTAAAACTTTTTTTTAAAATTATATAAATGATTTGTTAATGAAAATTTTAATCATGATTTTTTTTAATATTTAAAAAAATTAATCTTCCTATAATTTTTTGAACAAGGTACTTTTTTATTTTTTACAAAAAATTCAAAAGAAATACCTATTTTAACATACTTATCATGAATAGAAATTACCGCCATCATAAACAATCATTTATTTTAGGATTAATTTAAAAGTTTACAAAGTTTTTTTTAAAATAAAATAAATTTTATAATTTTCTGAAATTTTTTAGTTTTTAAAAGTTATTTTCAATGTGAAAAGGATATTTTCCTTTGGAATGTTTTTAATGTAAATTTAATATATTTTTATTCATCATCAATAAAAACATTCATTTTACCTTATTATCAATTGTGAATATGTCATAATGATAAAATAATAATTATTTATCTGGATAGTTTTTGATCAGTTGAATGGGATTTACTATTTTGACACCATTCTTCATATTAATTTGAATGGTTTATAATTATGTTTATTGATTGGTGAAATTATTAACATTTCATATGATAGTTTTTGAATAAGATTATTTATGTTTATTATGTTTCAAATATTTCATATGTGGAATGAATTGGAGTTAGAAAGTTATAGGTGGGTCCCATTATAGCATATCAATACATTAGTGGGTCTCACGAGACAAACTAGCTTGGGTATATGGGAAAGGACTTACCCATATATGTATGATGTATTGGTATGAGGACTTAATGGTATGGTTATGATGTTCAACATTATGAATTACTTTATTATGAGATTTATTATTGATATTACTTGTTATTATTTAATTATTTATAATATCCATGTACAACTTTTTAGATCATATGATTATTTATATGGAATTATTTGATCATAATTTATTCCTACCATATTATTATTCATGTTCAAGTTATTGATAAAATGGAATGTTTTTTGGTTATTTAACTTTCTATATTGATTATGCATTATTTATTAATGATAGATTCTACTGTACACTTACTGTTACTAAGCATTAGAGCTCACCTATTTATTATGTTTACTTTCCCTAGGAAACCAACAAGTGAATTATGATTGATATACATGGTTTTTTCTAAATGGAATAATGGCCTTCTTAAAGAAAAATATATGTTATATTTTAATTTTTATAATGTAAAGTAAATTTAAAGTATATATCTAGTTTTCCAAGAATAATAAACTATTCAGTCCTTTGGGATGATATTTCTTGTATCCAAAACAAATTTAATAAATTAACCACTGAGTATAGGCTATTAGGGTCAGGGTCTTTCTACAGTCCTTAAACTCCCATGATCAATTGTAATTTAATTTTTAAATCCCATAATTTTTTAATAATAGTTTAATATATATTTGGTGTCATATAACTTTTAAAATAAGAGATTTTTTTCCCATAAAATTAATATATTCCATGAAATATCTATGGATTTTACTAAAATACTTGAGGAATTATTGAAAATTATATCTCCAATGTTAATTATTTACATAACGGAAAAATAACCCTTCTTTCCTAACACCGATTTTATGTCATGAACCAAACTTACCAAGATCCCTTATGAGTCGGAAGTGAAATTTAGAGTATCCTCCAAAAACCACTTCTAATTAACCACATGTTAATGAATATATACAAGGGTGTAAAAAGATGACATATGTGGCATTAACCTTTTAATCCAAGGAAGAAAATCAGATCTTCATAATAAATACCCAAGTAGAATTGATAATAAGACCCAAACATCACAAGATTGAAATATAAATATATTTAATCTCATATAACCCAGAATAATATAATAGCTCCAAAAGTGGATACTAAGATATCAAAATTTCATATAAAATGAAAAGACTCCTTCAATATCTGACAATACAATGTCACAAGTCATTAATTAGTAGCATTATCTCCAACACTTATCTTCATATCTAAAAAATATACAATTAGGTATGAGTATATAAATATATATAATAGGTTCCTCCTCATGAACTCTTATTTAAATGTAGAAGAAAATACAATATCATTATTGAATAAGAAGTAAAACTGGCACATGATATCACCCTAAATCATTGATAAAACCATCTCACAAAAAAACACTCTAAAAAACCAAGTATAATATTAGTATAATAAAAAATAATTAAAACATAAAAATAAAGGAAACCCATTCCATAAACTCATTATAATAAAGTAACATCCAATCAACTTCATATCATTTCCAAAAAAACCACTAAAATGATGAAGACATCCTCAGTCAAAAGTGAGATCAAGATAGTGAAGGTAGTCAACCATCTGTAAGATCCCATGTCCGTATGTGTTGGAAATTTCAAAATGAATTTAAATTTTCAATTACTGGATCAGTCAAAATTTTATTAGAGATTTAAAATAGAGTTTTTAGAGATGTAACACCTTAAAGTGGTGTTTTTAGATATAGAATGAGGCTTCAGAGGTGCCTCGAATGTTCGAGTGTGCCTTGTGGGATTTAGGTGATGTTTCTAGAGTTTTAGATAATTTTGGATTGGGAACATAGTTTACAGTGCATGTTTGAGGGGACACTATGGGTTACCCTAATTCTCAATGAACTTTAAATTAATTTTTTAAATAGAATAGTTATATCACATTTTTTTGCATGATTAAGGTCAAACCATGTGATATTTCATAGGAAACCCTATGAGGGTTCTAGATTCTATAGAGGTGGTTTCATGGTTTGCACATGGTCTGGAAAACCATAAAAATAAACCATGAAAGGTGGGATGTATTAGATAGTGGGGGAGCACAGTTGGTGCATGGTTTGGTCAACTATGTGGAAAAACTATGAGAATCATTAAAGTAGATAAATTACCGTTTTACCTCATGATATTTTAAGAGTACATCCCAAAGTTTCTCTCTTTTTTCTCCCTTGCATGAGCTAGTTCCCTTCTTCCTTCCTTATCCTCTCCAAGACCCATCAAGGGGGTGTTTTCTTGGGTGTTTTATGAGAATTTTGAGGTATGATATCCCTTTGAATATAATTCCTCATTCTTCTCCTATAATAATTTTTATTTTTTGATTTATTAGTTTAGAGATTAACAAAAAATTCTATTATAGCATAGTGGAATCACTTGATCATGATTGGGCTTTTACTTTTCCAAGGGAGAGGGTTATATGAGATGTAATTTTCATGCGGTGAATAATAATTTTGACTAAGTTACATTACACCATAGATATCTCCTTTTCTTTTCAATAACATTGAAAATTTTTAGTGATAAATTTAGTTGTGTAAGTGAGGAATTTTATTTATCTTGGGTTTAGGGGTACCGGGGGTATCCATAACTCATTTTCTTAAAGAGTTGATGATTATAGGACATTTAATGAGTTATTAAACTTCATGAAGAGTTTGAATTTAATTAGTTAATTAATTATAAATGTGATAATTAGTTAATTTTGGATGTTTTATTTGAGTTAAGGGTTTGAGATATTGAGATGATCCTGGTTGATTGAGGATGAGTTTAGTCAAGCTTAGAAATCCTTGGAATCTTCTTATAGACCTTGGAGTAATTTATAAAGCCCCGTATAAGGCAGGTGGTCTATTATAATTTCTTTCTAATTATGTTTCTTAGGCCTATTTGATATGTGATGCACTCTGGTCCCATAACTAATAGAGAGGAACCCATAATTTAATGTGTTGTTCAATTAAATAAATAAATTGATTTGTTAAAATAAATCAAGTTCCCTATAATATATATAGAGTGTTGTTCCAAGACCCACTTTGGTCCTTAAGGAATCATCTCAATTCCGTGACCGTCATAGGATAAAAACTTACCATAAACCATTGAATTAGATTGAAATGAATCTAAAAGGGGATCCTTAAATTGGGAAAGGACAAGAAAGACCTGATTCACCTAAACCTAGGTGACCTCATGAATCTCTTTATTAATATAGTGCTTTTGAACTAGAATGGTTATCCTTGTGGATTGTTTATGACTTGAGAGGATAAAGTGACTATTTTAATTTAGGCCTTAAAGGTCATAATGTATTCGATATAGGGTACATCTTAAAGGAATTATTACTCTTTGATATGGGATTTGACCTTTAGCTATGACTTAAAGGGGTCCCTTAGTTTGGTGCCCATATCATGTTAAGAACCTAATAAGGGTGTGTTGGGAACATATAGTGAATCCTCCTAAATTATGATTAACATATGAAACCACTAAGTCTAATAACATAATATGATGGGTTTGGGTGTTCAACCAACCATCAAAATTTGAGTTAAATATTAATTCATTCACCAGTTAAATTTTAATTGATTAGACTTAGATAATAATAAATAAACTAGTAGTATATGAGGGATTCTCTTCCCTCAACTACTTTTACGACCAAGTTATAAGAACACCCAGGACCAAACCCTACCTATTTATTAAATCAGAATCAATTATACTGAATCTAGAATGTGAAAAATAAATATAATTTATATAGTTATAATTATATTACTATTTATAATCATGTATTAAGATGTATCAAATAATGTATTTTTATCAAGTTGGATGCCCAAAACACTAGGATATATCTCTTAATTAATGATGGTAGTTGTTAAAAGTAATTTAATGCTTGAATTTAAAGTAAATAATACTTATAAAGCCATATATTCATAGTGGGATCAAGATCCAATATTCAAAACTACCATTACCAAAAAACCTAGTATCTCTATGATTTCTACCTACATCTGGAAAATAGAGGATGTTTCTAAGTTTATCTTGAAATCTCATCTAAGTTAGTGTTTCATATAGTATGCCTAAAATTCTTTGATCTATATGTTTCCATAGTTTTTTAGGTGGACATATCTCCCTCAAGAACTAGTTTTTTTACATCCTCAAGGTTGACGATGATCACCTTGACTGATTCCTAGGATACTCCCTAGGATCAGGTGGACGTATCATTATTGAATTACCCAGATCAGTATGGGAATAGTTTGTAGTTATGATGATTGATAAATATTGGGTTATCATCATGAATCGGGAGAGTATTAATTATATATTGCATGAGGTTTACCCCCTTAGGAACTTATCACAATTTCCAATTTCTAGTTTCCTATGAACTATGATCTAGTAATCTAATATTAGAATATAATAGGGAACACTAAGACATCATATAGGATTCACTGATTAATCATGGATTATGTGGTATTCTTAGGACACATATAATAAAAATTTATGCCTTATTTATATGATATCTAACAGATACCTAAAATTATATCTTATATTTTGTGGAGGAGAGTATGGATAATCTCAGGGCAAGGACTTGTATCCACCTATGGTGAAGTATCTTACTCAGATATACTTTTGGCATTATCCAAAGTAGGTTTTGTTGGATTGAGGTAGCCATCGGGCCCTCGGTATGACACTGGTTATTTTTTTTCAATAGTTAAATTTTATTATTATTATTTAGTGAATTAGATTCATACACATACACAGATTTTACTGGTTATGTACGAGACTATGGTGGTGGTACTATACTATGTTTTTGTACTCATACTTTTATAATGATTACATTTCACTTGGGTACCTAAGAAGCTCCCACATGTATACAAGTATGAAATGGGATGTTTCTCAAGGTCTTTATTACTTGATAGGGTAGGTTAGCTCATGTGGTATCAGGATACTGAGAATAGGTAATTTCTAATTCCTTGGTGTATTTATTTTTGGACTACTATATTTTCTTATTATAACATGTAATATTTAAAGATTCAATTTAAATTTTAGTTTATTTTTATTATTATGTATCATGTTTTGTTATTTTAAACTATTTTTCTTACTCTAATATGTGGTCATAGTATCCCCATAGACTCACCTTATCCCCTGGATTCTAGTCGGAAGCCTCTAGCGTATGATGAGGAGCGCTTGAGGCCATGTGGCAACTTGAACCAGTTACTATTTATAGAAACTTGATTGGGGCATGAAAAAGTGGTATCAAATTAGTTACTTTTATATTGTCTTACTATTTGGGACATTGTAGATAGGAGTATTTGGAATGTTTCAGAGCCTGTGATGGATATCTTATTAGTGGGTCGAGAATACTTATTCCAATATGAAGTCTAGGTTTCTATGGATATGGGATTGATGTTATTTGTTTGAGATGTTATAGTTGTACATTATTTTTGATTTTAGTGACACAAATGTGTTTTGGATTTTATGACTTATTATGGATTTATGGATCTTGTCCCATTGTTAAGAGGCTGCTGGTTGTTTTTTCACTTTTGGCATACAGAGGTAAGCGGTGTTTGATCACGAATCCTATATGACATGTAGTTTCACACAAAATATTCTTGTACATGTGTGATTTACATTATGGTTAATGAGGATAACTATTTAAAGTATAAAAAAGAACCTAAATGTGGTTTTACTATATAGGTTCTTTGTGGAATTAAACTCGGTTAGACTGCCAAGTGTACATTCTTTCATGATAGTCCATGTATACTATTCCACGATACAACTCAGAAATGGTGATGCCGATACATTACCTTCTACATAGGAGGTAAAACAACCCTTAGTATTCTAGAATAGTTACTTGGTTCCTCATTATTAACTTCCATATGTTATTAGGGACATGTGATACCTTAGAGAGGGACCATTAGAAGAACCATGTTAACGCCAACTACTAATGCCTTTCTAGTATACCATCTATGGGTGTATCCTTTTTTAGGTGTGGTTAAAAAAATTTTCATAACAACCTATATTGTTTTTTCCCTATAAATTCTTATGTTATCCCACTTAACTGATCTTTATTTATGGTCATCTAGATGGATTTTTTAGATGTGATGTTGAAAGGTACCTGAACGCTCCTTGGTAAGATATAACCTTGAGGAGGTATTACCATATATGGATACCTGGTGTAGACCCATTCATCATCCTTTCTACATTTATGCCATGAAACTCTAGGGTGGATCCACCTTGAGGGTTATTAGAGAGGATCAATGCATTATAGGCCAATTCTTGGAAGCATATTCCTTAAATGATTAAGGAATTATAATCCCTCCTTAAATAAATATTTTATTAATGGGTTTCACTTAAATGGGGTGTCTATTACAACATATAGGGTGTTTTCCTCTATAACATGGAATTGAAAACCTATATAACTAAAAACATTTAAGAATGTTTTGACCCTCATAGGTCGATGTTACATTTACCTACCATTGAAATTACCTCCTTTAGAGTGGGTTGTTTGGTGAAATAGATGCTTCATAATATTAGAGGCATGAATGAGGATATTTCCCATGAATTATAATTAAAATAATATATGACTTATATGTGGGTTCCCTAGTTGTTAGTGGTGGTTTATGTGTAATGTCATCATATGTGAGACCCCATGATTGGGTTTTTGGGTATGTCAATTCCATGGGATGAAATAGAGCATGGATTACACCTCATGAGATGTAACCATAATGAGAGGTTTAACCTTGGGGTTAGGTGGAAAACCAAGTTTCCTTTACATGAGACATGACTAGTAGGAATTTGTGGGAGGTCTAGAGGCCATTAGTTTTGAATTAAATAGTAGTGAGTCATTTTTTAGTTTGATCAGGGGAAACTGACAAGAGGGGTTAACCCTAGTTGGTGGTTTCCATTGAGGCTAAGAAAAGGTATGTGATTTAGCATATGAGACTGATTCATGGGAGGTTCTTGGTGTTTTTGTCATAGGTTGGATGATTCATTTAGTTTATAATGAATAACCTAGTGTTCTTGGGTATCATGTCTAGATTTGATGGGATAGACTATTTAGGCGTCAGACCTTGTTGTCCAGTGGGTGTTCTGTTACCAGCATGGTAAGAGAGTGGGTGGATGCTTGTGACTATAATGGTATCAGGTGGTGGCTAATCATATAGATAATTTTGACACCCATGTATTAAGTATTCTCACCTAAAGTGCTTGGAAACCTCTACAAGGTAGGTGGTGTATGCTAGATTATGCCATAAGTGAGCTGCCTGATTTTGGAGATATGTTTATAGGGAGCTCTCAGTGTATCAATAATGACATTCCATAGAGCATGGTTAGCTAGGGCTCGATGATAAATGGATCAAAGGTATGTGATTAAGGTCTTGAATCAATTGGTATATAATTGTAAGCTAATGTCATTAGATGAGATAAAATAAGGGTACATGTTGATTGTGTGAGGGTGCCTATTTAAAATATAAAGTGGTGGATAAACAGGAGTAGGTTGAGAACCGATAGAGCATAATGACACCTTTAAAGTAATAGTGGATCAAAAATTCAAGTGAAATAACGGGAATTACCCTTTGATGAGGGCTATTTTGGAAATGGATCTAGTGTCATAAAACAGTCGACCCAAGGTTGGAACTCGACACACATGGTCATAGAGATGTAGTGTGAGGGGTTGGTAGTAGATAAGCATAGATCATGAGTAATGACACACTTTTGGTAAATAAACCTATTGATGTGGAAATTAGGATTGATCCAGGTTTTCCATTATAGTTTTTTATGTCTGATGATGGATATGGAATGGGTCATAATGACCAGGAACTTGTTTTGATAGTGTGATAATGCAGATTTTCCTTAGTGGGGAGTGGGATTATATTAGACCAAAATGCTACTTGATTCCTTAGTTAATGCCATAAATGCCTTCGATGCGGTAATGAGAGGAGTCCAAGCATGAACCTCAAACTTGAAATAATTTTAAGGTGAACCAATCGTGATTTGGTAAGTTTCCCATCAATGTTCATACCATATAAAAATGGTGGAAATGGATAGTTGATGTTTTGAATAGGAAATTTCACTAGAATTTAGGTACATGCTATAGTCATAATGTTTGGATGATCATGGTATGCATCTAGGGATGAGGGAATCATGACCGGGTTATGGTAATGCGTTAGTGGATGAAGCCAAGCATTTTCAAGGAAAGTTCAAAAGAGGTAATTAGACTGATATTTTGATAAGTAATTTAATGTGTTCAGTGAGGAACTACATCAAGCATATTTTTTTGATATTTAATGAGATCATTTCAGACATTGGATGTGATCTTTCTAGGAAAGGTTGACATGATCATGTTGGGGATGGATGATGGAGTTCTTTTTGTTTTGACTTGGAATCTGGAAAAGAGAATGGGTGCCAATGTTTTGGTGACTTTTCTCATGTATTTATGTCTACGATAGTTGGAAACCATGTCAGACAAGTAGTTGGATCATGTAATGACTATTTTGGTGGGAAATTATGACAGTGGGTAGTGTCATGGATCAGAGCTGACCTTCTCATGATATGTCCTATGGTGGGAAGCACTATAGGTTAGTGAGTGAATGAGAAGATATATTTATGTTCCAATATATAAGGGATCAGGTAATCACCATATTAGTCTTTTAGTGGTAGTTCTAGAAATTGGAACATGGTTTGGTGGCTTAATCACCCTAGATGTAAAGTTCTTCTTGAGAAGCATGTTGGGAGTTTAAAGATAGAATGCAACCATTTGAGTGGAAATCCATTACCAAGGTAAGTCAAGATAATCATGTTTATGTCCACAAAGGATTATTGAGGATGATAAGTATTAAATCAGAGAGTTTGTAAGATCTTATGTACATATGAGTTGGAAATTTTAGAAGGAATTTTAATTTTCAATTACTAGATGAGTAAAATTTTGATGAGATATTTATAACATCATTTTGAGAGTAGGGATGTATCAAAGTAATTTTTTAGATATAAAATGAGGTTCAATAGGTTCCTTGAGTTTTTTTGAAATCCTCAAGAGATTTGATTTAATTTTTTGGGGTTTTTTAAAATTTTGGCCAAGGATCACAATTTGGGGTAAATGATTTAGGGGAAACCATGTGACAACCTATTTCTCAATGAAATTTTAGTTAATTTAGTAAAAATAAGAATTATCTCCTATCATGGGCCCAAATTTAAGTTCAAAATTTGAAACATTATATAAGAAATTGTGTAATGGTGTTAGAGGTTATAGTGGTGGTTAAACGGTTTGCATAAAACATGAAAAATAGTGCAGCCAACCTATAAAAAGTGTGATTCCTTAGACAGTGGGGGAACATGTCTAGTGCATAGTTTGACTAAATATAAAACCAAACTATGTGAATATTTAAAGGATATAAAATTAACATTTTCACCCTTGATATTTTAAGACGGAAACCCCCCTTTCTCTTATTTTCTTCCCTCATTCGAGCCAACAACCTTCCCCCTTCCTTCTACTCTCCAAGTCCCATCAAGGGGTTTTTTCTTGGGTGTATTATAGGTGTTTTGAGGTATGATATCCCATATGATGGTATTACTTATTCATATAATTCTTTCCTTTTGTTTTTTTGATTTCATAATTTAGGGATTTGATTATAATTATACTAAATCATGGTGGAATCAACTAAGCTTGATGGGGATTTTACTTTTCCTAAGGAAAGGATGACCCGAGACTCTATCTGAATATGGTGGAGCATCATTTCAACCAAGGTATTTTCTGTTGTAGATTTTTTACTTACTTTTTCTAGTGTAGTAGGTTAGGTATTTTTTTTAACTTGGGTTTAGGGGGTGTATTGGGGGTTACCAACACCCCATTTCTAAAGGAGATCATGATTGTAGGACATCCAATGAGATATCTTGATTTATGAAGAGTTGAAATTTAATTATTCAATTTATTATAAATTTGATAATTAGTTAAATACTGATTTTTTATTTAAGTTAGGGGATTGGGACATTAAGATGAGACTATTTGATTGAGGATGAGGTTGGTTAAACTTGGATAGGCCATGGATACTACTGCCAGCCCGTAGAGTAATCTGGAAAGATCTATATATGGTAGGTGGTCTTTAATAATTTCCCATTAAGTATTTTTCTTAAGTATATTTGATATGTGATGAACTCTAGTCCCACCACTAATAGTAAGTAACAAATAATTACTTGTATTATTTAATTAAATTAATTTTAATTTCTTAAATTGATAAATTGAGTTATTAAAATAAGTCAAGTGCCATAAACCATATATAGAGAATTGTGCCAAGGGACAATTAATTTCCTTGGGCATTGACTCAATTTCTCATCCACCATAGGCCATGAAATTACCATAAATAATTCCATTAGATTAATATGTATCTTGGTAGGGATCCTTAAATTGGGAATGGGTGGGAGAGACCTATAACACCCTTACCTAGGTGACCTCATACCGTCCTTTAAGAAGGTGGTTATTTTGAACCTGTATGGTTAGACTTGTGGGTCATTTAGGACCTAGGGGACAACCAACTATTTTCATTTATTACTTAAAGGTCATGATGTATTAGAGGGCATGTCTTAAGGGAATTATTCCTATTTAAGATTTACTTCATCATTGAGATAATACTTGTAGGGGACCCCTAGCTGGGTGACCAAATCATGTTAAGACCTTGTAAGGGTTCGTTGGGAATGATTAATGATAGCCAAGGGTATCCTCTTTAAGTAATATTAACCAAGACATCACTAATGCTAGTTATATAATAAGATGGGTTTAGGAATTGATCTAACCCTATAACTTCTAGTTAAATATTAATTTATCTACAAGTTAAATTTTAATTGATAATACATAGATAATTATAAATTAATTGGTTGTACTTGAAGTATGTTCCTCTGTCAACTAGTTTTATGGTTGGGTTCTAAGGACACATAGGACCTGACCCTAACTATTTATTACATTGGATTTTGGTTCAACAAAATCTAGAATGCAACAAATAAATATGATATATATAGTTATAATCATATGAATAGTAATACTTGAGTATATGGATGCATGAAATAAAGTATTTTTATTAAGGTATATGCTCGAAAGACTAGGATCTATCTCTTAATTAATGATGGCAGTCATTAACTATAATTTAATACTTGAATTAAAAGTAAATAGTGCTTGTAAAGCCTTAGATTCCTGGTGATCTCATGATCCAATATTTGAAACTACCATTATTGTAATTCCTAGTGTCTTTGGGATTACTCCCTACATCAGGAAAATAGAGGAGGTAGCTATGTGTATCTCAGAAATCCCTCTTAGTTAGTGTATCATCCAGGATTCCTAGCATGCTAGGATCTAGATAATGCCAGAGTTTGATGGGTAGACACATTGAAATGACCCAAGCTTGACATACATAGACATTACATTTATTTTTATAATACATAATACATGACACAAAAATATTCCCAAATACCTTATTACATTAGTTTCTTTGGAAACTTGGAATATAATATTATAACTTGGTGAAATATCTTCAACATATCCCTTAAAGATCTTCCCCTTTAGTTTTTCTCCCTAAAACCTTTCTTTATATCCTAGGGAATAGAAAACATAAAAATGGTGATCTAAAATGCCCAGTATGGTTAAACATGAAGAACATAAAACAAAATATAAACATAAGAATGTGAAAACATGAACATAAATTTTGAATATCAAAATCATGAGTCCTGAAATAAATCTGGGTAGTACGTAAGGCATAGATTATAAAGGAACATTAAAAATGATAAAATAGAATTTTCATAAAACATTGAATTGTGGAAAAGAAATAATTGCATAATATTATTTACATAGTAGCCAAGGAATTTCTTTCAAAACCATCATAGTGGACAAATTCCATTATTGAACCAGGTTTACTTTACATTCCAGCCATGCATTACTGAACTGGATTTACTTATCATTACAACCCTGTATTACTGAACCAGATTTAATTTTTATTCTAGTCATGTCTATATCATGAGATATAAATATTTATCTAATTCATTGGAGGGAGATATAGGTCCCACCCATCTCATAATGAAACCATTTTTATGTGTTCCACAAAACATAAAAACATTCATCATAGCATAACCCATGAAATAAAATGGGTTTCTTAAACATCATTTCAACATAACATAATCCATATAAAATATCATTACATCATTAACAAAATAAAATCATAGAAATAATAGGAACATAAACATAACCATATTTAAGAGCGTCATCTTAGATGAAAAATAATTTTGATAAAACACTTGAACTTAATTCTTAAGGAAAATATCCTTTTTTCTTCAAAAACAGTTTCTTTTCTAAAAATGCCGCACAATTTTAAAAGAAAAGAATTTAATTGAAAAAAAAACTTGAAATAGTGTATAGTAATATTCATGGAAATAAGGCGTCATGAAACTGTAAAAATCCATTCATGCCGTATAAGTTAAAAAAAACATTCTCCTCATACTTTTTCCAGAAAAGTCAAAAAGTACCTCATATGGTAAATAAAAGAAAGATTCCTTTCATACCATGTAGTAAAAGTCAAAAATGGGTAAAAATGAATTTAAAAATACATAGAATAATAGTGAACATTTTATGAAAACATTTTTAGAAAAAATAGACATGGATGATAAATATATCCCTAGTAAATACTTATGTATAAACAATCACAGGTAAAAATGAGATTGCAAAATTATCCATTACCTTAGGTCCGATTTCTTCCATATGTGTTAGAAACTCCTGTATAGTGGGTTTAAACATATTATTAACTTGTAAAATAATGATAATAATATTTATGACATCATATATGATTCAATTATGACTTTATATTACCCGTTCATTTATCAATTCCATATTAAAACAATGTTTTGGCTAATAATCATTTTATTTAACGTATGTGTTTTGACTTGTTATTCTTGATATTATTACTAAGATAATGATTTATTAATTCTAGAAAATAAAAAATTATTTATATATCATATATATTCTATATATAAATATATATAATTGATAGATAAATGAAATGGAATACACCATTCATGGAGACGGTAGGCCGTACGTACACATGAACACTGTTTCTGTTTCCTTATTGAATTGAATGAAAGAAAGTAAATGAAAAATATATATACATAAATCCAGTAGAATTATTATTTCATATATTTTGTCATTAATATATATATATATATTTTATAATCATTCTTTAATGGTTAATGTGGGTAATGAATCTCATCGTGCCGTGGAGATGGTAAGCCGTACGTACACACGAGCGATGATATCATTCACTTGATGGTTAAATAGTATGGAATAAGATGGTATATGAATTTTAAAGAATAATTATTATGTTATATTCATTATTTATATCCATTACACTCATCAATATACGGATCCAAATTAATTATTTTTGAAAAACAATTACACTGCGGTGTGGAGACAGTAAGCCGTACGCACACACACATGGTGATATTGTTATTTGTAGGATGGATACAAGGAGGTATAAGGTTGTTACATAATTATAAAAACTTCTCAACATGTATAATATACAGGAGTTATTTCTTTATTATGGAAACAACATAAGAAGAGGAAGTAGAAGATGAAAATAATTTTGAAAGAGGTGATAAAAAAATTACCTCCTTTTTAGGTATCTCCTTTTGGTATGCACAAAATGATTCGTTAAGATGTATTTATTAACAAAGGGTTGCCTCTAAAATGAAGTGAGTTAAGTTGGGAGGATATTTGGGCAGGTTTTGGACGAGCCAAAGGGCTTTGGAGGTGTGATTAAAAGAGAAGGAGAGGTTCCATTTTATAAGAGAGGGGAGGGGTACCTTTGGAAAGTCTTGAAATATTAATTTATTATAAATTTATTTTTATTTTATAATGCTACCAAAATAATTTATTAAGAATATAAGATGATTATGGGTCTACATACTCTCAAAAAATAAAATTTAGACATGATTTGATTTTATTTTAAACCTTATCAGTTTGATTAATCTTTATTTAATCTATTTAATTTTATTTGTGGTAATAATATTCTAAATATTAGATGCTTATAAATATTTACTTATGTGTTATAAATATAAATAATTGGATAATTTATGAAATTTTAGACCATATAATTTTCACTCTGTAATTTTTAAATATTTGTTTTGTGATTTTAAAATAATTTAATAATATTTTATTTTTATAAAATATTAATAGTGTCAATTTTGACACTATTCATTTATTTGACTTTACATAAAATCCATACAGAAGATAAATTAGAAACAAAATATTTAATACACTTATAACATGTCATAATCATCTATAAAAGTCGTGAAGAACATTAATTAGTGTATATGATATTTATTTTAATATTTTAAAAAACATATATTTTATATTTCTATAAATAAAATAATTTCTACATCACTATTATGTCATAATTAATGGTAATTATTTAATCTCTAAAAATTATAAATAAATTCACATGATGTATATAATTTAATTATATTTATTTATAATATTTATTTTCAAATTATTATCATGTTTATCACTATATTAAAATTATTATACTTATAAGTTATATGAGAGTGACATGATGTCACCTTCTTTTGTTTTAATTATAATTACATCACCTTAATGAAAAAAGTCAATTAAATGAATAAATTATGACCCATAGGTGATATGGATCTAATTTAATTCATCCAATAGTATTTTGGAAGGTTTTAGGGTAATTTTATTATCATATTGTTAGTTACCCTAATTTACCCAATTTACCTTTAACTCTGATAAATAAAAATTACCGTAGTTACTATTCAAAATATATAAAAAATAAAAGTAAACTATTAACATAATTTGGACCCATTTATTGAAAATATAGAATCCATTTTTCATAATTCAAAACACATAATTGGAATTAATTAATTTAAAATTAATTTCCATTGTCAAAAACCAAAAAACGAGTTTTAAAGAAGTAAAAACTTATAAAAAGATTATCATGTATTTATGTCCAATTTAAATGTAAAATTACTTCCAATGACCAAAATTGTATTAAATTATAAATACATAATATAATTACACTTTAAAACCAATTAAAAAAAATAATCTAACTATATAAATAAATTAGACAAAAAGGCAGTGTTGAATTAAAATGTTGTATTTTTCACTATTCATCAAAATATGATTTTCATCAGAAAAATACCAAAATCTCCACCAAGTTAAATTTTGATGTATTTATTCCAAATAAGACATTTATTTTTTCAAATATAATATTTAAAAGTTTAAAAACTAGATTTAAAATTGGTGCACCATTAAAAGGCGGAAAAACTGCATTTTTTTTAAAAAATACTTCTTTTTTCTGTAAAATTGAATATGTTCTTATATCATGTTCTAGAAAATACATAAGCTGAATTTTAATGTTATATAAAATTAAAAATGTTTTTAATACTATTCATAATGGCTAGTTTATATCCCATTAAATAATAATATTTTAATAATATATCATTGTTTAGTGAAACTTGGTATTGCGTACAACACAAGCTATTGAGGATGGTTTCTCTTACATGTAATGAAATCCAAGTCAGTGTTGCGTGTTGCGTAAGATTCCTTTTGTAACAGCCCAAGAATTTATGAAAAATATTATTTTTAATTTCACTAATGTCTTGTGTTGTACGCAACACAAAAAGGAGCTTGCACAACACGCATCCTTGACTTGCCTTGCATTACACGCAATCACAACCTTCCTCGATAGCGTGTGTAGTACGTAATACTGAGTTTCACGAAACAACGATATGCTATTAAAATATTATTAAAACTAGCCGTTATGAATAGTAATAACCACTTTTTAAATTTTAGAAATTTTAGCTCTCAAAATGGACTTCATTTTTGGATTCGGAATATCGAATTTAGCCTAAGGTGAAATTTTGGTACTTTTCAGATAACTTTCATATTCTGATGAATAGTGAAAATTACTAGATTATAATTAAAAACAACTTTTTTAATCGAAATAATTAATAGTGATAAATCATTAAATTGAGTGGTTTTAAAGTATATTTAGAATATATTTTTACAATTTAATACAATGTTGGTCATTGGATGTAATTTCACATTTAAACCAGACATAAACAAGTGTCAATCTTTTGATAGATATTGTTTCTTAAAAACACGCTATTTCTTTTAACAGCGTGATTTAATTATAAAATTAATTAATGCAACTTCTATGTTATGAATTTGGTAAAATAGACTTCATTTTTGAATTCGGAATATGAAATATAGCTTAGGATGAAATTTTGACATTGTTCTGAAAAACATCAATTTTTGATGAATAGTGAAACTACTAAGTGGTAGTTAAAAAACTGAACTTTTCATAAAACTTAATTTTACCGCTTCTGTGAATGGAATTTCAAAAATCCGAGAGACACGGTTGATGTCAGTAAGTAAAATGTGGTTCAATGAGATGAAAATAATTTTTGGTGAATAGTAACTTTTTACTTTTATTTACCACGGTTAATAGTAAATAGGGTAACTAAGGGTAAATATGATATTACTATTACCCTAACACATGTCCTAATTCTATTGGATAAGTGTAATTCGACCAAAAACAACCTTATGAACAAAATATGACCATTTATGCCCACTTGGATTAGATTAGGACATTTATTATTAATTTATTTAATGAAGGGTTAAAATAGTTAAAATCAAAGTTTAATAAGTAAATAATTTTTAATATGGGGTTATACATAAGATAAATTCGATTATAAATATTTATTAGAAATCTAAAAAGATTTCCTACATAATGGTATTTTATTTGTAATTTTTAGACATTAAATAATTTAATTTATTTATGATACAATGATGATGCAGTAATTATCTTATTAATGAAATATTGACATAATTGATGTTATAAACACCAAAATAAATATAATTTGAGACTTTTTATGAATTCCACTAATTTTATAGGTTACTATGATATATTAACGTTGATTTAATCAACTTGGTTCGAACATATAATTCTGTTATGACTTTCAAAAAAACCATATATCAAATAGTGACAAAATTGACACAAAATAGTTTTTAAATCAAATATTATATTATTAATTGTTATTTTATTCCTAAAAAATATAAGGTTCGGCCAAATGACTTATATAAGGATATATATATTAATAATAAACAATTTGGGGTTCTTTTGTCATGTTATAGTAAGTGTATTAACCATATAGTGAAAGAAAACAAAAAGACACGGTAAAAGTTAAAATATTTAACTTAGAGTTAAATCTAATTGATAAGGTTAAAATAATACCCTAAACTTGTCTAAATCCTATTGGTTGATAGGATTTCGACCCATCCCCACCTTATCTTCTAAATAAGACCCTTTGGAACCATTATAAACCGATTTTGACTTTAATATAAAATAATATTTTGAGATATTCCTAAGGTGCCCCTCTCCTCCCTTATAAAAGGACACCTCCTCCCCCTCCTCCTCACACCAATTTGAGCACTCATGCTCGGCCAACCCCTGCCAAAATCTCTTATCCACTTCCCTAGAAACATCCTAGAGGTTCTGGTCTTCCTCAAAGACCAATTTTAGTTCCCTAAGAGGAGGTCTCCAAAAGGCGCTTCAAAGAAGAGGTAATTACCGTTACCAATTTTTTCATCTTTATTTCTTCTTCCACTTCTTCTTCTTAGGTTGTTTCATTATGAAGTAATAACATCAGTATCACTCATATACTGATATGTTATTATAAGTATGAAGCAACCCTATTTCACCATCTATCCATCCTATGGAAAAAGAAATCACCGCGCGTGCGTACGTACGGAATACCGTCTCCACGCCGTGGTGTAATCTATTTTCCACCACCACCTTACATGGATGGGTATAATGGTGTAAAGAATAACTATACATAGTTATTACAACATCATATTGATTCTGATATATTTTATAATCCACTCCAATTCAATTCAATATTTATGGAAATGATATCATCGCTCGTGCGTACGTACGGACTACCGTCTCCACGACGCGATGAGATTCATTCTCCATGTTAACCTTTTAAGAATGATTATAAAGTATATATAAGAAATAATAATGAAATATATGACATTATAAATCTACTGGATTTATGTATATATATATATATGTATGTCATCTACTTACTTCCATTCAAGACAATAAGGAAAGGAAAACAGCGTTCATGCGTACGTACGGACTACCGTCTCCATGAACGGTGTTTTTCATTTCATTTATCTATCTTATATATATATATATACTGAATATATATGATATATAAATCATATTTTATATTCTGGAAGTAAGTAAATCATGATATAAGTAATAATAATGTCAAGAACAACAAGTCAAAACACCTACGATAAAATGAAACGATTTTACCCAAAACGCTTCTTTAACATGGAATTTACAAAAGAACGGGTAATATAATGTCATAAGTGAACCATATATGATATCATAACAATGAATATGATTCTGGAATAAGTCAATAACATTATTTAAACCATTATACAGGAGCTTCGGACACGTACAAAGCAAATCGGACCTAAGGTAAGGGAAATATCACAATCTCATTTTTATCTGAGATTGTTTATTGGTAAGTATTTACTGGGGTGTATTTTATCATCCACATCCATGTTTCATCAATATGTAATATTATTTACATCCACCTACAATTGTTTAAATCCATTTTTACCCTTCGGTGAGTTTTTAGTAATACCTATGAAAGGAATCTTTTGTCGTACGAGGTACTTTTTGACTTTTCCGACAAAAGTACGAAGAATGTTTTTTTTAACTTATACGGAATGAATGGATTTTTAAAACATTATTTCCAAGAAGATTCCTTTTCAAGTTTTCAAGTTTATTTTTAATCAACTTCTTTTAGTTTATAATTGTATGGCATATTAAGAAAAGAAAAGTGTTTTTGAAGAAGAAAGGATATTTTCCTCAAGAATGGTGTTCAAGTGTTTTATCAAAATTATTTTCCATCTAAGATAATAAAGGGTTCTGTTTTATCCCTATTATTACATTGATTTGATTATGTTGTGATGGAATTATTTTTATGAATTCCTTTATCTTATATGAATTGTTTTATGATGTCATGTTGTTTAAGGATCCCATTTTTATTACATGGGTTATGCAATGATGTATGGTTTATGATTATGTGGCACACATAAGAAAGGATTCATTGTAAGATGGGTGGGACCTATATCTCCCTCCAATGCATTGGGTAAAGATTTTATATCTCATGAGATAGACAGGGCTGGAACGGTAGGTTATACCGGTTCAGTGAAACAGGACTGAAACGAGGGTCACTCGATTCAGAAAGGGACTTTGTCCACTAAGATAGTCTTGGCAATGAGTCTTGACTAACAAGAAATGATTCTCTATGATTATGTGTGTATGCCACAAAGTTTCATCTTTTAAGTTATGATTATTGGGATTACATTTCGCTTCTATGATTTATCCCATGTTATGAAATTATGCTCTCTTTTGCAGGTTAAGATTTCCAAAATTTATGTTCTTATGAATATGATGTGATTGATTTTCTTTTGTTTACCCTTACTGAGCATTTGAGCTCACCCTTTTATGTTTTCTTTTCCCCAGGATATAAGGAATGGTTTTAGGTAAAAAAGAAAAAGGGAATATCTTTATGGGAGATATTGAGGATCTTTCACCACGATTAGAAGATTACGTTCCGAGTTTCCAAAGACACTAAACTATTACGGTCCTTGAGTGTGTGTTTTTGTTATGTACTAAGTATTCCGCAAAAGTAATGTAATGTCCATGTACGTCAAGATACGGTTCTCTACAGTTGGTATCAGAGGAAAGGTTTAGTCAACCTTTGGAAACTAGGATGCGAGAACTTTAGTGAGATCCCTAGAGATATTTCTAAGGTATGTCTAGGGATGTCCCTAAGGTTAAGTATACGTATAGGTTATAGTACTAGAATTACGCTAACGATCATAGAATTAAACCTAAGATGTTAGATATTGAAGGTACTCCCCCTTTATTATGTTGTTTTCCCTAGCATGATTTTTGCCTCTCACACTATTCTTTTTGGGTTTTAGACGATGGCTGGAACCCGAAGGAACCGTGTTGATCAATGCAATGGAAAATGCAATGATTGTCCTCCTGAACAAACAAATGTTATGGGAGATGGAGTGCAAAATCTTATTGCTATACTTACACAAGCTATGAATCATTCTGGACTTCCAAATGAGCAGAGAAGGGAACAATATTCTATTGAGTCCTTCATGAGGCAACGTCCACCTTCTTTCAGTGGGTCTTCTGATCCACTTGTTGCTGAACAATGGATCAGTACCACTGAAAAGATATTTTCAGTTCTTCAATGTTCTGAACATGACAAAGTCATCTTAGCAGTGTATCATTTGGAAGGTGATGCTGATCAATGGTGGAATCTTATTAAGAATACAAGGCAAAGGGATGAAATTGAGTCCATGGAATGGGACGAGTTCAAGAACTTATTTTTCAGTAAGTACTTCCCCCGTATTCTTCGAACAAAGATGGAGAAAGAGTTTCTTGAACTGAAGCAAAGGGATGATGAATCTGTTGGTAACTATGAAGCAAATTTTACAAGACTTGCAAGGTACGCTTCTGGTATTATCATCCAACCTGAAAGTAAAGTTGATTGATTTTTCAGTGGCTTAAAACAAAGTCTTCGAAGGGCATTATCTATAAGAGACTTCAGTAGCTATGAAGAAATTGTGCGTTGTGCTATCAAGGTAGAAATGGAAGTTGGTGTTACATATCCATCTCATGTTTTTGACAAGAAACGAAAGATGGAGTTCAAGGAGAAATCTCAGAATAATGGTGCAAAGAAGATGAATGTCTCCTTATGCACAAAGTGTGGAAAGAAGCATGGTGGAGATTGTCTTAAAGGGACTAGAAAATGTTTTAAGTGTGGAAAAGAAGGTCATCGAGTAGCTGAGTGTCGAAGTAATGGAAAAAGGTTTTCTAATGATGTGAATAAAGCTAACACTGCAGAGAACGCACCACCAACACTTCAATGCTTCAAGTGCAAGGAAATGGGGCATTATGCTAATAAATGCCCTAATCCATGGGTTAGTGATGATCAACATGAGCAACCACTGAAGGCAAAGGACAAAGGGAAGTCACATGCGATCACTATTGGCGATGTTGAATATGACAACGATGTGGTGGAATGATTAAGTGTTTATGTAATGGGATTCCAAAATAATATTGTATCATGGAGTATTGGAATATTTATGTATTGGTCTAATGTGGTATTCAAAGTAATTGAGATATTTTTGGAAATAAGATGATATGCGCATAATGAAGGGAAAACGAGAAAACAAAATGTTTAACAGTATTCATGAGATCATGATTGATATAAGGACTAAGTGATATCATGGTTTGAGTATATAGAATTTTGAGGATTTTGGTATGTGGAAAGTGTTAACTTTAAACTGCATTCATGTTTTCACTAAGGTATTCAAGAGAATACATGATTAAGGACTTTGAATGTTTGGAATGTGATCAACAAAACATATCTTATGATATATGGGGATCAACGATGGTATTAAATCTCTGGTAATCGTTTTCACTATGTTATGAGAGTGGACTGCAGTATTATGGATAAGCCTAAAGATTGAAATGGATTATGTTGGACATAAGTGAGTATTGTTTAAGGATATAAGTTTTTTTTCCGATATTATTGATGGGATGTTATAGTAATGTAGTTTTAGAAAAAGAACAACCTGCAGGACGGGCGACAGCCCATCGCTTCGGACAAGGCTGTGGGAATCGAACCCACAACCGAAGTGTGACTGGCCTTTATCGCCTACCACTGGCCTACAGGAAGTCCCTGTTTAGTAGAAACTAGTTTTATTATATATGAAGTATAAGTCCATTTTTAGAACCATATGTGATTAATCTCACTATATATCGACTTATGTATATAATTTTTGCTAACCTTTTGTTTGAGACAGATGGAATGACCCGTCATTCTATCACATGATCTGCTAACACTTCACGAATAACAAATTCAACTTCATTTATTTAAGAGATGAAGTGGAAATTGTTCAAGGCATGAACAATAGTGAGATTGTACCAAAATAAAGAAAGTATTTATTCTAATTCAAATTTTCAACTTTAGGGAAATGATCTTGAAAACCAAAAATGTTGTCCTAGTGATCTTATACCTGATGAATCGGATGGTACCTTAGATCGTCACAAATTTATGGATTTGTGATTACTGGATTTTCCATAGCCATGTTCTCTACCACTCTCCATCAGAACATGATGGTTATATTTTTCTTCCATATCCATATTTTCACCTATGTGGAAACCCAGTGATTAGTTTATTTGGGTAACCGTTACGTTTCATACTTTCATTTTTAAAGATTGGTTTTGGTATTCCTTTTTACGATGTGGGTTTCTATTAAAGAAACTTTCTAATATTAAACCATTTATAACCCTGACGAATTTCGAGGGCGAAATTCATTTTAAGGGGGGTAGAATGTAACAGCCCAAGAATTTATGAAAAATATTCTTTTTAATTTCACTAATGTCTTGTGTTGTACGCAACACAAAAAGGAGCTTGCACAACACGCATCCTTGACTTGCCTTGCATTACACGCAATCACAACCTTCCTCGATAGCGTGTGTAGTACGTAATACTGAGTTTCACGAAACAACGATATGCTATTAAAATATTATTAAAACTAGCCATTATGAATAGTAATAACCACTTTTTAAATTTTAGAAATTTTAGCTCTCAAAATGGACTTCATTTTTGGATTCGGAATATCGAATTTAGCCTAAGGTGAAATTTTGGTACTTTTCGGATAACTTTCATATTCTGATGAATAGTGAAAATTACTAGATTATAATTAAAAACAACTTTTTTAATCGAAATAATTAATAGTGATAAATCATTAAATTGAGTGGTTTTAAAGTATATTTATAATATATTTTTACAATTTAATACAATGTTGGTCATTGGATGTAATTTCACATTTAAACCAGACATAAACAAGTGTCAATCTTTTGATAGATATTGTTTCTTAAAAACACGCTATTTGTTTTAACAGCGGGATTTAATTATAAAATTAATTAATGCAACTTCTATGTTATGAATTTGGTAAAATAGACTTCATTTTTGAATTCGGAATATGAAATATAGCTTAGGATGAAATTTTGACATTGTTCTGAAAAACATCAATTTTTGATGAATAGTGAAACTACTAAGTGGTAGTTAAAAAACTGAACTTTTCATAAAACATAATTTTACCGCTTCTGTGAATGGAATTTCAAAAATCCGAGAGACACGATTGATGTCAGTAAGTAAAATGTGGTTCAATGAGATGAAAATAATTTTTGGTGAATAGTAACTTTTTACTTTTATTTACCACGGTTAATAGTAAATAGGGTAACTAAGGGTAAATATGATATTACTATTACCCTAACACATGTTCTAATTCTATTGGATAAGTTTAATTCGACCGAAAACAACCTTATGAATAAAATATGACCATTTAGGCCCACTTGGATTAGATTAGGACATTTATTATTAATTTATTTAAAGAAGGGTTAAAATAGTTAAAATCAAAGTTTAATAAGTAAATCATTTTTAATATTGGGTTATACATAAGATAAATTCGATTATAAATATTAATTAGAAAGCTAAAAAGATTTCCTACATAATGGAATTTTATTTGTAATTTTTAGACATTAAATAATTTAATTTGTTTATGATACAATGATGATGCAATAATTATCTTATTAATGAAATATTGACATAATTGATGTTATAAACACAAAAATAAATGTAATTTGAGACTTTTTATGAATTACACTAATTTTATAGGTTACTATGATATATTAATGTTTATTTAATCAACTTGGTTCGAACATATAATTCTGTTATGACTTTCACAGAAATCATATATCAAATAGTGTCAAAATTGACACAAAATAGTTTTTAAATCAAATATTATATTATTAATTGTTATTTTATTCCTAAAAAATCTAAGGTTCGGCCAAATGACTTAGATAAGGATATATATATTAATAATAAACAATTTGGGGTTCTTTTTTCATGTTATAGTAAGTGTATTAACCATATAGTGAAAGAAAACAAAAAGACACGGTAAAAGTTAAAATATTTAACTTAGAGTTAAATATAATTGATAAGGTTAAAATAATACCCTAAACTTGTCTAAATCCTATTGGTTGATAGGATTTAGACCCATCCCCACCTTAGCTTCGAAATAAGACCCTTTGGAACCATTATAAACCGATTTTGACTTTAATATAAAATAATATTTTGAGATATTCCTAAGGTGCCCCTCTCCTCCCTTATAAAAGGACACCTCCTCCCCCTCCTCCTCACACCAATTTGAGCACTCAAGCTCGGCCAACCCCTGCCAAAATCTATTCTCCACTTCCCTAGAAACATCCTAGAGGTTCTGGTCTTCCTCAAAGACCAATTTTAGTTCCCTAAGAGGAGGTCTCCAAAAGGCGCTTCAAAGAAGAGGTAATTACCGTTACCAATTCTTTCATCTTTATTTCTTCTTCCACTTCTTCTTCTTAGGTTGTTTAATTATGAAGTAATAACATCATTATCACTCATATACTGATATGTTATTATAAGTATGAAACAACCCTATTTCACCATCTATCCATCCTATGGAAAAATAAATCACCGCGCGTGCGTACGTACGGAATACCGTCTCCACGCCGTGGTGTAATCTATTTTCCACCACCACCTTACATGGATGGGTATAATGGTGTAAAGAATAACTATACATAGTTATTACAACATCATATTTATTCTGATATATTGTATAATACACTCCAATTCAATTCAATATTTATGGAAATGATATCATCGCTCGTGCGTACGTACGGACTACCGTCTCCACGACGCGATGAGATTCATTCTCCATGTTAACCATTTAAGAATGATTATAAAGTATATATAAGAAATAATAATGAAATATATGAAATTATAAAGCTACTGGATTTATGTATATATATATATATGTATGTCATCTACTTACTTCCATTCAAGACAATAAGGAAAGGAAAACAGCGTTCATGCGTACGTACGGACTACCGTCTCCATGAATGGTGTTTTTCATTTCATTTATCTATCTTATATATATATATATATACTGAATATATATGATATATAAATCATATTTTATATTCTGGAAGTAAGTAAATCATGATATAAGTAATAATAATGTCAAGAACAACAAGTCAAAACACCTACGATAAAATGAAACGATTTTACCCAAAACGCTTCTTTAACATGGAATTTACAAAAGAACGGGTAATATAATGTCATAAGTGAACCATATATGATATCATAACAATGAATATGATTCTGGAATAAGTCAATAACATTATTTAAACCATTATACAGGAGCTTCGGACACATACAAAGCAAATCGGACCTAAGGTAAGGGAAATATCACAATCTCATTTTTATCTGAGATTGTTTATTGGTAAGTATTTACTGGGGTGTATTTTATCATCCACATCCATGTTTCATAAATATGTAATATTATTTACATCCACCTACAATTGTTTAAATCCATTTTTACCCTTCGGTGAGTTTTTAGTAATACCTATGAAAGGAATCTTTTGTCGTACGAGGTACTTTTTGACTTTTCCGACAAAAGTACGAAGAATGTTTTTTTTAACTTATACGACATGAATGGATTTTTAAAACATTATTTCCAAGAAGCTTCCTTTTCAAGTTTTCAAGTTTATTTTTAATCAACTTCTTTTAGTTTATAATTGTATGACATATTAAGAAAAGAAAAGTGTTTTTGAAGAAGAAAGGATATTTTCCTCAAGAATGGTGTTCAAGTGTTTTATCAAAATTATTTTCCATCTAAGATAATAAAGGGTTCTGTTTTATCCCTATTATTACATTGATTTTATTATGTTGTGATGGAATTATTTTTATGAATTCATTTATCTTATATGAATTGTTTTATGATGTCATGTTGTTTAAGGATCCCATTTTTATTACATGGGTTATGCAATGATGTATGGTTTATGATTATGTGGCACACATAAGAAAGGATTCATTATAATATGGGTGGGACCTATATCTCCCTCCAATGCATTGGGTAAAGATTTTATATCTCATGAGATAGACAGGGCTGGAACGGTAGGTTATACCGGTTCAGTGAAACAGGACTGAAACGAGGGTCACTCGATTCAGAAAGGGACTTTGTCCACTAAGATAGTCTTGGCAATGAGTCTTGACTAACAAGAAATGATTCTCTATGATTATGTGTGTTTGCCACAAAGTTTCATGTTTTAAGTTATGATTATTGGGATTACATTTCACTTCTATGATTTATCCCATGTTATGAAATTATGCTCTCTTTTGCAGGTTAAGATTTCCAAAAGTTATGTTCTTATGAATATGATGTGATTGATTTTCTTTTGTTTACCCTTACTGAGCATTTGAGCTCACCCTTTTATGTTTTCTTTTCCCCAGGATATAAGGAATGGTTTTAGGTAAAAAAGAAAAAGGGAAGATCTTTATGGGAGATATTGAGGATCTTTCACCACGATTAGAAGATTACGTTCCGAGTTTCCAAAGACACTAAACTATTACGGTCCTTGAGTGTGTGTTTTTGTTATGTACTAAGTATTCCGCAAAAGTAATGTAATGTCCATGTACGTCAAGATACGGGTCTCTACACCTTTGGTATTTCATATAACATAATTTAAATATAGTTCTTTTATATATTGAAAAAAATATATACTCAGTGTTGCGTGTATCATACACTAACTTGGTGTTTCATGTAACATACGATAAGTCGGTTTAGTGTGAAAGAAATGTTCGAATTAGTGAATTTAAAGATATAATTGAAAATTTTAATTTATTTGAAAAAATGGTCCATAAAAAATCATGGTGTTACATTATACCCCTCTTAAAATGAATTTCTCCCTCTAAATTCTTCAGGGTTATAAAAGGTTTATTACTTGAAATTTTCCTTCATTGAAACATACATCGTAAAAAGGAATACTAAAACTTCATTTTAAAAAGAAAAGTTAAACATAATGGTTAAACAATGAATTTAATCACTATGTTTCCACATATGAGAACATAAGTGGGAATTGAAAACATGGATATAGAATAGAAATATAACTATCAAGTTCTAATGGATAGTGATAGAGAACAAGGTTGTAAAAAGTTAACAACCAGAAAGCCATAAATCTGTGATGTTTTAAGGGACCATCCAATTCATAGGATAAGAAGGTACTAAGGTAAATTTTTTAGTTTTCAATATCCTTTCCATAAAGTTGAAGAAAATGATATGAAATACATAATTTATTTCATTGCAATCTCATCACTATTCTTTCCTCGAACAATTTCCACTTTATCTCTTATTCAAAGAAATGAAGTTGAATTTGTCATTCTAGAAATGTTAGCAGATCAAGCGATAAAATGATAGTTCATTTTATCTGTCTCAATAAAAGGTTATCATAGGTAGTAAAATATACATAATTCCACCTATAGTGAGATAATACATTAATCTAACAAACTTCAATCAGAAAATAACTTATACTATCTATAGATAGATAACATTACAATCCTTCCAAAAAGTGAAAATATAAAACTTTAGAAAGTGGTTAACTAAAAATACTTAAAATTTATCTCCCATATCTCATGAGGTAGTGATTGGTTGTCACATTCCAAACATCTAAATAACTTAATCATTTATTCTATTGAAAAATTGTAATAATATGAATTATCGTAGAACCTTAGTGAAAGGATGCATTCTGTCAAAATTAACTCTTTCCACAAAACAAAAATACCAAAAATTATATAGACTCAAACCATGATATCACTTTGTCCTTATATCAGTAATGAGTTCATTAATACTATCAAACATATCATTAAATTATTATCCCATCATTATTCACATATCATGCATTTTCCTAAAATATCTAAATAACTTTTAATGGTTACCAATATCATTCAACATATACTTTAAGGATAAACAATAGTGTAAAAATCCTTATATGTTTCTTTATTCCATAATAATATAAAATTAATTATACAAAATTATTTTTGATAATCATTTAATCATTCCACTATCTTCTTAAACCGTTGAACAAGCTTCATCATTTTATTCCTTAACACTTCTTTCATCGCATATATCATTTGTAGTCTCTTCATCATCATTAACATATATACTACCCATACAAATATTCTGATTCTCTTAATGATATTTTACCTTAGGGAATTTATTTTCATAATGCCCATACATTCCACATTTAAAACATTTAACCATAATTGATGTTTTAGTAATAACATTATCCTTTTCCATTTTGTTAACTGAACCTTTTCCTTTATAATTACTGGATTTGTGTCCTTCTTTTCCACACCCAAAGCATATTAGAGTTCCTTTGAAACATTATTCATGATGAATCTTCCAACATGATTTAAATGAGGAAAATTGAACTTTATTTCCTCTATGATCACCATGAAACTCCATCTTTCTCTTATTAGTTAGGTCAGGAAACTCACCAAAGTTGAGATTAGTGATCGTATTATAAGATTGATGATTAGGAATAATAACTATGTTTTACCTTCCAACTCCCATTTAATTTGTTTTCTCATAAATAATATCATTCCATTTTCCATCGTATTCTTCATTAACATGAATCCTCATGTTTTCATCCATTTTTGGAAACCCAAAAAGAATTGTGTGAGAGGAGAAAATCATACTAGGAAAACAATATAATCAAGGGGGAGTAATTTAAATATCTAACAACTTAGGTTTAATCCTAGGTTATTCATTATTATTAACATAATTATAGGAATGTAACCTATAGTTATAATTACCCTTAAGAACATACCTAGACATACCTTAGAAATATATTTAGGGATCTCATTAAGTTTTCACATCCTAGTTTCCAAAGGTTAACTAAACCTTCACTCTGATACCAACTAAAATGACCCAATCTTGACATAAATAGACATTACATTTATTTTGAAGAATAGTTAATACATGACACAAAAATATTCCCAAATACCATATTAGTTTAGTGTATTTAGAAACTTGGAACATAATCTTCTAACTTGGTGAAATATCTTCAACATCTCTCATAAAGATCTTCCCCTTTAGTTTTCCTCCCTAAAAAAATTATTTATATCTCGGGGAAAAGAAAAAATAAAAAGGGTGAGATCAAATTCTCATTAAGGGTAAACATGAAGAACATCAAACAAAACATAAATATAAGAATGTGAAAACATGAACATAAAATTTTAATATCAAAATCGTGAGTCCTGAAATAAATTCTGGCCATAAATAAGGAATAGATCATAAAGGAACATTAACAATGATAAAATAGCATTGGCATAAAACATGAAATTTTTGAAAAAAATAACCACATAATATTATTTCCATGTTAGAAAAGTCATTTCTTCCAATACCATCATAGTAGAAAAAGTCCATTACTGAACTGAGTTTACTTGTCGTTCCAACCACGCATTACTGAACTAGATTTACTTGTCATTCTAGCCTTGTATTACTGAACCAAATTTATTTACCATTCTAGTAATGTTAATCTCATGAGATATAATTATTTACCCAATGCATTTTAGGGAGATATAGGTCCCACCCATCTAATAATGAAACCATTCTTATGTGTTTCACAAAAAACATAAAAACATTCACCATAGAATAACCCATGAAATAAAATGAGTTTCCTAAACACCATTCCATCATAACATAATCTATATAAAAGATAATTATATAATTAAAACAATAAAATAATATTAATAATAGGTACATAAACATAACCATATTTAAGAGTGTCATATTATATGGAAAATAATTTTTATAAAACACTTAAACTTAATTCTTGAGGAAAATATCCTTTCTTCTTCAAAAACATTTTCTTTTCTCAAAATTCCATAAAATTTAAAAAGAAAAGAATTTAGTTGAAAATAAACTTGAAATCTCATATAGGAAGATTTATAAAAATAAGGTGCCATGAAACCTTAAAATCCATTCATGCTATATAAGTTAAAAAACATTCTCCTCATACTTTTTCAGAAAAAGTCAAAAACTACCTCGTATGGTAAATAAAATAAAGATTACTTATATACCATGTATTAAAAGTAAAAAATGGGAAAAATGACTTTAAAAATGAATATAATAATAGATAAAATTTTATGAAAACCATTTTAGAAAACATGTACATGGACGATAAATATATCCCCAGTAAATACTTAAGTATAACCAATCTCAAATAAAAATGAGATTTCAAAATTATCCCTTACCTTAGGTCTGATTTCTTTCGTATGTGTCCAAAACTATTTTATAGTGGGTTTAAAAATATTATTAACTTGTAATAGAAACATAATAATATTTATGACAACCTATATGATTCACTTACGACTTTAGATTACCCGTTCATTTATCAATTCCATGTAAAAGAAATGTTTTGGTTAATAATCATTTTATATATCGTGCGTGTTTTGACTTGTTATTCTTGATATTATTACTTATATCATGATTTATGTACTTAAAATATGTAAAAAATTATTTATATATCATATATATTCAGTATACAAATATATATAATATATATATAAATGAAATGGAATACACCGTTCATGGAGACGGAAGACCGTTTGTACGCATGAACGCTGTTTGATTTTCCTTTTTGAATTGATTGGAAGTAAGTAAATGACATATATATATATATATATATACTTAAATAAAGTATCATTATTATGTCATATATTTAATTATTATTTATTATATATAATTCATAATCATTATTGAATGGTTATTGTGGGGAATAAATCACATCGCGTTATGGAGACGGTAGGCCGTACGTACGCACGAGCAACGATATCATTCCCTTGATGGTTAAATAGTATGGAATTGGATGGTATATTAATTTTATAAAATAATTATTATTATATATTAATTATTTAAATCCATTGTACTCATCATTATACCCATCCAAATTAAGTATTGTTGAATAACAATTACACTATGATGTGGAGACGATAAGCCATACGTATGCACACATGGTGATATTGTTATTTATAGGACGGATAAAAGGAGGTATAAGGTTATACAATAATTATAATAACATCTAATAATGTAAAATATACTGTATTTTTTACTTTATTATGGAAACAACATAAGAATAGGAAGTAGAAGAAGAAAAGAATTTTGAAAGACGTGATAAAACAATTACCTCTTTTTTGGGTTTCTCCTTTTGGAATGCTAAAAAGGACTTCTTAAGACAACTTTATTCCCAAAGGGTGTCCTCTAGGATGAAGTGAGGGAAGTTGAAATAATATTTGGGTATGGTTTGGTCATGCCAAAGGTATTTAGAGGTGTGATTAAAAGAGAAGTAGAGGTACCCTTTTATAAGAGAAGGGAGGGGCACCTTTGGAAAGTTTTGAAATATTAATTTATTATAAATTCATTTTTGGTTTATAATTTTCAAAAAATCATTTATTTCATATATAATATGAGTATGAGTCTAAATAATCTCTAACAATAAAATTTAGACATGAATTTATTTTATTTTAAACCTTATCATTTTGATTTATCCTTATTTAGTCTATTTAATTTTATTTTTGGTAAAAATATTCTAAATATTAGATGGTTATAAATATTTACTAATGTTTTTTCAATTGTCCACAATTATATAATTTATGAAATTTAGACCATATAATTTTCGTTTTGTAATATTTTAATTTTTTTGTGATTTTTATATAATTTAATAATTTTTTATTTTTATAAAATATCAATAGTGTCAATTTTGAAACTTTTCCTTTATTTGACTTTAAATAAAACACAAACAGAAGATAAATTCAAAACAAAATATTTAATACAATCCTAAAGTGTTATAGTCTCCTAGAAAATTATTGGATCACATTAATTATATCAACTGATATTTATTTTAATATTTTTAAAACCATTTATTTGATATTTCTATCAATAAAATAATTTCTACATCACTATTGTGTCATCATTAATGGTAACTATTTAATATCTAAAAATTCTAAATAAATTTACATGATATATATAATTTTATTATATTTTTTATAATATTTATTTTATAAGTTTTATAATGTTTTTTCACTATATTAAAATTATTATACTTATATGATATATGAGAGTGACATATTGTCACATTCTTTTGTTTTAATTATAATTACACCACTTTAATGGAAAAAAGTCCATTAAATGAATCAATTCCAACCCATTCGTGATATTGGTCAACTTTAATTCATCTAATTGTATTTTATCAGGTTTTAGGGTAATTTTATTATCATATTGTTAGTTACCCTAATTTACCCAATTTACCTTTAACTTTGGTAAATAAAAATTACTGTAGTTACGATTCATAATATCAAAAAAATAAAAGTAACTTATTAATATAATTTGGTCACAATGATTCCAAATATGAAATATATTTTTCATAATTCAAAACATATAATTTTTCAGAAATTAATTTAAAATAAATTCCCATTGTCAAAAACCAAAAAGAGGGTTTTTAAGAAGTAAAAACTTATCAAAAGATTGTCATATATTTATGTCCAATTTAAATTTGAAATTACTTCCAATGAAAAAATTGGATTAAATAATAACAACATAATGTATTTACACTTTAAAATCAATTAAAAAGATAATATAACTATATAAATAAATTAGACGAAAAAGTACTTTTGAATTAAAATGCAGTATTTTTCTTTATTCATCCAAATATGAATTTCATCAGAAAAATACCAAAATTTCTACAAAGTTAAATTTTGATGTCCCTCTTCAAATAATAAGTTTATTTTGTCAAATAAAATATATAAAAGTGTTAAAAACTATATTTAAAATTGCTTTACCATCAAAAGGTGAAAAAACTGTATTGTTTTTTGAAAAATACTTCTTTTATCTGAAAAATTGAATTTGTTTTTATATCATGTTATAGAAAATACATAACATGAATTTTAATGTTATATAAAATTAAAAATGTGGATAATAATATTCATAATAGCTAGTTTATACCCCATTAAATAATGATATTTTATTAATATATCATTGTTTAGTGAAACTCAGTATTGCGTACAATGCAAGCTATCGAGGAAGGTCTCTCTCGCGTGTAACACAAGCCAAGTTAGTGTTGCATGTAGTGAAAGATTCCTTTTTCATTTCATATAACACAATCCAAACATAGTTCTTTTATACATTGAACAAAATCTATACTCAGTATTGTGTTTATCGTACCCCAACTCGGTGTTGCATGTAACACATGACAAGTTGGTTTAGTGTGAAAACAATGTTTGACTTAGTGAATTTCAAGATATAAATGAAAATTTTAATATATTCAAATAAATGGTCCATAAAAATTTGGGGTGTTACACACATATCCCCTAATAACATGATTTTTTTAACATCCTTGAGGTTGATTATGATTGTCTTGATTTATTCCTAGGATACTCCTTCATATTGGGTGGAAGAACCATGATTACATTTCCTAGAGCTATATGAGATTATGTTATAGTGACAATGCTTGTTGGATGCTGAGATATCATCTTATACTGAGGTATTATTAATTATATATTTAATAATATTCATCCTATTATAAATTTATTCCAATTTCCAATGTATAGTCACCTATGGGATGAGACATAGGAATTTGACATTAGAGAGAAATAAGGAATGTTAAGATGTTGTCTGGGTTCCATCAATTACATATGTATTAGGTGGTATACCTAGTACACCCAAGATCCAATTCAATTCTATATTTACAAGTTTACTATATAATACCTATAATTTTATCTTACATTTAGTGTAGGTGAGTATGAGTGATCCTAGGGATATGAATTGTATCCCCTTATGGTGACGTTTCTTGCTCAGAGATACTTCCAACATTGGATGAAGTAGGTATGGTCGGACTGGGGTAGCCATCTAGCCGCATTTATGATATTGGTTATTTTTTTCAATAGTTATATGTTATTATTATATTTTAGTTTAGTATTTTTATACATATACACTTATTTTAATGGTTATATATGAGACTGGGTTGGTGGTTCCCTACTGAGTTTTATACTCACACCCTACTCGGGCTTCCATTGCAATTGGGTACCAAAGTAGATCTCACTTATCTATAGGTATGGAATGGGATGAGGACCAAGGTAATTAATTCTTGAGTAGGAAGGTTATATCATGTGGTATCAGGAGGCAGTGAATTGGTATTCACTAATACCTATGTGTCTTTATTTTTGGGCTGCTTCATTTCCTTTTTATAGTATGGAATATTTATATATTTTGTTTCACTTTAATTTTATTATTATTATGCATCATGTTTAGTTATTTTATGTTATTTTACTTACCCTAATATGAGGTCATAGTCTCTCCACAGACTCACCCTAGGAAACCAATACTAGTTAGTAGCCTCTAACGTATGGGAAGGCACACCAAAGGCCATATGGTGAATTTTCCCGATTACTGGTCATAGTAACCCAAGTGAGTCCTAAAACCACCCATTTATACAACATAGATGATGCTAGAGGGTGGGGGGTAACCCAATAGCCAAATACATATAGGTATTAGTTAGGTTACCCAATCTGACTAGTGGTATATATCAATGGTGTGTTCCATAACATGCACTGATAAAATTGCATAATTTACAGTGATATATATATATAAATATCACATTACCTAACATGGGTTATACATCATTAAAGGTTTTCTATACCATTAAAAACACATATTTCATCACCATTACATAACTCTACCTATTTAACTAAGAACAACTTATAATTCCAATAAACAATGCATAATTCTAGTTTAAAAATTATCAAATACATCTTCCCATTTCATAATCATTTTAAATTTTAACACATTATCCATTTACTACAATAAAAATTTATTTACAACATTACATTTAATCATTTTGTTTCAAAACCCATTTATCATTCATTCATTCCATATCTATGGAAAAACTAACTTTATCAAAGTAACAATTCAAACTTTACTAAACATTTATACCAATATACAATTCTCACATAATTCTAATTAAAAAATAATTATCATAGTTTCATACACTATAACAAATAAAACATATAACTGACCAACCTTATATCAATAAAAAATTTACAAGCTATTTAATATAACTAAATCAACCTCATCCATATACTCATGGAATATAAAACATGATAATATTACATTAATAATAGTAAATTAAAGTGGTTTCCCAAATCACCTAATTTAGAACAATTATTGAATCATCACATCATCGAAGAATAATATTTAGTAATCTAGTTTCCAATAAATTTATAATCCATTAATATCAATTTCACTACTAAAAAATACATCAATCAATTTCCTTGGTAAACAATTAAAGTCAAAGTATAGAATAAATGATAAAGTATAATGATAAAGAAAATCATACCTTGACTAAAATTGATCACAAATGGGATGGAACATAAAAATACACCAAAATAAAAAAACCAAAAAATAAAAAAAAAACCAAATGAGAAGAGAAAGATCCATTTAATTTAATAAAGAAAAGGACATATACTAAACCATGATGTTGTGTCTGAAAACATAATGCGATTTATGTATCCTACCCAAATCCAAAAAAACAATGGCACCCAAATCAATAACTTCAAAATATTTCATTGACCATTTGATTTAAAATTTCACATGTTTAACCAAAATCACAATGTGGTTTTATCTATAATGTAATAGTACTTATAAAACCTTCTTCAGACTATAATATAAAACTATAGATTCCTTCCTCTCAACCAAACCATATCAAGAAGATTGAAATAGAACCATTACATGGTTTTTACCCATTACAGATAATATCTTTTCTAAAATATATCTTTATACCAAGACATGAGCTATAAAAATATTCAATAAACCTTTTTATGGAAATATAAAAAAATGTAGTTTCACTTCCTACAGAACCTAATAGATACCACAATATTATCTTTCCAAATCAATATTTCACACCATGTTTATCCCATAAACCATTAATAAATGAGTGGTTCATAGAGTAAAGAGGTCATAACCATGGTGTGTTTTATTCAAAACGGAAATTCCTTTTCTTGTATTCTAAACTTTACCCTAAACTACTTTCACTTTATCCATATCCTTTAAAATTTAAAAAGTACCAAGAATATCTAGGCCTATATATTAGATAAATTAAAAATGATTATTCTTGTTGATAATCCAAAAAAATAAATCAAATAATAAAATTAGAAAAAATATAACTACCACGTTATATACCTCTAAAACAAGGCCATCTCAACCAAAAAATATTAACAATAATATCTTACAAAATGGAAAATATAACGTCGATCATGAGAAAATTACAATTAAAAAATAATGTTTCTTCAAGGATAAAAATTATAAACAAATATTTTTATTGAACTAACATCAAGGAATCTCACTCCTATGTACATTCCTCTAATGTACCACTCCTCTATAAAACTCATCATAACAGAGTGGGGTATCTTTAAATATCTGTCTATAAATAATTATATATATTTATTAGTCATTATATGAACACCTAATATTTTTCAATATAAATGTTTCCCAAATAAATTTCATAGTATATATCATCAAGGTACCTCTATAGTTGAAATATGTATAAGAAATCATGAACTCTATCTCTCCAGGTTAGAAGAACCAAAATATATGCTACTTCTCAAATCCACTTTAAAACCATGTATGGTATAAAAAATAATACATAATGCTTTCTTCTAAACCAAACCTCCATTAACCATTATAATGGGACTCCTTCAAGGAAAAATATAATTATCCTCAAAATATATGGGTTTACATTTTTGATTCCCATATGATAATATCATGACTATAGATAAATATTCCTAAACCATCTAGCTATATTTAATTGATTGAATGAGTCATCAATCCTCAAGAGTGGATACCCTTTCTTCATTTTCAAATGGTTAAACTTATGGTAATCTATGCAAAATACAAAAATAACCTCCATATTCTTTGAAAATAACAGTAAAACTCACCAATGAGATATGAAGGATTAGGTAAATCCCTTCTAGAACAAATTATAAATATGAATCTATAACTTCTAAAACTCAAAAGGTTTTATTTTATAAAGTAGCATATATATGGGGGAAAATTGGTTTATAACCCTATTATAAAATAAACTTCAAATCAATGGTTTAGTATCATAACCTAGTTATAAAAAACATCCATGAAATCCTTTATAACTATTGGTAAGTTCTCCACTAAGAACTTTATCAAACTCAAAATCAACCCTACCCACTATGCTATACAAGGATTTAATCTTCAACAATCCTTTTAAAATTTATATTCACTAATTTTTTTTACACATTCACCTTTCATATCTTTAAATATCCTTCACCTATAATAACAATAAATTAAGGATTACATAGAGTAAAACTAATACATAGCAATGATGATAAGGTATGATTATATATATAGATACAAAAACTCTTTAATTAATCTATATCACCCAAGAATAATCTCACACCCTCAACAAACCTCATACAATTTAAACTAACCCCTAACCAGTGTAAATGATACTAGGTATCTAGGAATATAGTCCACTTTATCTCTAAATAATCCAAATAAATAAACCGTAACCAAATATTGAAAATATCCCATGTTAATCGATGTTTTGACAAGGTAGAATCTAAATAGATCATACCTGAAATGATCTATAGTCCTAATTATTATAGAAGATTAATTATATAAATAATTCAAGGTGTTACACCTATACATCATCACAATTTATGTCATACACTACCTTACCCATACTCAACCCAAGTTCCCAAAGGGAGATAAATAACCCTATATTTTCCTCTCACTAATCCGTCTTATATTGATGCTATCAAAGATTAATGATCCAGATACTGTAGGCCTAGGTAAGAAATTACTACTAAGGTGGTATCTATAAATATTTAGGTCTATCTATTGATAGTTTTTCAACTCTACATTAAAAACTCAAAAATATTATATACTTATACTTATAGTGTTCACATCTACAACCAAAATATCACATGATGCTAGTGTTGATGGTAGAACACCGTGATCTACCATCTCTAAAGAAATAACTTCTAAAAATATTTTAACTTTTATGGGAATAAAATGAATTTACTATGCTCATATAGAAATTCTAATTCCTAAAACCATTACTCATTCTATAGGTAAAAAATACTCTATACTTCAGTAAATTTTGTAACAAAAACTCCAATATTGTTATCCTCCATGAACTATCCTATTCTTGATAAATCCAAAAATAAAAATCCATACTATTATGCTACATTTATCATGACCTAACATTGTGAGATCATTGTTTACCATATATATCAAAAAATTTCATATAAAGCACAAAATCCTATAATATAAAAATAATTTAATGACTTTTATTTTATTTATTTTAATTTCCCCACATTATTGGACTTAAAGTCGTGTCTCATAAATGAAGTTTATTATATCATGTCTATATTTTTACCCCAAAATCAGTAAATTATTTACTAAGAATATTTGGTAAATAATTAAAGTCCTTATATGAGATCATACGATCCCTTCTAAATCTTAGATAGTATCCTTAGCTCAGATCACATGCTAAGATTAAATGATATTATTTCTTTACCAAAAAAATTCAATACTCACTAGTTTTTACCCCAATACATCATAAAGGAAAACATATTATTGATATTAATCTTTCACGACCCTACCCCACTATAAATTTCACATAAAAAGTATAACTTTCTAGAACCTGCACTCTTAGATTCGGTGTTGAAATCGTAAACATTACATTTCCGGCTTTGATGTCTATAATTGTGACCCAATTTTTTCCATGAAAACCTTAAAACATAAAAAGGAAAAATTGGGCCACTTATATCCTTGAATAACCTTTAGGTTTAATTTTTTATATAATTAGGAAAAACCTTTACATAAACAATTAACAAAAAATTAAATTATAATTTCTCCTACTTAACCCAGATTGTATTTTTCACATTAATACATGAGCATCATCAATATAAAATAACTTATATACATAACTCATTCAACCTTATTCTTTATAACCTAAGGAAAAGGAAACATAATAAGGGCGAGTTTACATTTTTCTTAATGGAATATATAAGCATTAACAAATGAATTTCATCAGCGAGAAAAATAAGAACATATGGCTATAATGACATAATCAAAGTGTATGAGTATAACATTAGAATATTGATAATGATCAATAAACAAATAATCATAAATGAAAACATGGAATAAGTCTTTAATAAACGAATGTGTCATAATAATAAATAATCATGAGCCATTTTATATAAATCTTATTCAAATGAAATATCATAAACCCATAGAAAGCATAGAAAAACATATTGGTATCTTGGAACATCATCTTTATAGAACACTTATAGAACCCTTATAGCTGGAATAACTAAAACACCTACTTCCAATCTAATTATCAAGATAATATAATCATTATCGAATACATTGGATCACTATCTATAAGCATCCATTTTATAAGATATAACAGAATCACCTGATACTATCTGGGCACACCCATTATATATAATTTACAAGAACAAAAACATAAATAAAGTACATATATATTTCACTTAATCATAAAACTCATAAAAACAATCATTATTATTTAATAACATGATTAACCCAGGTAAAATAAATTGGTTTCATGTGAATCACTTTGAAACTTGATTTACCCATTGAAAAGAAATTAGTTCTATGACAATCTCTTTGAAACATGATTAACCTGTGGTAAAGAAATAGTTTTCATAGAAATATATTTCAAACAACATTATTCTATCTAGAGGAAGAATGAGGATAGAATCAATAGAAAGTATCCCCAATGGAGGATATATAACACTAAGGGGTTTTGATGCTGATGAATGTAAATACATTTAAAAGATCATTAAAAATATTTTTGAGTAAAATATAATTTTCATTTGGAAAATCACTTTTTTAAAACATAAAACATTTTGAAAATAATTTTATTTGAAAATAAATTTTAAAAATAGTTACTTTACATAATATTAGGAAAAACATTTCTTTAAAAATAAAATTTTAAACTTTCAAAGGAAGCTTCAACGATATGACTTTCATGATGAAGGGTAAATCTGTATATGCCATACATATTAAACAAACATTCCTTTTACACTATAAAATGTTTATAAAAGTTCCTTGGTTGGAAAATGACAATAATATTCCTTTGAAAAAATTTATAAAAAGATAAAATGGGTAAAAATAGATTTCATAAATTATTTTTAAAAGGTTAAAAACATTATTGAAAACATTTTTAGAAAACATGGTTTTTGAAGAAAACATATTTATCATCGAAGAGAGAAATGAAGTTAGATTTTATAAAGAACAATTTATCAAAAATTTTAAGTAACAAAGATTGAAAATATAATAAAATTAATTTAAAATATGATTAATAAATATATTATAAGAGAAAAAAATATAATTATAATATTTTAACATTAGATACTTAATCACCCACAATTCTGAGAAATGATAAGATTGTAACAAAATACTCTTTCCACTTTTGTAACATTGAATTATAACAACCATTAAGAAATAACATTGAATTAAACTTATAATATCATTAAAATAAGGATAATCATGATATAACCTGTAAAAGGACTATTATATAAACCTGATAAGAGAATATAGCTGTATAACACAACAAATGTCTCAAAGAAGGAAAATTAAGACACAAATCCATAACCTCTTTAGTAACTTTGAAACCCTAAACCCACATGAAAGAGAGATCATAAAATAGATATGTAAATCCCCATAAAATTAAGTATAATAATCATAAAATACATTAATGGTAATTATATACACTACACAATAAAAATATGTATTGAATATGGCATATATCTTATAGAAATAATAGTGAGATGAGAAAAACCCTTACCTCTAGTTTGATTCATTACTCTTTTTATTTATCTTCCTAAATAATAAATTTATATTAATTATTTAATTTAATTAGAAAAATTTTAAATTTTATTATTTATTTTATTTCTATTGTACACAAGTTATATATAATTACTTAATCAATTAAGTTTAAGTCAGATTTTTTGACCATATTCGACTTATGTGTCAAAAATGACTTTGGTAGGTTGAATATGGTCAAAGAGGTCATTAATTAAACATATACATAAAAATAATCATGATATAATTATCATATTTATACATAAATTACACTTTTAAAACCAATTATGAACTATTTTATGAAAAATAAACCAAATTTATGATCATGGAGACAGTATGCTGTATGTAAGTATGAGTAAAATTTCTATTTTTCAATGATCATTATAGAAAGAAGGTAAGTAACATTTATATTTACATAATGATAATAATATTATAAATACAATATTAAATAATTATACATACTTATAGATTCCATTCTTATTATGAAGTGATGATAAAATGATTCACATCGCTTCAAGGAGGCAGTAGTCTACACGTCCACAAACAAAATTATCATTTTTTATCAGCTAGTGAAAGGGTAAAAAGAAAATTATATATTATACTTCCAGTATGATAAATATTTCATTAATTTCATAAAAATTTCATTTATATCACATATATTTATTATCATTACACTTATTACCTTCTATGTAACATGTTAGTAAAAAAATTAATCACATCGCTTCCCGATGCGGTGGTCTGTTTTATACATAAGCGACGTTATCATATCTCTTATGGAATGGAATATAAAAATGATATATATTATATAATGAATCTATATGTATAATTATATTATAAATATAATATATAAACTTTATATCTATCATCATAACCAACCATGAGATATGATAATGGAAAAAAGAATGACATCATTTTGCGAGGGGATAGTCCACTGTACACATGAATGATGATTCTGTAACCCATTTTATGAAAGTGTGTATGGTTTTAGGTTTTATAATTTATGTAAAAAAATAAAACAATATGGAATATAATTAGGTTATTATATAATCATTTTATCATAATAATTTAAGGAGGTGAAGAAAGAAGTAAAAGAAAGACGCTCGTTGAAGTACATTACCTCTTCTTTGGGTATCCTCATAAGGTTTGCACTAAAGCCTTGATACATTAGATTTATTCCAAAAATAAGGATTATATGATTAGGATAGGTAATTTTAGAAGTGATTTGGGTTGATTTTGGACGATCTAAATGGATTGAGTGGTGTGAAGAAGGTAGGGGAGTGAGTGCCCTTTTATTGTCGAGGAGGAGTGACATTCTTATAAATACTCAAAATTATTCACTATTGGGAGGTAAATATTACCTAATGTGGATCCAATAATTATAATTAATGGGTTTTAGGGATTATATGGTCGATAAAAATCTCAAAAAACACAATAAAACATATTTTTTAAACATTATGTTCTTTAACTCCTAAGATTTCTTATTTTTTTTTGTTTTTTCATTATAGTAACTAGTCTTATAACCTAAGTAATTTATCCATTAAGAATAAATTAAAGTGGTAATTATTATATAATTTTTACCCACTAATTATATGTATCAAATCAAATTTAAAAAATAAAAAATATTATGTTTTTTTTGAAAATCAATTTTAACACATGCACATGTAAGGTGCAAAAACAACCTTTTAACTTAACCACCCTAACAGAGTTTTTTAGTATTTAGTGGTCAATATATTCATTATAAAATAATAATTGGTCCATGAATATAAAATATTGGATATTTGTTAACATTTAAAAATAAATTATCAAAATATTGTATTTTTTAGTAAATTTAAATCATTTAATAAAATATTATTTATTATAAAATAACATTAATGTCAATTTTGACATTATTTATTTAATTAGAATTTTTAAAAAAAAAATATAATTATGGAATTAGAATATATTATTATAAAACGTATGTAAAATGATATATTAATTTAAAAAATTAATTGAATACAACAATTAATTCAATTTAATTAACTTTTAATATTTTTAGTATCATTTATTTTAGTTAATTATTAACTAAATAATTATTACATTAACGTTTGATAAGTATTTAAAGTAATTAATTCAACTTGAAAAAAATTAAAATAAATTATCAAGATAGAAAAAATTAATTTATATTTCAAAATAATATTTATAACTGAACCTATATTGTTTTTTCCCAGTAACAAATCATTATAGAAATTAAAATGAAAAAGATTGATTTTTGTCTTTTTCATTAATTAAATTATTATATTATTCACTTTCATTAAAAGTGTCCCAAAAATCATAAAAATAGATCATAAGGTCATAAGTTTATAAATATGGCTAGATAATGTATGTTTGAAATTTTTTAATTTCATTTAAACCCTTAATTTTAAATTTTAATCCCTCAGTAAACTTGTCTTTTCCTTAATTGGTGTGATTAATTTTAATCATTTTCACTAATAATTATGGTAAAAAATTAAGTAGGAATTATTAGATATTATAAATTAATCTGATTCTAAATATTTAATCCATTTTTATATATTCAATTCATGTAGTGGATAAATTTAATTTAATATTAACCCCACAGACGCGGTGAGACAATGAGTTTTAAGAAGAGTATTTTTAGAAAAAAGTGATTCTATATTAACTCTATGATTAATAATAATAATTTTATGAATTTAAATTAATATTTAATTATATATAATGTAAAATTTTAATTTAAAACATTCCAAACTAAGGATTATTTTAATTAATTAAAATGGAGAAACATTATGCATTTTGAAACAGTTTTTAGAACAAACCATTTTAAACCCAAACACAAACTTATACTAAAAACCAATATAAAGTTGATTAAAGGTAATCAAGTTTATTAAATATAAATAATTAATACTTAAGTAACTTTAAATTATATTAAAAAACATATTGATACTTTTAGATTAATTAATTTATTTAAAATAACTTTTTACAAAAATCGATATTTTCAATATTCACTAAAAATCAATATTTTCCAGAAAATCCCAATACCTCACCCAAAGTAAATTTTGATATTAAAATTATAAAAATGAATTTAGTTTTATCAAATACATATTATAAATTTTTTAAAAATTTTTTATAATTTTTTTTCATGAAAAGCAATAAAAATCATTTTTGAAGAAAACATATTTTTAAAGAATAAAATAACTTTACTAAAAATTTATTGATTATTTTAGAAAAATTATCAGAAATTTATATTGAGTAAGTCATATATATATATATTTAATAAATGAGTTAATAGTATTCATACTCACCAATTTAACGACATTGTTATAATCATGATATATATAATGAGTCATTTAAGTTCAGTGTTGCGGGTTGAACACACCATCAAACATAAAAATATCAGGGTTTCATATAATTCAAGATAATATGACTGTTTCATTTTCTTTAAGATACCAACATTTTATTCTTTTAAAATCTCTGGGTGTTATATCCCCCTTTAATAAATTATATCTTCACAATTTAAACTTTATCTCATAAGTTAAAGGATGGACATTTGAAAACACTTTTATTATAAACCTATATCATAAAATGGTCAATAAAAAAATCCTATTAATAAGAGAAAAAAATAATTATTAAGGTATTATGGAATAACATATAATTAGGTTTCAAAATAGTAGAACATAGGTGGAAATAGAGAAAAATCATAAATAATTATAGAGAGTGATTGATGTCATTGATCACGAGAAAGTGATTAATCAATGAAAAGTTAAGGGCCTAAAAACCATAAATTAATGATGATCTAAAAGGAAATCGCTTCATTAAAATTAAAGTTACTAGGATAATAATTTGTTTCAAGATCCTCTTCCTATATTTGATTAATTATCTTACCATATAGACTAAGAGAATATGGAAATATACTAACTTGATGAGTGGATTTTCTTCCTTTAATTAATTTCGATTATAGTCTCATATTTTTCTCCAGACTATGTAACATCCCAACCTAGGTTCCACACAACAGTGCCCTGAGCCAGTCAGTCACATGACCTCAAGTGAGCCTCCCTATATGGTAGAGTCTGAAAAATAGCTGTGAGGGTCTAGTAGTTCATTCCTACAAAGACTATACCATCTTTTATCAGATTAAAACACCAATTGAAGTAAATAAACAATCGTAGAAGAAAATATAACAAAAAATAATAATGTCACAAAATAACTAAAAAGGAAATAAAATACTCAACTAAAAGGGAAAACATACAATTATAATATAAGTTTCAAGTGTTTATAATTAAACGAAAAGTAAAGACACTATGACTCCCCAAGGTGGTCCCAAACCATGTCTGTTTCCCTCCTCCATGATCCATTCTCAATCAGCCACATATCCAAGTGACTTTTACCTTATAAAGTCCTACAAAAATATAATCTATTCGGGTACTGATCAGGCACACCGAATAGGGTGTGAGTATAACTTAGTAGGCCACCACCAATGGTGTCTAAAACAAGTCTAGTTAAAATATTGTGCATGCAATTTTATATGAAAATAAATACAATTAAATAATAAAAAGTTTATCACATTTTCATTTATTCTTATCTAACTACATTAACTACAGGGTTCCCAAGGATACCCGTACCTCAATACTAACTTCATCTCATTGAAAATCCCAAAGTATTTACTAGGTAATATCATATCTTAATATCTGTTTCTTGATGAATCTTGAATTATTCAAGGTGTTATGATATCTCAGTACCTAATTCGACTCATGCTGGAGTTTGAATATTCTTGTGTGAGGCCATAACTCGGAGTGCCATTATTTACATTCTTTAATTTCACATTTATAAGACACATTTCCCAAGTTACCAATATCACAAATGTAAGTATGATGACCATGTCACCATGCTTACTCCTCAATATAATTACCTTGTTCCCATTCTGTTTACTCAAAAGTATAATGACCATGTTACCATGTATACTTCTAAATTTATAATGACCATGTTCCCATTCTCTTTACTTATATATATTATTACTATGTTACCATTTGTACTTATCAATTTAGAATGACCATGTTCCCATTATTTATCACATAATCAATTTACTAATTAATTATCTACCCCAGTCCCATTACTAATTAAACAATTAGTTAAATACATCCATTCCATTAATTAACTCAACAATTAACTAAGTGCTTAAAACCATTAATTAATTCATCAATTAAATAATCAATATCACAATTCATATTCCATAATTAAATTTATAGAATTAATTATCTCATTATAATCTCAAATTTCCAAAATTAATCGCATAATTAATTATTTAGATCATTTTATTAAAGGCACATAATTAATCCACAATTAATTATCTCAACTTAGCCATTTCAAAATATCATAATTAAACCCCTAATTAATTATCTAGATTACAACCCCTACATATTATAATAAATTTACCCAAATTAATTATCTAATAGGGAATTCCCTTATTCTCATGATTAGTTCCCAAATTAATCACCTATTTAAACAAAGCTTCGATAAATCAATTGGTCAATCTAATTAACACAATTCAAGAAAATCAATTACTAAAGGATGATAACAATTATACAAATTTTTATATACATATCAAATCCATGACTATGGGAATTAGATTTAGACCACCTACCTAAATTCATTTATGGATGTTTTCCCAACTAAAATCCTTAAAATTCGTGCAACACAACGTGCTGACAAAAGTTATGAATCTAATTTCCTAAACCAAAATCAAGATCAAAGACATCAAGATCTCAAAAATATAGATCTAGATTAAAAATCCTAGATCTAGATCTCATAACATAGTTTTAGATATAAGGAAATAGAGTATATCTTCCATGAAAAGATCAAGTAAAGATAGAAGAAATATCAAGAGAAGCAATGAGATGAAATCCACTTACCAGGAGAAGAGAGGATCTTCAATTCAGGCATTTGATCTCAAAGAACAATGTTTGTAAGGCCTTGGAATCCCTCTGGGTTGATGGGATAACCTCCATTTACCATTAAGAAAGTAAAATACTGTGTTAGGGATGCATATGAGGTAAAATAGGTCATTAAAAGTTGAAAATGAGTGAGATCCACAATTCTATGATCTCACTGTCAGCCTGCACACAATTAGATGAATTATGCGCTAACTGTGTATTATCCACTGATTCAAGGGGAAGCTTCACATGGATACCTCACATGACCTCTCAAACCATTATTTAACCATGTTTAATCCACTGTCTCAGAAGACCAGAGAGAGCACAATTTTCCCTAGGCAGTTGCGTGGTTTGTACAAACCGTGCACCAAATGTGCATATCCTCTTTTCTCAAATTTTTTTCTTAGACTTCAGATAAACACACCCCAAGATATAACTCTAATCAATGATACTTAAGTAAAAACAAAATTACCTAAAATCTCACATAATATAACTTCATAAAAGTTCAGGGTCTTACAGACTATGCATATCAAGATTGAATTTTTAATTACTAAAGCACTAAAATAGACTTTTAATGGACCACATAATCCCCAAAATCATAACGAGAACTTCCTCCTATGTTTCGAAATTAACAAAAATGAAAATGGTTAGAATATGGTAAGATAATACCTAAAAAAATAATCCTTCATAAATTAATCTCAAAATTTCAAAAGTAATACCCAAAGTTGAAAATAAATCATTCCATATATAAAAATCCTTAAAATTATTTAAAAATTTCTTGACTAAGTTCAAAACCCAAACATTAGAAGGATTTGATCATATATTTTTCTAAGAAAAATCAACCGTTATTATTTAAATAAAATAACATATGTTTCCATAATAAACATAATATTTTACTATAAAAATTTTAAACTTACTAGGACAATTTGTAGGCAAGCGGTAGGCACTACACCCTTATTACCTCTCGGTTGTGGGTTCAAACCCCACGACCTTTTCAAATGCAATAGGTTTTCACCCAACCTTCAGGTTGTCCTTTTTTTCTTTAAACATGAAAAAATAATTCCTCCCTAAATAAATATTTACGTTGGTTCTAGTGGTAACAAATACTCCAACCCAATGAAATGTCTCCTAAAATGTTATTAGTAACCTCAAAATCTTTACTACTTAAAACCCTTAAATGAGGTGTCTAATAATTTGAACTTATGATAAACCTTAATATTATAAACCTATGATGGTATACATAACTTATATGATAAAATCACATGAAAAAAATACTAATCTACAAAGTTATCGAAACTCACCATTGATACTAACTATAACAACCCAAAACCCAAATTCTCATATTCAGGGCTAAAATTGTAAACTTTACATTTCTGTCTTTGATGCTGATAATTGTTACCCAATTTTTTCCATGTAAAACATACAAAATCCAAATGAAAAATTGGATCACACACATACATAATTACCTTTTAGGTTTAGAGTTTTCTAGAATTAGGGAAAAATCCTACTTAAACAATTCACATAAATTTAAAAGATCGTTTATTCCACTTAACTAAGATTTTATTTTTCTTATTAAGACATAAATTTCATTAATATTAAATACCTTCTAGATATAACTTGTTAAGCCTAATTATTTATAACACGGGGAAAAGGAATCATAATAAAGTTGGGATCGAATACTGAGTAAGGGAAAATATAATCATTAACAAATGAATGTCATCAGTGATCATAAGAAGAGAATATGGGTATGATGATATAATCCAAGTGAATGAGTATAACATAATAATATTCATACACATCAATACCTAGATCATCAAACATGAAAACATGGAATAAGTATTTAACAAATTAGTGGTTCATAATAATCAATAATCATGATCCATGTATATAAATCTTATTCAAATGAAACATTATAAACACATATAAGGCATAGAGAAAACATATTGGTATCTTGGAATATCCTCTTCATAGAACACTTACAGAACCATTATAGAACCATTAGAGTTGGAAAAACCATAAGGAAAACTTCTAATATAATTATCTAGATAATATATTTATTACCCAATGCACTAGAGAACTATCTGAGTGTATCCATCATATAATCTATAATGGACCAACCAACACTATTTGGGTGCACCCATCTAATATAATGTCCAAGAACCACAACATGAATGATGTATATAGATCTTTCAATTCATCATAAAACTCATAGAAGAAATTATTATTCCTTTATAACTAGATTTACCAATAGAAAAGAAATGTGTTTCATTTATATATATTTGAAATATTATTTAACCATGGAAATGAAACAGGTTCTATAAAAATATCTTTGAAACATGATTAACCCATGGTAAAGAAATGAGTTTCATATAAATACATTTTAAAAAATATTATTCCATTTAGAGAAATAATGAGGATGGTATCAATATAAAATATCCCTAGTGGATGATAAGTAACAATAACGTTTATTGAAAATATTTTTATTTGAATTTTTTTAAAAAAATAATGAAGGTACATAATATTTGGGAAAAAATTTATTTAAAAACAAACTCATAAACTTTAAAATTAATCTTCAAATAAATGATGTTCATGATGGAGGGTAAATCTATACATGATGTACATGTTAAACAAATATTTCTTTTTCACTAATAAAAGTTTTAAAAGTTTCTTGATAGAAAAATAATAAGAATATTACTTTTAAACATTCATAAAAAGTAAAATTGGGTAAAAATACATTTAATAAATCATTTTTAAAAGGTTAAAAATATTTTTGAAATCATTTTTAGAAAACATGGTTTTGGAAGAAAATAGATTTCTGACTAAAGAGATAAATGAAGTCAGATTTTATAAAAAACACTTTCTAAAAAGTTTTAAGTACCAAAGAGTTTAAAAATCGTAAAATTACTTAAAGAATATAATGATTAAATATATGGTAATAAAATTTAATATAATTTAAAGATTTCTACATGATAGGATTAATCAAACACAATATCGATAAACGATGATGATTATAAAAAAAACTCTCACCACTTTTATAACATTGAATCATAATACACATAAAGGAATAAAATTAAATTAAACATATAATATCATTAAAATAATTATAATCATGATATAACTTGTCAATGTTACAATACATACACCTCATAAGATATGAGAGTTCTATAACATAACAAATGTCTCAAAGAAGGCAAATTGAGGCAAAAATCCCTTACCACTTTGATAACTTTGAAACCATAAATCCCATGAAATAGATATCATAAAATAAATATTCAAATCCCCATAAATTTATTTATAATAATAATACAATACAGTCAGGGGTATTATATAAACCATAAAATGAAAATAAGTGGTGAATATGGCATATATATCGTAGAAATAAAAGTGAGATGAGAAAAAACCCTTACCTCATATTTGATTCGTCACACTTGTTCTTTATATATTGGAATAATAAAATTATGTCAATTATTTACTCAATTTATAACCTTTTTCAACTTTATTATTACTTTTATTTCTCTTATAAACATGTTATATATATGTACTTAATCAATTAAGCATAAGTCGGATGTCTTGACCATATTCAGCTTATGTGTCGAAAATGAATTTGGAAGATTGACTATGGTAAAATAAGTCATTAATAGTACATAAAAATAAAAAAATCAGGAAATAATTATCATTTTTAAACATCAATTATACATTTCAAAACAATCATGAATGATGGTGAGGATAAACAAACTGATGTTATGATCATGGTGATGGTAGGACATACGTACGCCTGAGTAATGTTTCCATTTTTTATTGATCATTATGGAAAAAAGGTAACTAAAATTTATCATTATAGAATGATTATAATATCATATATAATATATTATTTAAGTATATATAATTATATATATCATTCTTATGATGAGGTGATGAAGAATAGAACCACATCACTTCGAGGAGGTTGTAGTCCACACATCCCTGAATGATGTTATTATTTTTTCAGTAATTGAAAGGGTAAAAAGAAAATGATATATTATATTTAATTAATAATAAATATATAATTAATATAATTAATATTTATTTTAAATCACATATATTTATTATATTTACCCTTTATTACCTTCCATTTAATGCGTTAGTGAAAAAAGAATCACATCACTTCGCGAGGCAATAGTTTGTTGTACACACGTGTGACGTTATCAAATACCTTATAGAATGAAATATAAAAAGTTTATATATAATATAATTACCCCATAGTTATAAATATTTTATAAATATCATATATAAACTTTATATCCATTATCATACCCAACTGTGAGAGGTAGTAATGGAAAAACTAATGTCATCATTTCGCAAGGCAGTAGTCCATCGTATACACGAATGATGATTTCATAACATATTTGATGGAAGTGTGTGTGGTTGTAGGTAATAAAATTAAAATAAAAAAATCCTAGTATATTTTATATAGTTATGTTATTATATCATCATGTTTTAAATATAATTGAAGGAGGTGGAGAAAGAAGTAAAATAAAGATGCTCGTTAAAGAATATTACCTCTTCTTCAGGTATCCTTAGGTTTTCACTAAATCTTTGAAAGGTTGAATTTATGAACAAAATAAGTATTTCAGGATGAGTTTAGGTAAGTTATAAAGTGATTTAGGTATATTTTTTATGATAAAAATGGATTTATAGGTGTGAAGAAGTGAGGAGAGTGAGTTCTCTTTTATAGTTGGCGATGAGTGACATTCTTGTAAATAATTAAAAGTATTCACTATTGAGAGGTCAATATTACCTCAAGTGGACCCAATATTTATAATTAATGGGTTTTAGGCTTTAAATAGTAGATACAAACATACAAAAAATAATAAAACATATGTTTTAAATATTTTGTTCCTTAACTCCTAAGTTTTCTTATTTTTTCATTTTGGTTTTTCATTATGGTAACTAGTTTTATAAATTAATTAATTTATACATTAATACTAAATTAAAGTTATGATTATTAGATAATTTGTAACCATATATTATAATTATTAAATCAAATTTATCAAATAAACATCCTATGTGTGTTGAAAATTAATTTTAACATAAGTGCATGTAATGTGAAAAAACACCCGTTTAACCTTAACCTCACTAACATAGTTTTTTACTATTAAATGGTTAATATAGTCACTATAAAATAATAATATTTTTAAAATAATAGAACATATTAGATATTTATTAACATTTAAAAATAAAGTTTAATAAGATATGTTTTTTAGTAATTTTAAATCATTTAATAAAATATCATTTATTATAAAATTACATTAATGTCAATTTTTACATTATTAATTTAATTAGAATTTTAGAAAAAATAAAGAAAATGGTGGAATTAGAATAAATTATTCCCAAACTTGTGAAATATATTCATTTTAAAAATTAATTTAATACAAAGATTCATTAAATTTACTTAACTTTTAATAGTTTTAATATCATTTATTTTAGTTATATATTAACAAAATAATTAACTGAGTTTTCATTTCATAATTAATTAATTAACGCATAAAAAAATTAAAATAAATTATATTTATATAAATAAATAATTTATATTTAAAAATAATATTTATAAATAAACCTATATTATTTTTGTCCCTATCCTAAAGCATTATAGAAATTAAAAGGAAAAGGCTCCTTTTTGTCTATTTCATTAATTAACTTATCACATAGGTCAATTTCATGGAAAAGTGTCCTCAAAACTCATAATAATAGATCATAATGTCACAAGGGTATAAATATGTCCTGAAAATGGGTGTTGGAAAAATTGGTAGGCTATTTTAACCCTTATGTTTAAAGTTTAAGCCCTCAGTAAACTCATTTTTACCTTAATTACAATGATTAATTTTAACTATTTTGACTAATAATTATTGTTAAAAATTATTTTGGACTTATTAGGCATAAAATTATTATAATTCAAAATATGTAATCTATTTTTTCATATTCAATTCATAGAATAAGCTAATGATAAAAGTGAATAGGAGGGGCTGAAAATTCTCATCTAATATAGAATAAGTTAATGGTAAAATATCATCAGTTGAATATGCCATGAATTACATAATAAAAAACCCAATAAATAGGTTTATTTTAACTATTTCAAAGAAAATAATAGCTAAAATTTCAAAATAAAATAACTTATCATATATGGTTGAACAATAAATTTTTAATAATATTTACAGAAACAAATTGCATCATAAATCTCATAATAATTGAAACCTTGTAAACACTATAACATAACTATAGTACTAACACTAATATCTTAGGTAAATGTGAAATTATATTAGGTAAACACATTTCAAGGTAAGGTATTGAAACAATGAATCCTAAATATATCATTACATCACCCCTAAGAAATTATTCATCAATTATACAAGAAATAAAAGCTAAATAAAGGATCCATTTTGTATAAACTCACATAAGGTTTTACTCACTTTATTTTTATGGGGTATTTTGAGTTAAAATATATGTAATTAAATAGTGTAGTTTGACTCATTAGTGATCAGACTAGAGATGTCACATGGCCTCAAGCATTCCTCCCTATATGCCAGAGGATTCTGACTAGAAATGAGGGTATAATCTATACAGTGGGGACACTATGAGATCGAATTAGAGTAAAGAATTATAGTATAAATAAACAAAAAACAACAACATAACCATAGTTTGTATAATAAATAAATAAACACAATGATATATCATAATGTAGAATAAAAATTCATTCAATTATACAGATAATGATCGTCCACTAGATTGATCATAGATACGAAATATTCCAAAAATAAAATGAATAGAAACACCCCTACTATCATCCTTGAGCCTCAAACACCCTATATCCACATATTATGAATATATAATATCCCAATCCACTATATGTTCTATGATGAACCTAAAAGATGATATAAGGTCTATACACACCCCAAGGTACCCATATAGGGTTTGAGAAATACATCTTAGTAGAGTATCACCAAGTTCCCCTAGTATACACCATAAAATATATGTATGCATGAAGAATAAAATAAACATGTCACATAAGTACCTTGTAAATCATTCATTAACTATGATACCATGAATCCTTACGTTTCAGGTTATAGGGTGCTAACCAAGACACCACAAAATTTGATCAAACCTGCTTCAACACCATTTTGGAAAATCATTATTATCTCATCTCATCACCTCATTCCATTGCACCTCATGTCTAGTCTATACATGAATATATGGGGTTGGGTGGTGTTCAAACCTTGACCTAATAACCTCAAACATTAGGCATGTTTATATATCCACATCTTAAACCATCACCATATCGACCAAGGAAAGGTCCATCGATGTCACCTCACATCGTACCTCTAACCAACCTCTAAGGTGTTCCTTAAACCAAGTATCCCTTAGATAACTATCTTACACTAACTATATCCCATATCATATCCTGATACCACACAAGGTCTCTAATCAGGTCGAATATCACACTTTTCCCTTGGGAACATAGTCATTGGGAGATCTCAAATCACCTTACCTTAGTTATAGGAGGTCGAACGTCATCCTATCTATTCCCCTTATCCACTCAAAATCCATATCTATTAAACCCAAACCCATGAAACATGCATGAAATATGAAAATAATATATAATAGGCTTATTATATTGTATTAAAGGTACCACCTATCTCCATTATATAGTCATAACCCATTCTAAGATTTTAAAATTTTTGGCCAAGACCATCCATGCCTCATTTAATTCCATACATGCATATGAGCTCTTGAAACCATCGTTTTATTGAAATTGTGACCAAATGATCATATAAGGTCCATGAGATTCCCCCAAAACCATCCCAAGTGAAACCCCTATCACACAATTCTTGATTATCCATTTTTTTATAATTTTAAAAAATACATATATATAATTAGGGAAGATGATTACGTTCACTAAAATTAAAACATAATATGGGAATAAAGGATCTATGGATGTCCTCTATAAAATATAAAAAAAATACTCATTAACCTCAATCAATTCAACTATGATCCAATGGAATCGACACTAAGTCCATAAATAGGATTGAATAAAATCATAGGGTAGTGATGGGAGAACCAAGAACCAAAGAAAATAGAACATATAACCTCAAATAATTGTTAAAACTCACCTATAATCACTCAATTTCAAGGGGGATCAAAAGAGAGTAAAGGGGGTAATAACTAGAAAATAAAGGAATCACCGAGCCCTATATTTGGTTAAAACTAGAAATCCCTAGACCCATAGAAGGTAATTTTTTAATCGATATAACACCCCAGCACCAAATCCACCGGCTAGTTGGTGAGACCAACCAACCTATAGGGCCACTAGAATAACCAATGGATAGACATTGGTGACTCACTGGTTAGCCAATGGCCACTAATACTGATTTTTAGCAGCCTTAACCACCTGACCCTTCCTCCAATGATTTCTCAAACCTCCAGGTCACCACCCGGTCCTTGAACCCCATCCAAAACACCTCTTATAGACAAATAAAATTATAAAAAACTAGGTAATATATGAAATAAATAGATTTGATGAGTTATAATCATTTTTTATGGATTTATGTACATCATAGTTTTATAAAGAATTTTATAAAGGTTTTTAGTTGAAATAGGAATAATTTTATTTAACCAAACTATATTTCCATGAATTACATAGTCTTATTTAAAAGATAAATTTCTTTACTATAGAAATTTAATTTTATAAACATTAATTAATTTTTCTAAATAAGGCATCAAATATATCTTAGGATTAATATTTTGTATTTTTATGAAAAGATTGATTTTTGAGTGAATAGAGAAAAATGTCATTTTTTTGAAAAATTGTCTTTTTTTCATTAAAACCAGTAATTTAAAAGTACCATTATGTTTCATATTTTCTTGAAAGTAAAATAAAATAAATGTTATTAAAATTAATCCAAATAATTCCATATGAATCAATATTATATTTTTTTGGTATAAATAAAATTTTAGGTTTAAAAACAAAATTATCTAAAAACCAGTTTTCATTGCATTTTGTGAACTAATATTAAAAGTAATTTCTAATAATTATAAAAAATAGAAAATTTAAAAATTTATTCCATATTTTTAATTTATAGGTTCAAATTTCATAATGAGGTCAATTTCATTTTGGGTCATGATGAATAATAACCATGGTAAAAATGCGTCACCATGGTAAATGGTAAATTAGGTTAATGAAGGTAAAAATAATTGATAATTTTACAAAATATTTCTTAATTATAATTAGATGATTATATTTAAACCCTTATAAACTTATATTCTAAATTGGATAGTTTTATATTTACTTTCCCATGATTAAGATTTTATAATATTTAAATTTTTAGAAAAATTACAAGTCTTCCACTCCCCTCACTTATAAATGGGAACCTCCTATCCTCCCTCTATTACACCTTTTAACCACTCTAGTTTGTCCAAGAATATCCCAAAACTCTCCCAAAACTCTCTTTCAATGTCATATAGATCCTGTTATTCTCAGAAGACTAATCCTAGTAGGATTAGTGTATAATCCAAAGGGAGATATCTGAGGAGAGGTTATAAGTCAGAAATGACCTATTTAAAGTTTATTTATTCTTATAACTCATTTAAATATTGTTCAACCATGACGAAATACTAAAATCAGTATCTTATATATAAATAAATTTTATAATGATTATGATTGTCTCCTTTTCCATCTTATGGGAAATGAAAACATTGATCATGCGTATGTATGTACTACCACCTCTATGAAGTAGTATTTTTGTATAACTATATAATATCGATAGTTAAAATGGTGTAAAATGAATATATATTATATTTGTGAAATAATTTTTTTTATAAAATGGATATATTACTTAACTTCTTACCCATTCCATCTGTTGTAAATTAATAACATCACCCTAGCATATAAGTGGAATACCACCTCCGTGAAGTGATGTGATTCATTTTCACTATCAACTTATAAGTACAACCATAAGGAATTAAATAATGAAGAAATATGAAATTTATAACATAATTATTATTCATTAAAAGAAAAATATTATCTAATTCTTTTATTTTACTCCTATTAGAAAAATGTAAATGTCATTCATGCGTACGAACAATCTACCATCTCAATGAAATTATATGGTTTGTTTTTCATGACCTATTTATATGGTTAGGTTTAAAATTGTAAAAAATATATACATAAAATTATTATAAAATGTTTAAGGCATTGGAGTTAATGAAACCATAACCATTTTGAACATGATAAACTCATTAATGATGTTTGGAGTTTATAAAATGAAAGTCCTCAAAACGTCCAATGTGAAATTAACTATTTTAGTTACTAAATAAAACATGGTAATTAATGAATTAAAAGGAATAATAATAATTAAATTAACATGATTTTTTTAATAAATTAGAAAAATAATATAATTTTTTTATTTAGGAGTTAGAGAACATACAACGTTAGATGGGACTTATGGTAAAAGATTTTATTTTGAAGAATTACTTAAAATATTTTAAACTCTCTCTCTTTTATATCCATATTCTTTTAAATGTTCCAAGAACGTTATTATTTATGATTAAAATGATGTTTAAGGTAAATTTTGACTATATTTGACTTTCTTCAAAAATGTTAAAAAACCATTTTATAATTTTTTATATGGGTTAATTTTAAAAATTCTTTCTAAATTATAAAAAGAAAGTTTTTTAACATATATGGATTGACTAATTTTCCAACAATTATATCTATTATTCATTATCAATATTCATTTAAATGTTTTCATGGTTACTTTAAAAGAAATTATTTTTCATTATTTTCTAGTATTTTTTAGTTTTAATATATTTTTTTAAGGAAACAATTTTTTTTCATGTTTATAAGATAACAAAATGTGTTTTGATTATGTGTACAAATAAGTTTTCAAAGGTTTTATGATGAAAATGTGTAGGATTATAATTTTTTTCTTAATTATATGGTACTTTAGAATTATATATGATGATAACTGAGCTTGATATATCTCATGATGATGGGTGAGCCTGATATCTCTCTCCAATACATTGAGTAATAAATAGAATTTGAAGGTGCTAATGAGGGAGATAACCAGGTAGGTTACTCCTATGGAATTATATAGGATTCAATCATTATGATAGGGTTTAATAATTAGTGAATGTAGGATATAAATATGATGCTCTAAGATACTTATATTGTCCCTAAAAAAGGGGTTTTTATGGAAATCATTGAATTTCAGAAAGTAAAAAAAGTTTAAGGGCGAAAGGTTTGTTTTTTTCAAAGGAATGTTTATGATTTTTCTCATACCTCAAGATTTATTCCTATGATTTTTAATGGGTTTTAATAGTTTTATTTGAGAAATTTTTTATTTTCACTTATGGAAATGTTTTATTTATTTGATCAAAGTTTTATTGTTAAAAAGTTAGACATCCTCATTAGTTTTTAGGTTCTTTAATGGAATAATTGGATTCTTTTTTTATATATCTGACTGATATATTTTTTCTCATCCCATATTTTTAATTGTTCTTCATAGGATCTAAGGAAGAGTTGAAATTTTATCATGGTTAATATTTCCATAATGGTGGCTTATCTTAAATGAAGCAAAGATATCTTGAATGGAGAATGTGTGTAAAATTAAAGCTCTATTATTATGAAAAATTTATATTACGTGAAATTTTATTCTTTCATATGTAATGCTTTTAAATATTTCTCTAAAAATCTAAATTTAAGGGATAATATAAATGTTATAAGGTGTAAAACATATTATAAATCAATTAATTATGGGCTGAATAAGTCATAATTAATTATAGTTGGTATCATAGGAATGGTTTAGATACATTAATAGGTTAGAATAATGTTAAAATACAATTTAAAGAGACTATAATTTAAGGTTATATTATCATGAGATTTATTTCAAATAATTACACATTTCTTTTTGTAATCTATGTATATTTAGAATGGGTTTCTATAGAGGAAACATGGAAGCTGAAGTAAGAAGGCATCAAGAGGATAATGAACTTTCGAATCAGAAACCTTATGGTTGGATTAGAGAAGTTTATTATGGTGTTGAATCAATTGATGCAGGATATTAATGATGAAATCCATCTTATAGAGAGAGAATAAATCATTTATAGAGGAATATGTATGCAGTGGAAGATTTCATGAAACAACACCCTATGAAATTCAGTGTATCTTCAGATCTGATAAAATTTGAAGGATGGATCAATTATTTGGAAAATATTTTTAAAGTTTTAGGATGTATGGAATATTAAAAAGTAACTCACTTTATTTATTAATTAGAAGGTAATGACGATCGATGGTGGTATCTAATTAAAAATACTAGATAAAAATATAAGATTGATATAATGTTATGACTAAACTTTAAATATGTTTTTCTTGAGAAATATTTTTCTAACATTATTTTTATTAGAATAGAAAGTCAATTTTTAGAGTTAAATAAAAAGTAAGAAGTCTGAGAAGCTTATTATTAGGGAAAATTTACCAGAATTTTTCAGTATGCACTGAATTTTGTTCTGGACCACGAGTGTTAAATTGATGGACTTTACATAGGTATAAAACTAATTTTATGAAGAGTATTGGATTTTCATGAATTTAAAAGTTATAAGGATATTTTTCTTGTATTGAGAATGTTGAGATGGAGTTCTCTAACACTTATGTACTTCATGATGAAAAATGTAAGAAACAATCAAAGTAGAAAGCAATGAAGAAGAATTGAAATAAAAAATTTGAAGGTAAGCTCCCCAAATGTTACAAATGGAGAAAAAGTGACTTTAAAGAACATTTGGTACAATCAAGAAAGTGATACCAATTTAGTAATATTGTTCATTTGTATCATGACTATAAAGAAAAGAGTTACAATCATCATAGTAATTTGAAAATAGATAGTTCATTAGTGGTGAGATGTTTTAGTTTCAAGTAGTTGAGTAATTATGATAATTTATGTCCAAATGTAGTTAATAAAGGTGGTAATCATCAATTCTTATAGTTGAAAGGTGCGTAAAAGTATTTTTCTATTATTAGGGAATATTTTGTACCATTAAATGAAGTTGTGTATTCTCCAGGGTGAATAGTATTTTTCAGATATTGATCTTAGGTCTGAGCATCACCTATTGAAGGTTAAAGAGGAAGAAATTATAATGGTAGTGTTCTATAATAGGTATTATCAATATAATTTTTTTGTTATTCTTTTAAGTTAACAAATTCACCTTCTAAATTTATGGATCTAATTAATAGAGTGTTCTATGAGTATTTTGATAAATTTTTGGTTGTTTTTTTTTTCAATTATATTATGTTATACTCTAAAATCTATGAATATCATTAAAAACATACAAGGATTATTTAAAAGTCTTTAAAAGGAAATAAGATATATACAAAATTAATTAAATGTGAATTTTGGTTAAAAAATATTTCATTTCTTGGGAATTTTCTTTCTAATGATGGAATAAATATTGATACCATTAAAACTAAAGTTGTAGAAGAGTGCCCAAGGCATAAAAATATCCCTGAGATTTGAAATTTACTTAGATTATTGGGTCCCTATCAACATTTTGTTGAGAATTTTTCTCTGTTATCTATCCTAATAACTAAGTTAAATTGAAGAGGTGTTAAATTTATGTGGACAAAGGAATGTGATAAACCATTTTAGGAATTGAAAAAAAGATTGATTAATGCTCTATTATTATCCTTTCCAATATGAAATGGTGAATTTTTTATTTATAGAGATGATTATTTAAAGGGTATTAGTTATTTATTAGTGTATAGATACCAAGAAATATCATATAAATATTATCAATTGAAAACCCATGAGAAGAATTATCCTACATAGGACCTTGAGTTGTCTACTATAGTTTTTCTTTAAATATATTAAGGCATCATTTAGAAAAATGAAAAATGAAAAATGAAATATATAACGATCATAAAAGTTTAAAGTATATATACACTCAAAATGAGTTGAACATAAGATAAAGAAGATGTATATATCTACTTAAGTATTATTATTACACAATTAACAATCATCCAGTCAAATAAAACATGGTAGTTGATGCCTTGAGTTAAAAATAAAATTCATCATTAACTATGTTATTTATGGAACCTGATCCTTTAGTTAATGACTTAATGAATGTTTTCTTGGAAATTGTGTATGTATAAACTTCTAATCTTTTTAATTGGGTATCAACATTGTTATATTTTTTTTAGAAAAAAATTAAGAAGGCTTAGAAAGATGATTTTGGTTTCCAGAAATAGAAGAATCATTCAATAAGGGCAAGTTTCATGGGTTTGACATTGAAAAAGAAGGTGTTGTAAGATTTAGAAAGAGGTTATGTGTGAAAAGTGATTCTCAATTGAAGAAGGAATTATTATGTTAAGCCCACATCTCTCTAATTTACATTTATTTTAGAAATAATAATATGTATATAGAACTTTGAGAATATTATTTATGGGAAGGTATGATGAAATACATTGCTGATTTTACCATGAAATGTTTCACTATTCAACCAGTTAAAGCTGAGAGATAACTACTAAAGGGGATGCTTTATCCTTTTCTAGTTTCTAAAATGAAATGTAAGAATATATATATATATATTTAATGGTGTAATTTTAAAATTAATATTGAATATTTAATATGATTTTAGTTATTGTTTATTATTCAACTAAATCAGTGGATTTTCTTCCTATTTGAGATACCATGTCTTTGAATTAAATTAATATAATTGATCTTAAAAGGATATTAATATTAAAAGGAGTATATCACTTTATTATATATGATCATGATACTATATTTACTTTATTTTTTGTAAATGACTTCAATAGTTGTTGGGTACTGCATTAAATTTTAGTATATCCTTTCATATTTATTTGGATGGATAGTTAAAAGGAACAATTCAGTATTTTGTAGATATGATTTGGGATTCATATTTGTTTTATTATGGAATTTGGGATCAAAAAATTTTATTGATGGAATTTTCTCATAATAATAGTTTTCATTCCAGTATACAAAATGAAACTTTTGAGGAATTATATAGAAAATGGTACCAAACTCTAATATTTTGGGATGAAGTAAGTAGAATAAAGTTTTTATGACAAGAACTAATAGAAGAAATTATAAAGAAAGTAAAGATGATTATTAGCATGATAAGATATCTTAGAATAAGAAGAAGAGTTATATAGATCACTGGAGGAAATATATATCATTTAAGGTAGGTGGTCAAGCTTTTATTAAAGTATATCCATAGAAAAGTGTTGTGCATTTTAATAGAAAGGAAAAGTTAAGTCCAGGATTTATTAGACTATATGATATTATGGAAAAGTTAGGACTGGTTTATTATAATTTATGTTTATCTCTGAGTTTATCTCATCTTTATTATGTGTTTCATGTTTATTTGCTAAGAATTTATGTACCTGATGCATCTCATGTTTTGAGCCCTAAAGTGGTATAGTTAGAGGATAATCTATCTTATTAAGAAAGATAGTTCAAAATTTTGATTATATAAATAGGTACTATAAAATAACTTGATTCATCTGGAAAGCTTTTAAAGAAATAATAACATCATAGAGGAAGAGGAGAAAGACCCTGAGTGGGGAAGGCTTCCCCTCCTCTCATGATCTAGGGTTTCCCCTCGGCGTCGATCCGAAGGGGGGGTGATTTACATCTTCAGCATTGAGACGAAGGGTCTTTGGTGTAGCCTCCCCCTTCCTTCTTCTCATTCTATTTCTCTCATAGGTCTGGTGCCTGGTGGTCTTTATAGCATGGTGTTTGTTTTAATTGATGATTTGATGTTCAAATTTCAGAAGATGTTTTTTTGCAGTGTCGACATCATCGGAGTTTCCCTTATCCTCCTCACTGTCTTCTGATTTCTGTAGTTTGCATGATTTGGAATCCGGTTGGGTTCTTCTTTTGTTCAGATCAGACTAGATCCATTCCATGAGTGGATTTTTTAGGTCAGAGTGGCTCATATATCCCCATTGGTAAAGTTTCCTCATTACGGTGTTGGGCCATCCAGTCTTGGGTGACGATGGTCCAGCTTCACATTCCTTGGATAACTTCCTCTTTGGGTTGCTACCATTGTTGGTTAAGGATGTGTCGTGGATGGATATGGGGTTCTAGTAACTAGTGAAGGATTCATGGTGAATGGGGTTTGGGTTTGGGTTATTTTTTGGTGAACTGGGACATTGTAATTGTGAGTGGAGGAGAAATCGGGTTGTTGTGAATGTTCTGAAGTGTGTTGGTGATGAATTTGTGAATTCGTGGAATAATTTTTTAATGGTCATTTTGATTTATAACACTACTATCCGTAGTTTATGGGACAATGAATCCAATTTAACTACAAGGGACGACTTCAGAAGAGGTTCATAGCAGGGAGTTTTCACCAGACCATTTTTATCCAGAATTGGATGTTTGAGAGGGTATGCAATTTTCTATTAGTACCAGTCCCATGAATCCTTACACGGGATAGATATCCGACCAATGATGAGAAAGAGAAAGCTGGTCTTAATGTTTTTTATACTGGGGGGGATTTCTTTGCAAACATTAATTGGATTCTTTTTGGCCTTGGGCCTTTGGACTATGGGGCATGGTTGTAGTTTTATGTCTTTGATGTCATGTTAGGTTCCCCCCATCCCTTAAAAGGGGTTCTATCTTAATAAAAAATAATTTTTAGTAACATTATTGATGAAGAAACTTGGTAATTAGAAAATGTTATGAGGGAAAAATACCTTAACTTTTTAAATTAATGAATAAAATTGTGAGGAAAAAATTTTCTAAGGAGGAAGAATATGAAAACCTAGGAAATCTTGGAAATAAATAAATTCTATTATTTATATGTATTATTTTTATGGATTTATGTTTATTATATTTTTATAAATAAATTTTTATATGTTTTGAGTTGAAAAAAGAGTAATTTTATTTGAGTAAATTGATTTTCTAATAATTACATGGTTTTATTTAAAAGAAAAATTTCATTATTTTAGAAATTTAATTTTATAAAAAAAATTAATTTTTGATAAAACATATCAAATATATCTTAGAATAATTTTTTGGTAATTTACTATGAATATTATTTTTTTAGTGAATAGTGAAAAATATTGATTTTTACAAAATAATCTTTTGATTTATTTCAAAAAATTAATTTAACAGTACCATTATGTTTTGGATTTGGTTTTAAGGAAACATAAGATAAATTTTATTAAAAACAATATAAATAATTATATATGGATTAAACTTATATTTCATTTTCATAGAAGTTCATTTTTATGCTTAAAAGGACAATTTTCTAAAAAACGTTTTTCATTGTGTTTTGAAAATTTATATTAAACGTAATTTATTCCATTTATTCAAATTAAATATTTAAAAATGAATTATATATTTTTAATTAGGAGTTTAGAATTTAGTAATTATGTTAATTTCATTTTTGGTCACTATGAACAGTAACTATGGTAACAATGTGCCCCCACATGAAAGGGAAAATATAGTTAATTAAGGTAAAAACTAAGAAATAAGGCCAAAAAACTTATATTAATTCTTATTTTACGATTTTATTTATATAAATATTACATTATATTCTAAATGGGATAGTGTTTGAGTCAATTTCACATAATTAATACTTTTTTAATATTTAAAATATTTGAAAAATTACAACTGTGTCACTCCCCACACTTAAAAAAGAGAACCTCTTATTCCACCTTTATGATATATTTTGGGAACCATATTTTCTAAAAGTACTACTAAAACTCTCCGTAAAATCCCTCACCATGTCTCATAGGTCCTTATCTTCTCAAAATACCAATCCTAGAAGGCATAATGTGTATGCCAAAGGTAGATAGACAAAGAGAAGTTATTAGTCAAAAATAACATATTTCATGTTTATTTCTTTTACCAACTCATTTAAATATTATTCAACCATGATGTAATAATAACATCAGTATCCTCCATATAATTAAATTTTATAATTATTTTTTACAACCCTTCTTCATATCCTTTTAAATCTTATGGGAAATTAAAATATCGTTGGTGCGTACGTGTGGATTACCACCTCCAAGAAGCATTGTGTTTCATTTTTCATCACTAAATAATATGAATGGTAAAAATGATAGAAAAAACGAATATTTATGATATTTATGAAATAATTATGATCATGTAAAAGTAATATATTACCTACCTTTATACCATTTCTATTTTTTAGAAAATGATAACGTCGCTCGTGCGTACGTGTGAAAAACCACCTCCATAAGGAGATTTGATTCATTTTTCATTTTCACTATTCAAGGATGGTAAAAAGAATTAAAATAATGAATACATATTATATATATTAAATAATAATAGTTATTAAAATGTAAAATATTATTACCTTTATTTGTTTACAACCCGTTAAAAAAATTAAAACATTGTTCATGCGTATATACAGACTACCGTCTCTATGAAATGACATTGTTCATTTTTCATGAACGCATTTAATAGTTTATTTTAAATGTTTATATAATGTATAAATATAATAGTTAATTTTTTTAATATTTATTAGTTATTGGAATCATAACCCCTTTGACCTTGATCAACACACCGATGTTGTTTTGAGGCTATAAACTGGATGTCCTCAAAACTTACAAAGTGAACTTAACCATTTTAGAAATTAAATAAAAAATGGTAATAACTAAAATAAAAGAAATAAAAATAATTAAATGAATATGAAAACTGAAATTAATAAAGTATAAAATTAATATATTTTATTATTTAGGAGTTATAGAACGTATAAAGTCATATTCGACTTAAGGTAATGGATTTTCTTTTAAAATCTTGTTTAAAATGTTTTAAATTCTTTCTCATATATATCCATGTTCTTCTAATTGTTTTAGGAATATTATTATTTATGCATAAAATTTTGTTAAAATTCATTTTAACTTTCTTTATAAATGTTTAATGAAAAATAAATTTAATGTTTTTCATATAGGTTAATTTTATTTTTTTAGGAAAGTGTAAAAATAATGTTTTTAATGTATATGACATAACCAATTTTTCCCACCATCATAGAATATATTCATTATCAAGATTAATTTAAAACTTTCCATGTTTGATTTAGTTTTTAAACTATTTTCTATAAAAATAGAAATATTTTATCATCTTTATGAGATAAGTGAAAATGTTTTTCCTATTGGTTCAAATGAGTTTTTCAAGGGATTTATGGTGAAAATGTTAAATATTATAAATTTTTTATTCATTATATGGTACATTATCACTATAGATTATGATGGGTGATCCTGATATAGCTCTTTATGATGGGTGAGATTGATATTTCTCCCCAATTTATTAGGTAATTAATAGTATTTAAAGGTGAAACATGAGGGAGATGACTGGGAAGGTTTCTCAAATAGAATTAACTGGGATTTATTTATTCTGGTATGTGTTAAAAATGAGTGAACACAAGTTATGAATATGATTCTCCAAAATACCTATATTATTCTTGAATAAAGTGTTTTTATTGAAATATTTTTATTTCATGAGGAAATACAAGTTTAAAGGTAAATTGTTTGTTTTTTTCAAAGTATTTTTTAATGAGTTTCCATGTACCTGATGATGCCTTCATGGTTTTTACTATTCTTTCTAATGGAATTCAGGGGTTTTAATTGATGAAATATTTATTTCACTTATATAAATGTTTTATTTATGTGATCATAGTTTTATTTTGAAAAATTTAAATGCCCTCATGGGTTTCATGTTTTTCCCTAGTCTAATGGGATTCTTTTATTTTTAAATCACATAATGATAATTTATTTGATCAGAAAATGTTTTAAAATGTCTTTTAGGATCTAAAGATGGGTTGAAATTTTATCAGGGTCAATATTTCTACTCTAGAGACTCGTTTTAAATAAAGAAAAGGTTTCTTAAATTAAAAAAATGTTTAAACTTAAAGCTATTTGTTTGTGGAAAAAATTTATATTGTCTAGAAGGTTTTAATTTCTTATGTAAAGTTTTACCTAATTATCTAAAAATATCAACCAAAAAGAATCTATAAATTTAATAAGGTGCATTCTTTTTTATAAATCATGTTATTATGAGTTGAATCATCCACACACTATTATATAGAAGATTAGAACCTTGGTGTGAGTACCAATTCTCAAAATAAACCACCAACAGATTAAAAGTTCAAATTTTATCAAAACTTTCCAACCCATAATGACATTGGATATTACAAACTACCCACCACAACTCTTTTTATCCTCGAGAAGTCATAGTAACCCTCGAACCATATCTCCCTATAATGAACTAAGATTTTGGGTTCTTTAAAATACATAAAATGTTCTATAACTTGTATCACATACTATAACCAACATAAAAAATACAAAACATATTAAGAATAAATTATTAATAAAGTTATATTAAATACTAATAAGGTAAACCATTAATAATCACTGCCTTTAGAAGGTAAATAATTAATATGAGTTAATATTGAAATGGTTATTTTAAATTATATTTATTTTATTTTTAAAAGATAAATTTAACTTTTCTATAATTTAAATTTGATAAATGAAAATTCATTTTTTAATTGCTCACAAGAAACTTAGCTTAGGATCTATTTTTGATATTTTTCTTAAATAATCAATATTTAAGTGAATAGTGAATAATATTGAATTTTTCTAATACCATCACTTTTATATGACATATAAGTTTTCAAAAACTTTTAAATATATAAAATATATATTATAGAGTATAATAATTCAATTTAAAATACTATTTTGAATTTATAAACCTATTCTCAACATTTTGAAAGTTTATATACCGATTTAATGAAACGCTTCTCGATTGTTTTATTTAATTAACTATAACATGATGAAATGAAATTTTTGATTTATTTTATTATTAGATAAGTAATTTTTATTAATAATAAAAAAAATTAAATTCATTTTAATTATTGGTATTGAAAATAATATCCTAATCATAAATCATTTTTATTAAAAAATATTTTTTTAAAACAGATTTTTGTGCATTACATGCACTCATGTTAAGATTAATTTCCCTATACATAGAAAGATAATTTGAAAATTTTCTTATTATAATTTAGATAATAATTTTAATACTATTTTACCTGTCCAATTTCATTTTTCTGGTACAAAATTTAGATTTTTAGGATTAATGCTAATTACTATGATAACAGTACAAAAACTATTTTAAAAATATTACCTTATTAAAATAAAGGAATTCATATAAAATTAATTAAATTTAAATAATTTAAATAACTAATATAAAATTATTTATAAACCAATAAATTAATATCTCAATACTCATTTAATTGGAAATAAATACAAAATAATATTAAGATTCCATATTGGTTAAAATATTTTTTTACTGAAATAGTTTTTATTCACATTTTTTATTTTGATTTAAAAATTAATTTTATAATATTTATAAATTTAGATGGATTATAGTTATGTTATATTTTGTTCCATAACACCAAAATTTGGTTATATGGGTTATGTTATATGTTTAATAAAACATAAAAACACATGGTTAAAACAAGTTACCTAGTTTAAAAGTAAAAAAGTAAATGTAAAAACATAATGTTTGAAACATTATAACATGTTTAAAAAATGAGTGAAAACAAATTTATCTGACTTTAAAGAACCAAATACACCATAAAATCAATAATTTATAAACTTTGGATCCATTTACATTGGAATAACATCATGACATTATTAAAAAAAGTGTGTTTCCAAAACTACCCCTTTTCCCCTTATAAAATGATACCATTAACACCCATATAAGATAAAAATATCCTTATAATTAATCCTTTAAAATATGAAATTTTAGTATCCCTAAAAATATATCCCACAAACATAATCCCTTGTAGACTAATAGTTAGACCAAACCCTTCAATTTCAAGGGAACTTCCATGGGAAAAATCAAGTCTCCAACTTAATTTTTATCACCTATTAAGATTTTATTCATAATATTAATCTTCCAAATATATTATCACCACAATAATATGATTAATTATGTGTAATTATTATACTTATAGATTTTCATATTAGTGGTATAACCATTTTTTATTTATTTTCATCCACTTATAAAAATAGAAGAACATTGTTAGTGTATTGCTGGAATTACCACCTCCATGAAGTGATGTCGTTTGTTTTTCATTAACTAATTTCATGAATGGTATTAATAATGTTAATTATTAATAAAAATAATATATATAATATAATTATTATTCTTAAATTTAAATATAATATCAACCTTTACCCCTCTCATACATTGTGAAACAGGATTGCTAATCGTGCGTATATACGGATTACCTCCTCCATGATGAATCATTTTTTAGTTTCATTTAAATTTTGATAAATCATATAATAATTTTCAAATATGGTTCATAATCATAAAAAAATTAAAATAATATAATTATTCTACTTTTTATATTGATATTATGTCAAAATAAACACGTCCTTAACTATACTAACCAATTAGGTTAAAGCATGTTCATGTTTGGGTCGATTTAACCACCTACGTGAACAATGATTTTAAATATAATTATGGATGAATATGGGAAAATGAAAAAAAATATTATAATATATTAATCAAATAATTTTTATTATATGATTCTTTTAATATTAAAATAATTACTTTATGTGTTAATGAAGTTACATTGTTTGTTTGATAAAATTATCAAAATAAGCAGTTACCAATTAAATTTTCATATAACATAATCTAAATGAATATGGAATGAAATAATAACATTTGAAATCAATATATGTTATATAATATTAAATTATATATGAATAATGAAATTTTTATCCAAATATGGGAAATTATATCAAAATTATTTAACATGTGAGAAATAGTTAAAGTTATTAACACCTAATGGTCATAATACACTATAACTAATTAATGTTGTCATAATAAATAATTATAATAAGGATTGTAAAATGGTAATTTTTTTGTGTAAGGTTATAAAATTTGATATTAATTTATCTATTTATGTTTTAGAGGAGGTTATACTATTATCAATTAATCAAGGAAACAATAGAAGGGATTTTCATCTCAATTTCCTTTCATCGAGACATGTTTATGATATAAACCATGTTTACATTGGTATGGTGTAATTACCACCACAAAGTTATTTTTATATCATTATTATATTATATTTTATGATATTAAATGTTTGTTTTCACATTATATTTCTCATGTGGTTTTCATTCAAATGCAACAAAGGCTATAAGATGTTTTCGTGACTCAAATAACTTCCTTGGGTCATAATCACTCTTCTTTTACTATCATTTTTCAATATAGATTTTCTATAACCTATAATGATTTTATGTTATATTTATACCTTATTTTTTGGAGAATTAATTTTTCATACAAAATTATTATTCCTTGATGATTCTATGGTTTTGGGAAATGAATTTTTTTAAGAATAATTCCCAGTTAGTTTAATGGATTTTTCTTTTACATCCATGTTTTTACTTTATTCCATTGTTATCATTTCAAAAATAGAAATCATATCATTTTTATATCAAATTATCCTTTTATTTCCCTTAATTCAATTTAAATAATATTTTTCTTATCCTTTTAATTATTTGGGTTTTTAAACAAAGGATATTTCAAAATGTTTAAATGGTTTTTTCAATGCTTTCCAAAATAAAAGTTTTATCATCTAGTCCACATTTTCTTTTGATTGATCATATACATTATTTTCAAGTTTAAATTATTAAATATTATTTTTAGAAGTAAATATTTTCAAATTATTTCAATTTCTATTATAGGTTTTTTTTATTTCTTTTTCATTTTTCCAATATTAAAGATTAATTTTAAATATAAAAGTTATCAAATTATTTTTCACTTATTTTATGGAAAAAATTATGTCTTTTTTAAGTATACTGTTTTAAATATTATCTTAAAAGTAAACATTTAAAAAATATTTTCACATCCCATTTTGTTTAAATTTATATATTTTAAAGAAATTTTTATCAAGAAATATTATAATAAGGTTTTCAAAAGTCTTATATTTACCTTCAAAAAAATGTTTTTGAAATAAAGTTTCACTTCAATGTCTAAAAAAGGTTTTTTGAAAACTATTTTATTTTCAATTATATTTACCCTAAGAGGTTTATTTTTCCACAAGTTATTTTTTGATCACCCTTTATTTGTTGTTATGATTTTATTTATTTTAATAAATGGGATTTCTTATATTCTATAATTTTTTATGTTCATGTTATGTGATGTTTTTGAGTGGTTTAAGAAACCCATTATTTTTCCATGTGTTCATTACAAGATTATGAATGTTTTATTTTCATGTGACATAAAAATTTATATATTATGAGAAGGGTGTGACCTATATATCCCCCCAATAACTTGGGTAAAGTATTATATCTCATGAGATATAAATGTTATGTGAACAAGTTATCAAGTCACTTGGTTCACAAATAATGAGTATGATGGAGTTAATATCTACTCACGATTTTACATGAGAATATTTTAGAAGGTTTCTAGGTTTACAAAGGATTAATTTGATGGAATTTAGCTATATTTAAAATTTTATATGTGAACAGGTTAACAAGTATCTAGATTTATAAAGGGTGAGTGTGAAGGTATTAAGTTATACTCATATTTTTACATATTAACAGGTTGGTGAGTATCTAGGTTCACAAGTATAAGAAATATAATGTTTATGATTGTCTAATTTTTAAAGTTGTTTATAATGTTATTCCAGGTTTTCTAGATTATTTTTTATTTTAAAAGTTTTTCTCATTTTTATATCATGCTCACATGATTTTTGATTATTTATATTTTTTAATCATATTCATTTATTTTATAGTTCCTTAATGATATTCTTATGATCTTATATTGTACTGTAAAGTTTTATGATTATTATCCATGGGATTTTGAGTTTTAATTATTTTATTTATACTATTCTCTTATTTTACTTCATGTTTATAATAGAATCCTTTATGAAATTTATTTTCCCTTAATGAGCATTTTAGGTCAACCCTTTATTATATTTCTAATCCCCTAGCTATAAAGATTATTATATTATGTGAGATTTCTAGAAAGGGTCTAGATGATCCTAATTATATAAAAATATTCTCAAGTGTATTAAATTAAGATGTTTATATTTCTAATCTCAAAGGAAGTAAAACTTTTGGTGTTTGGGTTGTGCAAATATTTGTGAAATATATTATTTAAATCCCAAGATTTATTTTTTTAATCCATGTCTATTATAGGTCACTTTTGTTAGAATTAGATCCGAGTTTAGTTATTTTTGAAGATTATTTTAGTGAACCTTAGTGAAATCCCTAGAGATAAGTTAAATTATGTAAAGGTATCATGAAATATTGGTAAAGTCATAAGTAAGTGGTTTTACTCTAAATACATCCATGTTTGGATACTATAAAGTGTATACAGATGTGGTATAGATGAAACTAGGGGTAATCACCTAAAAAAGGGTTAGTTGGGAATTGAACAGATCATCAACCTGATGCATGATGAGTGGGCCTAAGACTGCACACCCAGATAGAAAATCCCAGGGGATATGATTTTGTTTATTTCATACTCTTTATGAACCATAATGAGGGATTTATTTCCTAATTACATTGAGAAATTTAGTTAATATTAATGAGAGAACACAACTTAATATAACATAGGTAGAACCAAGAGAGTTATTGGATCGGCCATGTATAACATAGTTGAAATGAAAGTATCATCAGTTTAAATGAAGGTGTTATTAGAGAAGACATCATAGTATTGATCTTTCATATTCATATAATATTATTCATTCGAGTATTATCATAACACTATTGGTTTTAGTATTTGGTTGAAGTAGGATCATGAGGATGAAGTCAAGAAAGTTAGGTATCCGAAAACCACTATGACTTATAACCAAATATGGTAGTATACTAAAATATTGGAATGTTAATATATGTATGTTATAATGAAAAATTAAGTTTTCTAGTCTTACCTAAGGCAATGAGGTAAATATCTTAATAGAAATTAAATCTTAATGCTTTTATTTATTTTAATCAGTGACTTGATATATATAAATTATATTTTGGTAAGATCTAAAAGTAATTAAGGGTTATGTGAAACATCTAAGTATTGTTTGTTCAATAGTTTTTTATTAATGGTTTTAAATCATATATCAAATGGTATAAATAACCTTGTGAAATAATTTTATCAGAATGTTATATTTTTTTTGACATAACTATTTAGGAACACATGTTTAAGGTATGGATAAGTTTTAGGTATAGTACATGTTAAATGTAGAGATAATAAAGGGTTGGGTGATTTTGAAAATGTAAGTTATATAGTATAAATATCCTTGGTATGGATGATAGTTATTTTTTTGTGAAGTTCATCACTTTTTTGAAATTGTGGTATATATTTTACAGAGTATTATTTTATGAACTATTAGATAATACCATTTGAGTATTAAAGATATACTTATTATTTTTGGAATAATATTTAATTTAACTATAGTTTTATGACCTGAAGTTTTAGGTAGTTTTGGGGAAGGTATAGTATGTAGATTATGTGATTAGGGTATAAATGATAATTTTTTTGAGAAAATTTAAGTATATTGATCAAGGTTAAGATAGTAAATTAAATTATTTATTAGAAGTTTTATCTAGAATAATAAATACATTAATAAAACCCTCTACCACTTTCATCAGTGGGAAATAGTTAAATTATGAGGACACAATTTATTTAGGGGGTATAATGTAGCAACCTGAGATTTCAGATCATTTAAAATACATACTAATTTCTATAAATTGTGTTATATGATACAAAAAACATAAAAAAATAAAAAAAATATTAATAATAAATTATCAATGAATCCATAATAAAAACAAATATAGGTAACTATTAATAATTATCACCTTTAGAAGGTAAAAAAATAACATGAGTTAATATTGAAAAATTTATTTTCAATTAAAGTTATTATATATATATAATATATTTTATTTAAAAAAGTAAAATTTAAATTCTTTATAAATTAAATTTGATAAATTAAAATTAATTATTTAATCTCTCACAATGAACATAGCTTAGGATGTATTTTTGATATTTTTTCTAAAATAATCAATTTTTAGATGAATAGTGAATAATACAAAATTTTTCTAATACCATAAAATTTATATGAAATATAAGTTTTCTAAACCATTTAAATATAAAAAATATATTATAGAGTATAATAAATAGTATTAAATTACTATGTTAAATTTATAAATCCATGCTTAACATTTTGAAAGTTTTTATAGCGATTTAATGAAAACTATTTTCGACTACTTTGATTATCTAATTATGACATGAAGAAATGACGTTTTTGACTTATTTTATTATTAAATAAATAAATTTTGAATAATAATAATTATTTTAAATTTATTAGAATTAGTTTCATCGACAATCCAATCATAATCAAAAATATTTTTTCCTTAAAAATAAACTTTTTCAAAAAATAGGTTTTTGCACGTCACCTACACTAATGTTAAGATTAATTTCCCTATTCATAGAATGTTAATTTTAAAAAATTATTCATTTATTTTAAATAATAATTTTAATACTATTTAATATATCCAATTTCACTTTTTTTATGATTATTGTTTTATTAATATCAAGGAATTTATATCAAATAAATTAAATTTACATAATTTAAATAATAAATATAATAAAATTTATCAATAAATAAATAAATATATTAACACTCATTTAATTGTAAATGAATTATAAATAAGATTAACAATCCAAAATAGTCAATATTTATTTTTCTAATAAAATGTTTTTTATACACACTATCAATTTTAATTAAAGAATTTATTTTATAATATTTATAAAATTAATTTAATTAAATTAATGTTAATTTTTTTCCATAGCATCTAAATTTGGTTATATGGGTTATGCTATATGTTTAATAAAAGATAAAATCGCATAGTTAAAAATAAGTTACATAGTTTAAAAAGTAAAAAAATGTAAAAATGTAAAACACATTGGTAAAAACTCTATATCATGTTGAAAACTTGTGTGGAATCACATTTATATTCCTTTATGAGCGCAAATACACACCATAATAAATAATTTTGAAACTTTGGATCTATTTACCTTGGAATAGTGTCTTGACATTATTGAAAAATGATTATTATTTCCAAAAGTGCCCCTTTTCTACACTTATAAAAGGATACCACCACCAAACTTCAAAGATAAAAATATAATTATAATTAATACTTGAAATTATTACATTATAAACTTCATATAACCCTCTAAAACAAACATAATCCCATGGACACTCATAGTTATCTAAGCCCTTCAATTTCAAGGGATGTTTAAGGAAAAAATTAAGTCTCCGACTTAAGGGTTATCTCCCCTTAATATTTTCTTCTTAATATGTACCTTAAAAATATATTTTCACCATAAAAACATTATTATTTTATAATAATTATTATACTTATATGTTTTTATGGTATTTTTATAACCCCTATTTTTCATTTTCATGCACTTAGAAAAATAATTGAACATCGTTAGTGCGTTGTGCGGACTACCACATCCATGAAGTGACAACATTTGTTTCTCATTACCTCCATTCATGGATGGGATTAATAGTGGTAATGATGAATAAATACAATATATATCATATAAATACGATTATTAAATTTCAATTTAATATCCACCTTCACCCCTCTTACGTGTCCTGAAACAGGAACACTAATCGTTTGTATGTGTGGAGTACCGCCTCCACGATGAAACCTTTTTCATTTTTCATTTAATTTTTTATAATTCATATAAACATAATAAAAATTGGTTCAAAATCATAAAATATCATTATTATTATTTTATAATGATATTATGTCACAAGAAACACCTCCTTAACCATACTGACCAATCGAGCTAAAACACGTTCAAGTTTGGGTCAGTTTAACCACCTACGTGAACAATGATTTAAAATAAGATTATGGATGACTATGGGAAAATAAAAAATAATATTATTTTATTATATTAATAAAATCATGATTATTATTTTTTTCTGTAAATATTATATCAAGTATTCAACTTATTATTAAAGTAACATTTTTGTTCGCCCAAATTATAGAAATATGATGTTACCAATTCGATTTTCACCTAACATAACCAAAACACATATGAAATGAAATAATAAAATTTTAAATAAATATAAGTTATAAAAACTTAAATTATATATTAATAATTAACTTGGTATAAAATTATGGGTAATGATATCAACATTATTAAAAATATATAATAAATTTAATGTTACTAACACCTGATTGTCATAATATGCTATAAATTATTAATGCGGTCATGATAAATAATTATAATAAGGATTATAAAAGGGTAATATTTTTGAGTAATTTTATGAAATAGGATATTAATTTAGTTATTTATGTTTTACACGAGGTTATATTTTCATCAATTAAGAAAGGAAATAGTGTAAGTGATTTCAATCTAAATTTCTTTTCATTGATCCATGTTTATGTTATAAACCATGTTTACATTGGTATGGTGTATATACCACCCCATTTTTTTCAAATAATTTTGTATTATATTTAATGATATTAAATTTTCTATTTAATGTTATCTCTCTCATTGTATTTTGATTCAAAATCCACAAAGGCTGTAAAAGGTTTTGGTGGCTTAAATATGTTCCTTCAGTCAAAATCACCATTATTTGAATTTTATCATTAAATATTGATATATTATAAACTATGATGATTTTAAATCATATTTACAAATTATTTTAGGGTGAAATAATGTTTGACACAAAATCATTATTCATTTATGATTCTATGGTTTCATAAAAATGCATTTTTGTTAAGAATAATTCCCATTTCTTTTAATGTATTTTTCTTATATATACATGTTTTTACTTTTCACCAATGTTCTTATTTACCTAATAAAAAATACATTTGTTTTTATCTCTAAAGATATTTTTATTTCCCTTAATAAATTTTAAATAAAAATTTTAATTATCCTTCTAATGATTTGGGTTTTCAAACAAAGGATATTTCGAATTTTCCAAAAGGGTTTTTCCATCCTTTCCAAAATAAAAGTTTTATCATCAAATAAAAAATTTATTTTGATTACTGATATTTATTTTTTTGATATTTCCATTATTAAATATTCTTTTTTAAATGTGAATGTTTTAAAAGTATTTACACTCCTTTTATTAAAAAATTTATGTCTATTTCATGCTTATATTATTAATGATTCTTTTTAAAAGTAAAATTAATAAATATATTTTCAATTATATTATGAAAAATTTATGCATATTTTAAGCCTAAATTATTAAATATTATATTAAAAGTAAATATTTTAAAAGTTTTTTCACTTTTTTTTGAAACCGTTATGTATTTTCAAGTAATTTTTATTAGGAACTCTTTATGACATGGTTTTAAAAGTCTTAAATTTCCATTATAAAAAATGTTTTTGAATTTCATTTTCACATCAATGTATTAAAAAAGTTTTGTGAAAACATTTTTTACTTTTAATTATATTTACCCTCTACGGTTTATTTTTTATGAATCAATATTTTTATCACCCTTTATATGTTTTTATGATATTATTTATTTTTGATAAAATGAGAGTTTTAATATTCTATGATTTCTTAAGTTCATTTTATTTGTTGTGTTTTAATGTTTTAAGAAACCAATTATTTTCCCTTGGGTTATTTATGATATGATAAATGTTTTATTTTCAAGATGCAGAAAAAATGTTTTGATTATTGAAAAGGTGGGACATATATCTCCCTTCGATGCATTGGGTAAAGGAACATACCTCATGAGATATAAATTATATATAATAGGTTAGGAAGTTTCTAAATTCACAGTGGATGAGTGTAATGATGTTAATACCTTATCATAATTTTACATGTGAATAGGTTATAAAGTCACTAGGTTCACAAAGGATGAGTGTGATGAAATTAGTCTACCCTCATAATTTTATGTGTAAACATGTTATAAATTCATTAGGATCAAAAAGTGTGAGTGTGAAGGAATTAAGATCTACTCACAATTCTATATGCAAATAGCTTAGCAATTATCCGGGTTCATAAGGATAAGAAATCCCATGTTAATGATTGTGCAAACTTTTCATGTTTTTATCATGTTATGCCAAGTTTTCATGATTATGTGTTATTTTTAAAGTATTCCACACTTTTATATCATGGTCATATGTTTTATGATTATTGATATTTTTTAATCTAAGTCATTTCATTATGGTTCTAAAAAGGGTCTTGTGGGGCATGATTATAGAGAAATATTCACAAGTGTAGTAAATAAATATTTTTATATAGCTAATATCTACAAAATTAAACCTTTCATTCTTGAGGTTATTCAACCACATGTGAGATGTATTATTTAAATCATGAGATTAACGTATTATTTATGACATTTTTAGCTTGGGTCGTTTCACTCCCAAAATTTATCAATCATTACTTCACTGAAAACCCATCATTCATTCATCAAGTAGATTTTTATGAATAAGAAACCACCAAGGGAACTCAAGCATCAATCCCCCTCACAAAGGCCTAAAATAATGAAGGCCAAGGGTGTCCCCAATAATCAAATTGTCCCCCTCGGGTTTGAGGGACATAACATTATGAAGTCATATGGGATCAAGACTATGAACGTCAAGGGAAGCAAGGTGGTCTGCAACTTGATTTACCTCCCACCTTGAGTGCACCGCTTTGGTGTTATTGTTAAGCTATCTCCTACAATTTCTAATGGTATAGGTGACTGACAAGGGGGAGGGAAAAATGTCATTAAGGATGTTATAAAGAATCTTGGAGTTGGTTTCAGATTTTGAAAGATCAATTTCTTTCTGGTTGCATAGGCTGATACACTGAAGGAGGGCCCTTGCTTCAGCCTAAAGGGATGATCCACTGCCTAAGAGGGCTGAAAATTCTATGATCACCTACCCCTTGGTATCCCACACAATACCTCTGCCGCGCATGACCCCCCTGATGCAGGAACCATCAGTGTTAATTTTAAAACCCCTGGAGGGGGGTTCCAATGGACGCAGTGGCCCCTGGCAATGCTAGTATCATTCTGGGAAGCATTGGAGGCTCTAAGAATGAGGCTGATGGAGGGAGCCTCCCACCATTTTCTAAGAAGTGGGGTAAGGTACAAAAGAAGGTTTTTGGTATTGATGATGATGTATGGGCTGGAGGAGAGGACCCCATCATGTCTCGCCTTGTTTCTAGCTTGCCAAATGCTCCAAAAGCAAGCATGAAGAATCAGGGTGAGAGCCTCCTTCTTCAGACCCCTATATCCTGAGCCGTGAAACCATCTCTGTATGAAAGGGAGGCCTGACTTGGTACTATCTGCGAGGGCTGAAAACTCGCTAAGACTACTCCATATCGCACTCTCCCATTCACCCCGAAAGAAAAGACGATCAACAAATTCTTTTTTACTATTATTACAGTAGGGAAATCGTGAAACCAACGAGATCCCATGTTGTTTAATATTTTCGTCCATTGAAATTGCTCTGTTTCTGACACACCATGATAGAAAATTTAACTTAGAGGGAAGGGACTTTGGCCAGAGTATCTTGTTCCAACTATAAAAACTATCCTGGGGGATCAGAGTTCGACCAAAATCAAAAGAGTTGAAATCCCCTATAGATGATGGGGTGAGAACGCATTGGTGAGGCTCTGAGGATAATTCTATCAGGTCAAAGAGGGCCTACTGGTCTTCATCCAACACTGCGTGAATGAACTCAGGGTAGAGACTGGCCTTCATGAAGGGGATGGTATGAGCTGGTGTAACGCCCCGACCCTAGTTGCCTAGAGTCGGTGCATTATTACTTAACATTGGCATGATCACAAGAAAGATCAAATCTCGAAAGACCGATTGGTTTAGTAGCCTTGGAAACACTAGATATATTCATAAGTTTTACATTACATCATAAAATGAAAAACTACTACAACAACATAATGTCTCCATAATCCACACTACTATCCCCTCATAATATCCCTGCAGGTCATTCATAATTTACTTCTTCACATCCTGGGGAAAAATAAAACATAGAAAAGGGGTGAGCTCAAATGCCCAGTAAGGATAACAAATAGCGGAAACTTTCATAAATAAGAATAAACATTTAAGGCAATGCATTACTAAAACAAAAGCCTTTTAAAATTGAACTTCAACATGGTATGGCAAAAGTAAAATGAAATAATGCCATTTACTTATTCACATGGATATTCTACTAATCGAATAATCACATGCAAAAATCAATAACCACTTTCATAATGTTGGAATGCATAATGCCAGACTATCATAACCACATAGCCAAGGCCTCGTGCCAAGACTACAAATAATATTTTGTCAAGGCCTTGTGCCAAGACACTAGTTTGTCTCATGAGACCTACCGATGCATCGAGGAGCTATAGCGGGCTCCACCCGTCACTTATTAAGTCCAATGCATTCCCATATGAAAAGGTTTAAACATAACATAAACATTCGTATTAAAACTAGCATACGAAATGTCAATACTTTCACAATAAACTATGAATGGTATAAAAATAGCACATCCACAGTCAAACATATCACAAAACCTTCAATACAATATAGAAGTTTTGTATCATAATAATTCAACTTCAAATAATCTTAAAATCCATCAAAGGATGTTGACATAGATGAAATCAAAATTCTTTTTAAAGAAATATCTCCTTTTATTTTGAAATCATTTAAGATCCATATAAAATAAAACATTTTCTTTGAAAATATTCTTATAAGCTTGTAAGGAAAGCTTTGAAGATTTTATAACGGTGTAAAATAACCGCACCCGCCGTATAAGTTAAAAAAAACATTCTTACCTCAATTCTGTCGAAAAGGTTAAAAAGGACCTTGTTTTGAAAACGACGAAAAGATTCCTTTATAAACCTCTTATAAAAAGTCAATAAAAGGTATAAATGACTTTAACCAATATTCTTGTAAATAGTAAAAATGTTTTGAAATACATTTTGAAGAAACATGGATGTGGATGATAACGAGATCCCAGTAGATTATTACGTATAAACAACCTCAGATAAAGAAGAGATTGTGAAATAACCCTTACCTTGTACTTTTCCTTGGTTGTGGTAGGTTAACCTCCTGTATAATGGTGAAATAATTGTTATTAAATTATACAAGAATCATATACATTAATATGATATCATATATGATCTTTTAATATTGATTTGATAATAATATCTTAGTATTATCGTTGTTTCGGGTGTTAACTTACTTGTTTTCTTTCATATGTTTTGTTACGTAAGACATGTTTGTAAAGGATAGGTTGTATATTATTCATATCCAGAATAATATCAAGTCCTTAAACATCATTTTTAAATCATAAAATGATAATTACGCTTTAATGGTTACGATGGAGAATGAATCTCATCGCGTTCGTGGAGACGGTAGTCCGTACGTACGCACGAGCGACAATATCATTCTTTTGATATTAAAATAATATATAAATGGATGGTATATCATATATACAGAATCATTAACATGTTATATTTATTATTTACATGAGTTACACATCATTATTATACCCATCCAAAATAATATTATATTGAATAACAATTACACCACGACATGGAGACGGTAAGCCGTACGTACGCACGTATGGTGACATGTTATTCAAAGGGTGGATAGAATACTGAATATGATTGTACCATATTTATAATAACATCACAGTATATGTGAGATACTGGAGTTATTATTTCAGAATGGTAAGAACAAAGGAAGAAGAAGTGGAAGAAGAAATGAACTTAGAAAAGGGTGGTGAGATCATTACCTCTTCTTCGGGTTCTTCCTTTTGATTTGATCAAAAGGGCTCCTTAGGTTGGCTTTCTGATCAAACTAAGGACTCTAGGTTGTATTGAGGGATGTTGGGAGAGTATTTGGGCAGAGTTTGGCCGAACCAAAAGGCTTTAGAGGTGTGAAGAAATGAGAAGGAGGAGTGCCCTTTTATAAGAGGGGTGAGGGGCACCTTTGGAAAAGCTAGAAATATTAATTTATAATAAATTCATATTCGGTTTCTAAAGGCTCCAAAGTTGACTATTCAAAGGATTAGGTGGGGATAGGTCGAAAACAACTCATCCAATAGAATTTAGACAGGTTTGGGTACTTATATTAACCTTATCTTTAAGTATTAACTCTAAGTTAATTAGTTTCACTTTTACAATGTCTCTTTGTATTTTTATATAATATGGTTAATAAACTTACTATATACATCCAAGCGACCCCCAAGTGGTCCATTAATGATTAACCTATCATAATATAAGTCTCTTGGCCGAACCTTAGATTTTTAGAAATTTAATATCAATTAATAATATAATATTTGTTTTAAGAACTCTTTTATGTCAATTTTGACACTATTCAATAGTTGATTTTTGTGAAACTCATAACAGATTGATTACTTCGAACAAAGTCCATTAAATCAATCCTAATATATCATATTATCCTAGAAAATTAGTTTAATTCATTAAAAGTTTCATATTATATTTATTTGGGTATTTATAATATCAATTATTTTAATTTTTTACTATTTTAGTAATTACTGCATCATCATTGTGTCATAAATAACATAAATTATTTAATGTCTAAAAATTATAAATAAAATATCATTATGTAGGAAATCTTTTTAGCTTTCTAAGGAATATTTATAATCGAAAATCCAACATGTATAACCCTATGTAAAAATTGTTGTTCTAAAAGATATATGCTTGTGTCATTTTTGTATTCATTTTAACTAAATTAAAATAAAGTGTCATTATCACTTACAAGTGGATCCATGGGGTCCCAAAATTGACACAAAGATGCCCATGGTCGACCATGTATCAACCAATAGGGTTAAGACACGTTTTAGGGTAATTGTGTATTATTATAATATTATTTTTTTAACCCTTATTTACCGGATTTACCCTTTAACCATGGTAAATAAAATATTTACCGCAGTAATTATTCAAAATGTGTAAAAATAAAAGTTACCTATTTACACAATTTGAACATCCTGATTCCAAATATGGAATCCATTTTCCTAAATTCAAAACACAGAAGTGGCAGAAATTAATTTAAAATTAATTCCCGCTGTCAAAACAAAAAGCGTGTTTTTAAGAGATAATAACTATCAAAAGATTGACACTTGTTTATGTTCGGTTTAATTGTAAAATTATGTCTAATGATAAACATTAAATTGAATGGTAAAAATATATTCTAAATATACTTTAAAACCACTCAAATTCATAATTTATCACTATTAATTATTTTGATTAAAAAAGTTGTTTTTAATTAAAATTTAGAAATTTTCACTATTCATCAAAATATGAAAGTTATCCGAAATGTACCAAAATTTCACCCTAGGCTAATTTTGATATTCCGAATCCAAAAATGAAGTCCATTTTGAAATATAGAATATATATGATTTCAAAAATTAGGTATTACTATTCACAACGGCTAGTTTAATTAGTTGTGGTGTGTGTTAGAACTCGAGGTTGCGTACAACACACGCTATCGCATTATTCAAAGGGAAACGTACCGTAGAAGCTTGGGGTGTTACATTCTCCCCTCCTTCAAATAATTGCGTCCTCGCAATTTCTAGGGTATTACTGCATAAAAAGACTCGGGTGGTTCTTCATCATAAGTTCCTCGGGTTCCCACGTTGCCTCTTCCATCTTATGATTCCTCCACAAAACTTTTACCAGACGCGTCGTCCGGTTTCTCAGCACTTGTTCTCTCATATCAAGAATCTTGATGGGCTCTTCGCAATAGGAAAGATCGGGTTCCAGTTCTAATTCCTCATAGGTGAGTACATGCGTTGGGTCAGGCATGTATTTCCTCAACAGAGATACGTGGAACACATCGTGAACTTTGGAGAGACTTGGCGGCATTGCCAATCGGTAAGCCACAGCCCCAATTCGTTCTAGAATTTCGAAAGGTCCGATGTACCTGGGACTCAATTTACCTTTCTTACCAAAACGTATGACTCCCTTCCATGGAGATACCTTCAGGAAAACATGATCACCGACTTGAAATTCCAAATCCTTCCTTCAATTATCGGCATAGCTCTTCTGCCTACTTTGAGCTGCTTTAATGTGATTTTGGATTACTTTCACCTTTTCCACCGTTTCCTCCACCAGCTCTGGGCCTACAAGTTTTCTTTCACCAACGTCATCCCAACAGGTTGGTGTACGACATCTCTTTCCGTATAACGCTTCATATGGTGCCATCTGTATACTCGAATGGAAGCTATTGTTATAGGAAAATTCTACCAGTGGTAAATATTGATCCCACATACCCTGAAAGTCAAGTGAGCAAGATCTCAACATGTCTTCTAAAGTCTGAATAGTCCGTTCTGATTGTCCGTCTGTCTGAGGGTGGTAAGCAGTGCTCAAATGAAGTTCAGTATCTAGGGATTTCTGAAGACTTTTCCAAAATCTTGAAGTAAAACGGGGATCACGATCAGAAACAATCGATAGGGGTACTCCATGAAGTCTCACAACTTCATTAATATATAGTCTTTCTAGACGTTCCAGGGGTAGATCTTCTCTTATAGCAAGAAAATGTGCTGACTTGGTAAGACGATCAACAATAACCCATATTGCATCGTTCCTTCTAGGAGTCTTTGGTAGCCCCATGACAAAGTCCATCGTAATATTGTCCCATTTCCACTCCGGTATGGGAAGAGGTTGCATGACTCCTCTAGGCTGTTGCCTTCCAGCTTTCACTTGTTGACAAACCATACATCTTGACACAAAATCAGCAATCTCCCTCTTCATGTTGTCCCACCAAAAATGTTCTTTCAAATCTCTATACATTTTGGTGCTCCCAGGGTGTATAGAGAAATTGGAACTATGAGAATCATCCAGCAATTCCCTTTTTAGATCAGGTATATTGGGAACACAAAGTCTCTTCCCGAATTTCAAAATTCCATCTTCATACACAAAGTCTCTCAATCTCCCATCATTCACAGCTTTAATCTTCTTCTGAAATTCTTCATCATCGGTCTGAGAACTCTTAATCCTTTCTAGTAAAGATGGTTTGGCAACCATTTGAAAAAGCATTGATGTTTCACCTTCCCTGGTTATTCCCATGTCCATCTTCACTAGATCCATGAAAATTGGATCCCTTTCAATTCTCATCATGTTCAGAACTCCATGGTCTTTTCTGCTCAAAGCATCTGCCACCTTGTTTGCCTTCCCCGGGTGGTAGTGTATCGTACAATCATAATCCTTGAGTAATTCAAGCCATCTCCTTTGCCTCATGTTGAGTTCTTTTTGTGAGAAAATATACTTCAAACTCTTGTGATCAGTATAAATCTCACATTTTTCACCATAGAGGTAGTGCCTCCATATCTTCAAAGCAAAGATCACAGCTGCTAACTCAAGATCATGAGTAGGATAGTTTTGTTCATGAATTTTCAACTGTCGTGATGCATAGGCAATAACTCTATCATTCTGCATAAGGACACAGCCAAGTCCTTTCTTCGATGCATCACTATAAATAACGAACCCATCATTCCCCGATGGTAGAGTCAATATAGGAGCATTGACTAATATTCTCTTCAGTTCTTCGAAACATTCTTCACACTCTTTTGTCCAAACAAATTTAACCCCTTTACGTGTGAGCTTCGTTAATGGGTTAGCCAATCGGGCAAAATTCTGGACGAAACGTCGATAATAACCTGCCAAACCAATAAAACTACGTACCTCAGTTATATTCGTAGGTGCTGGCCATTCTTGGATTGCCTTGGTCTTAAAAGGATCAATAGAGATTCCATCTTTAGAGACAATATGGCCAAGAAAAGAAATCTCCTGAAGCCAGAATTCACACTTGCTAAACTTTCCATATAATTCATGCCTCCTCAGAGTCTTCAAGATAATGCGCAAGTGATTTTCATGATCTTTGTAGGTTTTGGAGTATACCAAGATATCATCAATAAATACCACCACAAATTCATCGAGATACTCCTTGAAAACTCTATTCATCAGATCCATGAACACAGAGGGTGCATTAGTCAATCCAAACGGCATTACAGTAAACTCGTAATGCCCGTACCTGGTTCGAAATGCTGTCTTCGGAATGTCTTCCTTCTTCACACACAACTGATGGTATCCAGATCGAAGGTCAATCTTTGAAAAGTATTGAGCTCCATGCAGTTGGTCAAATAAATCATCAATACGAGGTAGGGGATACTTGTTCTTTATCGTTATAGCATTGATCTCCCTGTAGTCGATACATAACCTCATAGATCCATCTTTCTTTTTAACAAAAAGAACAGGGGATCCCCATGGAGAAACACTAGGGCGAATAAATCCCTTATTACTCAATTCCTCTAGTTGTTTCTTTAGTTCGACTAGCTCTACAGTGGCCATTCTATAAGGGGTCTTCGATATAGGCCTTGATCCAGGAATCAAATCAATAGAAAACTCAACTTCTCGTTCTGGAGGATGTCCAGGTAAATCTTCCGGAAATACATCTACAAATTCTTTCACAATAGGTACATCTTCTATTTGAACATTCCTTTCCTCACCGACAGTTATTTCAGTCTCTTCCTCCCCGATAATTGAATTAAGTTGAGCTACAGGGGGTGGATCTAAATAAGAATTAGGTGGTGACGATTCTGCTCTAAAAATAAGGTGTTCTTTATCATTATCATCAAGAATCGTAACCTCTTTCTTCTTACAATAAATCTTCGCATCATAGTCCGAAAACCAGTCCATACCGAGGATTATATCAAACTCAATCATAGGTATGACGATGAAATCAGCAGATAAAGAAAATTTATGTGCTCTAATGGGGACTGATTCACAAAACTTTGTTGCAACGATACTTCCCTTAGGAGTTTTAACTGACAACTCCCTTATTAAATCAAATTGGAAATATCTAATTTTCTTAGCAAACTGGGAAGATATGAAACAATGCGATGATCCAGAATCAAATAATGCATTTGCTAAACTTGAGGAAACCATTAAATTACCTGCCACCACGTCTTTCGGAGCTTCTACCTCAGCAGTAGTGATAGCATAAGCCTGGCCTTGATCCCTTGGCCTTTTCTAAGGTAAGTTCTCCTGACGCTTAGGACATGCATTTGCATAATGCCCCATCTCCCTGCAATTGTAGCACTGAACGTTGGTAGCTTCCTTCTTCCCCTTGCAATCATAAGCTTGGTGGCCTTTTTCACCACACTTGTAACAGACTCCCATTCCCTTCAGGCAAGCACCGGGGTGTTTCTTCCCGCACTTACCACAAGATGGATATTCAACCTTTCCCTTCTTCCCCTTATTTCCATTCCCAGATTGATCAGCAGGTCTCTTCTTCTCTTGCTTTGCTTTAAAGTCATAAGACTTAGAGAATTCCTTTTCGGTCTTGATAGCACATGAGACAATGTCTTTGTACGATGAAAAGGATTGTGAGACTAATGCTCGACGGAGAAATGGTTTTAACCCATCAAAGAAACGATCAATCTTACTTCTTGGGTTGCGAATATAATCACCAGCGTACCTCGCTAACCTTGTAAAGTTAGCCTCATACTTTGTGACATTCTCATCCTCCTTTTGTCTCAGACTCAGAAATTGTCTTTCCATATCTGCTCGATGGTCGCGAGGAAAGTATTTTTCTAAAAACAGATCTTTGAACTCCCTCCATTCCATGTTTGATACTTCATCATCTTCCTTCATGTTTTGAATCAATGACCACCATTGATCAGCATCTCCAGTGAGGTGGTAAACTGCCATGGTAACTTTTTCCCTTTCACTACTCCCCAAAGCCTGAAATATTTTCTCTAGGGAAAATATCCATTGCTCAGCTACTAAGGGATTTGTACTCCCATTGAACGTTGGTGGTTGTTGTCTCATGAATCGATCTAACATTGATCCTCCACGCTGCGGATCAGGGTGCTCCATACGGGTAAGGTTATTATTCATAACCTGAGTAAGTTGTCCCAGTATGGTGATTAGCTGATCAGCACCAGTTGCATCACCAGCCCCACTATAATTATCTTGAGCAGGAGGACAATCCCTACATGGAGTGCGTGCATTGATACGGTTTCCATTTCTTCCACTAGGCGCCATTTCTAAACAATGGCATAAACTAGATCAGTTTATGAATCAAAATACAAAATCCCATACTTATAAAACACTTAACATAAATTGAACTATTTATGGATATAATCCATAATCATAAAAATGTTTTCTTTGAGGAAGTATATACTCATAAACCCTTCATAATGATTTGTAAAGAAAATGAGAGTTATCCTAAGCATATCCCCCGGGAGTGTCGTAACCAAGAGTGCAGCAAGGCCCGTTGTCGTGCACCAGTTCCCGTTCGAGTCTAGCTCAAAGCGGTGTTTTCGGGTTTTACCCCTAGGTACATCTGTGCCAGAGCCGCCTCTACCTGCTCGTATCCAGACAGGGATTTATTGCTCGGAAAACTCACAAAATCTCTACAATACCAAAATTCTAGGAAGTTCTTCTATACTAATCCTCAAAGTTCATCTTAGGTCTACGTGCTCTAATCAGAGTTTATCTAAATCTAGCTTCCAAGGTTTGTACTAAACTTCCTCTGATACCAACTGTAACGCCCCGACCCTAGTTGCCTAGAGTCGGTGCATTATTACTTAACATTGGCATGATCACAAGAAAGATCAAATCTCGAAAGACCGATTGGTTTAGTAGCCTTGGAAACACTAGATATATTCATAAGTTTTACATTACATCATAAAATGAAAAACTACTACAACAACATAATGTCTCCATAATCCACACTACTATCCCCTCATAATATCCCTGCAGGTCATTCATAATTTACTTCTTCACATCCTGGGGAAAAATAAGGGGTGAGCTCAAATGCCCAGTAAGGATAACAATATAGCGGAAACTTTCATAAATAAGAATAAACATTTAAGGCAATGCATTACTAAAACAAAAGCCTTTTAAAATTGAACTTCAACATGGTATGGCAAAAGTAAAATGAAATAATGCCATTTACTTATTCACATGGATATTCTACTAATCGAATAATCACACGCAAAAATCAATAACCACTTTCATAATGTTGGAATGCATAATGCCAGACTATCATAACCACATAGCCAAGGCCTCGTGCCAAGACTACAAATAATATTTTGTCAAGGCCTTGTGCCAAGACACTAGTTTGTCTCATGAGACCTACCGATGCATCGAGGAGCTATAGCGGGCTCCACCCGTCACTTATTAAGTCCAATGCATTCCCATATGAAAAGGTTTAAACATAACATAAACATTCGTATTAAAACTAGCATACGAAATGTCAATACTTTCACAATAAACTATGAATGGTATAAAAATAGCACATCCACAGTCAAACATATCACAAAACCTTCAATACAATATAGAAGTTTTGTATCATAATAAATCAACTTCAAATAATCTTAAAATCCATCAAAGGATGTTGACATAGATGAAATCAAAATTCTTTTTAAAGAAATATCTCCTTTTATTTTGAAATCATTTAAGATCCATATAAAATAAAACATTTTCTTTGAAAATATTCTTATAAGCTTGTAAGGAAAGCTTTGAAGATTTTATAACGGTGTAAAATAACCGCACCCGCCGTATAAGTTAAAAAAAACATTCTTACCTCAATTCTGTCGAAAAGGTTAAAAAGGACCTTGTTTTGAAAACGACGGAAAGATTCCTTTATAAACCTCTTATAAAAAGTCAAAAAAAGGTATAAATGACTTTAACCAATATTCTTGTAAATAGTAAAAATGTTTTGAAATACATTTTGAAGAAACATGGATGTGGATGATAACGAGATCCCAGTAGATTATTACGTATAAACAACCTCGGATAAAGAAGAGATTGTGAAATAACCCTTACCTTGTACTTTTCCTTGGTTGTGGTAGGTTAACCTCCTGTATAATGGTGAAATAATTGTTATTAAATTATACAAGAATCATATACATTAATATGATATCATATATGATCTTTTAATATTGATTTGATAATAATATCTTAGTATTATCGTTGTTTCGGGTGTTAACTTACTTGTTTTCTTTCATATGTTTTGTTACGTAAGACATGTTTGTAAAGGATAGGTTGTATATTATTCATATCCAGAATGATATCAAGTCCTTAAACATCATTTTTAAATCATAAAATGATAATTACGCTTTAATGGTTACGATGGAGAATGAATCTCATCGCGTTCATGGAGACGGTAGTCCGTACGTACGCACGAGCGACAATATCATTCTTTTGATATTAAAATAATATATAAATGGATGGTATATCATATATACATAATCATTAACATGTTATATTTATTATTTACATGAGTTACACATCATTATTATACCCATCCAAAATAATATTATATTGAATAACAATTACACCACGACGTGGAGACGGTAAGCCGTACGTACGCACGTATGGTGACATGTTATTCAAAGGGTGGATAGAATACTGAATATGATTGTACCATATTTATAATAACATCACAGTATATGTGAGATACTGGAGTTATTATTTCAGAATGGTAAGAACAAAGGAAGAAGAAGTGGAAGAAGAAATGAACTTAGAAAAGGGTGGTGAGATCATTACCTCTTCTTCGGGTTCTTCCTTTTGATTTGATCAAAAGGGCTCCTTAGGTTGGCTTTCTGATCAAACTAAGGCCTCTAGGTTGTATTGAGGTATGTTGGGAGAGTATTTGGGCAGAGTTTGGCCAAACCAAAAGGCTTTAGAGGTGTGAAGAAATGAGAAGGAGGAGTGCCCTTTTATAAGAGGGGTGAGGGGAACCTTTGGAAAAGCTAGAAATATTAATTTATAATAAATTAATATTCGGTTTCTAAAGGCTCCAAAGTTGACTATTCAAAGGATGAGGTGGGGATAGGTCGAAAACAACTCATACAATAGAATTTAGACAGGTTTGGGTACTTATATTAACCTTATCTTTAAGTATTAACTCTAAGTTAATTAGTTTCACTTTTACAATGTCTCTTTGTAGTTTTATATAATATGGTTAATAAACTTACTATATACATCCAAGCGACCCCCAAGTGGTCCATTAATGATTAACCTATCATTATATAAGTCTCTTGGCCGAACCTTAGATTTTTAGAAATTTAATATCAATTAATAATATAATATTTGTTTTAAGAACTCTTTTATGTCAATTTTGACACTATTCAATAGTTGATTTTTGTGAAACTCATAACAGATTGATTACTTCGAACAAAGTCCATTAAATAAATCCTAATATATCATATTATCCTAGAAAATTAGTTTAATTCATTAAAAGTTTCATATTATATTTATTTGGGTATTTATAATATCAATTAGTTTAATTTTTTACTATTTTAGTAATTACTGCATCATCATTGTGTCATAAATAACATAAATTATTTAATGTCTAAAAATTATAAATAAAATATAATTATGTAGGAAATCTTTTTAGCTTTCTAATGAATATTTATAATCGAAAATCCAACATGTATAACCCTATGTAAAAATTGTTGTTCTAAAAGATATATGCTTGTGTCATTTTTGTATTCATTTTAACTAAATTAAAATAAAGTGTCATTATCACTTACAAGTGGATCCATGGGGTCCCAAAATTGACACAAAGATGCCCATGGTCGACCATGTATCAACCAATAGGGTTAAGACACGTTTTAGGGTAATTTTGTATTATTATAATATTATTTGTTTAACCCTTATTTACCGGATTTACCCTTTAACCATGGTAAATAAAATATTTACCGCAGTAATTATTCAAAATGTGTAAAAATAAAAGTTACCTATTTACACAATTTGAACATCCTGATTCCAAATATGGAATCCATTTTCCTAAATTCAAAACACAGAAGTGGCAGAAATTAATTTAAAATTAATTCCCGCTGTCAAAACAAAAAGCGTGTTTTTAAGAGATAATAACTATCAAAAGATTGACACTTGTTTATGTTCGGTTTAATTGTAAAATTATGTCTAATGATAAACATTAAATTGAATGGTAAAAATATATTCTAAATATACTTTAAAACCACTCAAATTCATAATTTATCACTATTAATTATTTTGATTAAAAAAGTTGTTTTTAATTAAAATTTAGAAATTTTCACTATTCATCAAAATATGAAAGTTATCCGAAATGTACCAAAATTTCACCCTAGGCTAATTTTGATATTCCGAATCCAAAAATGAAGTCCATTTTGAAATATAGAATATATATGATTTCAAAAATTAGGTATTACTATTCACAACGGCTAGTTTAATTAGTTGTGGTGTGTGTTAGAACTCGAGGTTGCGTACAACACACGCTATCGCATTATTCAAAGGGAAACGTACCGTAGAAGCTTGGGGTGTTACAGCTGGGCATCCCGGAGACCTGGTAGCCTCCCCAGCCCTATTGTTCTTCTAGAAAAGGATATCTCCATTCTCCACCATCCATCGTGAGTGAGGTTGAAGATGAAGGTTGAGTGGAAGAACACTGGACCAAAGCGTAGAGCCCTGGACCATCCTCAATGAAGGGTTGTCAAAGTGGGAGGGGTGTATGGTTCTAGCCTAGAGAGTTCACTTTTCCAGGACTTCCCATGAGAGCTTCGCATGCATGCTGTGGATGGTGGCCTCAAGGCCAAGGAAATTGATGTCGCCTTCCCTAACTAGCCTCGCCACCCTACGCCATGAGTCCCAATGATGTTTTCCTTCCAAGGTAGGGTCCTAGATAAAGCTCTCTAAGATATTTTCAATGCTGCAGATCACCCTTGTAGAACTTTGATAGCTGAGAGGGCATGGACGGAGGTAGCGAGAAGAACACTATTGATAAGATCAATACAACCACCAAAATAAAGGTATTTGTTCTTCCAGTTAAGGATTTGTTCAGTGATATTCCGGGAGAGGAATTCACAATATTTGATCTGAAGTCTCCGAAAGGACATGGGAGCCCCGAGATATTCCTTGGGGAACTATCCTATGATCATGTTGAGGTTTTGGTGGATATTAGTAGCTCGGATAGAAATGCATATGTTGGAAATTTAGAATGTGACCTTGTCCATGTTAATCACTTGAACGCTCTAGTGGGAGTATTCCTCAAGCACTTTCATGAGACCTTTGATCGATTTGATGCCAGCATTCATGAAGATGAGGGTATCATCCGTAAACATCAGATAGGTGATAAATTGGGCTCTCATGCTCTGTCTGAAGGGGATTATCTTGCTGGTGTTGAACCGATTGTTGATGGAGTGACTGAGGACATCCTGGGTAAGAATGAAAAGGCTAGGGGAGAGTGGATCGCCTTGCCGGAGCCCCCAAGTAGCCTTAATGAAACCAAAAGACTTCCCCATAAAAGAGATTACCAACCAAGAGGAGCTATAAAATCTAAATAGGATATCAACATTTCAATGCTCGAGACCCATACCTACTAGGAACTTGTTGATAAAGACCCATTTCATGCGATCGTACTCTTTGGACATGTCCAAATTGATGGCCACGTTAGAACTGCAGGTTTTGAGGTTGATGTCTTTGATCATCTTCTGAGCAAGGGCAATGGAATGTTGGATCAAGCGACCCTCTCACAAACCCATTATGCTCTTCTGAGATCCAACGATAAAGGTTCTTTGACATTATTGTGTTCATGACACTGGGTGGTATTTTTTATGGGAAGTTTCAAAGGCTCACTGGGAGGTATTGCAAAATAGAGGTAGGATTCCGGGACTTCGGAAGGAGGACAAGGGTTGTGGCATAGAAAATCCGTGGAAGGCTCCCCCCTCGGAAGAAGTCTTGAATGGACTTAAAAACATCTGACTTCACAACCTCCCATGAGGCCCTGTAGAAGGATCCTAGAAAGCCTTCAGGGCCCAGGGGCATTCCAGTTTAAGGACCATCATAGAACCATAGATTTCTTCTTCATCAGGCACAACCCTCATCCCCTCATTTTTCTAGACAGAGAAAACAGAAGGGATAACCTCGAAGAACCCTGTGTCGATTACTGGGTACCCATTGGGACTCATTGGAATGGATCTCGCGAGCAAATCTTGAAAGAAGGTATGGGCTTGAGCACCCACCACGCCCCTGTCATCCGTGTAAGAGCTATCTTCTAATAGGAAGTTGGATTTTATTAGCTGCTTTCTCTCTTTGATGCATGCATGGAAGAATGCGGTGTTCCTATCTCCCTCTTTGAGCCACTTGACCCTTGAAGAATCTATGGCCATGAATTTCCGTTTTAGAATCAATTCTTCCAGGTGATATTTCTTGCTTGTGAAATCCTCGAATGCATGATCATCCCAGTTCTCCTCCAGCATTCCCTCAAGTCTTTCAACTTCCTGCATGGCATGCTCAATGTTAGTGTCTATGAGGAGATGATCCTTCCACCACACCCACAAGCGATACATGAGCCATCTGAGTTTGTTGTGAATGGAGACCCACATATGCCCATAGGATGGATCATTCCAGGCATCACTGACCAGGACTTGATATCCCAGAGTAGAGGTCCACTGGTGGAGGAACCAAAACTGCTCCGAGGTACCCTGGATAAAGGATAGGCTCACCAAAAGGGGTGAGTGTTCTGATAAGCTCTGGACCAAGTGATGAACTGTTGCATTGGAGAAGAGGGTGATGGATTGGATGTTGGTCAGACACCTGTCCAAACGGCTCCATGAATGATGAGAACCCCTTTGGTTGTTGAACCAGGTGAAATGGTCCCCTATAAATCCTAGACTGGTGAGGAATTTCCCCATTAGAAATTAAAAAAACTCCAAACTTTCTTTTCTATGGAAGGGACCCCTTCCTTTCTTTTCCTCTAGTGAGGAAATAACATTGAATTTGACCCCGACAACCCATGGAAATTTACCCGGATTAAAGGCATTGAGATCGCTCCATATCTCCACTCTTCTGTGGTGGTCACAACTTCCATAAATTAAGGACATGAAGAAGGAGGTGTCCCCCTTGATCACCTTGGTTGTGATGTATTAGTTACCAGCCTGTACCAATACGAAAAATATGATCTTATGCCAAAATATCCATATGTGGCTATTGTAGGGGTCAACATGCTGGAAACCTTTCATTCTGATCTTCCATGCATAATCACTGATATTATAGTTTCTTTTCTTGTGTTTAAGTATTGCAAAAATCACAGCCTTCTGTTTAGTAACCTCTATTCGAATCCAACCACAAAATTCACTATTCACCAGAAGCCAAGCTGCTTGATCTCTACCAACATGAACAATGAGATGGATCCCAATGCACTCATCTCTCCCAACACACCTTAGTGTCTTCATCCAACCCTTCCTAAATCTCACTGTGTGCCTCAACTTAATGATCCACTCATAATTACCAATTCCAGGAAATGGTGCTTACCACCATAGGGATCACTTACTGAAAATGCATATCCAATGGTCCACTAGCCCACTAACTATTTACTAAGTAATTATATTAATGATTTTACACCCCACCAAGTTTAAACTCATGAAAAACACCATTATTTCCTCTCTTTTAGAAAATAATCATTTTCATCCATCAACACACTACCAAAATACCTGATCATGATTCCCTAACACCTAGAGGCATCGATGATTCATCCAAGCATAAAAACTAAATATCAAACCCAAATCTTGGTGTAATTTCATGGTTGGATCACCAACCACCTAAAATAACCATCAATATCTCAACCTAATCACCAACACACATCCAATTCAACTCACCTTCAGATGAAAACTATACTAAATCGAGTCTGATGATGCTGCACTGGTTCCATCCAACACCACACCGAAAATTCAAATCTAGAATTACCCATGTAAATTGATATCAGTGGATCTCATTTCACACTTGTACCACAATGTCACCTTGATCATCAAATGAGCAACCTCACTATATCCCCGACACTTCTAATACAAAGTTGGTTTACCCATGATCGATACAATGCTTTCCACCATACAATTTTCATTATATTCATTCACTAAACCAAAAATATGATCTCTATGTCCCACTCGATTTCCATTATCACATGTAATGACTAGACATGGTCATCATGATCATACCTAAGCACTAACTCAAACATCAATTTCCAATGGTTTCTTCCATAATATGGATCCCCTTACACAAAAACTTAAACACCAACCCAAATGGGTCCAATCATCACAACACATGTGTCACCCCTACCAAACCACACTCTTATATCCCTAAAAAATCCTATTAAGAAACAACTCTGATCGGTATTGACTCATCACCCCAATCCATTTCATACATCACCACTTCATACAGAGGGACATTCCCCAATACCCCTAGCGTGCATGCTCATGTGAGTCTCACCAAGAATAGTATCCACCTTACTCTGTGAGTGAAGAAAAAATGAAACCATCATAGTGCTACTTAGGTTTATCTACAACCTGAACCTTTCTCAATAAACCATTATATGGCTCGTTCACTGATTAAAAACCCAATCAGGCACTATAAGTACCCAGTGCACACATTCCATCACATGACACATATTTTGCTAAAAATAATGGCCATCATTTGTTCTCTTCCTATAGAAGGAATGATTCTTTAAGAACCTATTCGCTGATTCTCTCCCATGATTCCAATCAATCCCACCCAAAACCAACAGATGAATGCTCCACTGTAACCTAATCACAAAACACAAATCATGCTCTCATGAGTCTCATACCGTATAACCTAAGTTTTCAAGCCTAACCCTAATATTTTTTCCCTGCATACATCGGTGACATCCAACCAGAGAATCATTAATGATCCTATTGAAAATTTCTTCATATCACTCATGCCAAGATTCATCGTACGATACTTATAAGATGGGTTTTGAGTCAAAACCATCAAGAATCTACCCACACTCTTTCCCTACTAGGTCTAACCACCTAGGATCCCAACTATCCATCTAATTGAAATCAAATATCAAAACCAATGATAATAGAATTCACTAATCTAACCCTCAATTCCAAAATCAATGCCAAAATCACCCATGTTCTCTACCTCATGAGTCTAAGACATACCGATCATTCCTTTACTAAACAATCTAATCCTTTCTATATCTATAAGGAAACTCATGCTTTGTATAATCACTTCTTATGAATACCAACATTCATTGATCCATCACGATATAATAAATTACCAAACAAAACCACTAAGGGTATCCATACATCCCTTAATAAAGGTATTGAATTTCCATTATCTGAGAACTAACTATCATAAGATCCACATAACCTACCATCAGAAAAAAAAATCACACACAATCTGGCTAATTTCATGTGATTCCTATATACTCAGTATGATTCATGAACACTGGCCTCTTGAAAATGTGCCAAGGGCCAAAACAAAAAAACTACATCTCTGGTAACATTTCATGTTCAATAAACATCTCAATAATAATAAAACCAATTAATGACATCAATACTATCACCCTGGTAACAGGTAATTTCCAATAGAAAAGTGTTCATGACTCACCAGTTTGAGGTCCATCACAAGCTATGGAAAATTCCAAGACCACCTATCTAACATATCCCGAAATAATTACAAAAAATATATTTGATACCACTTTGTATTTCCCCAAACTAGATACACTCATTAGTTCCCAGACTAAAGATGTCACATGGTCTCAAGTGAACCTCTCCTTATACAAGTCTGCCGACTTGTGATGAGTTCCTAATCCATATAGTGGGGAAACTATTTCCTTAAACCAAATCCATACAATATATAAGAAATAACCAAAACATCCACAACATAATCCAATTATGCATAATAAATAATTAAACACAATTCTATATGAAAATGTACCATGCATAAGTCACACGGTTATACTGATACTAATCCCCCATTGGAATAATCCTATATAAAAAATAAAAAACATATAACACACTCACCTGACCCTACTACCATCTTCAGGCCTTACACACCCTGTCACCACATACACTTGAGATTACCCATCCTAATCCACTATAAATCCAATAATGAACATAATATAAGTCATAAGGTCTTCATGGGCATGAGGGTTCCTATGAAGGGTACAAAAAAATATATCTCAGTAGAGGCTCTCGAAGTTCCCCTAGTATAATTCACTATATATGTGTATGCATGTGGAAAAAAATAAACATGTTACACAATAACTTTTGATGCCAGGTGATAACTTGGCCACCATAACTCCCTATGTGACATTTCATTATGTGCTAACTAGACTACCAAAAAACTTGATCAAACCTACTTTAAATCCATTATAGACACTAGTAATCTTATCTTCTCAATATCTCAAACCACCACACCCAATGCTAAGCCTGTAATTGAAAACTTAGGGTAGGGTGGCGTCTAAACCTTGACCCAATACACATAGAAACTGGGTAGGGTCACACATCTATATCTTGACACATTATATTATCACTAAAGGTAGGGTCCATCAGTGTCATCTCACATTATACAATAACCCAACAACTAAAGCATTCTCTAACCCAAGCCTCTAATGGAATGGTCTAATTCATGCACAAATCATCCCATGACTCAACCATATGATGATGTATAACCACCAATCTATCAAACAAATATTTCAATGATCATCAATGACTCAACCATCTCACCAATGGATAGCCACCATATAATTGGGATAAGTTGATATATAAGGATTCCATGACTCAACCATCTCATTGATGGATAAAAACTATATAACTAGAAAAATTTCACATGATTTATCCACTGACTCAACCAACTTAATATAGATATACACTATATAATCAGAACATGGTTGGACAAAAAATAGGGTCACAAACCAACAAAGAACTCAAAAAATCAATACATATAGACCTAGTCTTAATCTTTACTCTCATTTTATAAAAAATAACATATCACCTAGTAGGGAATCCAATGGATCCACTAGTCCAACCATGGTCTTTGCTTGTCGATACAAACTCATCTCCATCACCCCGTGGTAATTACACAACCTGTTGGCTTATCTTGACCATGATCTCAAGGTTCAATACATGTTCTCTCAAGTCCCTCACCACTCCTGGTCCTGATACCCATGGATATTCCTAAGTAACATTGCTCAAATCCCTTTAGAACCCTGATACTAAGTTATGAATAATTTAAAATACCCGTGCTTGGGTTCCATCTTACATCTCCAAGGGGAGATATCTTATCCTATCACTCATAGAAATCCCATCTTGTGACACTATTCTAGTCTTGAAGGATTTGTCTTGTTAATAGATATTTTCCATAATTAGACCACCATATGGTGGGTTTCCCTTATTAGGTGTGAGATGAATAATTTTCTCACCCATCATCATCAGGATTAAGAATCTTGTACCCATAAAACTAACCCTAGGATAACTAACATAGGATACCTATGTTCCATCCCATTAAACACTACACCAAAATCAGTACTTAACAGTTCTTTTTAGTGGTGGTTTATTAAACCACCACTATTTTTTTGAAATAATTTAGTGGTGGTTTATTAATAACTAATGCTAAAAATTTATTTTTTCCAAAAACCTGACACTTCTCCCCTGACCCCTACTCCCCCAACCCCCATGACCCCCTGACCCCCTAAATAACTACACTCAAAGTTCCTCACCACCAGTCCCAAGACTCACCACCCCTCGCCACGCCTCGCCGCTGATCCCAAGCCTCACCACCCTCACTGCACCTCACCTCCCCTCACCCCCTTTGATCTTATATACTATGGATTCTAACCTCTTGGATCAACAAAAAACATATACCAATTAACCAAGGTACTTATTCTTCCCATTTTCTATATCATTTTCTATTTTTGTTTGGATGTTTATTTATGTCAAACCCTCTATTTTGGAATAATATTTGATTGAGGTTGGGTTTTTCTTATAATGGTTTGGATATTTAATTTTTTTCCTTTAACCATGATGATGTTTGGTCAATTCATTCTTATCTGGTAATCATAGTTCTCCATGAACATTTAATCAAGGTAGGGGATTCCCCTTCACTTCTATTTACTATATTTTTCAGAAATGTGTACTTTTTTCACCATTATTTTGGAAAGTATGGGTTGGTGTAACAAGATAATGAATTTTCCTAACCCAAATTAAACGATAAGATTTTTATTCACACAAATTCACTAATTTTTATGTTATTGAAAATAGAATTAAGTTTTCTTAAAAATGTTTCTGAAAATAATTGTTTTTAAGAGTTTGAATTCTGTTAGAGTTTGTTATAATTTCAAAACGACGATTCTATTAACTATTTCAAATCAGACTAAATAAAAATTTCATATCATATAAATGTATAAGGAATTTGATTTTATGGAAATCTATAATTACTTAAAAATAAAAAACTTAATAATTATGAAATGTAATGAATGAAATTTTTTTCAATTTGAAATGTGGTATTGTGCATGCTGAAATATAATTTATATGTTTATGTGATTGATGCATTTTTTGTGCTTCATGTGGTCCATGTAGGGATTTTACCATTAGTGGTGGTAATTGGGTTTAAGTTAGAGTGTGTTGTTTAGTGAAAAAATGTTTTGTTAAAATGAGATGTTTTGTTGGATGATGTGTGATATAGTTGTGTAATGATCATGGTTATGGTGATGATGTGTGATTCAGGAGCATGGAGTTGGTATGTGAATTATTTATGGGGTTCTGTATAGGATTGGTTTTTTCTTATTAGTTAAAGATTGATTGAAAGTTATTATCCTCAAATTAATTGAAATCCACATGTATTAAGTTTATTGGGGATGGAAATAAATGGATGATAGAATATTAAATGGGATAATAATTATTAATTCACTACACCAAAATTAGTTTTTAGCAGGGGTTTATTAAAACTCCCTGATAAAACTTTTATTTTTTCCAAAAACTTGAAACTTCTCCCACAAACCCCCAAATCCCCTGACCCCTGTGACCCCTCGACCCCCTAAAGCCCTACCCTCACTGTACCTCACTGCCAGTCCTGATCCTCGCCACCCCTCGTCGCACCTCACTACTAGTCCTGAGCCTCACTACCCCTCTCCGCACCACGCCACCGATCCCGAGCCTCACCGGACATCACCACCCCTCTCCACCAGTCCCTACCCTCACCCCCACCCTCGACCCTCATCGGACCTCACCCCTTGCCATCGGTACCAAGAATCATTCAATATCTAGAATCCTTTGGATTTTTCTTAATAATTGAATGCTCTATAACCTATATATTATTTGGAATGAGATTTTTATGATTGACTACTATATTAATTTATTTTATTTATGAAAATATAAAAGTATTTTAAATTATTATACAAAATATTAGTTTCCATCATGATATTGTAGTATTACGACAATGTAGTGTGAGAAGGTGCATTTTGTTTTCCTCTGGAGCATGTTTATTTTTTCTGATATGAATAAATTATAATAATTTATTGTTTTGATATTAAACATGTCAAATCATTTAATGTGGGTCCTATTTATTGTTTTGATATGAATCATGTCTATATTTATGATGTCGAGAATGTTTAGTGTATAAATATGGAAAAATTTGTGTTTCTCTATCATTAATTGATTTCATTATGATTAACTTAGTTTTAATTATTTTAAATTTCACATGTATAACCTTGATTTTGTTATTAATATCATATGAAACATTTGGGAATTATCTTATAGGTTTTAGTATGAAACTTGTCTACTAGGTACACATAAAGGTATATCTATATGTATACCAAGTTCCTTCATATGAAAATGCATGAACTTCTATAGAAAAAGGATTACATATATGTCTAAGATTATTGATATATATATTTTATAAATAAATATTTTCTCTCATATGCGATTATGAGGCCTCCTAAGTAAGGATGATAAACATGTAGTTCCTTCCTATGATAAGATGATGCCAACTACATTCTATTCAATAAATTCCATCACATGGTAAGATGCAGTCTCTTAGCTAGGATGATTATAAAAATACAAACACAAAAAAAATGTTGATATGTATATATATGTATACCTATTCTTGTAGAGGATGGGTTTTGAAAAAATATCCTTTATTAAAAGGTCTATCATGGTAGAAAAGTACACTATATGAATTGTGAGAAAATATTAAAGTAGGTTTGGATGATGTTGATGGAAATTTTTAGTGTTATAATAAAGTATATTATTTTTTAACTATATATTATTAGTATTCTTATGTTATTCAGTTTCCATAAATCATTCGATAAGAAAAAGAGGTGGCTGGATGAGTAATCGCAACTCTTATGGGTTATGTGGTTATGTATATTTAAATGTATATTGGAGTAGAGAAATTGGTTTTACCTTAAAACTATACTGAATAAGAATATATCTAATTAGTCATTCAACATTGATCCTCCTCAATTATTCTAGTTCAATTTTTTATTGGTTAAATATATTTTTGTGAAATAGTTTCAATTTTATTAAGTAGAGAGTGAGCAATGGATGTAGTCAAACTTTTTTATTTCACTTTGTCTAAGGAACATTATGTTCGTGGTACCTGGTACCTCATTATAGTTACCATATTATTATAATTACTATGATTTAATGAACTCATGTCATCATATTTATAGTGGTTCATTTCTCAGCTGAACACCTCATTAGCATGTCCCATGAAGTCATGATCATTCTCAACAAAATTTTCAATGTTGGCATCATGACCGTCCTATAATAAATTATTGACATTGGATTGTGATACTTTTTTTAATGATTTATTAAAAGAATATTTTTAATAAAAATTAATTTCAACATTTATTTTTCTTATTGGGATTCTTAATGGTTTTTAAATGAAAAATGTAACTCTTTTACACATCATTTTACTCACAACTATAATTTATGTATTCGAATTATCCTTTCTAATATGCTTTATTATTTACTATATGTATTTATATTGGAAAACTTTATTTAGAATATTCATTTTTTTCAACTAGTATATGAATATATTTTCCTATTTATTAATAGTTAGGTGTTTTATTTTTTTTAATAATGTGTTGGCACATTGTGATATATATGGATAAAAGTTAGATCACATTACAAGGGAAAACACCTCAGTATGCTAAGGGTTTAGAGGAGTTTTTATATTTTTCAATTTCCAATTGATATGTTGATGGGAGAATAAGATGTCCATGTCCTAAATGTAAATTCAGAAGATGGTTGAAGATAGATGAAGTTTATGAACACTTGATATTGTAGAAATTCCCTACTCAATATTTGTGTTGGATTCGGCATGGATAATAAAACATTACAAAAAGGTTGAGTACTGATGTCAATCCACATAATGAGATCCCATATTTTTTTGATAATGGATAATGAAATGAAAAACCTTATAAATGATGCATTAATCATTGCAAAACACCAATAAGAACATCGAAACATATCAGAATAACCAGTTAAGGGTGTTACAAATAGCAACATGAAAAGTGATGTTTTTGAGACTATATGACAAATAGATCAAGATTATTACATATCATTGGATCCTATTCTTGATTCTGTGAATACTATTATAGGAGAAAACTTCACTAAGTATAAATATGTGTTTGATGGTTTAGTTGACGATGGAAATCAAGATTTGTATAGTGGATATTTAAAATATTCAAAACATTCTTTTCTGCAGAAGTTGTACCATATCAAATACCTATATGGAATTACAAATAAAGTGATTTCCATGATATTAGAATTGTTACATGATTCATTTCTAGAAGAAAATATCCCTTATCCTTTTTATTATATAAAAAAAGTTATTAACAAGCTTGGTCTGAATTATACAAAAATTCATGTGTGTCCCAATGATTGTATACTTTATTGGGGAGAGGATTCAAGCATAAATGATTGAAAAAAATATTCTTCTTCTCAATGGAAATATATGGGTGATGTTGGAAGTCTGAGTCAACATACTACCATGAAGAATAAGAAAATTAATAAATCTGCAAAGGTTTTGCGTTACTTTCCTTTAAATCCTTGATTGTAAATATTATTCATGTCATCGAAAACCACCGAACACATGAAGTGGAATTCTGTAGATAATAACAATAATAGGTTAATAAGACAACCAAGAGATTCAAAATTTTGAAGTAGTTTGATTCATTACATCAATATTTCTCAATTTATCCTCAGAATGTTCAATTGGGATTAGTTGCCGATGGATTCAACCCATTTGAGACTTTGAGTACCAGTTATAGCATTTGGCCTGTTGTTTTGATCCCTTACAATCTGCCTCCGTGGATGTGTATGTAAAAAAATTATTTTATCATTTTGATGATTATTCTTCGAAAAAAAATTCCTGGAAATGATATTGATGTATACTTTCATCCTTTAATTGAATAATTATAGGAGTTATGGAGAAATGGTGTTGAGACATATGATGCATCTTCTAGAACAATGTTAATAATGCAAGATGCTCTAATATGGACCATTAGTGACTTACCTAGAATTTGGAATTTAGATAGTTGGAACACTTACATGGGTTTGGATTTTCCAATTTGTAACTTTGATTTTGAGCCCAGACGGGTACCTCATAGTAAAAAATAGTGCTTCTTGTGTCATCAAAGTTTTCTCGATGCATCTCATAGATTTTGGCTTAATAAGTCAAAATTCAATAGTTTCATTGATCGTAAACCACCTAAAAAGTTTTTAATAGGTTATAAAATATTGGCACCACATGGAAATGTTTAAATAGAATTGGGGAAGGTACATAATTTTAATGATAGTGGGAAATGAGTTCATTGTGCATCGTCAAGTGAAATCAGAACACAATAATGGTAGAAAAAACTATATTCTTCAAACTTCTATATTAGGAATTTAATTTGTTGTTGAATAATATTTATGTGATTAATATTGAGAAGAATATTTGTTAAAAATTGATCTACACATTTCTTAATGAGAATGTAATGTTGAAGGATCATCTCAATGCTCAGAAAGACTTATAAGTAATGAACATAAATCACAATCTCTGGATAGAAGAGAATGAAAAGTATGCTCCGATAATTTTTTGCAATGAAAAATATGGATAAATATATATTCCTTTTAATTTTAAACAAGTGAAGGTATCCAATGGATATTAAAGTAACATATCAAGGTGTTTTGACTTAAAGCATTGTATGTTACATGGATTGAAAATCAATAATTCACGTATTTTGTTACAGTAGATAATTCCATTGGCATTGCTTACATTATTACCTGAAAAGGTTACTACTATTGTACTTCAAATTTTCACATTTTTCAAACAAATATGTGAGAAAACTCTACATCCATTTCATCTTGAAAACCTTCAAGAGAGTTTTTTATTGACACTTTTTTCAATAGAGGTGATATTTCCTCCATCGTTTTTTACTATCATGATGCATTTAACTGTACATTTGGTTGAGGAAGCTAAATTAAGAGGCCCCATACATTATCGATGGATGTATCAATTTGAGAGGTACATTATTTATATGTTTTTAAATTTAGTAAACAATTATTGTCACTTCATTAAATACATAATTATGTTTTTTAATTTTATTTCACAGATATCTTTGGGATTTGAAATCATATGTAAAAAATAAAGCTCAACCTGAAGGCTCTATTTCTGAAGGATATTTGAAAGAGGAGTGTCTTAACTTTTTTTCTAGATACTTGGATGATATTTAGACATGATTCAATCAAGTTGGATGTGTTGATGACACATCGAATCAATCAAAAATACATAGGAAATCAAAAATATTTCCTACTATTGGCCAATCAGTTAGGAGGAGCATGTTACACTAACAAAAATTTAATTACTATAGGCAAATAGATATGTGCTACTGAATAGTAAAATTTCAAATCCTTTTATTGAGGATTTGAGTATAAAAAAATATACTAATTATAGGAAAAACACTAAATGAGAAATATATAACAAAATCTATTAATAAAGAGCTTGTAGAATGGTTTTTATGACGTGTAAGTTCATAAATATTGAAATCAATACATATATTAGGTTGGTACATATATTTTGTAAACCTAATATTGTATATTAATTTTTTTATATTATGAATACTGATACTTGAGTAGAGTTGTAAGAATATTTGAATTTTCTTTCTCGAGGTCCTCTAAAACAAGCTTGAAAGTTTGACGCTTACAACATGAATGTATTTAGACTCTGTATAGTTGATTGGTAAGAGGGTTTAAAAATATATAATAGAGGCATATTTATTTTTGAAAAAGTGTAATAATATGGAAAGTTGACTGATATTATCAAATTAAACTACCATGGAAATTTTTCAATTGTTTTATTCAAATGAATTTGGGTGGATATTATCAGGGGTGATAAAAGAGATTCCTTGAAATTTACATATGTGAAGTTATATTACTTAATGGATGTTGGTGATCATGAACTACATGATCTGTATATCTTATCATCACAAGTGAAAATGTTATATTATGTGAAATATTTCATACATGAAGTGCGGAGTGTAGTTACTCATGTAAAACAAAGAGACTTGTATGATGAAGTGGAAGATTTGACTTCTGACATTGAATACCATCAATAGAAAGAAGAGAATTTATTTTTCCATCATGATATTGAAAATATTAGTCTTGCAAGAGTGGATGAAGTAGATGAAGTATATAAAGTAGTGATGGAGGAGGAAACTGACATGATTGAAGGAGAAAATGATTGTATGTGCAATTATCCATTAATTTATCAATCAATTATGTCATTTGTGCAGTCATTAAATATAAATGTTATGTATATTTATTTAGTATTGTTCATCTATTATCATTTATATTTTTTTACATGAATTTTTAGAAATATATGTTCTGAAATTAATTTTATTGGATTAAATGACAGGAATGACAAGGAGGAAGTGTTATACTCACACTCTAGGGTTAAATAGATTTTCTAGAAGCCAATAAACTTTGGTAATATTTTTATTAGTTTAAATATTTATTAGTAAATTTTATCTATTTAATATATTAAATTTTTGTTTTATCTTTGTTTAATACTTTCACAGAGTTTAGGCTACCAAGAATCCTGAACAGAAGTGTGGTTGAATGTATATAAAAAATATGATGAGAGTTTTGTTAATAAGCCTACCAAAGAAGTTGGGATATAAATTCATTTTTTACTTATAATAAACTATTATTAGTTGTTACTATGTTAATATATATTTCTTCTAATATGACTGATATTTGATTTATAGGTATAAATTAAAGAACTATGGGATGTCAATCCCACACTGTCCTACTCAGTCTCACAGGATGACCCAGTTAGTAAAGTCCATGGGAAGGAGCATCCGGGTCAAGTGCATGGGATGGGTTTGGGACCATTACCATCTGAGGACTCTTGTAGGAAAATGAGGATTTCAAGTGATGAATGGCTATGAGAAGGTAAATCACACAAATTCAAAATCATTTAGTTCACAAACATTTATTGATTTAATGTTTAAATATAAATATACAACATTGTTTAATTTTAAATATATTTTTCTTAAAGGTGTTGGTAGCAGGAAGTTGGGATGAAGATGGAGAGTGTGACTAGCAGAGTTCATCATTGGAAAATGATTAGTGGAGAGGGTTTTTTCATGAATCAATACGTCCAATGTGGATATTTTTTTATCCTTTTCTTATATTTTCGATGGTATTGGGACAATGGGTTCCCTATGTATGTGTTATACAACCACGTGTCTATATATTGTGTTTCAACTGAATATGGAGAAGGAAATTTATTTATGATCATATATGATATTTAGTTTCTTGTCTCTCTTTTACATATAGGTTTATCTGAATATTAAATTATACTATTTCACACTTGTTTTCCATGGTGCCTTACTAAGTATGTTTATACTCACACCTGCATGGGCTTTTAATGCATTATTTTTTTTCTTATTCATAAAACTGGTAGATGGTGTCCTTAGTGGACCTAGTATCTGTGGAATATATAAGTATATAGAGGTACTGACCATATTTTTTGGTTAGACTTAGTGATCTTGAGTTGGGAACTCTTATTTTTTTCTTTAAGTTGTTTTTAGATTGGGACCTATTTTCCTTCTTCTTGGTTAGACATGTATTTTACCCTATTATTTTTTTTGGATATTTATCTATCGCATTATGATATATTTTCTAGAGGTTACTGCATGATTTCTTAAACGAGAAGGTTTTATTTTATTATACCTATGAAGTATTTCATAGAGTTCAGTGTGTGTGTGTTCACATACAATAGGATAAGGCCTCCCACTTCACTGATATTATTACTCTGTGCTTGTTTCTAGACCTTAAACTATTGGAGGTGAACATGTGGTGTTACTCTCATCTTACTGGTGTCCTAAGTAGGGACCCTATAAGTCAATTCATGACACAAAACCCCATGGTTTTCTCCAAGACTGTAATCTCTATCTAACCCCAACCATTATAGGAAATTATATACCCTTTTCCAAATCTCACTTCACAACCCATTACTAGTAACTAAGTATTATTCTATGTTATCTTTCACTAAAATAAGGTCCTATATCACTTATACATACAATTATATCTCAAGAAAATAACATATAGGACAAACCCTATCTATTAGACCCTCTATTCCATTAGTATCCTCTTGTTTTCACCTTCTTGGTTAGAGCTCAATCTTGATGTGTGGAGTGATCTCCCTTTTGGGAGATTTTTCTACTTTATTTGTGCATGGACCTTGTTTTTCAAGCTTTGTCTTGTTGGTCTTTGATAGGACATGGGGATGTAATCGGGTAACTTTTACTATGTGGATTCTTATTAGACTAGGAACATGGAGACATCTATGTTTTACTTCCCGATCTCATCAAGGGGTGGGATCAATGTTGTAAGTCCTAGGATTTCATAAAGTATTTACCTATTGTATAAATCCAAGTCAATTTTAATCCTCACTTGTGGAAGTTTAGATCATTTATGGATATTTAGGGTGATTTCTCTTTTTATTAGTCATTAATTATTGGTTTTGAATCACTAATGACCCTTTTTGAGGAAAATGGTATTCATGATGGATGGTTTCATATTGATAATTATTTCTTTATTACTAAATTAATTTATCTTATTTGTAATTTTGGTGGATTTAGTTTTAACATGTGAAGACTCATTTTAATGAAAGTACATTGATTATTTATATCTAGTACTAAATTTATGTTTTCCTTGGAAATGTGTTGTGTAATAGTTTAATGAATCAACACACTTTCAATGAGAAATGTATTGAGAAATGTATTGATTATTTCACTATATTGAGAAATGTAATGATTCTTTCAATGCATAGAGAAATGTATTGTTGATTATTTAAACGTGTTCATTATTTCAATGTATTTATGTATTATTGATTATTTTAATGTGTGGTTTCTTGTTTTATTGTTTCAATGTGTTTAGAAATATATTATTTATTTTAATGTATTTTTTTCTTAGTCAATGTGTTGATTAATTATGTTTTGGTGAGAATAAACATACATTGATTCTTTAGTTTAAACATGTGTTGTTTTCATTGTATGTTGATGATATATTTGATAACCTGGTGAAATTTTCAGTGTTACTATTGTGTTGTTCTGGCTTTAGGTTCTCGAGATACAGAACTTATAGCTTGTTTTTTTGTAATTCATGATTTAGCGGTGGTTTAAACTGCCTCTATATTATGGTATTTTTAGGGTAGTGGTTAAAACCGCTTCTAAATATGATTTTTTTACTTAGCGATGATTTTATCCATTTTATGAAAGTTTTTTTGGTAAAAAGTTTATACTTTAGTGGCGGTTAAAAACCACCGCTATATTGCAGTAATTGTTTTAGAGAAAACTGCTGCTAAAACTAAAAAAAAACTTCCACAAAATACGTGTTATACAACACTTTCCAGAAACTGCCAATAAATGGAAGGAACTAAAGCGTGTTGAATGTTGACACCAATTTTAGGAACAATTTTTTGAAACCATCACATAATCATCTAACAATGGTTTAAACCAGCGCTAGATAAAAAACCGCTGTTAAATGTGCATTTTATCATAGTGAACCAAGAACACCCAAGGTCTCTCATAGGCCCAAAAATCACTATAACCCTTTAGAGACACAATCACTAGGTGATATCAAATCACCTTAAGTGATAAAGACCACTTATCTTAAGAATAGAAGGCCAAACACTATTATATGTATTTCCCATATTCCCTACCAATCCCTATCTATTCAAATTGAACCCATGAAAGATGTATGAAATAGGAAAATCCAACATAATATGACTATGAGATTGTATTAAAGGGATAAAATACCTTTATTAAAGAGTTAACACTTAAGAAAATATTTGAAAAACCACACCCAACCCTGTCCATTCCTTATCTGATCCTATATCTCAACTTGATACCTAAGTATTTCCGTAATGCCAAAACTATGGCCAATCACCCCATAGGAGGTTCATTACAATCCCATGACAACATCCTATATAAAACCCATATCACATGATTCCTCATTATTCATCAATTTTGTAAAATTTCATTACACATACATGAAATTAGAAAGGTGATTAAAGTCACTGAAACGATGGTAAAAAATATGTGGGAAAAAATCTTGGGATTTCCTCTAAGAAATATAAGAAAAATCACTATGAATATCAATTGATTCCACCATGATTTAGTGAAATCTATACTAAACCCATAAATAGAATCATATTAAATCATAGGTTTGTAAAGGGAGAACCAAGAATTGAATAAAATAGATGATATTACCATGAATTTCTACTGAAATACACTAAGATTCACTCACATTCAAGGTAAATCAATGGAGATAAAGAGTGGGGAAGAATCATATAAGATTACAATCTATAGAGACACTTGTCCAACTAAAAACTAAAAACCCCTAACCTATAATAGATAGTTTTAACCTGCTAAAAATCCCCATCTCTGACTCCACTGGTGATCCCAACCAAACTGCAAGGTAACTGGCCTTTCCACCAGCTAGCTGATGGTAGCTAACTACCAAGCTGGTGGCCTTTACTACTAATTTTTATTATCCCCATCCAACTACACCTTCCTCTAATACTTTCCTGAACCCCTAGGTCACCACTTAGACCTTGAAAACCATCCAAAATAACCTCTTTTAGATGTTAAAAAGAATTAAACATCACTATGAGTTCATTATCTCTTTATAAAACATCCATAAAAAGTTGAAATTTCCTTAGAAATTTACAACTCATAATGACACAGGTCATTACAAGCTATTTCTAATGAATATGGACTAATGTTCATAGTAACCAATAGCTCCCTCTTAACATCATCGATAATAGAATTGTATATATGTTAAAAACATTATAATCTATTATCCATAATTATCATGAATCCCAACTGGAGGATGAGATAACCATCCAATGGTCTACAATTTCATTATTAAAATGATATCATATTTCATTATGATTCATAATTAAATGCTACATTAGGTTATTTATAAGATTAATTGAACATTTCTATTACAAATTAAAACCATATATAATTATAATACTTTACTATGATTCACTATTTATTACATCATCCAAATTAATTCACCTCGTGCTTTTATTTTTAGGATTCACTCCACTTCCATTATTCTAATAGAAGTTCTCACTTTGGATTTTATAACCTAAATCCTGCATTTATTTATAAAAAAAACTATTCTTAACTTATGAATTTTTAGTCTATAACATCCATAATTCACTATGATGGACATATAAGAAAACAATGAAATTGTATTGAACAATATCCCATGATTCATAGATTGTGATATGAACATGAAGAATAAAATAGATGAAATAAATGATGTTCCAATGATTCCATATAAATAAATACCTGATCTTAATGATAATTCATAGATAATATCAATATAGTTATCTCATGGAAAATAATAACTAAATTATCAATGAAGGAAATTCTGAATATTATATTTCATGATTTTAGACATCATGATATCTATACCGTTAATACCTTATACCAAGACGGTTTAACAATGGGTAGGTATTGATCAAAGACCCATTTAATGCTAACTTATTTATTTTCCTCATGAAACCTATTGATGAATCAATGGGATATATAATTATGGGCCTCACCCATCACCGTATTTCTAATATATTCCTCATATATCAAAGGATCAATTTAATTCATGAACAATATTCCTTATCAATAAATATTTTAATTGATTAAAGAATATAAATTTATCAAAATTTTCCCTAATCAATAAAATAAATTTCATACTAAAACACTCTATATAAAAATGGTATATGGTTTAGGAAATAATATTATCCATGATACAAATAATATGGATATTTAATAGAAATGTAATGTCCAAGGATCTTAATAAAGAGTATGTTTCAAGAGAAAGTTAATTACAAAAAATTAATCAATGAATTGAATTCCAATACTTTATCTGGTCAAATTAATCATTAACCATCTAGATAAATAATAAGTATGGTATGATTACTACATTTAACTAGTAGATTATAAGTAAAATAAATGGTTTTTTCATTGATTAATATAAATACCACAAAAATATCATTAAAACATTCTCGAGGAAAATGCAATTTTTATATTGAAAATAACTTTTAAAAACTAGAAATTTCTAAAATATTAAGGAAATAATTTTATTTGAATATATCATTGGATAATTAAAAATGATACATAAAAAAAATTAGTGGTTATGATAGTGGGAATATTCCATGCATTCCAAGTAATTAAAAACAAAAATTCCTTTCACATTTTTGGTGAAAAGTCAAAAAACAACTTGTTTGGAAAATAATAGAAATATTCCATTTAAAAAATTCTGTAAAATGTCAAAAACAGGTTAAAAAACCTTTAATAAATCATTTTATTATATTTAATAAATATTTAAAACATTTTAAGGATAATACACATATGTAATAAAAAAGTGTTTTTTCATTGAAAAGGGAAATAAAGTTATCTTTTCTCCAAAACATTTTATCAATCATTTAAACTATCCAAGAGAGAAAAATGGTATTGTTACATGAAAATATCATGAATAAATATAGGATAAGGGTATAAATTGGGTTTATTAGGCAATGATCAAATAATTTCCTATAATTTAAATTCAAACATAAATAATCATGATTAAAATGATATTGAAACGTAAACCATTTCTGCTTTTGTAACTTTTGAATCATAACCCCCATAAATGAAATGAATTAAAATAAAACATAAAATACCATAAATATTTATATATTAATGATAAAAAATTTCAAATGGTTTATGTATAAACCTCATAAAAATAAATAGGTGTATAATAAACAATATGTCTTAATATAGTAGAAATTGAGACAAAATCTCTTAAAATGGCCAAAAATTTGAATTGAGTATTAATTTGTTTATCAAATATAAATAGACATAAAAAATTGGAAATGAAACCTAAAATAATCAAAATTATTTACACACATAGTCTTAGAATGTCAAAGGCAATAGAGAAGTAGTATAACCTGATGAAAAGAAATTGAGTTATGAAATACCTTATAACTTGGTAACTTTCAAGTAAAATACCCATGGAAACAATAATCCATATTGAAACCAAAATTACCATTAAATATATATGATTAATTATTTTACATTTAAAATTTTATCTTATACACCATATAAAATAAATTGCTTCAATACATTAAAATACACCTCAATGAAATGAAATTGATATGGAATCCCTTACTTCATGATTACTTTTAGTAAAACATTATTTAACCTCTTGATAATGGTTTTAAAAATGTTATTAATTTATAAAAAACTATATTAAAATTTATAATATCATATAAAATATTCTTATAAAATCTTATTACCCATTCGTTAATGATACTTCATTTATTACCATTGTTTCTAGTGCTAATTTCTTTGTTTTTTCATGCATGTTTCATCAGGGACGTTCTAGTTATTGTGAATATAATATAGTTAAATCATATATATAATGATTTTAATGTTATAAATAAATTATTTATTAATATTATATATTTTTATAACCTTTCATAAAATTTGTACATAGAAAATGAATCACATCGCTTCGTAGAGATGGTAGGTCATATGTACGCATGAACAATGATATCAGTCTCATGAGTGAAAGGGTAAGGAATATGGTGGTGAAATAATTTTATAGAAATAATATAAAGTTATATATATCATTTAAATTTAATATTTCCATAATTATTAATATTCATGTGAGTCGGTGATGGAAGAAAATTACATTAGTTCGTGAGGCGGTAGCCCGCCGTACATACGAGAGATGACATTGATTCCCATTTAATGAAGAAAGAGATATATACATATTATTAAATCAGAATAATAAAATATAATTATTTTTGTGATAATAGTGTTGTTATATTATATTATTTAATACATAATGGAAGGTGATAAAAGAATAAGTAAAAATAAAGAGCTTAGGGAAGACGATTTCCTTTACTGAGAGAAACCTCTTTTGGATATCTTAACAAGGACCCTAGGATAGGTATTTTGGGAATAAAAAACCTATATAATGTAGATAAGGAAGTTTTGAAGATATTTTTCAGGGTTTTTTTAAAGATAAATGGATTATTATGTGTTAAAAATTGAGGAGAGGAGGTTCCCTTTTATAAGTGGGGGAGGCGACCTTCTTAGAAACCACATGGAAATTTCTCAAAAGAATAAAAAATGATAAAGTCATTCCCAAGAAAAATACTTCCAAATAAACTTATATTAAATTTTGGATTGTATGAGGTCAAAATAATCCTATCCCATAATATTTTTACAAGTTTAATTTGAAAACATACCCTTATCTTTTGGTTTAACCCCCAGTAAACCTGTTTTTACCTTAACCAGGGTAATTATTTTTTATTATTTTCATTATTCATTATGACAAAAAATTAAGTTAAACTTATTAAATAACCTTAATTTTTATTATTCCAATTATATAATTTAATTTATAAAATTCAATCAATATATTTTTTATAATTTAATTAAAAAAATCAAAATAAAAATCAAAATAAAATTTTTCAAGAAATGCATTTTCAAGAATAAGACGATTTTATATTGAATATATGACTAGTAATAATTATTAAAAGGAAATAAATTAACATAGTTACATATATAATATATAAATTTCAGATAAGTCATTATTCATTAAATATTATTTTAATATTTTAAAATAGTGAAACATTATGCACTTAAAAATAGTTTCTAGGAAAATGCGTTTTTTTGTCTAAAAAAACTTATTCCAAAATATAATATATATAAGATTAAATTATAATTAATTAAATTAAGTATAATCTAAAAAAAGTTTGGTTACTTTTAAATCAAATTAAAATAAAAATGAGACTTTTAAATTACATTATTTATTGAAAATAAATGATAGTTTTACAAAAAATGATATTTTCACTATTCATTAAAAAAATCACTATTTTTAGAAAAAACCCAAAATTTTACCCTAATTTCATTTTAAGATGATTATTTAAAAAATTAATTTAATTTTTTTAATATAATTTCTTTAATTTTTAGAAATTAATTATATTATTTTCTCATATAAATAATAAAAACATGTTTGAAGAAAAATATATTTTTGAATCTTGTAAATATTTTGGTAAAAATTGAGTCCCTATTTACCAATATATTTCCTTCATTTAAAATATTTATAAATAATTTAATAAAAGTGTTTATTACAATTTATACCACCAATTTGAATGGTTAGTTTATAAAATTCACATTTAATTTTTATATCATGGTTCAGTTAAGCTCAGTGTTGTATGCCATATTTTTTATTGAATATGGTTTTATTCTTTTAAAATATAGAAGGTGTTAAATTATACCAAAATTAAATAAATTGAATCATGACAATTTTAACTTGATCTTAGAAATAAAGGGTTTGAAATTTTAAAATTTCTTTGTAGAAAATCCTTATCATAAAAGGGTTAATAAAAGATTCTCTTAGAAAGAGGTAAAGGGTAGTATAAAGGTTATATAGAATAACAGAAAACTATGTTAAAAAATAGGTGAATAATAATGGGAAGTGAAAATATGGATACAGGGGATAAAAAATTTATCCCAAGGACTAATAGAGAGTGATAGATAAATTTTTAAGAGAAATTTAAAAACCACAAAACCATAAATCTGTTGTGGGTGAAATGACTATAAATTCATTAGAAATGATTTTAATAAGATAGTTTATTTTCAAGATCCTTTTCCAAGAGTTGAGTAATTTATTTTTTATATAGATTAAGAACACAAGGAAATATAATTACTTGATATATTTTTATTTCATAAGTATAATTTTATCCTTTAGTTGTTCTTCAATCAATTCCCACTTCATCCCTTACTCAAAGAAATGATATCCGAAATATATTTTTAATGCCAAAATCACTAAAATTAAATTTTCAAAGATTATAAGATCCTTAAAGAATAATTATTTATTCTACCCATCTTTAAATATTAACCAAAACTAAAATGGTTACTAAAATTTAGGATAATAAATTTTTTATAAGACTATGTATGAAGAACTAATACATTTTACTATAAAATTTCCAATAATGGTTAAACATGGAATATTCCAAAAATAAATAATACTACAGCTCAATTAACCAGAATATTATTAATATTAAAGAATGTTTTCACCTCAAATGTGATAACATACCTTTTAACTTACATACAATAAATTTAATTACATTCTTCTTAAATAATTCTTTACTTTAATCCTAATTGACATATATACCTAAACCCAATAAAAAGTCTCCCAAAACATAATTAATCTCCTCAAAATTAAAATTATTTAATCCTAAAATATGTTTCCCAAAAACATATTAATATTTATCCATAAAAAAATTCAAGTAAAAACAATTTCATACCAACTAGTACACCATGTAGTCTAGTGGTAATCATTGCACCCTTTTCACCCATTGATTGTGGTTTGAGTCCCCACAACTTATCCTAATTACACAAGTTTTTTTATAAAAATTATATTCTTATAAAATCCAAAAAAATGTGGTGAACATCTATACAAATAACCTTAATCATCAAAGATTATATATGGTTATCAATACCTTAAACTTATGTCTATAAAATATAAAATAATTATTCCTAAAATATCATATTCACTAAAACACAAGTTATACATAAGGGTTAGATATACCTCAACATCTATTAAAACTAAATAAATGTATATAAGGAACTTCCATCAAATGAAACCTCATAAGGGGTATCTTTTACATTAAAATTATAACCAGTCTTATATTTATTAACCCATGATGGTGCCTAATAATCTTAAACTATCCTCATCTAAATAATAAACTCATCATATTTGGGAATGTCCTCAAATTTTTTCATAGGGTTATTTTCTATAATCTAAATTTTTATAAATCTAGTTCATAATGTTTATACTAAATTTGATATTTTTCCAACTATAAAGACCTGGATCCTAATATCCTCGAGTTGGTTTTTACTTTATTACATTGGTTATACATACAAGAAATCACATCCCAAAGGATTGAATAGTTTAGTAGTCTTCGTGAACTAGATACATACTTGAGACCGGAATTAAATTTTGAAATAAAAATTAAAATATAGTTAAAATAAATATTTTTCATCCTTAAAATAATTAAAATATTATGTCTTCATATCATAGGGAATGGAAATGAAATTAGGGTGAGCTCAAATTCTTAGTAAGGGTTGCGTATAAGAGAATATGTCATAATAAATGAAGCATTAAAAATATGTTAAGGGGAATAACTAAAAATACATTTCATTTTATCAATAAATTGAGCATGAAGAGTAATATGGTAGGAATAAATGATGATAAAATAATTCCATATAAATAATCACATGATCTTAAAGCTAATCAATAGATAATATCAATACATTAATCTCATGTATAATAATAACTAAATTCTCAATGAAGGAAATGATTAATATTAGATTTCATGATCTCAAGCATCATGATATCTATACAGTCAAGACCTTGGTCCAAGATAGTTTAACTATGGATAGGTATACACTAAAAACCCATTTAATGCTAGAATAATGATTTTTCTTATGAGACCTATAGATGCATTAAAGAGATATATAATTTTGGGTCAAACCCATCACTGTATTTCTAATGCATTCTTAATATATAGAATGATTTATTTATTTCATTAAAAATATTCCTTACTAACAAATATTTGTATTGAGTAAAGAATACATATTTATGAAAATCTTCCATACTCAATAAAATAAATTTAATAAAAAAAATGTATGCAAGAAAGGTATACAGTTTATAAAATAATCATATCAATGACCCAAAAAAGATAGATATTTAATAGAAATGTAATATCTAATGATCATAAGAAAGTGAATGTTTTAAGAGAAAGATAATGACTACAAAGTTAATAAAGCATGTGAATTTCAATACTTTCTTAGGAAAAACTGATTATAAACTATATATAATAATAATAAGGATGGTATCATTACAAAATGTCCTAAGTAGACTATAAGTAAAATAAAGTGTTATTGTCATTGATTAATATAAATACAATAAAAATAGCATTAAAATTTTCTTGAGTAAAATACAATTTTCACTTTTATAATACCTTTTAAAACTAGAAATTTGTAGAATATTAGAATAAAAATTATCTTTGAAAAGAACCTTTTAAAATTTTAAATGAATCTTAAAAAAAAATTATTTATCATGAAAATTGGAATATTTTTCCCATGTTGATTATGTTAAAAAAAGTATTCCTTTCACATTTTCAATAAAAAGTAAAAAAATTACCTTATTCAAAAAATGACAGAACGATTGCTTTTAAACCATTTTATAAAAGTTAAAAAATGTGTAAAAGTGCATTTAATAAATCATGGTATAATATTAGAAAAATTCTTTAAAATATTTTATGGATAATATGGACTTGGAAGAAAATATCCTTTTTGATAGAAAAAAGTAATAAATTTTTACTTTATTAAAAACATTTTATAATTAATTTAAAGTAGAAATAAGATTAAAATTTTATTATTAATTGAAAATTTCATTAATAAATAGAGGAAAAAAAATAAAATGTTTTATTATAAAATGAATTGATAATTTTCTTCAATGATAATTCATGCATAAACAATCCCAATTAAAATGAGATTGAAGTATAAAACCTTACTGCATTGGTAAATTTTGAGTCATAACCCCTATAAATGAAATAAATTAAAATAAAAAAAATTAAATACCATGAATATTAAAATATTAATGATATAACATATCTATGGGGTAGTGGATACACCTCATAAAAATAAATAGGTTTATAATACCAAATATGCCTCGATGTAGCGTAAATTGAGATGAAATCTCCTACAATGATCATAACATTGAAGTGAGGATTAGTCAATGGATTGTTTATTTATTTGAAATTTAAATCAAAATAAAACAATTATAAATTAAGATTAAAATAATATAAATAATTTACACACATAATCTTAGAATATCAAAGATAATGGAGAACTAATAGAACACAATGAAAAGAAATTAAATTATAAAATTCTTTACCACTTGGAAAATTCCATGTAAAATACCCTTAGATGAAATAATTCAAATTTAAACCAAAAATACCATGAAACATGAAAGATTCATGATATATAAAATAAATTGGTGTAATACATTAAAATCTTCCTCAATGAAAGAAAATTAAGACACAATCCCTTACTTCACGGTTCTATTTAGTCAAAAATAATTTAAAATATATTATAATGGTTTTAAACATGTTATTAATTTATACCAAAAAAATTATTCCTATTCATACTATCATATATGATCTTCCAATAAATTCTTATTGCATATTAATTAATAATATTTCAATATTACCATTGTTTGATGTGTTAACTGATTTTTTTTCTGATGCATGTTTCATCATGAATATTCTAGTTCTTATGCATATGATATATTTCCATCATCCAAAGAATTATATTAATGATATAAATATAATATTTATTCATTGGATAATTATTTATAAATATTCTTTAATGTTGGACTTATAAAATGAATTACATAGCTTCGTGGAGACGATATACCGTACGTACACATGAGCGATGATATCATTCCCTTAATTGGTGAAAGGGTAATCAGGTGGATTATATATTAATTTTAAAGAATTAATATCATGTAATATGTATAATATATATTAATTATTTCCTTCTTCATGACTATCCATGAGATTTGGTGATGGAAAATAAAATACATCGGTTCGTGAAGCGGTAGCCCGTCGTTCACACGAGCGATGACATTGTTTAACATTTGATGGCGTAATAGATGGGTAAATATAATTCCATAAACATAATAAAATATATTTTTATTATAGATAATCTTGTTATTATATTTTAATTTTTAAGACATAATTTAAGGCAATAAAAAATATGTAAAAATAAATATATCGGTGAAGATGATTACCTTCTCTTAGATAAACCTCATTTAGATATTTTATTAAGGACCCTATGACTGGTATTTTGGGAAGATAAAAATATCTAAAATGGGGATAATTATTTTTGGGGTATAATATTTTGGGTTTTGGTCAAGATAAATGGCTTAAGAGGTGTGAATATGTTAGAATAGGAGGTGACATTTTATAAGTGGGGGATGGTACCTTCTTGGAAACCACTTTGAAATTTCCTAAAAGAATACAAAATAATAAATTAATTACCATGAAAAAATTATTCAAAATGACTTTAGATTAAAATTTGGGATATTATAATGTCTAAATATGGGGATTAAATAGTATTTTTATAATTTTAATCAACAAAATTACCCTTAACTTGTGGTTTAATCCCTTTGATATATATGTTTTACCCTTAATTGGGGTAATTAATTTTTACTATTTTTACTATTCAATATGGAAAAACATTAAGATGGAATTATTAAATAATATTAATTATTCTGATTATAAATATGGAATCCATTTTATAAAATCTATTTCATATAAGTTTAAATATTTAATTTAAAATAAACCCACAAATCTTGTCGAAAAACAGTTTTTCAAGAAATGAATTTATCAAGAATAAGATGATATTATATTAACTATATGAATAGTAATAATCACTTGATGGATTTAAATTCACACACACACACACATAGATATATATAATCTATAAATTTCATTTAAATCATTAATCATTAAATATTATTTTAATTAATTTAAATGGAGAAACATTAATCACTTAAAAACAATTCTTAGAAAAATACATTTAAATGCTTAAATAAAACATAAAAAGAATTTAGTATAAGTATTATTAAATTACAATTAATTAGATTAAATATAATCCAAATAATACTAATGTTAAGTTTAAATAAAATTCAAATCATAATGATACTTATAAATTACTTTTTTTATTAAAATGAATCGAGAATTTTATAAAAAGTAATATTTTTTTTACTATTCACTGAAAAAAATCACTCTTTTTAGAAAAATCCAAAATTTTATCCCAATATTAATTTTTACACACTAATTTAAAAAATAATGTTCAATTTTTATAATAAATTTATAAAATTGGAAGAAATTAATTATATTATTTTCTCACACAATGTAATTAAAACATTTTTGACAAAAAATATATTTTTGAACCATGTAAATAATTTATTAAAAATTGAAACCTTATTTAACAGTATATTTTATTCATCTAAAAAATCTATACATAATTTTTAAAAAGTGGTTATTTAAATTCATTCCACCAATTTTAATGGTTAGTTCAAATTTTCATATTTAAAGAGTATATCATGGTTCGTTTAGGCTCAATGTTGCATGCTGTATATGCTATCAAACTAAGTGTTATTCTATTAAAATATCAAGGTGTTATAATGATCATTATATTTCATGATTATTTTTTATGATTTATGAATAACTCTTTAATGGGTTTCTTTCACTACATTGGTCATTTTATGATACCATAAAATACATCACAATCTATATCCTTGATGCCATTAAATCTCAATATTTTCCCATATTAAATAGTATCAACAATGAATGGTACCCTGAACATAACTAATTATATTTTTTATAATAATGATATTCTCTTATTATCAATTTCATTGGATTGTTATTTTCATGTTATTTGTGTAAATGATATCCTCCATTATTGTTGAGAAGTATAGTAAGACTCAAATCAATTTATGATAAAACATAAAATCTAGAATCCATCCACCTACATGATTCTAGAGTTTAGTTATATCAAATATTTGAGTTGAAACTAGTTTGAAACTTTTAATTTTAAATAATTTTAGAAACCCATTTTAAAATATCACTTAATAAATAAAGTTTTGATCACCCTTTTTATTGACTTGGGGACTAATAAAATAAGTGAGGAAACCTATGATTGACATCACAAAATATGATTGAAATAATTTTTATAAATCTTCTACTTCCTTCCTTATTTTCCAAAATATGATATTTCCAACATAGGTGGGTATTATAAACTTCTCTTACATTTATGAGTTAAAATATAGACTTTGATCAAAAACACATCTCTTGAATTCTAGTTTCTTAAAATAATAACTCAAATGACCACACTAAGATTTTGTTTCCTGGTTGAAACAAAATAAAACCTTCATTAAATGATATATATTTCATTCATAATCACCAATATTAAATCCCATTAGTTATTCAATATATATTTCCTCCTTAATCACTATTTCCAATTCTTTCATAGGGGCATGTCCGCCTCATGTGTTATCATCACGCTAGTGTTGCATTTGTTACCCTACATTCACACTTTCCAAAGGTGAGAGAAATTCATGAATTTCCAAGGGATGTTTTCTCATTGATCTAAATGGGATGATGGGATGTAGGTTACTCCTTCCATGGTTCCTAATTGGAATTCATTGTCTAGTCCATGTCACCCTTAAATATTAAAGCATGCTTGTGAAACTCATTCCCATTGTCATCTCTTTGTGGATACCAGTTAATTATGCTACTTTTGTCTGGATATTCCAAGGGGTCTTGACAGGGCTAAAACCTTCGATCATGGGAGTAGTCATGTTGTTCATCACTACCATGTCTGGACACTAGAACATTGGTATCATATATTCTTCACCCCAGGAGGTTTTCTCAAGGGTACAGAACCCGAGGCATCCTGTGGTGATCATAGGGTATCTTATGCCATAGAAATGTCTTCCAAGGTTTTCCTTAGGTATCCCATGTTTATCATAGGGTAGGATATGATTTTAACATCTTGTAGAGATAGAGATAAACTGATTGGAACATCCCATAAGGATGGATCACTAGAAGGGATCCCCTAAAGGGTTTACCAGATGGATGGATCAGAATTCCCAATAAGAGCAGGCCTAGGATAGTGAATCTCATAAAGAGAAGGTTTCACCCCATGAAATTTGATTTAGACACCATTTAGGGAGGATCAAGGAGGTGTACCCTAATAAGGGGGAACACCATGGTTTACCATTGGTTGGGATTGTACCTCAAGGAGGCATCCTATATACTCTATTTAGAAGATAGGGATCAAAACCCACATAGTTTGAGAGGGTATGGTGTGGGGATTACACATGATTAACTATCCTCTATAATAGGAATAATATTGGTTGGATGATATATGATGTGGGGCTTATGCGTGGTTAACCACCTGAGAGCTTCTAGGAATAATGATGTGAGGATGGGGCTTACATGTAAGAGAAATCTAAATGGATGGTATGGTTTTATAGGGATATGGAAGCCTGGGTAAAATCAGGATGGATATGGATGAAGGGTTGATATGGAATGGATGGAGTGGATGGATTGTTATGCTTGTTGGATTTGACCCCAGGGAGGCTTCCTACATATCCCAGTTGGTTAGGAATCAAAGTCCACATAGTTTTGAATGGAGGGACTGGGGATTATAACCGAGGAGGAGGCCCGTAAAGGTGGAAACTGGGTTTTACTTCTGGCGGGATTCCTATTGGGAGTGGATAAAGGTGTCACAATCACTACTAACCTCTTAATCCACGTGATTTATTCTCGGTGTGAGAAACAAGATGAAAACATAGACTAGATGGTCGTGTCGTGAAAGATGCATCATTGAGAGATGGTGTAGAGATTATGTGTAAAAGATACCCAATGAGGATGAAATTATTTACGAAGAGGATCTCATTACATATATGGAAGAGTTTATTTCATGTTAGTTATACACATGTCATCCAATCAAAGGAGGTGTCGAGGCATATGTGAAGACTACCTGAGGTTCACATGGCGACAAAGCCCAAAGAGAGAGGGATGAACATATAAAGATGTGGAAAGCAGTAGGCTCTCAATGACCATACCCTCTCTATTATTGTATAGAGTATTTCATTTTGTGTCACTCATACATGGTGATATCTTGGTCATACCATGCATGCAGAGATCACAATGTAATGTCATGTGCTGAGGACATGGGTGCTTGGAAGTTTAATGTCCTGTAGCTCAGACTTGGGGGATCACTCCTTACCCCTTGGACTTACATGACTATTTCTCACCAAACCTTATGGAAGGGAAGGAATTAACAATTATTGAATGTGGGAGTGTGGAGGAGTGGTCTATAGTGAGGTCCATATTACTATGTATTTACTGAAAAGAAAAATCCATTAGTGTGCCTATGCTGAAAAGAAAAAGGTAGGGAACCAAAACAAGGGACACCTCATGAGGGACCAGGAAATCACAATGTGTGAGCCTGGAGGGCCACGTAGAAGAGGGTCTTATAAAGCAGAGGCCTCACTAAAAAGAGCTTTGTGAAGCTTGAGTACTTAGCAAAGAGCAGGGGATTCATGATGGAAAGAGATTCCGGAAGTAGGGTGACCCTACCTGGGCATGGGGTCCTGGCAGAGTGGAAGAGTGCTTCACAAAGACTGAATGATCTTCAAAGCCTCATGTAACCCAAAGGGTCTCCTTCCACCATGAAATTCATGGACCTTCTCAAAATCCATCCCTACCATATGCACGGGAATTGAGGAACTATCTAAAGAGGGTATCACGTTGTACTAATACTTTGGGTGGCTCATTTTATCTCTAGTACATGGTGCTCTGGTTCTTTGATAAATGGGATATCAACAGTAAAAAGGTCAAGGTTTTTTGCCTTTCAGATGGGTTGAGTTGGATATTTATAGGCAACAGGGTGTTGCAGGGCTCAAAGGCACGTCACGAAGCAAAGTAGGTTCCTAGAAACACTCTGGCTTTGTCAAACTCGTGGATCCATCCATAAAACATTTACATTAAATTGTAGAGGGTGTAAAACTCATAGGATTACCATCACATTCCTTTACACAGTCATTGTACGGATGGTCCTCACTAAGGGGCTTTGTGAAACATGCTCCTTTGAAGGATTTTGGGTTGTTTGTGTAGAGACCCAAAATTGACATACATGGAAATTACATTACTTTTTTGGAATACTTAATACATAAAAAAAATGACATCCAAGGACCGTAATAGTTTAGTGTCTTTGGAAACCTGGAACATAAAATTCTAATCATGTTGAAAGATCTTCAACATCTCCCATAAAGATCTTCCCCTTTTGTTTTCTTACCTAAAACCTTTCTTTATATCCGGGGGAAAAGAAAATAGAAAAATGGTGAGCTCAAATGCTCAGTAAGGGTAAAAATTTAGAACATATAACAATCCCTAAACATTTGAATGTAAAAACATGAACATAATACATCAAAATCTCGAGCAATGACATGAATATTGTAAGTACATAAGGAATAGATCATAATGTAACATCAATAATTATAAAATATCATGGGAATAAAACATATAATTATGTCAAAACATTAAGCAGATGATATGATTTCCATAGTAGCCAAGGCATTGCTTCTAAGACCATTATAGTGGAAAAATTCCATTACTGAATCAGGTTTACCTGCCATTCCAGCCCTGTATTAATATACCAGATTTACTTTCCGTTACAGCCTTGTATATCTCATGAGATATAAATCTTTACCCAATGCATTGGAAGGAGATATAGGTCCCACCCATCTCATATTGTAATCATTCTTACATGTGCCACAAAACAATCATAAATCATTCATCATAACCCAAAGAATAAAATGGGTTTCATAAACATCATTCCATCATAACGTAATCCATATAAAAAAATGGATATAATTTAATCATAATAAAAATCAAACCATGTAAATAATAGATACATTATACTTGAAGCATAAACATACAAAATAATGTCATCTTAGATGGAAAATAGTTTTGATAAAACACTTGAAATGAATTCTTGAGAAAAATATCCTTTCTTCTTCAAAATCCTTTTCTTTTCACAAAAAGCCATGAAATTTTAAAAGAGAAGGATTTTATTGAAAATAATCATGAAATATTGTAGAGTAAGCTTCATGAAAATAAGGCATTATGAAACCGTAAAAATCCATTCTTTTCTTAAAGTTTAAAAAAACATTCTCCTTGTACTTTTTCAGGAAAAGTCAAAAATTCCTCGTATGGTAACCAAAAGAAAGATTCTTTCCATACCACATAGTAAAGGTCAAAAAGGGGTAAACATGACTTTAAACATACATGGAATAATAGTACACACTTTATTAATTTTTTTTTATAAAACACGTACATGGATGATAAATATAACCCCATTAAATACTCACGTATAAGCAATCTCGGATAAAAATGAGATTTGCAAAATTATCCCTTACCTTATGTCCAATTTCTTCCATATGTGTCCGAGACTCCTGTATAGTGGGTTTAAAAATATTATTATCTTGTAACCAAATCATAATAATATTTATGATATCATATATGATTTACTTAGGACTTTATATTAACTGTTCATTTGTAAATTTCATGTTAAAGAAGTGTTTTGGGTAAAATCATTTCATTTATCATACGTGTTTGGACTTGTTGTTCTTGATATTATTATTACTTATATCATGATTTAATTACTTCCAGAATTTAAATAATGATTTATATATCATATATATTAAGTATATATATATATATAATAGATAGATAAATGAAATGAAATACAACGTTCATGGAGACGGTAGGTCGCACGTACACATAAATGCTGTTTTCCTTTCCTTATTGACTTGAATGGAAGTAAGTAGATGACATATATACATATAAATAAATCCAATAGCTTTATTATGTCATATATTTAATTATTATTCATTATATATACTTTATAATCAATATTGAATGGTTAAAATGGAGAATGAATATCATCGCATCGTGGAGATGGTAATCCGTGCGTACGCACGAGCGATAATATCATTCCCATAATTATTGAATAGAATTAAAGTGTATGATATAATATCTCAGAATTAGTATCATGTTATAATAATCATATATAGTTATTCTTTACACCATTATACCCATCCAATTAAGGTGGGGGTAGAAAAACATATTACACCACGGCATGGAGACGGTATTCCGTACGTACGAACGCACAGTGATTTCGTTTTTTGTAGGATGTATAGAAGGTGAAATAGGGTTGTTTCATATTTATAATAACATATCAGTATATAAGTAATACTGATGTTATTAATTTATAATGAAACAACTAAAGAATAGGAAGTATAAGAAGAAATAAACTTGAAAGAATCGGTAGAAGAGATTACCTCTTCTTCGACGTGCCTCTTAAACTTCCTCGTAGGGAACTAGAGTTGGTCTTTTGAGAAGACCAGAACCTCTATGATATAACTAGAGAGGTTGAGAAGAGAAATTTTCATGGGTTGGCCGAGCTTTAAGGCACAAAATTTTGTAAATAGGAGAGGGAGGAGGTTCCCTTTTATAAGGGAGGAGAGGGACACCTTAAGAAAAACATAAAATATTATTTTATAATAAATTCATATTCGGTTTATAATAGATCCAAAGTGACTTATTTAGAGGCTAGGGTTGGGATGGGTCGAAATCCTCTCAACCAATAGGTTTTAGAAAAGTTTAGATTACCATTTTAACCTTATCATTAAATTTAACTCTAAGTTAAATAATTTAACCTTTACCATGTCTTCTTTCATTCTTACACTATATGGTTAATAAACTTACAATAAACTACCAATATGAACCCCAATTGATTAATTAATGTCATATATATTATTATATAAGTCTTTTTACTGAACCTTAGATTTTCAAGAATATAATATCAATTAGTAATTTAATATTTGTTTTAAAAACTCTTTTTTGTCAATTTTGACACTATTTGGTATTTTGTTTTTGCTAAATTTATAACAGCATTATTACTTTGTAAACAATTCATCTAACCAACCCTAATATGTTATATTAACCTATAAAATTAGTTTAATTCATAAAAAGTCTCAAATTACATTTATTTTGGTATTTATAATATCAATTATGTTAATATTTCATTAATAAGGTAATTACTGCATCATCATTATGTCATAAATAAATTAAATTATTTAATGTCCAAAAATTATAAATAAAATACAATTATGTAGGAAATATTTTTATATTTCTAATGAATATTTATAGTCAAATTTATCTTATGTATAACCCTATATTAAAAATGTTTTACTTATAAAACTTTGATTTTAATTCTTTTAACTCTTCTTTGAATTAAATAATAATAAATGTCATAATCTAATCCAAGTGGACCTAAATGGTCATATTTTATTCCTAAAGTTGTTTTGGGTCGAATTAAACTTATCCAATAGAATTAGGAGATGCCTTAGCGTAATAATAATATCACTTTTACCCTTAATTACCCTATTTACTTTTAACCGTGGTAAAAAAAAGTAAAAAGTTACTATTCACCAAAAATTATTTTTATCTTATTGAATCAAATTTCACTCCTTGATATTAACCGTGTCTCTTGGATTTTCTAAATTAAACTCACAGAAGTGGTAAAATTAAGTTTTACGTAAATTTGCAAATTCTCCTAAGAGGTGGGTAAAAGACCGTAAAATGTTCTATAATTTTTTTATATATCTAAAATTATTAAAAATTGAATCCAATGAATTACATTGAAATTATATAGGTATTATGAGTCTATTTTGACCTAAAATAAATTGAAATAAAATAAATAATTATTTAAATACAAATTCGTTTTTAAACTATAACTCAGGTTTTTTTCACTATTCATCAAAAATTGAAAGTTTTCAGAAAAATAACAAAAATTCACCCTAGGCTAATTTCAATATTCTAAATCCCAAAATGAAGTCCATTTTGAAAGATAAAATTTATAAAATTTAAAAAAGTGGGTATTAATATTCATAACGGCTAGTTTATATAATATTTTAATAATATATCGTTGTTTAGTGAAACTCAGTATTGCGTACAATGCAAGCTATCGAGGAAGGTTGCTCTTGTGTGTAACACAAGACAAGAATAGTGTTACATATACTACAAGCTAATATGGTGTTGCATATAGTGAAAGATAATCTTGGTGTAGCATACAACAAAAGACATCAAAGAAATTAAAAATAATAATTCTCACAAAATATCGGGGTGTTACATTCTACCCCCCTTAAAATGAATTTCGTCCTCGAAATTCATTGGGGTTATAAATGGTTTTCTACTTGAAAGTTTCTTTCATAGAATCCCACATCGTAAATAGGAATACTAAAACATCATTTTAAAAAGGAACGTGAGAGACATAATAGATACCCAAAGTAACTCATCACTGTGTTTCCACATAGGAGAATATAGGTGAAAATATGGATATAGGAGAGAAATATAATAATAAAGTTCTGATAGAGAGTGGTAGAGAACATGGCTATGAAAAATCCAGTAATCACAAAGTCATAAATTTGTGATGATCTAAGGTATCATCTGATTAATCAGATATGAGGGCACAAGGACAACATTTTTGGTTTTCAAGATCATTTCACTAATGTTGAAGAATTTTTAAAAGAAATACTTACTTGATTTTGGTACAATCTCACTGTTGTTTGTGCCTTGAACAATTTCCACTTCATATCTTAAAGAAATATAGTTGAATTTGTCTTTATTAGATCATGCGATAGAATGATAGGTCATTCCATCTGTCTCAAACATAATGTTAGCAAAAGTTATATACATAAGTCCATCTTATGGTGAGATTAATCATATATGGTTCAAAAAATGGACTTATACTTCATCTATCATACCGTTTAATAAAATAAAACTAGTTTCTACTAACCAGGGACATCCTGTAGGCCAGTGGTAGGTGATAAAGTCCTGTCGCACTTCGGTTGTAGGTTTGATTCCCGCAACCATGTCCGACGCGACGAGTTGTCACCCGTCCTGTAGGTTGTCCCTTTTTCAAAAACTATATTATTATAAAATTCCTCCAATAATATTGAAAAAAGTTCTAGAATTAAACAATAATATCTTATTTCTAACTTAATTCATTCCAATCTTTAGGCTTATCCAAAATACTTCGGTCCAAGCTCATAGTATAAAGAAAATTATTAGTTGAAAGGTCACACAATAAGCACATGAATACCATCATTTACCCCCCATATATCATAAGATATATCTTGTTGGTCACATTCCAAACATGTGAATACCTTAATCATAGAATCATTGTGAAAACATGAATGCTGTCAAAAGTCAACTCTTTCCACATACCAAAATCCCAAAATTTCTATATACTCCAACCATGATATCACTTTGTCCTTATATTAGTCACGAGCTCATTAATACCATCAAAAATTTCATTATCTCTTTATCCCTTCATTAAGGTCATATCATCTTCTTTCTAAAAATATTTCAATCACTTTTCATGGTTACCGGTACCATATAATTATTGAAAACCATAATTAACCAACACATAGATATTCCAAAATTCCATAATACTATAAATGATATTCCATGATACTATTTTGAAATCCCATTACATAAACACTTAATCATTCCAAAACATCATTTTCATACTCAACATCACAAATAGTGATCGCATGTGACTTCCCTTTGTCCTTTTACTTAAGAGGTTGCTCAGGTCGATCACCATTACCCATTGGATTAGGGCATTGATTAGAATAATGCCACATTTACTTGCACATGAAACATTGAAATGTTGGCGGTGAGTTCTCTATAGTCTTTTCTCTATTCACATCATTAGCTACCCTTTTTCCATTACTTCGACACTCAGCTACTTGATGAACTTCTTATCCACACTTAAAAAATTTTCTAGTCCCTATAAGACAATCTCCACTATGCTTCTTTTCACACTTTGAGCATAAAGAAACATTCGTCTTCTTTTCACCATTTTTTTGAGATTTTCATTGAACTCCATCCTCTGTTTCTTGTCAAAACCATGAGATGGATATGTAACACCAACTTCCAGTTCTACCTTGATATAAGAACACACAATTTCTTCATAGCTACTGAAGTTTCTTATAGCTAATGCCCTTCGAAGACTTGGTTTTAAGCCACTGAAGAATCTATCAACTTTACTTTTAGGTTCGATGATAAATCCAGATGCATACCTTACAAGCCTTGTAAAATTCGCCTCATATATACCAACAGATTCATCATCCTTTTTCTTAAGCTCAAGGAACTCCTTTTACATCTTTGTTCGAAGAATACAAGGGAAGTACTTATTGAAAAATAAGTTCTTGAACTCATCCCATTTAATGGATTCAATTTCACCTTAGTGCCTTGTATTCTTAATTAGAGTCCACCACCGATCTGCTTTACCTTCTAAACGGTAAATAGCCAAAAAGAATTTTTCATGTTCCGAACATCAAAGTATGGAAAATATCTTTTCAATGGTACTGATCCATTGTTCAACAACAAGTGGATCAGAAGACCCACTGAAATAAGGTGGATTTTGCCTCATGAAGGACTCAATAGAATATTGTTCCCTTCTCTTCTCATTTGGAAGTCCATAATGATTCATATCTTGTGTAAGTATAGCAATAATATTTTTCACTCCATCTCCCATAAAATTGGTTTGTTTAGGAGGACAATCATTTCATTTCCCATTACATTGATCAACACAGTATTTTCAGGTTCCAACCATCGTCTAAAACCCAAAAAGAATAGTGTAAGAGGAAAAAATCATGCTAGGAAAACAACATAATAAAGGGGGAGTACCTTAAATATATTACATCTTAGGTTTAATTCTAAGATTGTTACCATAATTCTAGGACTATAACCTATACTTATACTTAACCTTAGGGACATCCCTAGACACACCTTAGAAATATCTATAGTGATCTCACTGAAGTTTTCACATCATAGTTTCTAAAGGTTTACTAAACCTTCCATATGATACCAATTGTAGAGACCCAAACTTGACATACATGGACATTACATTACTTTTTGAGAATACTTAATACAAAAAAAAACTGACATCCAAGGACCGTAATAGTTTAGTGTCTTTGGAAACTTGGAACATAAACTTCTAATCATGTTGAAAGATCTTCAAAATATCCCATAAAGATCTTTCCCTTTTGTTTTCTTACCTAAAACCTTTATTTATATCCGGGGGAAAAGAAAACATAAAAAGGGTGAGCTCAAATGCTCATTAAGGGTAAACATTGAGAACATATAAACAATCTATAAACATTTGAATGTAAAAACATTAACATAATACATCAAAATCTTGAGCAATGACATGAATCTTGGCAGTACATAAGGCATATATCATAATGGAACATCAAAAATGATAAAATAGCATGGGAATAAAACATGTAATTATGTAAAACCATTAAGCACATGATATGATTTCCATAGTAGCCAAGGAATTGCTTTTAAGACCATAATAGTGGACAAAGTCCATTACTGAATCGGGTTTATATTCCGTTCCAACCCTGTATTACTGTACCAGATTTACTTTCTGTTACAGCCATGTCTATCTCATGAGATATAAATATTTACCTAATGAATTGGAGGGAGATATAGGTCCCACCCATATCATATTGAAATAATTCATACGTGTGATACAAAATAAACATAAATCATTCATCACAACCCAAATAATAAAATGGGTTTCATAAACATAATTACATCATAACATAAACCATAGAAAACAAATGGATATAATTTCATCATAATAAAAATAAAACCATGTAAATAATAGAGACATTATACTTGAAACATAAACATACAAAATAATGTCATCTTAGATGGAAAATAGTTTTGATAAAACACTTGAAATGAATTCTTGAGGAAAATATCTTTTCTTCTTCAAAATCATTTTCTTTTCACAAAATGCCACACAATTTTAAAATAAAAGGATTTTTATTGAAAATAATCATGAAATATTGTAGAGTAAGCTTCATGAAAATAAGGCATTATGAAACTGTAAAAATCCATTCATGCTGTTTGAGTTAAAAAAACATTCTCCTCGTACTTTTGCCGGAAAAGTCAAAAAGTCCTCAAATGGTAACCAAAAGAAAGATTCTTTCCATACCACATAGTAAAAGTAAAATAGGGGTAACCATGAATTTAAACATACTTTTATGAATAGTACACACTTTATGAAAACATTTTTATAAAACACGGACATGGATGATAAATATAACCCCAGTAAATACTCACGTATAAGCAATCTCAGATAAAAATGAGATTTGCAAAATTATCCCTTACCTTATGTCCAATTTATTCCATATGTGTCTGAGACTCTTGTATAGTGGGTTTAAACATATTATTATCTTGTAACCGAATCATAATAATATTTATGATATCATATATGATTCAATTATGACTTTATATTAACCGTTCATTTGTCAATTCTTTGTTAAAGAAGTGTTTTGGGTAAAATTGTTTCATTTATCGTACGTGTTTGGACTTGTTGTTCTTGATATTATTGTTACTTATATCATGATTTAATTACTTCTAGAATGTAAATCATGATTTATATATCATATATATTCAGTATATATATATATATATAATAGATAGATAAATGAAATTAAATACACCATTCATGGAGACGGTAGGCCGTACGTACGCATGAACACTGTTTTCCTTTCCTTATTGACTTAAATAGAAGTAAGTAGATGACATATATAAATATATACATAAATCAAGTATCTTTATTATGTCATATATTTCATTATTATTAATTATATATACTTTATAATCATTCTTGAATGGTTAACATGGAGAATGAATCTCATCGTGTCGTGGAGACGGTAATTCGTGCGTACGCACGAGCGATGATATCATTCCCATAATTGTTAAATGGAATTGGAGTGGATGATATAATATCTCAGAATTCATATCATGTTATAATAATAATATATAGTTATTCTTTACACCATTATACCCATCCAAGTAAGGTGGTGGTAGAAAAACATATTACACCATGGCGTGGAGACGGTATTCCGTACGTACGCACGCGCGGTGATTTCATTTTTCATAGGATGTATAGAAGGTGAAATAGGATTGTTTCATATTTATAATAACATATCAGTATATAATTAATACTAATTTTATTACTTTATAATGAAACAACTAAATAAGAGTAAGTAGAAGAAGAAAGAAACTTGAAAGAATCGGTAGAAGAGATTGCCACTTCTTTGACGCGCCTCTTTTAAAATCCCTCTTAGGGAACTAGAGTTGGTATTTTGAGAAGACCATAAACTCTATGATATAACTATAAAGGTTTATATGAGAAATTTTCAGGAGTGGACTAGTTTTAAGGCTCAAAATTGTGTAAAGAGGAGAGGGAGGAGGTTCCCTTTTATAAGGGAGGAGAGGGGCACCTTAGGAAAAACTTAAAATATTATTTTATAATAAATTCATATTCAGTTTATAATGGCTCCAAAGTGACTTATTTCGAGGATAGTGTGGAGATGAGTCTCAATACTCTCAACCAATAGGTTTTAGACAATTTTAGGTTACCATTTTAACCTTATCATTTAGATTTAACTCTAAGTTAAATAATTTAACTTTTACCGTGTTTTCTTGTATTCTTACACTATATGGTTAATAAAATTACTATAAACTACCAATAAAACCCCAATTTTTTCATTAATGTCATATATATTATTATATAAGTATTTTGGACAAACCTTAAATTTTTAGGAATAGAATATCAATTAATAATTTAATATGTTTTTTAAAAACTCTTTTATTTCAATTTTGACACTATTTGGTATTTTGTTTTTTCTAAATTTTTAACAGCATTATTTCTTCAAAAAAAAATTCATCTAACAAACCCTAATATGTTATATTAACCTATAAAATTAGTTTAATTCATAGAAAGTCTCAAATTACATTTATTTGGGAATTCATAATATCAATTATGTTAATATTTCATTAATAAGGTAATTACTGCATCATCATTGTGTCATAAATAAATTAAATTATTTAATGGCCAGAAATTATAAATAAAATACCATTATGTAGGAAATATTTTTAAATTTATAATTAATATTTATAGTCTAATTTATCTTATGTATAACCCTATATTAAAAATGTTTTACTTATTAAACTTTGATTTTAATTTTGTTAACTCTTCTTTGAATTAAATAATAATATATGCCCTAATCTAATCCAAGTGGACCTAAATGGTAATATTTTATTGATAACGTTGTTTTGGGTTGAATTACACTTATCCAATAGAGTTAGGACATGTGTTAGGGAAATAATAATATCGCTTTTACCCTTAGTTACCCTATTTACTTTTAACCGTGGTAAATAAAAGTAAAAAGTTACTATTCACCAAAAATTATTTTTACCTTATTGAACCACATTTTACTCCTTGATATTAACTGTGTCTCTCTGATTTTTTAAATTAAACTTATAGAAGCGGTAAAATTAAGTTTTATGTAAATTTACAAATTCTCCTAGGAGGTGGGTAAAATACGATGAAAAGTTTCATAATTTTTTTATATATCTAAAATTATTATAAATTGACTCCAATGAATTACATTGAACTTATATAGGTATTATATGTATATTTTGACCTAAAATAAATTTAAATAAAATAAATAATTATTTAAATAAAAATTCATTTTTAAACTATAACTTAGTGTTTTTTCACTATTCATAAAAAATTGAAAGTTTTCAGAAAAATACCAAAAATCCCCCCTAGGCTAATTTCAATATTCTGAATCCAAAAATGAAGTCCATTTTGAAAGGTAAAATTGATAAAATTTCAAAAAGTGGGTATTACTATTCATAATGGCTTGTTTATATAATATTTTAATAACATATCGTTGTTTAGTGAAACTCGGTATTGCGTACAACACAAGCTATTGAGGAAGTTTGATCTTACTTGTAATGCAAGCCAATAATAGTGTTGCGTATACTACAATATAATATGGTATTGTGTATAGAGAAAGATAATCTTGGTGTAGCGTACAAAAAATGACATCAAAGAAATTAAAAAGAATAATTCTCATAAAATCTCAGGGTGTTACAGTTTGAGATTGGATTCCATCCCAATTGGACATGTTGCTTTTCCAACTATTTCTGGGTATGTATTTCAGTGTCAAAAATTTCTCCCCTTAGAATGGGATTTGATAAGAAAAAGAAGTTCAGGGTCTGAGGGTTAGTCACTGAAAACTAGGCGATTGTGAAGCTGGCTCGTGATAGAGGCCGTGCTTTGCACACGAGTGCAGAGATGCCACGAAGCTCATGGGTGTGAAGGCCTATATGAATATCATTTGGAAACACACCTATAGATAGTGCATGATGTTCCCATTATCCATACTGAATCTCTGCAAACCCTTCATCTAATATCTCTTTTCGCAAAGCTCTTCCCCCCGTGAACACATCTTTTCAAACTAGGGTCCTCAGACCTTTGCTCCACGAATGATAATTTGCGAACCAGGTAATCATGGTATAGCAATGATTTAAAAACCACATTAAGCACTTGATGTCTTTATGATCTAGTTCTCTACAAACAAGCTTCATGAACGATCTCCATGAACAGACCAGAAAAATTATCTAAGTCATGAATCTGATGGCTACTCAAGAAGCTGCTTGGGAGGTCCTTATAGATGCTGTCTAGAGAGAAGAAATCGAAAATAGAATTATGATTAGGGAGTATGTACAGATTCATTCAGATCATGAATCACTACTGTAACTAATGTAAGAAGTTCATAAAGACTATCCCCATGCAAGATACTGCCATTGTACGGATTCAGTCCGAGGGATAATGTCGTCATCCCACTAGAAAATAGTGAAAAACCCGTCAATTCGTTTATAGGAACAATAGGGTATTACAAATGTTATCAAACTATCAATGTTCATATCTAGATATATCAATATCCCATTGTAGAAGATTTTATCTACAACCATACCAATGACATCGATGGGAGGGCACTGCAAGATAAGGCATCTCCACTAAAATATAAGGAAATCATAAAGGTGGGCCTAAGAAACCCTAAGAAGGGGTGAACTGATGATTGGGATCTATGCTAGGGAGACGACTTCATATAAGTATGGGTTTGGGCCTAATGGTTTTGTGTTTCCTGTGTAGAGTTTAGATTGGATCTGAAGCGAGTGGGCCATTATGAAGCTACGTGGGCTTCCCAGTTACTTGTCTATCAATCGAAGGACATCATGCCTGAACTTCTGAGTAGATGGTCATCAGAAACCAAAACATTTCATCAACATTACGGGGAGGTTGAAATTATCCTATGAGACCTTCATAATATCTCTATAATCCCTATCATGTGAGAAATGTATGAAGAATTCTTCCCCATAGAGAATACATGGGATTATTAGGAGTGGATGCCACATCTAGAGAAGTTGTAGAAGGTGCTACAACATATCAGGGAGGTGAATAAGACATTGTGCATGTGTGGACCACTTCAATTCATGTACGACTGGGTGGGTTCACACATGGGAGGCTACAAGTATCTAAATCCCATCTCTCCTTCTGAGATGAACTTCCAGCTAATGATTCTGAATGCCGCGGGAAGTTTCCCATTCAAGTTGGTCTTGGAGGAAATTCTGAACAGGGTTGGACTAGAATATAGATTTACCTCTCACCCATTATATCTATTGATAAGTGTAATAAATAATGATGGTATATGGACCACAAAGTATTAGTCATATATCATGGACTTCTGAGATGGAGTGCTACTGGTGAGGGTAGACTTCATTCCAATATGCAAACTGTACAACCCACATCAATTTGTGAGATAGTTTAGATGCCCGTAGAGGATGAAACCAATTGTGTAATTAGAAGTATTCCATGAATACCACTTGTGTGTGATGAGATATCCATGGATCATGTTCACACAAGAAGATGGAAAGATGTTAAATGATCTTCCTTCATCCACTGTTTCATACGGGATCATTTTTGACTATGCTAAGAGTTGGGAGGATTTATAATCTAGAGAAATTATAAGAGAGAAAACCATTAGGTCTAATGAGGGAGTGGATCCTTAACCTCAGTGTTGAGGAAAAATGGTGGAGAGAGTGATCTTTAGTGGTAGGTTTGGCACACATCATGATGATGGAGCTGCAGCAGCAGAGCCAACAATTCAGGGACCTACACTGACCATAGATGAGGGAAGAAGAGTAGTAACACCAGGTCCAAAAATTCTAGTTGGGAAAACATAGTAGAAAGGGGAACAATCATGAGGGTTCAATAGGAGGCCTACCCAAGCTCCTAGGAAGTGATTACACGATGTATACATTCCTAAGGATGATTTCTACCCTGAATCTAGAAAACAATGGGATGTCAATTGGATGTTCCCCAACAATGGTAGGATGTGCGACTACCTCAACAGGTTCAGGATATAACTTGTGTGGATCAGTTATTCCAAATATGTATTCCTTATGTCTCATAGAGAGGGGGATGATACGTAGTAGTGATGGAGGATCTAGTGCACTCCAGAGACACTGCATGTACAATGACGGACCAAGAGGAAGTATTGATAGATCAGACCTATCTCCCATTACTGTCTACTTCTGAGATAGTGGTGTCATATCCTTTTCCTAATGAATCAGATGAATCTTTGATGTAAGAAACCAATTTGGGGGGTCCCCTAAAAGACTGTGAGGTCATAGCCTCGGAGGAAGCCTCTTTGGAAGAAGGTGAGGTCACAGCCTCAGAGGAAACCTCCCTAGAGGGATTAATTGAAGCTCTCAAAGTAAGATTAACTCATTTTACTATGATATTACTTATTCATGATTTTTCTAGAATCCCTGACCGAAATCTATTTCATTTTAGAGGAACTTTCTCAAGAGATCCATACTGATGGGGATAAAGGTGAACCCCCAAGTGTGGAGGAGCGTGCTTTGGAGCCTACGTCTAGGATAGAAGCGATCACAGGGTTGACTAAAGTTGAGAAAGTTTCTCCATATCCCTCAATTGTGTATGGGGGGAGACGTTTTGGCATCTCAACGGTGACAAACCAAGAGCATGATACACTACCACTCGTCCTCTGTAAGTTTCTTTCCTTATAGACACATCTGTTGTTTCTCAATCAGGTTGACTGGCATGTTTTCTGTTTGACTAGTGTTGGGAGTAATGGGTTCTATATTATGGGGAGTGACTGGGGTATCCTATATCTTATTTCTGATATTAGAAATATTCCACAAGGGGATGACCACTCGAGTTAACTAGGCCACAACATCTAGTGATCAGTCAATTGGGGGTGCTAATGTTGCTACTGGCGGGGTGATAGTCAGGGCTGGTAGGGACAACAACATCGAGGTGGGGTCAAGTGAGGATGACCAAAATCATGACATGGAGGCCATAAAATATAAAATAATTCTATAAGAGGATCCTACCACTAGATTCTTGGCTTCATATCTAGAGTACGAGACTACAAATTCAGAAGAGCTGGATGATTCTGATCCTAAAGTAGCTAGGGAAAGTCGCATGACTCATTACAAGGTATGGATGTGTCTCAAGAATTTATTTGATTCCCTAAAGGAACAATGAGTGATTATAATTGGGACACTCCACCATTATATGTGTTTTCTATGAAATTAAGGGGCAGATGTTAATGATATTCATGTGATGATCATTGAATATCTTGCAGAGAAGATGCGGGAAATTAGTCAACATTTAGATACCGCCTGGTTCCATAAGAAATATGATAGCATCTGAAAAATTAAAGATTTTGAACAAGATATCCATCACATAGAAGAAAATATAAATGAATATTACTCATTTTTCACTAATCAATCATAAATTGTCATACGATTGAGGGTGCTGCTGGCGGAGGCCCAAGAGCAGCTGAAACACATGAGCCGTCAAGTGGATGATCTCTGAGTTGAGAAGGACTAGATGAAGATTAGGGATGATGAGCTATATCTAGTGAATATTGATGGGGAAAGGGATCTCAGGTGTAGAAAATAGACTTTAGAGGCCACACACCAAAATGTGGTGGAGATGAAGTGCTCCATTAAAGGGAAAGATCCATTACACGATCACTCTATAACTCAAGAGAGGCTCAAACATCTATATGTATCTAATGTTACCAAAATTTTGTCTTTATTTGAAACTTTTTTGTTCATGGAAATATCCTTTTCTCTTTAAGTATTACCTCTTAATAATATTTTTAAGGAAATAGATGATCTATCCCTAAGCTCACATGGGTCGTGCCCTGCGTGAGAAACAAGGGAAGACCACATAATTATTCACTTTGTATGAGAGTGTCAAATAATCATTGAATACTCAGGCTCTATTATTTTTAACTAATATCCAAGATCATTTTGGATGATAGGGGTTGCGATAGTATAATAGGACTCTCAGAGTAGCCACCTTTCCTTTCCAACATGTGCTAGTGCACGAATGGGATGATGCCAAGGGCATTGGAATCTATCAAATCAAATGGGAATGGGAAGTGTAAATCATGATCACCCAAAATCCAAAACAAAATGAGAGAGGACTCATGATATGGTATAACTAAATGCTAGGTTCTCAACATAATGTCCATATTTCTTAACATAAAATGGGGAAAAACCAATGAGGTTCAACCGTTGACTATGTTCAAAACATGGGACCTATCTCAAATTTTCAACCAAAGTCTTCAAGAATGTTGGCCCAGGATGGTAGGTGATCCTTATCCAGAAACCATTCTATTAGGGGGTATCTTCAAATATGAAGGAATATGAGGATCTAAATAAAGGTGCACTCAAAGCGTGGGAGTGGAGTGATGGAATGTTCGAATGGTTTCTATCACTCTTAAAATAAAACCACCATGGATTAGAACACATCAGAGTAAGTGTCCTGGTTTGAAAAAATATCAAACTTATCTTCTAGGAGAACATCACCTTGAACACTAACTGATAACTGAGGATGATAATAATGCACTAGACAACCAACATCGAGGGATAAGACCTCTCAGTTTAGACTTGATATGATTTTGTAGTTTTATATCATGAAAGTGAGAATGATAAACACATAGTTTAATGTAATATGGTGAGGATTATGCAAGGTAAAATTTAACATCATATGAATAGGATGTGTCCCATAGTTTAAAATCATGTGATTGGGACATTTCACATAGTTTAGGGTCATACTTTCTAGACCTAGGGCAATAGTTTAAAGTCATGTTTCACTAACTATTAATTGTTCTAAAGTATCTATGTGGTACCGAGTGGAGAGAACCGATTTGAATGAGCCCAAAGAGTCCCGTATACTAAAAAAATATAAGGAAACAAATGGGAATAAGGCTTCCCAAATGTGGGAATATGTTGTGTGGAATAGTAGAAAACCCAACACATCACACTTTCCCTGTGGGGATCCTTGTTTAATTTTATAAAGTTTGGGTCGAGGATCTCATGAGCAACTTGATCACATTGATACACACATTAATATAATTTCTAATTCAATGTGAGAAATGATCCATATGGGAATCATGGAATACCATAGGGGTCTATCTGATATGTGGGAGTGCACATTATGGGTGAAACTAAGGATGAAATCCCACCATGATACAACGATGTAAAAAGAAAGTAAGTTGAGAATTCAAGGTCCAGGTAAAAATGTGACTGGTAGGTAAGGGCATACTGTTTACTATGTTCAAAAGATAGGGACTATAACCACACCAACCAAGATTAAGGTGAAAAAAATGCAAAATCAACTGTTGATCATGTTCGGAACACAATATTTTCTATTTTTTACCAAAGATCCATTAGAAAATTGGCCCTGGATGGGAGGTGCGCCAAAGCGGCCTGAGACCATCATTGTTAGGGGGTCCATATATATTTAAATGATGATAGAAAACCCAAAACAAGGAGTACCTATAGTATAGACTGAACATATTAGAGAGTGGGATTCAAACCTAGGTGTGATAATAGTGTAAGGTTGTATTGCATGGACCATGTAGGAAATGTTTAGTCATAGGGTATTCACATAGCAAGTAGCAGGTAATACCAGACATGATTGAGACCAAAGAGGATCAAGTGTTACATACACACCTTAAGAATAATGGCATAAAATGTAAGGTCACTATGCTTAGATCGTAACAGAGGCCAAATGGACAAAAAGGTTAATGAATAAGTGGTTGGGCCTACAAAAAAATTCCGAGCATCAAAATTTATCCCATGGGGATGATAATCAATTCTTACATAGTTATAAAATATATTGTAATAGGATAAAAACACTGGTGGGGGTAAATACTCTCTGGTGAGGAATCTGAAGCATCCCATAATTTTCATGGGGCATCCTGAACTTGTTCAGTGTAGGGTCATATTTTAATTTCATGTGGTTAGAATGTTAACTCTTAGTTTAAGGTCATAGATTTTGGACCACAAGAGAGGAGCTTCAAGAAGAATATGTATAATATGGTGGAATAACAATCCTGGCGTGAATGAGGACCAAAGAGGCCCACAAACATCACATGTTAATTCCTAAAGAAGTTCACATATTATTTAAATTCATGTTGCTTGGATTGTGCTGAGGTCAAGGAGGCCTAGAATCTAATAAACTTGTTTCTATAGGAAAATAAAAAGTGTTTGGGTGTCACTACATATCCCATGAGGATGGGAATCAAGCCACACATAGTTCTGTAATTATGTGTAGTTTAATGTCATGTTGTAAGAATATTGGTAACCCAATATGAAAGGGGGGGGGGAGAATATTGTGTCTAGACCCGTAATAAAAGATTTAGGCATCACTACATATCCCACGAGGATAGAAATCAAGCCACACATAGTTCAAAAAGTAAAATCTCCCTGTGTAGGTCAGCCCTGTACGTAGAGAGGGAGGGCATTATACTTTTATTTTGTTTTTTTTCTTTTTTTGTTTAGTGGATGCACTAGGATGGATAACCTAGGCATCAATATGTATTCTATGTGGACATGAATCAAGCCATACATAGTTATTGATAGTTTTCATGGTGGATGAATAGTTCCATAGGTGATGTCCTCTCGGGTGAGAACACCACCATGCTATTACATTTTTCATCATGTGTCTAGGATGATAGTGCTAAAGTTTAAAGTTCAAATGATAAGACCGGTCCATTTAGTTTATCTTCATGTGGGAAGGACACTAGTTTCTATGCCTTTTATCATCTTGTGGCTAGGAATTTGGTTGTAACATATTTTATTGTCATGCGACTAGGGTGTGGGAAAAGAGGATTGTTCCCAAGAGGGAGTGAATAGAAAAACAACCATAACATGATGTGATTGAGGAGAACATAGGCCCACATCATACCACACACTCTAGAGGGAAACATAGAACAAGGGGAAAAAGATTGAATTTATTTTTGGGCCCAAAGACAAAATGTCTGGGTGTTTCTACGTATCCCATGAGGATGGGAATCAAGCCATACATAGTTCTTGAAATGTGGCATGGTAGATGACCAGTGCCACAGACAATGTACTCTCAAGAAATAATACCATCATGCTGTGCTATTTTCATCATGAGGCTAGGATAATGATGCCTTAGTTTATGGCCATGTGAGAGGACCGCTCCATGCATTTTAATATCATGCATTAAGGTCTCTGATTGTTATGCCTTTTATCATCATGATGGTAGGAAATTGGGGGGGGGGGGGAGGTATCACAAAGGGGATGCGTATGGCATTGTAAAATAACTTGACATGAATGTGGACCAGAAATACTTGAAATACACCACACACTCCTGAGAGAAAACTTAGGACAAGGAGTCTAAAGGTTGAAATTATGGTTGGTCCCAAAGATAAAATATCTGGGAATTCTTATGTATCCCATAAGGATGAGAATCAATCCATACATAGTCCTTGATCACAATATGGTATAAGACCAGTGTCTAAAGTGATTTACTCTCAGATGAGAACATAACAGTGGTCCTATGAAGTTTAGAGTCATAAAACTTGGACTACATGGTCCTCAGTTTTGGGTAATAAAATTTTGACTATTGGGTATGCTTCCCAAGCTGATATACATAGCATGGTGATTTGACGAAATCGATGTGAATGGGGGCCAAAGAGGATCATCACCATTCCACATATCCATTAATAGATTTGTATATATTTTAAAGTCATGACGCTTGGACTATAGGGGCTACAAATAGTTTAAGGTCATAATTCTTGGAATTGCTAAAAATAGTTTAAGTTCATGTTTCCCAGACCACATGATCTTAGTTTAAGGTCATAGAGTTTAGATTGCAGGAAAAAAAGGATTCAAGAAGATATGTATAGCATGGTTCTATGGAAAACCCACTACGAATGAGGACCTAGAAGGCCTCAACACCACATGGCACAATCTGAAGAGAATTATACACATAGTTTAGAGTCATAATGCTTGGAAAGTATGGTTGTTAGTTTAGGGTCATATAATTTGGAACAATAAAGTTGTGCAGCTTACCTATGTGGGTATAAACCCTACCAAAACTCCTAATCCCATGTGATTCATTACTGGTGTGTGAAACAAGGGGTGGTTTAAGGCTTTCCTAAAACATGGAAGAGCGTAAAACAATGGTAGGGAGGTTCTAGGTGAAAAAGTCTTGACGACACTAACATTTCTACTCAACATGCGTAGATGCATGTAGAAATAACACCAATAGTGTTGGAGTTCTACAATGAAATAGGGAGGTGAAAAAGAGTTAAATCAAGGCTTTTGAGATCCGAATCATGAAAGGGGTGACTAATAGGTAGGAAACACTATTGACAACATTCAAAATAAAGGATAAAAAACTACACCAATTAGGGATGGGGTATTCCTATGTATAGTCAATCGATGACCATGTTTGAAACACATGATTCACTATTTATTTCTAAAGATCCATTAGGGCATTGGACTAGGAAGATAGGTGAGCCATTGTGTCCAAGAAAAATGTATTTAGGGGGTCTTCCTGGATATGAAGGATGGTGGGGATCTGAATCTTGAAATACTCGATGTATGGTAATGGATCAGGGAAGTGTCTATGTGGAACTAGACACTTTATGTTTCATTCCATAGTGCATTAGAGCATGTCAGTGGTATGATGCAGCTGGACTCATGGTAAAGGAACCTAGTGTAAAAAATAGTTTAAGGTCTATTTCTTGGAATAGAGGCTCTCAGTTTTAAGGTCATAGAGTTTGGATAATTGGTTCCTAGTATAACATCATGTTCCTGGGACGTGTCTGTGTAGTTTAACATCATGTAGTAAAGACTATGCAACAAAATTTTAACATCATATTGTAGGAAAGTAAGGAAGGAAGGGATTCCAAGAGGAATGTGTTTTATGTGGTAGCTCTAACCTGATGTGAATGAGGACGCTAGGGGTCTAGGCCAAACAACACAATTCCATGGATAACCCATATAAAGTTTAATGTAATGATGTTTGAACTTGGGCGGTTAGTTTAATATCATGAGATTGGGACATAAAATATTATTCAGTTTATCATCATGTAACTAAGTTTATGTAGAATAGTTTAACGTCATGTTATAGGGACATGGGGAACTTTCCTTTAAAGATCATGCAGAAAGACCATCAATGCTGTGCAGTTTTAGCACTGTGTAACTATGATGCTGGTTCTTTGTAGTTCAATGTTTTACAGCTCAGACTATAGGGTTATTAATTTAAGGTCATAGAATTCATACCTTACAAGGGGGGATTGTTCTGTAAGGGAATGTATATAATGAAAGGATTAACCTGAGGTGTATGAGGGTTATGGAGGCCTATTCCAAACAATAAAATCCTAGGAAAACCCCATACATAGATTAAAGTAATGATGTTTAGGCTTGAACTAACAGTTAAAGTCATAGATTTTAGACCTTTGGGATTGTGAAACTCCTTCATGTGGGTGAAATCCCTACCAAGACTCCTAAGACCTTGTGATCCATGCTCGTTGCAGAAAACAAAGAGTAGTGATGTGATTTTCTTGACACATGGAAGTAAATAAGGGGCATGGAGGAGTCGGGTTGAGAATACCATAATGACACTGGACTACGTATCTGCGTGTAGAAGATGCATAGAGGAGTAACACCAAGGGTTTTGGGATTTCACAAAAATACAAGGATATGGAATGTGTGAATCATGATGCCAGATAGTTGGATCACAATGAGGGTGGCATGACACTGGAGGATGACTACTAACCTTATTCAAAACACAACATCTATATTATGTTACCTAGGAAGGGGAAAACAAATGAGGGTCGAATGCTAACCACATTCAAAATATGGGACACATATAAAAATTTCTTCCAAAGTGTATAGGGTCGTTGGCCTAAGATGGTAGGTGAGCCATTGTGGCCCAGAACCATACTATTAGGGGGTCCCTTCAGATGCGAAGGAAGATGGGGATCTAAATAAAGGGACACTATAAAGCATGGAAATGGATTAAGATAATGTACATATATAATTCAATACTCTAGGTTTTACACCACAATGCATTTGATCAAATCAATGGGGAGTATTAAAAAGTGGGAGTCAAACCCCTTCCCTAGGAAAAGGGTAGTGAGGTAGTTATTGAATGCGGCATGGTAGTGGACCAATGCCAAATAAAGGGTGCTCTCTTATATAGGTGCTCATAGAATTATGCTGTTTTACATCATGCAATGGGGATGTGGAATCATCTCATGCATAGAGTATGAGTCATCCTTTGATCTCCACAAAGGGAAAGCCTATAGTTTAATTTTTTGTTTTGAGGATGATAAACATGTATTTTATCTTCATATGGTATATATGTTTCATCATACAATTTAATTTCACGTGATTAGGAAAAGTAAAGGTTGTCATTTAAGGTCATATAGCTTTGACTTTAGTTGTTGTAGTTTTTGGTCTCATAGATTTGACTAAAATGTCATACAATTTAATGTCATGTGACCAAGATGTTGTCCTGTAGTTTAGCCTCATGTGACTAGGACGAAATTTGTTTATGTAGTTTAATGTCACACAAAAAGGATATAGGGAACTCTCCATGGGCCAGTGTTGGAGAGGCCAGAAGGAGTGGAAGCCTGGGGAATTAGTATGATGGGGAGATAGAGCCCAAATGGCATGGAGGTCTGGATGGATGGTAGGACAAGGGGATAAATCCCTGAAGGTGTGGAAGCTTGGATCATCGGTATGATGGGGGAAATGGAGCCCCAAAGGTATTGAATCCTTGAGCATCGGTTTAATAGGGTGATAAATCCTGGAAGGTGTGGAAGGCTGGATGGTCAGTACGATGGGTCGATGAATCTCAGAAGGTGTAGAATACTGGATCATTGATATGGTGGGGTGATGAACCTCAGAAGGCATGGAATCTTGGATCGTCGATACGAAGGAGAGATGGAGCCGAGAAGGAATGGAATCCTAGAGCTTCGGTATAATAGGGTGAAGGATCCTAGAAGGTGTGGTAGCCTCCATCTTTTGAAGGATGTAGTGATTGAGCACAGAAGGCATGGAAGCCTAGATCATTGGTAAAATTGGGTGAAGAATCTTGGAAGGCATGGAAGCCTAGAGCGTTAGTATAATTGTGGGAAGGATCCTAGAAGACATGGAATACTAGATCATAGGTATGATGGGGTGATATATCCTAGAAGGCGTGGAATCCTTGATCATTACCACAATTGGGTGATAGAGACTAAAAGGCATGGAAGCCTGGATCATTGGTATGATGAGGCAATAGAGCTCGAAATGCGTGGAATCCTGGATCATTGATATGATAGCATGATGGAGGCCTAAAGGCATGGAATCCTGGATCATTGATTTGATGAGGTGATAGATCCCAGAAGGTGTGGAAGCCTAGATCATTGGTATGATGAGGTGATAGAGCCTGTAAGGTGTGGAATCCTAGAACATCGCTACGATGGGGAAATAGATTCTAGAATGTGTGGAAGCCTGGATCGTTGGTATAATGGGGAGATGAAGTACAAAGGGCATGAAATATTGGAGTGTTGGTACAACATGAGGATGAATCTTAGAAGGCGTGGTAGCCTTGATGGCTAATATGATGGGGCGATGGAGCCCGAAAAGTGTGGAACCCTAGATCGTTGGTACAACGGGATGATAGATACCAGAAGGCATGGAATCTTGGATCATCGGTATGATGAAATGATGGAGAAAAGAAAGAGTGAAAGCCTAGAGCATCAGTACGACGAGGTGAAGGAACTTGGAAGGCGTGGAAGCCAAGAGGATCAGTATGATGGGGCGAAGGAGCCCAGAAGGTTTGGAATCTTGGATCATCAGTACAATGTGGAAATAGATCCTAGAAGGCCTGGAATCCTAGATCGTCAGTACGATAAGGTGATGGATCTCAAAAGGCATGGAAGCCTATAGCATTGATATGACAAGGAGATGGATCCCAGAATGTTTGGAAGTATGGATGGTCGGTACGAGGGGGTGATGAAGCCCAAAAGTCATGGAAGCTTGGATTGTCAGTACGGCGGGGCGATGGAGCCCAAAAGGAATGGAATCTTGGATCATCGATATGATGGGGCTATGGAGACCGAAAATCATGGAATCCTGGAGCATCTGTATAGAGGGAAAAAGAATATTGGAAGGCATGGAGGCCAAAAGTGTTGGTATGATGGGGAAAATGAGTTTGGAAGGCATGGAAGCCTGGATCGCCAACATCGAAGGGAGATGGAGCCTAAAAGGTGTGGAATCCCGAATCATCGGTATGATGAGGCAATGGAGCCCAAAAGGTGTGGAATCATGGAGCATCAGTATGATAGGGTGAAGGAGTCTAGAGGGCCTGGAATCCTAGATATTTAGTATGATGGGGTGATGAATCCCCGAAGGCATGGAATACTAGATCGTTGGTATGATGGGGTGATGAATACTAGAAAGCATGGAAGCTTGGAGCATTGGTACAACATGGCGATGAATCCTAGAAGGCATGGAATCCAGGATAATAAGTATGTCATGGCGATAGAGCCCTGTAGGCATTGAAGTTCGGAGTGACGTCTCACAAAATGGAGTAACCAGATCAGGGATATGATCAACTAGTGACCAGTGTTGGTTATTTAGAGTAACTAATGTCTTTGTCATGAGGAGGACCACAATGTAGACTTGTGGTAGTGGAATGGGAGTATCTCCACAATGGATGATGATGTCGATGAGGATGACCTCTGTAATGGATGATGATGGAAATAGGGAGGAACTTTATGATGAATGATGGTAGTGTGAGGAGGGCCTCTATAATGAAAGATAATGGAAACTGGGAGGACCTCCGTGCTGGATGATGACAGTACAGGGAGGACCTATGCAATGGATGAAGATGGAAACAAGGAGGAACTCCGTTCTAGATGATGGAAGTGCATGGAGGACATCTTTAATGGATGATGATGGCAATGAGGAGGACCTCCGTGTTAGGTAATGACAGTGCGTGGAGGACCTCCACAATGGATGATAGTGTCAATGAGGGGGACCTCTATGATGGATGATGGTAGTGCAGGGAGGACCTCTGAATTAGCTTCTGGTGGTGTGGGAGAGGATCCTATGGAGTTTTGGGTGGTTTCCCCCTACACAACCATGAGGGTGGAAGTCTCGACGAGGATCTAATGGAGTCGGGGGGGGGGGGTGTCCCCTGCACTTCCCATGAGGTAGTGGTGTTGGTGAGAAGCTGATGGAGTCGGGGGGTGGTTTTCCCTGCATGGCCCATGAGGGTTGAGGTGTCGACTAGGAGCCGATGGAGTTGGGGGATGTTTTCCCCTATGTGGCCTATAATGGTGGTGATGTCGATGAGGATCCAATGGAGTCTAGGGGATGTTTTTCCACATTTTTCCCATGTGGGTGGTAGTGTCAGTGAGGATCCGATGGAGTTGAGGGATGATTCCATGGACATGACCCATTTGAGAGGCAGTGTCGGTGAGGATACAATGGAGTCAGAGGTGGTTTACCCCTGGATGGCCCCTGAGGGAGGTAGTGTCAGGGAGGAGCCGATGGAGTCGGGGGAGGTTTCCCACCACATGAACTATAAGGGCAGTGGTATCTTCAAAGAGATGTGGTAGTCAAGGGGAGGTTCACCCTATGCGGTCCATAAGAGAGGATGTGTCGGTGAGGAGACAATGGAGTCGTGGGGTGGTTTCCCCCTTCACGACCCATGAGGTTGGAAGAGTCAAAATGGAGCCGATGGAGTCAAGAGCTGTGTCCCCCTGTGTAGACCATGGAAATGGTGGTGTCGTTAAAGAGCTGATGGAGTTGGGGGGTGGTTTCCCCCTGCTTATCCCACGAGGGTGGCGATGTTAGAGAGGAGTCAATAGAGTTCATGGTGGTTTCCCACTAAATGGCCCATGGGGGCCTCCATGTCGGTGAGTATATGATAGAGTCGGGGGTCAGTTTCCCCCTATGATTCCCATGAGGGTGGCAGTGTTAGTGAGGAGTTGATGTAGTTGGGGGGAAGTTGACACCTACGTGGCCCATGAGGGCGGTGATTTTGAAGAGGAGCTGATGAATTTGGGGTGGTTTCCCCCAACATGGACCATGAGGGAAGCAATGCCAGAAAGGTGCTAACGGAGTCGGGGGAGGTCATCCCTTACATGACCCATGAGAGAGGCGGCGTCAGTGAGGAGACGATGGAGTCGGGGGAGGTTCCCCCTTACGTGGCCCATGAGGGAGGTAGTGTGGACAAGTCATGGAAGCCTCTAGGTCTCGGTGGTCTATGTTCCTTGTGGGAAAGACCCCCTCCTTCTGGTGAGTTCCACGCTAGGCCCACTATTTTCTTAGCATGAACCGACACTAGATATATGGATCCAATGACAAACTTATCTACAGATGTTATGAAGGTTACTAATCCCCATAGATGAAGTATAAATATTTCACATCGGGTTCACCATTTTTTGTTTCCGATGCTTACATTTAGGCGCGCCACCTCACACTTTATCTTTCACTGGTATGCATTTGTTACCCCACATTCCTACTTTCTAAAGGCAGGAAACATTCATCTATTTCTTAGAAATAATTTCTCCTTGATTGAAATGGGATGATGGGATGTCAGTTCCTCCATCCATGGATTCCTCATTGGAACTTACTGCCCAGTCTGGGTCTCCCTTATAGATTAAGATGTGTTCATGAAATTCATTCTCGATGCCATATCCTTGTGAATTCTAGTTAATTATGCTAATTATTTTTGGAAATTCCAAGGGGTTTTGACATTGTTGAAATCTTCATTCAAGGTATTGGTCAAATTGGGCATCACTGGCATGTTTAGATTCTTAAACATTGGTAACCTTTATTCTTCCTTATAGGAGGGATTCCCAAGGGCATGGAACTTGAGGCATCCTATGGTGATAAAAGGATATCTTATTGCATAAAAATTTCTTCTGAGGTTTTGCTCAAGAATCCCATGTTTATCATAGGTCAGACTGCAAGATTTATGTCTTGCAAAGATAAAGATAAACTTATCAGAATATCCCATAGATATGTATTATAGAGGTGGATCCCTAGGAGGGATCCCCTTAAGGGTTTACTTGATGGATGAATAAGAACACCCAATGAAAGTGGACCCAAGATAGTGCTATCAAAAAGAGAAGGTTTTACACCATAAAAGCTGATCTGGACACCCCTGAGGATGAATCAGGGAGGTGTACCCCAATGAGGTGGAACACCAAGGTTTACTGTGGGATAGGATTTTACCTCAATGAAGCATCCTATGTACCCTATTTAGAAGTTAGGGATCAAAAACCACATAGTTTGAGAGGGTATGGTGTGGGGCTTATGCATAGTTATATTCCATTCATAAGAGGATTTATCTTGGTTGGATGGAAGATGATGTGGGGATTATATGTGGTTAGCCACTTGAGAGCTACTAGGAGTAGCAATGTGTGGATGGAGATTATGTTTTGGAACAACCCATATGGATGGTATGAATTTACTAGGATGTGGTAGATCAGATAAAATTAGGATAGATATGGATGGAGGGATTAGATGGAATGGATGGAGTGGAATTATTATTATGGGCATTGGGTTGAACATTAGAAAGGATTCCTATGTATCCCAGTGTGTTGGGAATCAAAGTCCACATAGTTCCGGATAGAGGGATTGGGGCTTACACTTGAGGAGGAGGCCTATGAAGGAGGAAACCAGGGATTACTCTAGGAGGGATTTCCATTGGGGGTGGAGAAAGGTTTCATGGTCACTACTAACCTCTAAGACCACACGAGTCATTCTTGGTTTGATAAACAAGAGGAATCATTAGACCAGATGGTCACATCTCAAAAAATTCATCAACGAGAAATGGTGTAGGGACTATGTGTAGAATCTACCCAAAGATGATGATGTTATGTATGATGAGGATATCATTCCATATAAGGAATAGTCTGTTCCATGTCCGTTATACATAGTACATCCTATAAATGGAGGTGTCGGGGCTTATGTAAAGACTACCTGAGGCACACATGGTGAAAAAACCCAAAGGGAGAGGGACAAAGATCTGATGATGTGGTAAGTAGTAGGATCATGATGACCATCACCTATATGTTCCTATGTAGAGGATTTCCTTCCATGTAAATCATACATGGTGACATCCTGGATTTACCACGCATGGTGAGATCAAAGTTTAACATCATGTGTCAAGGGTGTGGGTTCTTGGTAGTTTAACGTCCTATAGATAAAATGTGGGAGACTCACTCCATACCCCTTAGACTTACACAACCAACACTCACCAACCATTGGGGAAGGGAAGGAATCAATAATTCCAGATGGTGGGAATGTGGAGGAGTGGTCGATAGTGGGGCCCATGTTAGTGTGTATATACTAAAAAGAAAAATCCATTAGCATTCCTATGTTGGAAATAAAGAGGCAGTAAACCACAACAAGTGAAACCTAATGAGGGACCAAGAAATCAAAATGTGAGAGCCTTGAGGGCCACACATAAGGGGGCCTCATGAAGTTGTGGTCCTTGCTGAGAAGGGCATCACAAAGCTCGAGTGCTTTGAGAAGAGTAACAGATTCATTAAGGAAAGAGCTTCATGAAGCAGGGTGACCCTATAGGGGCATGGGGTCCTAGCTAAGTGGAAGAGTTCTTCCCAAAGGCTGTATGCTCCTTGAAGCCTCGAGTAACCAAATGGGTATCCTTACTACATTAAAGGCATGGGCCTCCATGAATGGAATCCTTATTATAGGTAGGGGCATTGAGGAACAAAGAAAAAGGGGTATCACAATGCTGTAATACCTTAGGTGATTCATTTTCACTCTAGTTCGCGGTGATCAAGTGCTTCATAAAATGAGATATCGAAAGTCTAAAGGTTGGGGTAGCCTTGAATTTGAGGTGGGGTGAGCAAGATATTTATAGGCAATGATGTGTCGTGGTTCTCGGAGGTGCTCTGTGAAGCAAAGAGGGCTCCACGAAATAATTCTGCTCCAAAGAACATGTAGATCTGTCCATTAGAGATGTTAATATAGTTGCGGAGGGCATCAAAACTACAAGAGTCCCATAACCTTCATTCATGCGATCACACTTCTGATGGGCCCTATGAAGGGGCTTTGTGAAACATGCTCCTTTGAATGATTTTTGGTGTTTTGAGATTGGATCCCATCCCGAATGACTGTGGTGCTTCTACATCTATCCCATGGAACATATTTCAGTCCCAAAAATCACTTTATTTATGAATGTTTCCTTCATATTCATTTATTATATATTGAAACCACTTTGAATTGAAACAACCAAGAATAATTGAATAGAATCATTTCTATTCATCAATGTAAATATTTCCTCAACATCTATGCCTTCATTTTGATCATATCCTTTACATACCCACCTCACTTTATCCTAGATCACATTTCCAGGGTGACCATATTTATTATTGAATATAAATTTTCTCTAAAGATATCATGATCATTCAACCTCCTCACAATATCCCATGTTTGATTATTTTATGTATGATCAATCTCTTTATTCGTGGATTTGATCAATGATTTATCTTTTATCACTTCAAAAAATAAAGTTTCTTCCTCTTTTAATAACAAAGTAGTGTGCTTAAAACTTATCATTTTATATGTTTTATTGAAGTTTTATTATCACTAATGATGTTAGATTTGTTAATTTTATCTCTAATTTTCCACCTTTGAGCGAATGGTTGACTCTCTTCAACACTTACTTTTTCCTCCAATTTAAGCCATTGGGTCTTAATCATGGGAAGTGTCTTGGTGTTTTCAAAATTTGACATCACAATCATCTTTTTCATCATAAATTTATTTCATGTTTAGAAATATATTATATATATATATATATATATCATGGATATTATATAATTTTTATTATTAAATATAAATAAATAAATATATTATATGATACATTATTCAACATTCATAAGGACGATTCCTTCATTTTAAGTTGGGTCCGTTATTCCATATTATATGATGAATCAAACATATATAGTGTTTTTATGACCAAAAACCACCTATAATACATTTAATATCACATCTTATTCCTACTTGTTCCTCTCCTCTCCATGTTTTTCCTTTCTCTCTCCCTGCACTCACATGAGTACCTACCCATATGTGGATGCTCGTATGTATATTCCCTATAAGAACCACCAAAAAGACAATTGTTGTGTAAAAAATACATAATAAAGGGTTACCACTGGGGGTTTGAACCTTTATCCAGATAGATATAGTATATAATATTGATACAATAATCCATGACCTTAACTATAATTTGCATTTCCATATTTTTCCATAATCTATCTAACACCATGATTTTCAATTATCATATCAAACCACTTGTTAACGAAATTATATGTGTTACTATTATTTGATTAACTATGAAACAAAACTCCATTCTTATAATCACTATATTTCCATTATTTTATATAAATATTTAAAATAAAATTATTTCCCCCTAAAATTAAAAAATATGTTAGAGTAGGGTTTTTTTATTTCATATCTCATAGGCGTGCACATCTCATCGAAACTTAACTAATTCCAGTTTTCTATATAAACCACTTCTTACACTAAATCATTCCATTTATGTATCATAATTTAAATTTTAATTAGTAGTATATAGTTCATGTAGTTTACCATTAAATTTCACCTATTAAACACACCATTTTCTATGGTGTTCTTACTGATGTTACAACATGATTTATTCCAAGATTCTAAAAATAATTTTCACCCTAAATGGTAATATAATCTTTACCATTGTCCAATTGTTGATATTTATTCTTGTTTAATTATTAAATCACCTTTAATGATATTTTATACATTCTATAACTTTCTTATTACTTTTGATGAGCATTATATAACCCACCCTATAATAGTCATCTAAAAACAATATAAATAATTTTATCTAACCATTTCAAAAAGAATCACAAAACTAAAAATTTTATAGTGAACCAAATATTGTAATCGTGGATATCTATCTATTTTTTCATATAGGAATTCTATAAAAAAATAATTCTCATTCAATAATAACATGACTTTTCCCTCTCTCAATTTATATTAATATTATCAATCATAACATTAAGATTTGATATATTTCTCATAATTAAATGATGAATATGAAAAGATATTTGATTACATTATTTATTATCATATTTTATAGTAAGGAAATAAGTGTTATAATTTTTCTGTATATTGGTACACGCTCCCATCATAAGGTGTAGTCCAAATTATAATTTATAGTCCCCTTCTGAACCAAATAACTAGATAGTCACTAGTAGTCGGGGTTGATCCCACTGAGAGAACAAAAATGTAATATAATTAGAATGAGTCGTCGAATCTCAATTGGTCATCCAGGTATAAATAATGTTGAAGGGAACAATCTACTAAGTGAAATGTTTGGAAAAAATTAAAATTAAAACAAAAGAATAACAAAAAAAAGAAGACAAGCGTATTAGGGTTGAAATTATGATCACGTTTTATTGCAATCATCATTATTTATCATTGAATTTATTAATTAAAGTTATTTACCACATGGATTAAACTAAATCATTCTTTCCTGGTAAAAAAAAATTACACCTTTAATGGTTAAATCCTTGGTCTAGTCATTAACTTCTTAAAAAAATTTTAGGTTATTTTACCCCTCAAACAAGTGAAAATGGGCTCACCCAATGGTCATGGATTCACTGGTTGAAACTCATTCAGTTTTCTCCATTGGTGTCATTATTTGTTCAATATGACACCAATAGAAAATAAGGTTATAGGTTCATTGAATAAGTTGTAAAAAAATCATAATAAAATAACACTTTGGTATTTCAATTAAAAATCACTCACAATCATAATCACAACCCCAACATGGGAAAAAATAGCCTCTTATGACCATGGTTACAGTGAGAAGATTGATATAAAACTCAACCCCTACCATGGATATGAGAGTAAGATGGGGAAGGTATGAATTACAATAAATATAATTGAAAACAGATATAAAATCAAATTTGGATTTTGGAGGAGGTCAAATAGAAGAGTGACAACACCTCCCCCTAAATTCACTACTTAAAACTTGAAGGGATGCCATATTATTTATATAATTCGAAAATAAATGGTGAGAACCATAAAGTACATTCTATGTACTTAGCTAAACTTGGATTGCTTGTGTTTCTCCACCGGTAGGTGATCCGCCGAGCTGGCCAATGACTTTCAATGCGTTATTAGTCGGTTGGTGGGGGTACACAACGTGTAGCGCCTCCCCACATGGTGTGTAGTTTTAAATTCATCCACTAATCACTTCTAGAAGGCAGGACATGGTGTGTGAAGGAGTAGTATATGGAGTGTGACATATGGTCAGCTACATGAGTGCATACTCAGTCTAGCTGAATTGTGTCTCGATGAATGTACACGATGTGTGTTTATAAATTACACACTGTGTATAATCTAATATTTGTTATGATATTTCCTGATTTGTGAATTTGGATATAAAATACCTAAAATGTACCATGAAGAACAAAATAAATCATTTTATCTAAAAAACAAAGTGTATCTGATGAAAAGGTGTTTTGATACTCAATAATAGCTATGAAAAATGTATACACAAACCAAGAACATCACCTATTTGATAGAGATTTTAATTTTCCCTCCATCTATATGTAAGTAAATTCAATTCATTCCCTTTGATATGGCTGTCAATTTGATTAAATGTCACTTCATGTACTGAGTCACGATATTGACTTTTTATTAAAAGATTATGTTGATCCCTATTCATATATATATATATATATATATTACTTTTATATTTTTCAACTCATATCCAAAAATACTTGTTTTACCAATACCCTTAATCATCAATGATCTTTCATATCTATACCAAACCATTCCATTACATGGCCCAAAATATTGTTTTAAAATATCATATTTTCGGTTATCTAGAATGAATGATATGACACTACTTCTATACATTTTTTCAAAATGATTAATTCTCAAGGGGGTTTGTATTAAAATATTATCAAACTATTGAATTATTCATTATTTAAAATTGGGTGTAAGAAGATATTTAATTAAAATATTGTTATATAATTTTATTTGATGGCTTAAATTATAATTTATGTTGTTAATAGGTGAATGATATTGTCGCTAAAATTAATATTTTAAAAATTTCTATGAATTCATCATAAATTTATTTTTGGGAACTATTTTTTATGTTTTTAAAAGGGTTTGATTTGATTTTAATTTTGAAAAATTGTTTTGGAATTCATTTATCCATTTTTGAAACCTTTTTGAGTTTTAGTTTAATCCTATTTTGTGTTTTATTTTATTTTGATGTAGAAATTTTTTAATCATACATGAGTTGTATTTTTAAAATATTATATATTTAAGTGTATCAAATATGTTTTATTTGTTTTTTAGAAGAAGTTATGTGAGATATTGAATACATTAACTTAGTTCTTGCATGTGATTAACTTAGAAAATAAGTTCTCTCATGGGGTTACACTCTACTCATGTTAAATTTAAAATACCTTATAATATATCACATAAGATTCATTTATTAATTGAGTGTGATTAACTTATTGAAAAATTAGCTCACATGTTACTGAAGTGGATTTTGTATGAATAAATCAGTTGGATTCATTATTTATTTTATAGTTATGTGAGATTAAACATCTTTGTACATATGACTAAGCTTTTTGGGTTTTATTTAACATTTGATTAAAAACTTATTGCATCAGATAAAAAAATTGAATGCTCCGATCTTTTAAGAGATAATAATATCATGGATCTTGTTATATATTAGATTAAACATATCAGTTAGACACCCATTTCAGCATATCTAATTAAATTTATAAAAAAACACAACAAAAAAGGAATTAAAATCATGAATTTTATTGATATAACTTTAATAAAGAAGATTCATATAGAATATAATGAGATTGAAGTATATGAAGATTTACAAAACTAAACGCAGTCGATTATATCAAGATAAAATGAAAAAAATCTATTAGAGAGTGTGTAAAAGTATATTTATATTAAAGAAGACATGTTTTTTTATCCAAAATGAACTCTAATATCAAGGTAGATTATAGAAGAATAAATGAGAAAAAGGGGACTAATTCATTCTTTCAAAGAGAGATAAGATATTTTGAAGGATCTTTAAGTGTTAAGGAGAGTGAATAAGGGAAATAAACTAGGAGATATTAATTTAATTATTATATAAGATTTATTATTTTTTTCTAGTTTTTTCTTATTCATTCTTGCTATGGATTTTATGCAGGATTTTATTTGTGATTTAGAACACTTGTGGTTAAATTTTATTAGGGTAATAAATAATGAAATATATTTATTTTATTTTACTTTTCTTTAATTTTCTTAATGTAACTAACTATATATTTCCTTGGCTTATTCTTATAAATTAGTTCTAATTATCATCATTAATTGAAGAATTAGTGACTGAATATAAGTTATATGAACTTTATTTAGTGATATATTAATTAATTAATAATAAATAGATCAATGAATTGATATATTGAAAAAATAGTAGAGTAGTATTGTAAAAATTTCTTAATATTTTATCACTTTTAATTCAACCATGAAAACCTATTTTACATTGTTGTAAACATAGATAGGTGATGAGAAGAGAATGATTAAGTTATTGAGTGTTAATCAAAGTACATAAATTGTAAAATATAGACACACATTGTTCTCAATAAAGGACTAATAATTATAATAAATTCCAAATTTAAAAGCAAATTTTTAGTGAAATAAAATTGAGTATTTGTGGTTTCAAAAAGTGACGTTGAGGTGAAACTAACATATTTACTTCACAGATTTCCACTTTCACAAGATACTTTGATACAGGAGAAATTAATCAATATAAATCCATATGAACTTATCTAATTCAACATTTTTATCACTTATGTTAACTTTTCATTGTCTTTAGATATTTAATTATGTTATCTTCATTTTTTTCAGACACTTCTACCACTTTTACACAAATCCAAAACACTATTTTTTTTGAAAATACAATAAATAATCTACCTTACTTGTGGTATTAGACCCTGATATAGTTATACTAGTAAAGATAGGATTTAAATAATTTTTTTAGTTCAGTGAACTATTAAAAATTTCGCACCATTTATAGGGAAGGGATGGCAAGTCCGAGTCAATAATTTTTTTTTTCAAAAATTAAAAATAGAAGAACTAAAAAATATAAAACCAAAACTATTTAAAAAAAATATTTTGAGTGAGATTGAAACATAAGATCTACATTATGTGTGCATTTTTAAGTCTGAAAACATGTGGATATTTGTGTATAAATTTTGAAAAATTATTGACGATGAATAATTTTATTTGAGTGATTAAATATTGTTGTTTTTATTCTATTTGAGGTTTCTAGATTTATTCATTTTGTTTTTCTGATTACTAAATTTACAAAACCATTTTATTATGTGCTATGGAAAACATTGAACTATTTAGTTCATTACCGGTAATATTAAATAGGAAAATCAAGTTCCTTTAATTCTTGAAATCAATAGACATTGTAGTTATATTAAAAAAGAAAAGAAAATTGAAAGGGGTAATTTGGTGAGAGAGATGTTGGGAATAATGAAAAAATAATCCATCCAAACATTGCGAAAGAAAAAATTAAGAGTATGTGAATGACAGAGTAAATAATTTGGTTATATTTGTAAATCTATCATTCATTAGTCTAATATAAATATCTATGAGTTATGTGTATAAATTGTCTTATAAGTTAATTCCTCCATCCTATTATATTCATAATGATACCATTTTATTATAATGATTTTATTTGTTTTAAAATATGAATATATTTATCAGTGTGTGTTTGGAGATGAAAGAAGATAAAAATATTAATGAATAGGTTGAAGATGGTTGATAAAAAACATAGAAGAAGTTATTGACCATTATAAATTCTATTATAGATCCATTCATATATTTGTAATAAAGAATATGAAGGAGGAGAATGTGTAAGAATTAAAAAATTATAAATCTAATAATTGTAGAGTTGATTTTGTAATGAATAAATGATAAGTGATGTTAGATATTGAGAGAACTATCTATAATAGGTTCATGGTGAATATGAGGAGATGAATATATTAAAGAGGAATCAATATTTCTAAATAGTGAGAATCTATCCCTAGATTATCAATAATGTAGGATGCATTCATTTAATAAAGAATATACATTGTATTATAGTTAGAGAAAGCTATGTGTGAATCTAGAATAGATTTGGAAATAGATATTCATTCAAATAAAAAAATTTAACTATTCATATACTGCATGGTTTTGAAAATGAAATTTAAAAGCTTTAAAAATATTATTATAATTTTAAATTTCATTTGTGTTATTTTTAATTTAATTGGAATATTGAAGAATTCACATAATATTTAAAGTAATTATGAGATGATTTTTGAAAGTTATGTTATTTTATTTTGAAGATGAAATTTTTAAAAAGTAATCCATACATAAAGGTCAATCGATATAGTATGTAAGAGTAACTCTATAGCTCTAACCAACATGTTAGGGAAATTATAAAAATTTTATACTATAATTTGAAAAATTCATAAGTATGTAAATTTAAATAGGATTATATATAAGTATAACTCCAAGAGTCATCCCAATACATAAGAGTACCTTTATGAGTTGGAGCTAAAATTGGTAAAGTGTTGGAAGATCCCTATGATATTTAATAGTAACTCTTATAGATGAAAATTGGAAATAGAATAGAGCTCACTATGATATATAAAGATAAATTTTTAAATACAAAACTATTATTATAATGAATAAAAAAATTACCTTTGAGGTTTACTAGGATAACTTTGGTAAAGGCATGGACTCACCACCATGCGTAAGAGTTAAAATCTATTATGTAAGGTTTTATCATTAGAATTTTGAAAAATTATCAAGCCACACTATTATATATAAGTTTATATTGGTTGATGTATAAAGGTACTTAGTTATAATAAAATAAGAAATTAGCAATGTCCCTAAGTATGCAATGATATATAAAGGTAATCAGATCAATATATAAAGGTCATCATAGTGAATATGCATGGGTCACTCAGAGGGTATAAAATATGGAACAGTATACGTGAAACACTATAATACATAAGATTCAACTCTTCAATACATAAAGGTTATCATAGTTTATCAAAGGCAATGTATAATGGTAATCAGTTGATAGAATGAATAATATTAGTAAATTCTAGATCCTCACTATAATATGTAAGGGACATTCCCAAGATATATAAAGGTCATACTAGTGGAAAATGTGATATTTAAGGGCTATCTCCATAATGTAAAAGGTAAAATGATGATTAAAGAGTAATATTTAAGTGTTCTAGAATGAAATATAAAAATTTGAGATTTCCATAATAATGTACCCCGATGGGGATTAAAATCAGCCGATGCAGAGATATTCTTCGTGGATTAAAATATCACAATGTTTTTATCAACCTGTGATTCATGCAAGAGAATTAGTGGTGTTGTGATGAAGGTTTACATTCCTTGAATGAGTTTCATTCCACAATAATGTTTTATATTTTATTGTTGATGTGGGTATTGAATGATTATAGATTTCATAGTGATGAAGTGGGTGAGAAAATATTGATAATGCCATTATTCAATTATTTTGGCATTTTAAATATGAATATTTTAAACTAATAATGGTGATAAATGCCTGGGGATTTATTAAGATATTTATCTGAAAAGATTAAATGAGAAGATACTAATTTTTTGATACCATTGGAGATAGAGAATATGGTAAAATCACTATGGAAACATTATGTGGGAGTTTTTTATTTTTTATTTTTTGAAATAATACCCATATAATTCTAAGAATAATATAAGATAGGCTTGTAAGAAGTCGATTGTTTAGAACCTGATATAAAACTATTAATATATATATATATATAAATAAATAAATAAATATATATATATCCTATATATCAAAGTGAGAAAATATGGTTTGGAATAAAGAGAGTGCTATTAATTATTTTCTGCTAAATAATTTATATATCAAAGAAGATTAAGATGGAAAATGAAGGTGTCTCTACAATATAATCATTATCATTGAAGGTAGATGAGAAGATCATAGAAGATAATAAAGAATAAAGATAAGTAGCTGTAAGAGTTGGTGTCCTAGAACCAACTGACTGTACTTTGATTACATGGATATATAATGTATTTAAATATTAAACATTTTATTATATATTGGTCATTGTTCTTCATGAATATGATGTAATAATTTCCTAGAGTATTTTTTGCATTGATAAGTTCATGGAAATTCCCCACTATGATGAGAACCTTGAAATTCTAAAACAATATTCTTAAATATAGTTCTACAGTTGGATAAAATACTATGAAGGGACACATAGAATACAGATCATTAGGTGAAAGTAATCGTAAGAAAGACTTCCTCTCATGAAGTTCTCACTTGGTAATCTCCATGACATGAGATTATGAGAATAGACCCACCAGTAGGAATTCCTCATATTTTGGTGTCATCATATATTTCTATCTAAGAGTGTGTGTAATGATCCTTAGACTTTAAGATTATCATTAATACGTGTCACAACTCGTGCACTTTGATTAACTGATGAAAACCGTCACACAGACAGTTGGCGGGAAGTAGGGTATGTTGGGTGCGTCACGAGTGACATGATATTAATGGATAAGTTGAGGAAAGATTTCTACCTTCTATTTATGGAAGTTGATATCTTGGCCCTTTTATTTAAAGAGAACCAACACAAAAAATTCCATGGTTATGGTGTAATGATGAGTTTATTTCAGGTAGTCAAAGAACAACGTATCAAGTATAAAGGTTGATGAAACTATCATGAAACCTTCTTGCTGAGATATTGAGACAAAGGGATTATATTACACATTGAGCGTTCGTATGTGGATGTTGTTGTTGTGACTTTATGTTCTTTTTCTTGGGTTCCTTGACCCATTTCTAGATAGTACTCTTGAACTTTATGCAAGCCCACCTAATTCCAATGAGAAAGAATCCTAGAGGGTCACACCCTAAGTGTTTTTGGTGGTATCAATTAAATTATATTTGAATTGAATTAATATAATAAATATTATTCTCAAGACTGTGGAATAATTTTATTCAAGTTAATATGACCACATAAATTAAATTAAATATATAAATATATATATATATTTGAACATTTAATCAATATTTATTTACTAGTTTGTAAATAAAATATTTATTTATGGTAATAATTTATTTATTCTAGTGTTTAATAAATTGAAGTGGAGTTCAAGAAGACCAAGGCTAGTCTGACAGTAAAATAATTATTTGAAAGACGATAAATAATTATTAGTTGGCACAAGTTAAAATAACAATGACACTACTATTATTTTACGATGCATAATTTTATTCATAATTCCGTTTTGGGAAAGTTGGCGCACCATAAATAATGACGTGGTATTATTATTATTATCATGGGGTTTCTATAAGTTCATGAATGTATTTAATTTCTATTATGAAATTAAATATTGTAACAAAAGTTCCATGTATATAAATATACAAGTACGTATATTGTTCCATGGGTAACACACCATACACCTGATGAATTGAGAATTTTTGAGCTAAACAATTTATCTCTCAAATTATCTTCTCGCCCCTCTCATGAATGAGAGACGTTATTCAAGGCTGAAGAACAAGCGATCAAGAACAACTGACACAAGACACTCTCTTTGCCACGCTAGCACCCAAAGAACGAGCAGTGTCGATCGGAGGCCATAAGAGCACGGGTGGATCACTACTAGATGGATTCTAGTTTGGATCCGTACAGGTGCAATGAGATAATCTGGAAGGGTCATTCCAAACAATAAACATCATCCATAAAGAAAATACCAAATATCCATGTATTCTTTTCTTTATGTAATTAATTAAATTAATTATAAACATGATGTGAAAGATCCTCTCTAATGGTTTTGGGCCTCTTCCTTCTTTATCTAAATTTTTGATTCTATTCCATGGAGACTGGCATTCATCGTTGTCTTGATCCCGAAATAATCATTGATCATGGTAAAAATTAAAGTTGGGTTCTTTGATGCTCCAAAACTTATTTCCCTTATGATAAAAAATATTACGGATTATTTTATTTAATTTACATGTCATCTGAAAAAACATACAAACTAAATACCAGATAATTTATTTAAATAAAACAAATAAGTGTTTAGAATACACCAAGACCAAAGGAAAACTATAATAACCAAAAATACCTATTAAAAGACCTATTAGAAATACTAGGAGACCACCCAAAACAAGGAGAACCCTAAGAAGATAATAAGGGTCTTTCAGATCTGTCACAACAAACATTAGTATGGCCAGATCCACTGCATCCATACTAAGAATCAGTGGAATGACATGAACCATCTTCTACAACAATATTGAATTTGAGACACCCTAATGTATGGTTTTATAAGGCATCAACTCGACCGTTTCCTTGGGTGACCATTGAGTTCTAACGACTATAATTATAGCCGTTGGTCATTTGGTGGGTTAATTAAAAATATCTATGTATAATTTAGTTTTTCTAAATATTTAAGTTATGAATTGAAATTATAATAAAACCACTTATTATGATCTTTAAAAGGTCAATGGTTTAATATTTTGAACTACCCTTAGTGTGATTTTAAAATGAGGTGATGATTTCAAACACCTTTTAAATATATCAAATATATTTTAAATGTTTTCATTCTTAATGCTTAAACAAGGTCTTTGATAATACTAGAATAGTTTTAATATAGATATATTAAATTATAAGTTATAACTTTGGGTTAAAGGGTGGTATGATTTTTATCTCTGATTTTGGAAACATGTTTACAAATAATTTTAGTAATACTCTTAGTCAAGGCAAAGGATAATTTAATTTGTGTACCTTAATATTTTAAAGTTTAAAATCAAAATCAGGTTTTATAAAAGGTAAGATATTCTCATTATAGTTAAAATGAATATTTTTATTTTTTTATGATTTTATGGTTAGTATTTTGAGTTGGATGTTTATAAACAAAATATACCCACCAGGGGACAACCCTCTAGCCGGGCCGAGGGAGGAAGCACACACTAGGAGGCTGAGCCTAGCCCTTAGCCTCAACACAGGTCATCCAAGGAGGGGGAATAGCTACCCCAAAGGGCACATAAGAGCACACCAGGGAACTATAGGTACCGCCGTGCGGGGTGGCATGAAGGCGTGGGTGGGCACAAGAGCGTGCCCACAGAACCCGGTAAGGGGCAGTACTGGGAGGGGGGGGGGGGGTAATATGGTATAAAGAAGAGAGATCCCGGATTATAAGGGAGGTGAGGAGGCCTCTCTATTTCGATATGGGATGGAGAAATTTTTCTGAGATTGAATCTAGGTCATTAGATCTTGCCGCGTGCAATCTGGGCCATCCGTTTCGGTTCGGCGCTCGATCCTCAGTAGCCACGGAATCCCCCGCGTTTTTTATACGCTGTTCGATCCAATGAAGATCTAATCTCAGTCGTCTAAGAATTTTTAAAATACCACGTCACCTTGAGCCATTAGATCTCACACTTTTTAATCACAGCCGTTCATGTAATTTTAAAACACCACATTAATCTGAACCCTCCGATCCATCACAACCTTATTCGAACCATCCGTCCTTTTAAAATCTCTGATACGCACATCAACCATCAGATCAGGGACAAATCCAATCTTGACCGTACATTCATTTTCCAGTTCTTCCCTTCTTGCAACGTCTTCTTCTCCTTTGCGTACGCAACACCAGGGACCTATTCTACTCCAATTGGCATCGATTTTCCACACCCATGACCAGTTGGTCATCCTTGCTCACATCTTCCACAATGCCGGACCCTCTTCAATATTTTTTTTAAATCCATGTAGGCTTCGTCTTTCCATATAATTAGCTGTAAATTGTTTTATATAATTTTTATTATATATTTTATATGTATACCACTCATTCTCACTCTAACCTCTTGGTCCTTCCCCTTCCTAAGCTTCCAGCAAGCCTCCTTCGACGAATTCCCGAGCCTCTCCTCCTCCTCAAACAAAGGTAAGGGATATATTGTCTTCATTTTTTTTTGCTTTGAGGGTATATACATTTATATTTATACTCATATAAATATATATAACCTTATGGTTTTTTAGAATATTCTCTTATGATGATCCTAAGTCTACTAGAATTTGAGTTCAACAAGTACTATGAACAGATGGGTTTACAGTATACATTCAAAATTTGTTTATGTACCTTATATATATGCCCTTATTTGTATATTCAGTTTATGAATTTATAAAAATATATATATTTATGATCATACGGTTATGGGTAAAACTCTTTTATACCAGATTTTAATGCCTCTAAACCTTGAGCTTCAAAGTTAACATAGAACTTTAAAATGCAAGGAATTATGTTTTCTAAAAAAACGTTTTAGTATACACTATCCTATATATAATTATATAGTTTATATAACTCTCCCTCTGGACCAATTCAAAGACTTCCAACCTTGAACTTTAATGAATAATTTAAGTTTTTGATAAGCAGATGAGTGCCAAATAGTTTTGGTATAAAACCCTTATGTGTACTTGGTTATACGTGTAAGATATATGTGTTTACGTAAGCATAAATATATATAAGTTTCTTAATAAATAAATCTTTTAAAATTCACATTTATGATTTAAAACATAGGGACTCTTGTTAATTGATGTGTCTAATATATTCAATTCACATTGGTGTTGATTTTTGGGTTAAACCCTTTGATACATAATGTGTTTTTAGTTTTTCGAATATATGGGTACACACATAAACTTGGATCCTCAATTTTATTTAGAATTTTACAAGGTTTGAAAAGAAATTATAAAACATGTGTTTTTAAATTTTTAATGTCTTTATTTAATAATTATACATTTTATATACACCCTTTTGTATAAAAAAATTTACACAACACACTTTCCTAGTTTTGGATATGCCAAAAATTATACTTCTGATGCGTTTAGTATTTATGGAGAATTCATGGGCATTATATTTGGGTATTTTCTACTCTTATGAATGAATCACTTATTTTCAACACATATTGAATGGTATTGGTTATAGTTTAATTTCATGCTTCTCATGTTTAACATTATGTGTACCTTGTGATATGTTAAACATAAGCACTTCAAAAGTGAAAGTTTGGGCATTTATGTTTTTAATACCACTTTTGAAATACTTGGTTTATCTTTTAAATAATTAATCACCCAATCCACGATGAATTTCCAATGTGTAATTTATCAGTAATTATTTTAGAATTTAGGGTTATCATTTTATATAACAAAACTTGTATTTATTTTAGTGCATTAGTTGTCATTACGTATGCCACAACCTGCTTATCATACTCACCATTCAACGAAAAAACATTACTGTTGGTAATTTTGTAATTAATGATAATATAAATGATTCACTATATATATGTAAATTCTAATGAATGTAATTAAAACTATTACGACCTTTTATGGAATTATGAATTAAAATTTTCAAGGTGGTATGAGACATTTTGAATAATATGAAATGAGAAATTAAATATTCAAAGTGGTATGGGGCATTAGGAATATATGACCTGACTTGGCATATGAGGAACGTATTAGACATAGTAAGTGTTGGGTGGGGGATGATACAACCCCTCGGTGCATTGGTAGGTCACATGAGAAAAACTATGGTCTTGGCACAAGACCCTGAAAAAATGAGTATTTATGGTCTTGGCACATGGCCTTGAAATTATGGTTATGTTGTCCCACATTATACATCCCCTCATTATGTTTATGATAATTAATTAAGCAAGTGGATATTTTACTAGTATAATATCCACGGTTAAGAGCTAGTACCTATGAGTATTAGAATATGTAAATGCTTATGGCATGATGTTTATGTTGCACTCAATGATTTATTAGTTAGTGAATGTTTTACATTAGTGAATGTTTTACAGTAGTAAATAATTTCATTGATGTTATTACCTTTATGCGCAACTCTGATTATGTATTTCTCTTAGTTATTAAACTTGTACCTGCATATTCACAATTTATACTTATTTAAAATGTATTTTACCTATTAATCTGAATGAGCATGCCTATAATTGAATCATGTTCCCTTATAGTCTTGTTAGTATTATTTTAATTATGCTCCTTAGACAATTGATATGATATGTTACATGTGTTATAGAATTTCTTAAGATAATGTTTTATGGAAAATTTTTAAAAGAGGGTTCCAAATGTTATATTAGAATATTATGTTATTTTAAAATCCATTAATGGGTATTTTTATGCTCACCCTACGTTTTTGAAATAAAATTTTTAGGTATCAGTTTTTAGAGGAAGAAGCATGATAGGAGTAGCTGGTTTTCCAGAACTTGAACTGAATCAATCCTATTTATGGGACATGATGTGTAAATTATCAATGCATGTTTTTTTGTAAAAATTTACACATAATGTTTCAAGGCACTGAATATGGGTATTCTGGGGTCGGGTTTTGAAATTTGGTATCAGAGGATTCAGTTTAGATAACTCTGGAAAACCAGAACTAAACAAAGAAAAAATTTACTTAAGCATTGCTAAGTACGATGTTTTTATAATTTTCAGATATAAAATGGAAATACCAGTCTTTTGTCTATTCCAATTGAGGCCCTAGAAACCATAATCTCCATAGCCATCCGTGATAAATTTGTAAACTATTCCCATATTCATATGACCTACAAACACCTCTATGACGTGTCCAACTCTCCCCGTGTACTTCAACTCCATCGAGGAGCAAGTTTGGACTACCTCTTTATGATGAAAAGCTAATTTCTATCCTACGAACGTCTGTGAAAGTAATAATAGGGAATTTTTAGATACTTCCCTACAGCGGAAGGCATCCAGTACCTTATGGATTCCTAATAATCTGCAGTAGTGGGAGACCTCCACGCATTGTATATGTACCAAGTCTTGTCCTATGGCCATTATGGTGAAGTAATGGACTTTGAAATCCTTGAATTTGAAGCCTCCCATTTTGTGTACAGACATCAATTACATAATGATGTCGCTCGGCTATACACCCCTCATGTCACACTCTGGAGAGACCATAAGTGCACCCACAAGATTGAACTAGACTTCTCGGGTTGAATTTGGTTTAGGGAGATAGAGATTTTTGAAATTGTTTTGGGGATTCATGTAACTGGGAACCAAGGAAACCATTAGTTCTTGGTGTAATATACCAGTGGTTTTATAAAAACACAATTTTTTGTTTCTTATTACTTCCACCTTTTCGGTATTTGTGTTTTACCGAATGATCTTTCATGAAAAATTTCTATTTTCAGATGGAAGGACAGACCCATATATTATCTCTTCCCATTGATGTACAAGAGGCCATTATGGTCAGAACCTATGTAGAAGAGTACCTTCCCTTCGCAAACCTATGAAGAACATGCAAACATCTTTATGGGATATCGAACAGTCTGGACATTCTCCACTCTTTCTAAGGGAATTCCTACATCTACCATCATATAGCCAATGCTCAACTCGCTAAGTATAGGTGAAGGGGAAAGTACCATGAAGGAATTTTTCTATGCTTCAACGTATTTCAAAACTTCACGACCAGGGTATGGTTTCAAGAGGCTGCTTTGGAAGGGGACCTATGCCCAACTTACACATACTAATTCCTGAGCATCAGTTTGTTTGAACATGTTGATGTCATTGACATTATCAGATGAGATATGGTCCGATGAGTCCTTAGAGACTTTGTCCATTCAGACATCTCTGAACTCTTTACCATTCAAGACTCCCTCTGGAAGCCCGAGTATACACTATATGAGTTTAACCCGTACTTTCTGAGGTGTGTTTAGGCTAGGGAAGCTGAAGAATTGAACACCAACATGGGTATTCAGGTGGCCACACCTGAGGATCCTCCATGATGGAGGATGTGGTAAAGAATGTGAGAGAGTTTATTTTAGTGTGGTTGTATGAAATTAATTGCAGGGACACAATTCTTTGTAGAGGGGAATAATGTGACACCCCAAAACTTATTTCTCCTATAACAAAAAATAATAGGGTTTATTTTATTTAATTTACATGTTATTCAAAAAAACATACAAACTAAATACCATAAATTTTATTTAAATAAAACACATAAGTGTTTACAATACACCAAGATTAAAGGAAAACCATAATAACCAAAAATACCTATTATAAGACATATTAGAATTATAGGAAGACCACCCAAAACATCGAGAACCCCAATAAGATAATATGGGTCTTTCAAATCTGTCATAATGAACATTAGTATAGCCAGAGCCGCAGTAGCTGCACTAAGAATAAGGGGAATGATGTGAACCATCTTCTCTAATTGTCTTGAATTTGGGACACCCTAATGTATGGTTTTATAAGGCATCAACTTGACCATTGTCTTGGGTGACCTTTGAGTTATAATGGCTATAATTATAGATATTGGTCATTTGGGGGATTAATTAAAAATATCTAAGTATAATTTAGTTTTCCTAAATATTTAAGTTATTAATTGAAATTATAATAAAACCTCTTATTATGAGCATTAAAAGGGAAATGGTTTAATATTTTGTACCACACTTAGTGTGATTTTAAAAAGAGGTGAGGATTTCAAACACCATTCAAATATATCCAATATCTTGTAAATTATTTCATTTTTAAAGATTAAATAAGGTCTTTTATAATACTAGAATAGTTTTTGTATAGATATATTAAAATTTAAGTTATAACTTTGTGTTTAAAGGGAGTTATTCTTTTTTATCTATAATTTTGGAAATGTGTTTATAAATAATTTTAATAATACTCTTAGTCAAGGAAAAGTATAATTTAATTGGCGCACCTTAATATTTTAAAGTTTAAAATGAAAAATAGGTTTTATAAAAGTTAAGATATTATCTTTATAGTTAAAATGAATAATTTTATTTTTCTATGATTTTATTGTTAGTATTGTGAGTTGGTTGTTTATAAAAAAATATACCCACCAGGTGCCAGCCCTCTAGTCGGGCAGGGAGAGGTAGCACGTGCTAGGTGGATGAGCCTAGCCCTCAGCCTCAGTATAAGCCAGCTAAGTGGGGGGGGGGGCATAGATACCCTAAAGGGCACACATGAGTGCATGAGGGAACTAGAGGATCCTCCATGCGGGTTGGCATGAAGGCGTGGGTGGGCGCAAGAGCATGCCCACAGAACCCGCTACGGGGCGGTACCGGGAGGGGGGGGGGGGTGTAATCTGGCATAAGTCCGAGAGATTCGGGCTTATAAGGGAGGAAAAGAGGCCTCTCCATTTCAATGTGGGATGATAAATTTTTTCCGGGATTGAATCCATGCCATCATATCTCACCGTGTTCAATTTGGGCCATCTGTTTCAGTCTGGTGCTTGATCCTCAGCAGCCACAGAATCCCCCGTTTTTTTATATGCCATCCGATCCAATTCAGATCTAATCTCGGCCGTCTGAGATTTTTTAAAACACCACATCACCCTGAGCCGTTAGATCTCACACGTTTTAATTGCTGCAATTTGTGTAATTTTAAAACACCACATTAACTTGAACCCTATGATCCATCGCGACCTAATCCGAGATATCCATCCATTTAAAATATCATGGATGCACCTCAACCATTGGATTAGATCCAGATCCAATCCCAACCGTCTATTCATTTTCCAGTTTTTTTCTTCCCACGACGTCTTCTTCTCCTTCCCATTCACAACAACAGTGACCTATTTTACTCCCACTTTCATCGATTTTACACACCCGTGACCGGTTGGTCGTCCTTGCTCGCATCTTCCACAGGGCCAGACCCTCTTCAATATATTTTTTAAAGACAAGTAGGCTTCATATTTCCATGAAATTAGCTATAAATTATTTTAGATAATTTTTATTACATATTTTATAAGTATATCTCTCATTTTCACTATAACCTCTCGGTCTTTCCTCTTCTTAAGCTTCCTGTAAGCCTCCTTCAACAAATTCTCGAGCCTCTCCTCCTCAAAAAAAGGTAAGGGATATGTTGTCCTTCTTTTTTTGTTTTGAGGGTATATACATTTATATGTATACTTATATAGAAATATATATATATATAACCTCACAGTTTATTTAAAATCTTCTATTATGCCGATCCGAAGCCTACTGGAATTTGAGTTCAAGAAGTTTTATGAACATAAGGGTTTGCGGTACACATACAAAATTTATTTATGTACCTTATATATATGCTGTTATTTGTATATTTAGTTTATGAATATATAAAAATATATATATGTATGATCATACAGTTATGGGTAAACCTCTTTTATACCCAATTTTAAGACCTCTAAACCTTGAGCTTCAAAGAAAACATAGAACTTTAAAATTCTATGAATTATATTTTGTATAAAACATTATAGTATACACAGTCATATATATAATTATATAGTTTATATAACTCACCCTATAGACCAATTTAAAGACTTCTAACCTTGAAATTTAAAGAATAATTTATGTTTTTGATAAGTAGATGAGTGCCAAATAGTTTTGGTATAGAAAATTTATGTGTAATTAGTTATAAGTGTAAGATATATATGTTTACTTAAGCATAGATATATATAAGTTTCTTAATATATAAATCTTTTAAATTTCACATTTATGATTTAAAACATAGGGACTCTATTTAATTGATGTGTCCAACATATTTTAATCACATGGGTGTTAATTTTAGTGTTAAACCCTTTAATACATAATGTGTTTTTGGTTTTGTGAATATATGAGTACACAGAGAAACTTGAATCCTCAATTTTATTTATAATTTTACAAGGTTTTGAAAGAAAGTATAAAACATGTGTTTTTGAATTCTGAATGTCTTTATTTAAAAATTCTACAATTTATATACACCCTTTTCTTTAAAAAAATTTACACAACACACTTTCATAGTTTTGGATACTTCAAAAATTATAATTTTGATGCGCTTAGTATTTATGGAGAATTAATGGGCATTATATTTGGTTATTTTATACTCTTATGAATGAATCAATTATTTTCAACACATATTGAATGGTATAGGTTATGGTTAAATTTCATGCTTTTCATGTTTAACATTATGTGTACCTTTTGATATGATAAACATAAGCATACCAGAAGTGAAAGTTTGGGCATTTATGTGTTTAATACCCCTTTTGAAATACTTGGGTTATCTTTTAATTAATTAAGCACTCAATCCATGATGAATTTACGATGTTTAATTTATCAGTAATGATTTTAGCATTTAGGGTTATCATTTTATGTAAAAAATCTTGTATTTATTTTTGTGCATTAAGTGTCATCACATATGACATAACTTTCTTTTCATACTCACCATTCAACAATATAAACTTGGAGTTGTTAATTTTGTAATTAATACTAATATTCCTGATTCACTATATATATGTAAATGCTAATAAATGTAATTAAAACTTTTATGAACTTTTATGGAATTATGAATTAAATTATTCAAGGTGGTATGAGACATTTTGAATAATATGAAACGAGAAATTAAATATTCAAAGTAGTATGGGACATTTGGAATATATGACCTGAATTGACATATGAGGAATGTATTGGACATAGTAAGTGTTGGGTGGGGACTGCTACAGCCCCTCGGTGCATCGGTAGGTCTCATGAGACAAACTACGGTCTTGGAATATGGCCTTGACAAAATGATAATTAATACATCCCCTCATTATGTTTATGATAATTAATTAACCAAGTAGATATTTGAATAGTAGAATATCCATGGTTAAGAGCCAGTACCTATGAGTATTAGAAGATGTAAATGATTATGGCATGCCGTTTATCTTGCACATTAGGACTTATTAGTCAGTGAATGTTTCACAGTAGTAAAGAATGTCATTGATGTTATTACCTTTATGCACAAATATAATTATGTATTGATCTTAGTTATTAAACTTGTGCCTGCATATTCATAAGTTATAATTATTTAGAATAATTTTACTTATTACTCTGAATGAGCATGCCTATAATTGAATCATGTTCCCTTGTAATCCTGTTAGTATGCTTTTAATTGTGCCCCTAATACAATTGATATGATATGTTACATGTGTTAAATCATTTCTTAAGAAAATGATTTATAGAAAATTTCTAATAGAGTGTTTTCAAATGTTAAATTTGTATATTATGTTATTTTAAAACCCCTTACTGGACATTCATATGCTCACCCTACATTTTTGAAATAAATTTTACAGGAATCAGTTTTTAGCAGAAGAAGCATGCACTAGTGCAGAAAACGTTTTTTACGTCGGTTATTTTTTATTATTTACGTCGGTTTTTAGGCGACGTTAATACGGACGACGTTATAAATAACGTTTTTTACGTCGGTTATTTAAAACCGACGTAATATCCCTAACTTCACGGTGGTTATCACGTCGGTTCATATAATAACCGACGTGATAAATATGCGCGGGGGGCTTTATCACGTCGGTTATTCCCTAAACCGACGTGATAAAACGCCTGGGATATCGTTTATCACGTCGGTTATGTCATAACCGACGTGATAAACCCTTCCCCTGGCCTATTACCACGTCGGTTATTTAGGAAACCGACGTGATAAAAAGGCCTGGGAAACGTTTTAGCACGTCGGTTATTCAATAACCGACGTGGTAAATCGATTCCCAGGCCTTTTATCACGTCGGTTATACTAAGAACCGACGTGATAAAATCCCCGGGAAAGGTTTATCACGTCGGTTCTAGAAAAAACCGACGTGATAAACCCCTACCGATTTATTTACCACGTCGGTTATAAAATAACCGACGTGAAAGAAATTTTTTTTTTAAATAATTGCACTGCTCTCACCAAAAAGCAACCAGAAACCAAACAAAAATAACCATGCCAGCCCTCCCCCAAGCCCCAACTGAACCCCACCCTCATCTATACCCACCTAACAACCTGGCCAGCCCTCCCCCACCACATTGGAGCCCCACCACAACCCTTGGACACCCCTCCCATATCCCTTGGACACCCTCCACCCCTTGGACACCCCCCCACCCTCATTTACACCCCCAAGACCCCTAGTACAGCCTCAAACACCCATTGGACACCCCCCACACCTTGACAGCCCTCCCAGACCCCTTGGACACCCCCCCCCCCCTCATTTACACCCAACCTGCCCCTTGGACACCCCCCACCCCTTCGACAGCCCCCCCCACCCTCATTTACACCCCCCGAACACTAGGACAGCCCCAAACACCCCTTGGACACCCCTCCCAAATCCCTTGGACACCCCCCCACCCCTTGGACACCCCCCACCCACTGGACAGCCCCCCACCCCCTGGACACCCCCCCGACCCCTTGGAAACCCCCCTACCCCTTGGAAATCCCCCCTACCCCTTGGAAACCCCCCCATCCCCTTGGACAGCCCCAAACACCCCTTGGACACCCCTCCTATATCCCTTGGACACCCCCCACCACTTGGACACCCAACCGACTCCTTGGACAGCCCCAAACACACCTTGGACACCCCTCCCATATCCCTTGGACACCCCCCACCCCTTGGACACCCCCGCCCTCATTTACACCCCCCCGACCCCTAGGACAGCCCCAAACACACCTTGGACACCCCTCCCATATCCCTTGGACACCCCCCAAACACCCACCCACCCCCTTGGAACCTCTCCCCCCATACCAAAATCCAGACCAGAAAAACCATCAACAGTAGACCAAAACAAGAAGTAGAGAAAAATTAAACATTCACTTATATAACATTCAAAACTTACAATGTCAACTTCAAAAAAAACTAAATCCAACCTAAACGACTACGAAATACACAATTACATTGACAATATTCAAAATTACATTTTACATTACAAACAACTAAAAGTCAATCAAACCTGTAAAATAATTTGACCACTCCACTTGTAAGTGTTTGATATCTTCAGCAGTAAAGGGTTGAGGGTCATCAAAAAGCTACAAAGGAAAAGGATAGTAGTCAACGTGTATAATGAATAAATCAAATTGAAATATTATTAGAAAGAGGAAATCTTACCAGGTCAAAACTCAGAACTGTCCCAGTTGTTATTATTTCATACATAAATCTTAACATGTAATATCCGCATTCGATGATGCATTGTTGCTCATGACATTTCTGTTTGAATGAGTGTAAATTCAATATATTATTTTTATGTAATAAATCAAAATGTACAAATTATAAATGGATATTTACCTTCACATGTACATATTTGATCTTGTAATTCCTTTTCTTTGCGCTTTTTCGAAAGTGGACCCATGCCCTGTTAGAAAATAATACGAATGGGGTAAATTTAAAATTCATTATAATATATAAAACTATTGTGAAATTGAAACTTACGTTTCCAATATATTCTTAAAACTTTCTCGCACATCATCATGGAGAGAGCATATCCAATAAAGTGTTTTCTCCCTAGGGCAAAAAACCCCTAACATCCAATGATCCCTGAGAAAAGGAAATTTAACGTTAGTGGTTTTTTATGTTAAAATATAATTAACTCTTTGAGAGGGATGTGTTTCATACCTCTCACAAAAAGGCATCATCCAACACTGTGTGATTACATTCTTTTCAAATCTATCAGCAATATAAAGCATTCTTTGTTCCTCATCCAATGCACATGCTTCAGGGGAAATCAATTGTGGGTCCATGAATCCATATACATCTGTCAGCTCATTCATCTCACAAATTTTATACATATACCTAATACAAAGCAGACATAAGTATACATTTTTAATAAATATAATGCAAGGAAAAGGAGTTAAGACTTACATGATAAAAATTTGCACCACGTTGATGCCCATCTTATCTCCAGTGACAAACTCCATGATATCAGTTTTCATAATCCCCACACATAGTTCATGTCCACAGACATGAGCTTCCATTGTAAAGTCATAATGATCCGCCAACAAATTTGAATATCTTGACAATTTGTCAAGACTGCTAGTATCTGCATCTGATGTCATAGCTATCTGTCTTTGTTGTTGTCTATACAGTATTTCTTTACCTTTGAAGTATTCCTGTAAAAATAAATTGAAAAATATATTAGTTTTCAAATGATAAAACATTAATAAAAATATAAAATAAACGATATAACATCCATACCTCTATGGTAATGAGTCGAAGAAGTCTGGATGGCCAAAGTAAAAAATGGCCGATACTATGTCCAACTGTCGTCACCTCATCTGTAGGTAATGGTATCCGAGCTGATCTATCTATAATATCCTGTACAGTGACCCTCTGATTCTCTACCTCTAACTGTTGATGATGAACTGTATCTCCTATACAATATACCATCCCATATGCAACTATATGATGTTGAGGATCATCAACATACAACTCACAATAAGTAGGTAGCTGCGGCGGAGGAGGAGGATCAAAAATGGGGTCCGCAGGCTGAGGTGGGGGAGTGGGAGCTACTGGGAGAGGTGGAGTGGGAGCTGCACCCTGAAATTGTCTTTGCAAGTCTGCAAACATTAACTGCACCGATGCTCTAATCTTGTCCTCCATTGTCGCATTAATATTATGGACTTCAGCCTCCAACGATTCTATTTTTTTTATAAACTCCCTCAACGTTAGAAGTTGAGGAACGTGGCAACACTTTTCTTACCGATACACCTGCCGGATATCCTCTTACACGGCCAGGATGTTCGGGCTTTCCCAATGCCACAGATAAAATATCTTCCCTCCCAGATGGTGTAAATGTCCCCTGTGAACTCTGCTCCTCAAGAGAGTCCTGTAATAATTAATTTAACTTTTCTATAATGATTGGAAATATATGACGAAAATAGTAAACTTAAATAAATAAAATAGATATCTTACAATCCTCTCAACTACGAGTCTCGATTCTTCCGAAAGATATTGTCCTTTTTTGCCCTTCCGAGCTCTTTTCCATTTCTCATGTCTAGATGGAGGGGATGGAGGGGCCACCTCTCCAGAGCTTGAAGACTCAGCTCTTAGTTGTTGAAATTTTTCTGCCATCATTTGTTCTTCCAATAATGCATACCCTCCCCGAGATAAACTATGAGGGTATACATTTTTAGATTGGATCTCTTGATGAGCTTTCCTTGTTTGCTGTAAATTAAGAATAAGTAATCATTAACAAAACAATAATAAGATCATTTATATAAGAAAGCTTATAAAAGTTTACATTGCCCTTACCAAAAATGATTCTTTTCTTCTACTTTCAAAAAATTCTCTCCATGTGTCTTCATCTATAAAAGGATATATACGACATGGATTCTCACGACTCCTATGACCATAAATGAAATCAGATGAGAGGGTTGATTTGAAATCCCTCCATCTCCTAGCAGCCAACGATAAGCATTTCTTCCTGACTCCTCCAGTGTCAGAAATATCAAATGTCATCTGATAAAAAAGAGGTTAAAAATATTATATATACTAGAAACATTTAAAGAACAGTCAAACAATAGCAAAAGATCTTACCAAAATGGTCTCCCACAGCTGAGAAATTATCGCCTTATCCACACTTCTCCAATCATCATAGAGAATGCTTACTTTGCTCTTAGCCTGAGTTGCTACAAAACCCTTAAAATCTTTAGCATTTGGACCTCTAGTAAGATCATCCTCATCAAACTCCACGACTATCCTCTCCTCCTTCGTACGGGCAAGTGATAATTTTGGTAAACGTGTGCACCCACGCTTACCAACCTTTGAACTCTTTTTCGTAATAGGAGCATGTGAATGTTCCTCCCCAGATGTATGACCAATATGCTCATCTCCAGAATCATGTGGCTGATCAACTGATTGATCTGTCATTTTCCTTCAAATCAAAAAAACAAACATTAGTTCACAAATAGAAAAGTGTACTAAATTACATAATAGTAAACATCGGTAATATGATAAGCATGTTAAACAATGATAAACATGGTAAACACAAGCAAAATGTTGCCAAGGAGTTGGCATAAGAAAGATGAAAAGTGGACTCACTGATGCCACCGGCCGGCCGCTGGCTCACCACCGGCCGGCCGGTGGACCAGACAGCCTTCCTCTGTCTGGACCACCGGCCGGCCGCTGGATCACCACCGGCTGGCCGGTGGACCAGACAGAGAGCCTTCCTCTCTGTCTAAACCACCGGCCGGCCGCTGGCTCCTCACCGGCCAGCCGCTGGTGATCCAGACAGAGAGGAAGGCTCTCTGTCTGGTCCACCGGGCGGCCGGTGGTGATCCAGCGGCCGGCCGGTGGACCAGACAGAGAGCCTTCCTCTCTGTTTGAACCACCGGCCGGCCGCTGGCTCAACACCGGCCGGCCGCTGGTGATCCAGACAGAGAGGCTCTGTCTCTGTCTGGACCACCGGCCGGCCGCTGGCTCAGCACCGGCCGGCCGGTGGACCAGACAGAGAGCCTTCCTCTCTGTCTGAACCACCGGCCGGCCGCTGGCTCAACACCGGCCGGCCGCTGGTGATCCAGACAGAGAGGAAGACTCTCTGTCTGGTCCACCGGCCGGCCGGTGGTGAGCCAGCGGCCGGCCGGTGGTACAGACAGAGAGGACCGGTTGCCGGTGCGCGCAGGACTTCTCCTCTTTACGGTTTTTATTGTTTTATCGTTTTGGTTTGATACATATTTTAATAAGTAAAAAATTTACAGTATCTAACATTATATGAAAAAACTAAATGTAAACAAGATATATACTTGTGTTACCTGTAATTTTAGGAATGTACAGTTGGATTGTTTTCCCAAATTCCTTCGTCGTGATCGTTCCTAATGGCACAAACCATGTCTTCAACATACTCATCATTATGTTCTGTTAATCTTTCCATGGAAGTAGGGATCTCACATAAATCAGCATCTTCATCAAATTCATCCTCACCAACATATTGGTTTTTCCCTTGTAAAACAACAGCCCACTGCATATCTGATTGATCTACTACATAGAAAATTTGTTTGTCATGTGTTGCCATTATAAAAGAATCAGCTGTGTCTTCCAATCTATTCAGATTAACAAGTGTCATTCCAAATTCATCGTGTCTGGCACTGTTGTTACCGATAAACCATTTACAGTTAAAAACGGGAACTTTAATTTTAAAGTAATCAGCCTCCCATATGTCTTCAATCACTCCATAATATGCACTTGATGCCGAAATTGGGTTTCTGTCCTTAGCACTCGAAAAATGCATTGCTTCTGCAAACACCAATACACCACTATTCTGAACTGCACTTCTGTTGTCCTGAGCTTTCGTATGAAATGTATAGCCATTAATGTCATAAGCGGACCATGTTATCACATTTAAAGATGGACCACCCACTATCCATTTTAATGTCTTTGATACATCTGATCTACCAAGCAAGGTCTTTTTAAACCATGGCAAAAAAGTTTTGTTGTGCTCATTCAAAATCCACATTTCTTTCTTCTTTGGATGACATTGTTTCAACTCATTAATATGCAATGTGATATACGGTTGAACATCAGCTATGTTATTCAAGATGTATGATTCTAACTTCTTCATATGTTCAGCTGACAGTGATTTGACTTTCAAGCCACGAATCCCCTTTCCCTCATTATTAACCCGTTCATGGCGAGATGGAGGCAAACCTATGTGTTGCGCCGTAGCCAAGTAACTCGTACAAAACTCTGCTACCTCCTCAGAAATATACTTTTCAATAATGGAGGCTTCAGGTCGATATGGATTTTTAACATATCCCTTTAATATTTTCATATACCTTTCAAAAGGATAAATCCAACGAAGATATACAGGTCCACAAAGCCTTATTTCTCGAACCAGATGAATCAGTAAATGCACCATCATATCAAAAAAAGTTTGAGGAAAATACATTTCCAAATGACAAAGTATAATAATTGCATCCTTTTCCAAAATGTTCAAAGCATTCACATTAATCGCCTTGTTGCAAATTGAATTGAAAAAATAACACAACCTCATTATAGTCTTTCTGACACGGATGGGCAATATTCCACGCAGTGCAACTGGTAGAATTTGTTGCATCATGACATGACAATCATGTGATTTCATACCTATCAACTTCAAGTCTTTCAATGAGAAAAATTTTTTACATTTGAAGAATAACCTTGAGGCACTTTGATATCATGAAGACACTGACAGAAGCTACTTTTCTCCCTCTTCGATAATGTATGACAAGCCGGGGGAAGAAATGTTCGTCTTCCTTTAGGAGTGGGAGCTAACTCTAAACGTATTCCCATTGACAGTAGGTCTAACCTTGCATTCAACCCATCTTTTGTCTTTCCTTTAATATCTAGCAATGTTCCGATCAAAGAATCACAGATATTCTTCTCCACGTGCATGACATCAATATTATGTTTGACTTCATGATACCTCCAATATGGTAGCTCAAAAAATATTGACCTTTTCTTCCAAATATGTCTATCATTACCAGATTTCTGTGTCTTTCCCAATGTCACATCAAGGTTTTTCACCCTCTCAAAATACAATTCTGGGGATAAAGGTTGAGGTGCAGTATCAAATTCTTGTGAGCCATTGAATGCCTTTTTTAGTCTTCTATAAGGGTGATCCATAGGCAAAAACTTTCGATGACCCATGTACACTGTTTTCCTCCCATGATGCAATTGACAATATGACGTCTGTTGTTCGCAAATTGGACATGCTTTATGCCCTTTAACACTGTATCCAGACAAATTTCCATATGCTGGGAAGTCATTTATAGTGAATAGAAGCACTGCATGCAGTTGAAAATATTCCATTTTATAAGAATCATACACCCTAATACCATCAGCCCATAAAAGTTTCAAATCATCAATCAGCGGTGACAAGTATACATCAATATCATTGCCGGGTTGCTTTGGACCAGAGATCATGATACTCAACATGACATATTTGCGCTTCATACAAACTTCAGGAGAGAGGTTGTAAATTACCAATAAAACAGGCCATGAACTATGTGTGCTACTGAGGGTTCGGTATGGATTCATTCCATCTGTGCACAAGCCTAGTCTCAGATTTCTAATTTCATTTCCAAATGTAGGGTACTGGGCATCAATTTTCTTCCATTGTGGACAATCAGCTGGATGACGTATTTTTCCATCACATACCCGCTCATCAGCATGCCATCTTAACCTTTTTGCATCATGTGAATTAGCAAATAAACGTTTGAAACGAGGAATTATAGAAAGATACCAAAATACCTTTGAAGGGAGCTTTGTAATCTCTATATCAGCTTGTGATTTTTCTTTCACCTTATACCGTGATGTCCCACATTTGGGACACTCTTTCAGAAATTCATATTCCTTCCTATATATAATGGAGTCATTCGGACATGCATGTATTTTCCTGTATCCCAATCCCATCGGGCATAATATTTTTTTGGCCTTATAATGTGAATCTGGAAGATCGTTATCTTTTGGAAGAATGTCTTTCATCAATTGTAGCAGCTCTGTAAAACTTCTGTCACTCCATCCATGTTTCGCCTTCAGGTTAATCAATCTTAACACCGCCGACAAAACCGTAAAATCTGTACAACCAGGATATAATGGTTTTTCGGCATCACCATATAGACGTGCAACTCTCGGTTCTATCTCAATTTGTTCTGCCTCAATATCGCGAATCATTTCATCAATTCCATCGGAGTTACCATCTTGCGATTCATTATCATCAGTGACATTCTGTCCAGTTTCGCCATGCCAAATCCAAGGGTTGTAACTCGGATTGAAACCATGACAAATCAGATGATCTTTTATCTCTCTACTTTTCAACTTCTTCATATTCAGACATTTCAGGCATGGACAGAAAAAAATGTCACTACTTGGAACATTTCGTTTAGCAAATTCCAAAAAGGCATCAACACCTTCCTCATATTCATTGCTCATTCGATGTGCCGTAATCCAACTTCGACTCATTATTACCTATAAAAAATAGCAAAAATATATATATTTTTTAGATAAGACAAATATATGTTTATATGAAAAAAATCATAATTTGAATATAACAATTTTGAAATATAAAACAAATCGATGTGTAAACCCCCCTGGACACCCCCCGACCCCTCTGGACAGCCCCCCACCCCTCCTGGACACAACCCCCCACCCCCGACCTGCTTGGACACCCCCCTGGACACCCCCCAACCCTCTGGACAGCCCCCCCACCCCTCCTAAACACCACCCCCACCCCCTACCCCCTTGGACACCCCCCTGGACACCCCCAACGCCCACCCACACCCTTGGACAGCCCCCCACACCCACCCACCCCCTTGTAAACCCCCCTGGACACCCCCTGACCCCTCTGGACAGCCCCCCACCCCTCCTGGACACCACCCCCACCCCCTACCCCCTTGGACACCCCCCTAGACATCCCCCAACCCTCTGGGCAGCCCCCCCACCCACCCGGACAACCCCAAATACCCTCTGGAGAGGCCGCCACCCACTTGGACAGCCCCCCACACCCATCCACCCCCTTGGACAGCCCCCCACACCCATCCACCCCCTTGGACACCCCCCTGGACACCCCACCGACCCCTCTGGACAGGCCGCCACCCCCTTGGACAGCCCCCACACCCACCCATCCCCTTGGACACCACCCTGGACACCCCCCGACCCCTCTAGAAAGCACCCCCACCCCTCCTGGACACAACCCCCCACCCCCGACCTGCTTGGACACCCCCCTGGACACCCCCCAACCCTCTGGACAGCCCCCCCACCCCTCCTAAACACCACCACCCACCCCCTACCCCTTGGACACCCCCCTGGACACCCCCCAACACCCACCCACGCCCTTGGACAGCCCCCCACACCCATCCACCCCCTTGGACAGCCCCCCACACCCATCCACCCCCTTGGACACCCCCCTGGACACCCAACCGACCCCTCTGGACAGACCGCCACCCCCTTGGACAGCCCCCCACACCCACCCATCCCCTTGGACACCACCCTGGACACCCCCCGACCCCTCTAGAAAACACCCCCACCCCTCCTGGACACAACCCCCCACCCCCGACCTGCTTGGACACCCCCCTGGACACCCCCCAACCCTTTGGACAGCCCCCCACCCCTCCTAAACACCACCACCCACCCCCTACCCCCTTGGACACCCCCCTGGACACCCCCCAACACCCACCCACGCCCTTGGACAGCCCCCCACACCCACCCACCCCCTTGTAAACCCCCCTGGACACCCCCGACCCCTCTGGACAGCCCCCCGCCCCTCCTGGACACCACCCCCACCCCCTACCCCCTTGGACACCCCCCTGGACATCCCCCAACCCTCTGGACAGCCCCCCCACCCACCCGGACAACCCCAAATACCCTCTGGAGAGGCCGCCACCCACGTGGACAGCCCCCCACACCCATCCACCCCCTTGGACACCCCCCTGGACACCCCACCGACCCCTCTGGACAGGCCGCCACCCCCTTGGACAGCCCCCCACACCCACCCATCCCCTTGGACACCACCCTGGACACCCCCCGACCCCTCTGGACAGCCCCCGACCCCTCTAGAAAGCACCCCCACCCCTCCTGGACACAACCCCCCACCCCCGACCTGCTTGGACACCCCCCCTGGACACCCCCCAACCCTCTGGACAGCCCCCCCACCCCTCCTGGACACCACCCCCCACCCCCTACCCCCTTGGACACCCCCCTGGACACCCCCCAACACCCACCCACACCCTTGGACAGCCCCCCACACCCACCCACCCCCTTGTAAACCCCCCTGGACACCCCCCGACCCCAAATCCATGCACCTATGCCATGGTTGTGTGTGAATAAAGTAGTAACAACTGTAAAAGGGCAACCCATCCAAATGGACACGCCCCAACCCTCTCGGGGATTTATAGAAAACGATGAAAAATTAGTGAAATCATAAAATTACTCAATATTGCAAGTCGAACAAATAGATCTAGGGATGATAAATAAGATTATGGTGCCAAAACGAGTTAAAAGGGTTCGCAATCGAAGAATCTTAGCTAGTTTCAACAAAAAAATCACAACACATATATATTTACTATCCGCGAAAAAAAACGAATGAGTGGGAGGATTACCTGAGTGCTGCGAGTTTAGATGATTGATCCGAGGAGATTAAATATGAGAAACGATGATCGCAAAACGAATCTAAACCAACGAAATGGACGAGCCGATTCGGGTTTACGCGCGAGAGAGACGAGTCGCGACTGTCGAAGGTAAACTCGCGAATGACAATCCACGGGTCTGGGTAAATTTTTAATTGAGTTATCACGTCGGTTATTCAATAACCGACGTGATAATTGTTTTAAAAACATTTATAACGTCGGTTATTTCAATAACTGACGTAAAAAACTTCCTCCGATTCATTGTTTACGTCGGTTATATAATAACCGACGTAAAAAATGGCTCAAAATCCGCGTTTTTTTACGTCGGTTATGGAATAACCGACGTCAAAAACATCTGCGGATTATTTTTTTACGTCGGTTATTTTATAACCGACGTCAAAAAGCCTTCAAAAACCGCGTTTGTTACGTCGGTTATTCAATAACCGACGTGAAAGGGCCTTCGAAAACCGCGTTTTTTACGTCGGTTATAAAAATAACCGACGTAAAAAACGAAGCCGCGAGATTAATAACGTCGGTTATTTGTATAACCGACGTTAAATGTGTACCGAACACAGGTTTTTACGTCGGTTAAGAAATAACCGACGTAAAAAACCTCGTTTTACATATTATGACGTCGGTTTTATATAACCGACGTAAAAAATGGTGACGTAAAAAACGTTTTCTGCACTTGTGATGACCGAAGTAGCTGGTTTCCCAGAACCTGAACCGATTCGATCCCCTATACGGGACATGATGTGTAAAATATCAATGCATGTTTTTTTTGTAAAAATGTACACATCAGGTTTCAAGGCACTGGCTCCGGGTATTCTAAGGTCGGTTATTGATAGGTACCGTCCCAACCACGCTTCCACAACACCCGAAACCTTTATGTGGTATTAGATGGGTTACATCATAGTTTATAATTATTTAAATATTTTTTTAATGATTTATGCATCTAATAATTTAGTTGTTTCAATTCAAGTTAATCATTATGAAAATATGAATTTCGATATATGTTCCTCCTCTTTCATTTCTCATTCACCTTACAGAAATGATCTTTTGTTTTAATTATGATTAAAATAAAATAAAGGATCTCATCTGGAGATGCCAAGGTTCTTGGTCATACAACACAAGAACACATGACGTGTATTCGACAGTACACGCCCTGTAGCCTTGGTTCGATGCACCATGTATGGTATGCCAAACCAAGGCATGTCATTGGAGTTTGTATAAGTCTTAAAGAATCCATGTGTTGACCAGGAACAAGTGGCACACAATTTCTAGATTACATGCCATGTGACCCACTAGACACGACATGTAGTCCCTTTGGGTTAGGGTTGGACTGTGTACCCCATACATGGATTGCCCAGCTGGAGACCATTTAACAAGGAACCACATGGTGTGTGGCTTACTGGACAAGCCGTGTACTCCGAATATTTCTGAAGTACACTCACATGCTGTTTACCTAGGTGTTGACTTTGGATGGATGGTGAAAAATATTACATGCCGTGTAGTTGGAACTACACCCCATGTACTCGTCCAAATTACACAGATTCATTAAAATTTATTATTATATTATAAAAACCCTTGATATGTGTACCATAATTCATGTGTAAATTTGAGTCACAACACATGATAGGAGTTATATATATATATATATGTTTTTAATTTAACATCTGCATAATGTTCATTTATACTCATTGGATAGTTATGAATAGGAATTCACTAGGTTTCCTCCAAGGTACAAGTTACGTACAAAGATAATTTTAAATGAATTTATTTGTTTAAAATTATGATGGATGAGAATCTCAAGGAAATTAAGAAAAGAGTTTAAGATAAAAGGATTGATTAATTAAAGATGATATTTAATTGATTCAAGCGTGATTTATCTTAAATAAGAATGATTAAAGAATTGAATACTAGTTTAATTTATGTGTAAATATCATTTCATGTATGGATGATCATGACCTACACCAAGACCTTTGTATGCCGATGGTTTCTTGTAATTTATTTATTTAAATTAAATTTGTTGGTCTGTGAGCCTTCTCCTCATTAATATGTTGGGCCTGTGTGCCCACGGTTTCTTTTATGTAAAACCCATTTTTTACCCCTCACCTGCATGTGAGTTTAGAAAAAATGCATATGTAATGGATGGAACTCCCAATCTAGTGGAGGCAGTTCAATCTGGTGGTGAGACGAAACCAATCCCAGGAGATACAGAGGTGGACAGGTGGAAAGCTATAAACATGAACCCAAAAAGTTAAAGATTTTTCTCCCCTAGGTCAGAGTTAGTTTATCAACCACTAGATAAACAAATCATTAGAGAATCTCATTATCATTCTATTTATTTTATTTCTATCAGTCACATGGTTTATCATTATGGGTGTTTTGTCATGATCACATAATTAATGAATTAATCAAGCATGCAAGATAGAACTAAAATAAGCCAGACTTTTGCATAAATATTTTCAATACATGGTTAATCACCTAAGTATGTTCCACTTAATATTAACAAGCATGTGATAATGATAATAATTAATTCACGTGTAAGAGATAAAAATACATCAAATAAAATATTAAGCCAGACCAAGCCTTCCGTTACTTGATTTAGGGAAAAACTCAATAACACTATGTGTTTGACCAACCCTTATTGGGAAACTTACTTTTATACATGAAAACCTTATGAAATGTTTTGGGTAGACTTAACCATATTACATCATGAGGAGTATACCTTGATAGACTTGGTGTAATATTGGAGGCAAGAGTTGAGGAAATCCAAAATTCATGATTTCATGATTGGGGAGTCCACTCAATAGATCAAGGAGCTGCAAGCTCGTAGTTGGCAAAGACCTGCCTACCTAAATACCTTCTAATACCTTGAAAATACCTTGTTGGGGTTTTACGAAGGGGAATATAGATCCTTGACACCTGAATTTCATAGAAACTGTACATTCTAAGTTCAATGGTGAAGGCCATTGGGACTTTATAAAATAGTGGGAGACTGAATAAAAATTTATTATTTCTCATAAAATGTAATCAAGAAAGTACAAATGATCTGCTCTTTTAATTGTAGAATAAAAATGTCATTCCCATCAACCAAACTATACCTATGATCAATGCTGGATAAAGACAACATCCTCACTAGTAGTAACTTCCAGGAATGGTTTAGACGCCTTCTGGTTATCCTACGTCATGAACGGAAGACTTACGTGATGGAGTCATCATTACCTGATCTAACTACCAAAGAGGTGAGTGATGAGGATTTCTTGGTCTATGAGAAGCATATGAACGATGTAGATGATGTTAAATGTTTGATTTTATCGTCAATGTCTAGTGAGCTCATGAAGTCTAATGAAAACATGGATGCTTATAGCATGCTCGAGCACCTCCATGGTCTTTACCAGGAGAAATAAAGACAAGAAAGGTTTGAGATCTCTAAGGAACTCTTGTATAGTAAGCTTGTAGAAGGTTCCCCAGTTGAGCCTCATATAGTCAAGCTCATTGGATACATTGACCACCTGGAGGTTCTAGGATTTAAACTCCTCTAAGAACTGGGTATCGATCTCATTCTTGTATCACTCCCTCAAAGCTTCTCTAACGTTGTTGTCATTTTCAATATGAACAACATTGAGAAGTCTCTATCTAATCTTATTATCCTTATTCTTCAAGTGGACAAAGATATGAAGAACAAAAAGCCTTCAATCCTTATGGTGAATAAGAGGAAAGGGAAGGTGAATAGATTTAAGCCCAAATATTTTTCACGGCCTTCCAAGAAAAGGAAGATCAAAGGGGAGGAAAAGGAATAGGAGCCTATTTGTTTCACATGTGGCAAGAAGGGCCACTAGAAGAAGAACTGCACCCATCCTAAGAAGCAAGGAGAAGCTCTAGGTGCATTTGTTATCGAATGCAATCTATCCGTTTCTACAAATTGGGTATTAGATATAACTCGTAGTGCTCACATATGTATCCAAATATAAGAACCAATTAGATTCAGGAAGATTGATTGAGGGGAGGTAGATCTATGAGCATACAATATAGTCAGACTTGCTGCTGTAGATGTCAGGGAATACCACCACACGTTGCCAACTACGATGATATTGGTGTTAAAGGGTTGTTATTATGTGCCTTCTATTACTAAAAAAATTATTTCTATATCCAGAATAGATACATATGTATTTGATTTCAAGTTTGGAAATGGATGTTTCTTCTTTTACAAAGATAACATTGGTTTTGGTAGGGAACATTTATACAATGGTATTTACATGTTGGATTACACAAAACAAGTAATGAAAATCGAAAACAAAGATCCTTCACATGACTCATACCACACCCAACTTTGGCATCACCAACTAGGTCATGTAAATGAGAAATTATTGACAAATTTACATCAAGATGATTATTTAGATTATTTTAAACTAAAACCACTTGGTGTATGTCATGCATGTTTACAAGGAAAAATGACAAAATCCCCATTTAGTGGGAAAGGTGAAATGGCTAAATAACTTCTTGAATTGGTTCATACCAATGTGTGTGGACAATTTACTGTTGAAGAAAGGGAAGGGTAATCATACTTCATAACTTTTACTAATGATTTTATTAGATATGGATATATCTACTTAATGAGGTATCGGTGATATTCTTTTGATAAGTTCAAAGAATACAAGAATGATGTTGAGAACCAGCTTGGTAATAAGATTAAGAAACTACACTTAGATCGAGGTGGAGAATATCTTAATCAAGACATCATTGATTACTTATAGGAGTTTGGGATCCTATCCCAACTCACTCCTCAAAACACACCCCAGTGTAATGGTGTGAGCGAAAGGAGTAACCACACCCTGTTGGACATGGTAAGATCAATGATGAGTCATGCAAGTTTTCCATTATCCTTTTTGGGGATATACAGTACAAATAGCATCACACATACTAAACGAAGTTCCAACTAAATCAATAAATTGTATTCCATACGAGTTTTGGAGTGGAAGAAAAGCCATGTTATCAAATTTACATGTGTGGGGTAGCAAAGTGTTTGTTATGGCCTCTTTAGGTAACAAAATCACACCTCGAGGCACAAAGGGTACCTTTATAGGATACACCAAGGAAACTAGGGGATATTACCTATACAACCCCTTAGATAAAAAGGTTAGAGGAAAGACATGCCATATTCATTGAGAGGGAGAACATATCCAAAAGAGATAGTGGGAGAAATATAGACTTCAATGAAGTTAAGGCTCAAGGTACACAAGTGTTGGTACAAGAACAGATTCCACAAAGCCCCATGGAAGAAGAATCTATTCCAGAGACACAGGTACTGTGTAGGGGTACAAGAGAGGTTAGTGAACTGGAATGGTATAGTATTCTGGTTACCGAGAATTGTGACTCATTACTAGTTGATAATATTGTTCCTTTAAACTATAAGTAAGTAGTAAGTGGAATAGACGTTGCGAAGTGGAAATAATCCATGAATTTTGAAATGGATTCCATGTATCAAAACCAAGTCTGGATTTTGGTAGATCCTCCAGTTGAGGTAAAGCCTATTGGTTGAAAATGGGTATTCAAGAAGAAACTATACATAGAAGGAAAATTCAGTACCTATAAGGCATGAATGGTTGCAAAAGGGTTTAAAAAATGTCAATGAATTGACTACGATGAATCCTTTTCACTAGTTGTAATGACAAAATCCATCGAATTCTACTTTCCATTGCAACTTACCATGACTATGAGATTTGGGAAATGGATGTCAAAACACCCTTCCTTAATAGGAACCTTTAAAAAGATGTCAACATGACACAAACCGAAGGGTTTGTGACTCCAAATTATGAAAATAAGGTATGCAATTTAAAGAAATCCATTTATGTATTAAATTAAGTATCCTGTTCAAGGAACATTCGTTTTGATGAATCCATAATAGAATTTGGTTTTATCAAGAATGAATGTGAGATTTTTGTATACAAAAGGTTTAGTGGGAGTGCAATCATTTTTCTAATAATATATGTTGAAGACATATTACTTATTGGAAACGAGATACCAGTCTTACAGTCTTTTAAGTCATGGTTGAATCAATGATTCTCTATGATGGACTTGGGAAAGGTATCATATTTTATCGGGATTAAGATTCCTTGTGATAGATCCAAGAGATTATTAGGCCTAAGTCAAAGTACATACATTGATAATATGTTGAAGAGATTCTGTATGGAACATTCCAAGAGGGGATTGTTTCCAACGTCACATGGCATTCATCTTTCCAAGAAAATGTGTCCTCAAACACATGAGAAAAAATGATAATGTAAAGGACTCTATACACATCAGAGACTAGTTTAGTCATGTATTCCATGCTATGTACTAGTCTGGATGTCGCCTATGCATTATGTGCGGTAGGCATATATCAAGCTGACCCAGGTGACCACCATTGGATGGAAGTCAAGACTATCCTAAAGTATCTGAGGTGTACTAAAGATATGTTCCCAGTTTATGGAAGATACAATGAACTAGTTATCATAGGATATGCAGATTCTAGTTTCTAGACTGATCAAGATGATATCAAGTTGCAAACAGGATACATCTTCACTTTGAATGGAGGTGTAGTGAGATGGAAGAGCTTAAAGAAGAGTGTGTTCGCAGATTCTATAGTAGTGTTTGAGTATATCACATCTTCTGAGGTATCTAAAGAAGTAGTTTGGATGCGAAGATTCATCCATGAGCTAGTTGTGATACCTATCAATAAATATCCTATCACATTGCACTATGATAATACTGTAGTGGTGGATCTCACAAAATATATAAGGTCACATCAGTGGAAGAAGCAAATACATTGGATGTATCATCTCTTGAGGGATTTTTCTAAGAGAGGTGAAGTTGTAGGGAGCAGTATTTCCACAAAAGACAACATGGCGGACCCCTTGACTAAAGACTTAACTCAGCAAAAACATGATCACCATGGGAGGTCTAGCGGACTTAAAGTCGTAGGCAGTTGGCTCTAGTATAAGTGGGAGTTTGTAAGAGTTAATGTTCTATAACCAACTGGTTGTACTTTGATTACAGGGATGTTTAATTTATTTAAATATTAAACATCTTATTATATATTGTTCATTGTTCTACATAAATATGATTTAATAATTTCCTAGAGTATTTGTTGAATTGATAAGGTCATGGCAGTTCCCCGCTATGATGAGAACTTTTGAAATTATATAACAATATTCTTAAATATAGTTTTATAGTTAGATGATATACTATGAAGGGACGCATATCATGAATATAATCAGGAGAGAGTTATCATAAGAAAATGAGACTTCCTCTCATGAATTTCTCACTTGGTAATCTCCAATACATGAGATTATGAGAACAGACCCACCAGTAGAAATTCTGCATGTTTTGGTGCCATCAGATATTTCTATCTGAGAGTGTGTGTAATGATCTTTAGACTTTAAGATTATCATTAATACGTGTCACGACTCGGGCACTTTGATTTACTGACAAAAACCATCACACAGAAAGTTGGCGGGAAGTACAATATGTTGGGTGCGTCACGAGTGACATGATATTAATGGATAAGTTGAGGAAGGATTTCTACCTTCTATTTATGGAAGTTGATATTTCAGCCCTTTGATTGAAATAGAACCAACACGTGAAATTCCATGTCCATGATGTAATGATGAGTTTATTTCAGGTAGTCAAAGAACGACGTATCAAGTACAAAGGTTGATGACACTATCATGAAACCTTCTTGATGAGATATTGAGACAGAGGGATTATTTTACAAAATGAGTGTTCTTATGTGGATTTCATTATGGAAACTTTATGTTCTTTCTCCTGGGTGATTTGACCCATTTCTAAATAGTACTCTTGAACTTTAGGCAAGCCCGCCTAATGCCAATGAGAAAAAATCCTAGAGGGTCACACACTAAGTGTTTTTGGTGCCCTCAGTTAAATTCTATTTGAATTTATTTAATGAAATAAACATTATTCCCAAGACAGTTGAATAATTATATTCAAGTTAAGATTATCTCATAAATTAATTGAAATATATTTATTTATTTTATTGAAAATTTACTAAATATTTATTTACCATTTTGTAAATAAAATATTTATTTCAGAGAATAAATTATTTAATTATTTATTCGGGTGTTCAATAAATGGAAGTGGAGTTCAAACGGACCAAGGATAGTCCGGTAGTAAAATAATTATTTTCAAAATGGTAAATATCTATTATTTGGCACAAGTTAAAATAATAATGAGGTTATATTATTTTTTGACATGTAATTTTATTCATAATTCTGTTCTGTGCTAGTTGGCACACCATAAATAATGATGCAGTATTATTATTTTTATCATAAGTTTTCTCTAAGTTCATGAATGTATTTAATCGCTATTATGAAATTAATTATTATTACAGAATTTCCATGAATATAAATAGAAAAGTAAGTCTATTTTTCCATGGATAACACACCGTATACCTGGTGAATTGAGAATTATTGAGCTAAACAATTTCTCTCTCGAATCCTCTTCTCACCCCTCTAAAGAACGAGAGATGTTCTTCATGGCCGAAGAATAAGTGATCAAGAACGACTGACACAAGACACTCTATTCACCATGCTAGCACCAAGAGAATGAGCGGTGTCGATCAGAGGCCATCAGAGAAGGTGTACATCACCGCTAGAGGGATTCTAGTTTGGATCCTTACAAGTGCAACGAGATAATTAGGAAGGGTAATTACAAATGATATACATCATCAACGCAGAAAATACCAAAGATCCAGGTATTATTTTCATTATAAAATTAATTAAATTAATTATAAACATGATGTTCAAGATCCTCTCTAAAGGTTTCATGCCTCTTCTTTCTTTATCTAAATCTTGGATTCTATTCCGTAGAGACTGGATCTCATCACTGTATTGATCCTAGAATAATTGTTGATCATGATAAAAATTAAAGTTGGGTTCCATCCTAACCATTCTTCCACTACACCTAGAAACTTCAGTAGCTATAAAAGAATATCCTATAATATACTAATATTATAGGAGAAATTAAAATGGGGAAGAAAAAAACAAAGAGGGTGACTAATAGACACTATTTTTTTTCACAATCTGTGTTGAGTCTCTTTGATTGGGTTGAGTAATGTCAGTAAACCCTATCCAAAATAAGGTAAAAAACATGGTTACTTAATGAAACCGATGTTAATTAAATGGTTTCAAATTATATGGGTTGTTGAAGGCTCTAATTTAGTATGAAGATATCATCAGTGGATGTAGTGTTATCTAGGAGTATATTGGATATCATGTTAAGAAGTGTATTGGGAGAAACAATATAAGTTGGAGGAATCTAGTATAAAGAAAAAGTTGAGATATTATAAACCCATCTATATTTATAATATTCTTTTAAAGAGATAAAATATTGCATTAAATTTTTGGTATTAGGGGATATTTGAGTCTTAGACTTGATCCAAACATAGTAAGGATATAGTCAACTACATCGGGGGTGAACCTTATAAAAACACTATGATATACTCTCATGGTTTTTTAATACTTAAAATGTGTTAATTATGTGATAGTTAATCATTAGTTGGTCAACATATATTTTAACAAATAAAAATTGTTCTAATATTAATAGGAGAATTTAGAATGGAAAAATAATTTGGTAAAAACATAACATTGATTCACCCCCTCTCAAAGTGATTATGTGATCCTACTAGGTTATAACAAATTGTTTAAAAGCTAATATAGGAGTCCTTTGAATAGATATTTTTTTCCTAGTTTTTCTGATCATATATATATGAAGTGCATATGTTAAGTAGATTAAGAGTTTCCTTAGATGGAGAATAAATTTCCCATCATCGTTAGAATTAAAATGGAATTTTGAGTAAAAACCTTCAAGAAAAAGATAGAGAAAGAGGAAAAGAAGATGATAAATATTCCATAAGATAAAGAGGGTACACCATTAACTAATTAATATCAAAGTGGTAGTTCAACTATTATATTTTTACATAAGTTCCCTATTGAAGAACCAATTTCATGTTATGAAGAATATGGGCCAATCGAATAATTATAAGACCTATAATATAATGAAACTGAATAATTTTATTAGGCTTGTACTAAAATTATCATTTCTATATTTACATTATCCATGAAATATGTGATTAATAATCAAAAATGGTAGTAGATGGAAAAGCTCTGTATATAGAATTAGAAGCCCAGTTACAAAAATGAAACACTTTTATAAAATAAGTGAAAGCCAAGTAAAAAAATTTAATGATCAGTAAAGAAAAATTCTCCATAAATAACGATTAATTGAAATATAAAATTTATGATAAGGATAATATGATTAGATTCTGTTAAGAAAGGATCCATGCTATAAAAGAAACATAAAAAGTTACTGTTAGTATCAAGGATCCTAATCGTAAATCAAAGACTAAATAATTAATGATCTTGATAATTCCTGTAAAGAAAGACGAAAAAATCATGAGGATCATATTGATAAGGTATAAAGGGAATTATAATAAATAGTAATATTTTTTGAGGTTGTGAAATATACCTTCAAAACAAAGTGCTTCACGTTGAAAGTTAAACTGAAGAATCTGGCGGGAATACAAATTGAGCGTTCCCATTAATTTAAAAAAGGAATTACTTCCATAAATACATTTTATAAGATTCTTTCCATTGTATATAATAAAATTATTAGAAAAAGGGATTGAGATCATCCAATATTCAATCCATATGAATATCATAGAAAACGGTAACCCATGTACAATAAGAATTTTCTTGTACTAATTATATTTCAATCTATAATGTGGATTTTAAGTCAAATTATAGAAAAATAAAGGTGAAAAATACTAAGAAACCCACCACTAATTTAAGGGTGTATATAGACAAGAGTAGGAGATTCAGATTCCAAATTATTCTCAAATGAAGGGCTATTTGACCCCATAACAGTATGGGGTATATGATGGATAAATTGCAACCAAAGGCAAGGGAAAAGATTTATTTACCATTGTTGGTTCTATATAAGGTTAAAATTTTTTCCATAAAATTTCAATTTATAGGAATTACAGAAGGTCTAGATTAAGAGGGAGTATATTTTAGATTAAGACCAAACCTGTTGAGAAGAATGAAAACTCATAAAATAAGATGGGAGTGAATATTTCCTTCTATAATATATTTGGATGCTTGGAAAATTTTGATAATAATTTAATAAAAGTGTTCATTATGTTTACGAGTGCATGTATAATTATACCAAGCATGATTGATATACTAAAGAGAAAATAATACCAACAAGTTTGAAAAGGGAACAAGTAAAAAGAAATTATGAGTCGACATTGGGGTGGAACAAAAATATTTTATTAAGACACACCCACAATGAAGTATTTAAGTTATGCTACACCAAAGTGTAGATTCTTATATTATGGGGGAAATATTACATCATTCACCAATCAAAATAGGCCATAAACATCAAAGTTTGAAGAGAGGTAAATCTAAAAAGTGAATCAGTCTATGAAATAAATAAAAGGATTAGTTTATTGGAAGACAAAAAATAAGATGAATTAAAGAAGTTTCAAAGGATATGTAATGTAGAGTTTGTTTAGAAACTTTTGGGAAGATATAAAAAGTTTGTTTATACTCCTAAAATTCTTGGAAAATACTTCAAGGATATGATATATGGGTGAATAAAATAAAGAAAACATAAAATGATTCATTTTTTGAGAGTCTAATATAAAGAAGTAATCTCCACAAATGAAGAAGGTCAAGAATATTCTTAAGAAATGTATAACCATATGGCCAGTGTAGTTAGAATTAGAAAACTAGATAGAGAAAAAAATAATGAATGTGTCTTGAAAGAAAATGTGAAAAATAAAATTCCACATAAGAATAAGGATATGAAATGAAATAATACTATAGTTCCCATGAATACTCATTTCTAGAAAATAAAATGTGGATAAGCCAAGAAGAGTTACCACTAATACGGATCTAAAAATAAAAAGGTTTCTTGGTTAAGAAATAAATGTCACCCTTGTTCCTCTTTCTATGAAGAAATATTAGAGCCACATTATTCCCATATATCGTTGGTTGCATTTATTTTAAAGGAATTATAGGTGATTCATTTTAGGGGTGAACTTTGTGAAAGTTTTTATAACTATGAAACAAAATTATTTATGCATCATAGAATGCATTTATTGATATTATAATGACTCCTTACAACACTTCAAGTGATATTATAAGCAAATGGATAGACTTTATGATGATCATCCATGAGGGAGTCTTGTAGAGTGAATCCATTAAAGGATAGTTAAGATGAAAAATGAATAAAATATTGTTATTTAATGTGAATCTACAATTTCTAGATAAATATGAAGATAAGGTTTTATAATCACACTTCACCATACTTCTTTCAATTGCTCCTTTTATATTTTTAAAAGGGAAAATGAATTGATCTTGAAATGGGGATATGCATTCTTACAATTTAATGTTTTTAATTTGTTTTTTGAAGATAAGTGTAGGCATTGTTTTTGTAAAATAGCTTCAATATCCCCCATATAGAGAAAAACGTGTTTTGTATCGCATGATGGATAATTTTATGGATAATGTTGTTATTTAAGTTAATCAGTGTTTTTCCAAAACTAACCTTGATCAAGTATCCTTATAGTTGATTAATTGATGGATCATTACTTTATAATATGTTATGACACCCTTCTCTCAAGAGAAATAGAGTTTACATTCACAAGGGGGAGAAGAACAATGTTCAATTATGCTAGAAACAAGGGTGGAGTAGGACATTCTGTAAAATTTAAAACTTTTTATTTACTAAAAATAAGGCGGATAAAAAAGGAGAACTATTGAAGACATATTAAAAATTATCTATGTGAGTCACCAAAAGGTATTGGAAAACCTCAAAATAGGGATATTGAATAGACAAATGTATTTGAATTATTATATTTATTTTTATTGTTTAAAATGATTGTCAATATGTGTTAGTTGATCGAGAAAGTTCCCAAGATGAATAAAGAGGTTAAATATGATTGAAATATAGGTTGGAATAATATTTCTACCATTAAACATGTTATTCAAGATTCATTCATATATTATTAATGAAAAATATTTATTATGAGAATGTGTGAGGATTCACACATAATATATCTGATGATTATAGAACTGATCTTGTAATGAATCAATTATAAGCGATGTTTGATATTGAGAGCATTTTCTTTAATAGGTTCTTCGTGACTATGAGGAGATGGATATTTTGAAGATGAATTAATATAGATGATGAGTGAGGATCCATCCATGGATTATCAAGAATGAAGGAAATGTTAATCAATAAATAATATCTATTGGATGATGGTTAGAAAAGATAAGTGTAGATAAGGAATAAAAGTGGTAGTGGAGATTCACTCAAGTACTCAAATTTGAGTATTCACATGCTTCAAGGATTTGAAATTAATTTTAAATAGATTTTTAAAAATTAGGATTATTTATAAATTTAGTTCATTTTTTTGAAGTTAATTAGATTTATTGGATAATACTAGAGAATATTTGAATAATTTTTATGAAAATTTGAAAATTTTAATTAATTTTGAGTTGGTGTTGAAATTTGGAAGGGTACCCCATACATAAATTTCATCACATACAATATATAAACACTAACTATGAAAATCTAAAAAACAAGTAATGTTAAGTACAAAAAATGTATATATGAATTTATAAAATAAATTGGGGCATAAAGGAACTTGGTATGATACATAGGTCTAACTTTAAGTGTCTTCCCAATAAATAAGAGTAACTTTATGAGTTGGAGTTAAAATTGGAAAAGTGTAGGAATATCCCACACGATACACATAATTAACTCTTAGAGTTGAAAATTAGAAAAGGAATGAATCACAAGATTAAATATAAAATTAAATTCCTTAATATGTTATTCTTATCATAGTCAATACATAAGTGTACCAATGAGTTGAGGTTGAAGAAATATAGAAATAGAATAGACTCAGTACGATATATAAGTGTGATAATATTTTACATAAGGGTTTCTTACAAGAAATTTGAAAAAATCCAAAGAAACATTTTGATATTTAAAGTTACATTGTTCAATACATAAAGGTACTCAGTGAGTAGAATTTAAGAAATTTGAATGTCTTGAATTACACTAATATAGATAAAGGTTCATGGATCAATATGTAAATGTCATCATAGTGAATACATAAGGGCTAATCAGAGGAAATTAATTTTGGAAAAGTATCTTACATACACTAGGATAAGTAATATTCAATCACTTAATATATAATGGTTATAAAAGTTTTTTCCAAGGTAATATGTAAGGGTACTTAGTTGGAAGAAGACTGAAAAGTAGAAAAGTTTGGATCCTCACTATGATATGTAAGGGTTATTCACATGATACGTAAATTTCATCCCAATGGAGAAGGTGATATGTAATGGCTGTTCCCATGATACATAAAGATCATATGAATATTATAAAGTGTTATATAAGGGTTAAAAATGTAGACACAAAATGTCATATTTATAGAATAAAGTATTGAAAAAAATATTTAAATTATACATTGTTGATCTATTCTTCATTAATTAAAATATCACTACACTATGATTGAGACATGATTCAATCCAAGATCAATGAGATAATTATTTAAATATAATGTTGTGCTATTATGAAGGTTTCTATAAAATGAATGAGTTCCATGTAGTGATACTATTTCTATATTTTTTCATTTAGAGGCGGGGATTTAATGATTGTTGATTTTTAGCAAACACGATGCTGAAAATGGTTGAGAAGATCACTAATTTATTATTATGTGGTTTTAAATATGAATATTTAAAACTAGTTATGGTTATGATGATTTGAGGATTTATTAAGAGTTATATTTGACTATCTTAAATTAGAATATGGGTATTTTTTTAATAAAAGTTGATATTGAGATGATTATAAAGATCACTATGCCAAAATCATAGGGTGGTTTTATATATTCTAAATGTATAAATAATAATCTTATGATTATAAGAATTAAGTAAGAGTGCTCATTAAGAAGTTAGAATGTTTGTAATGGTAAAGAGCCCAATATTGAACTATTGATATATATAACCTTTGTATCAAGGATAGAGGAGGTAGAATATAATAGACAGAGATGATTCTTATTTTATACAGAACATTTTGTGCATCAAAGAAAAATAAGAATAAGTCTGATAAATGTGTTTCAATTGTATACTCATTATATTTAAAGATAGAAGAATAAAAAGTGGAAGAGGATAAAGAACAATAATAATCATGTGAAAAAACTGGTCCTATGATATACCTATATCGTAGAATATGATTCAATATAAAAAATATAATATCTGAGAGAGAGAGATTAATAAGATCCATTTATGTTCACCATTTTTATTGAGACTCTCAGACTGAGTTGAGTAAGGCTAATGAACCCAATCCTAGAAAATATATAGAAATTTAGTTAATAGAAAATACTGACATTTATGAAACTATATCATATTATTTATTGGATATTCAGGACTCTAGTTATATAATAATATCTCATCAGTTTATATAGTGTCATACTCAAATAGTTTAGAGACCTTATTCAGAGTATGTTGGGAGAATAATTGTTAACTAGTGGGATCAATTATAACGAACCCGTTGGGAAAAAATAATCCTATCAGGAGGTAGTATATTGTATAAAATTTATTATATTAATAGATATATGTGTCTTAGACTCAACCCAAACACAACATGGATGTAGTCACCCACACTAGGGGAGAACCTTATAAAAATACTATGTGATATCTCATGTTTTCTTTATTAATTTTCATGTGAAAATTGTGTATGGGTAATCATAAGCGTATCTACATATATCACAACCAATAATAGAGGTTTGAGTACTTAGAGGGGAGGAAATAATTTAATAAGATGACCACACTTATTCATCCTTCTCATCTCAAAGTGTCTACATGATCTTATTGGTGTATAATCAGTTTTCCTAATAAATAATTCTTATACATCATTATATACTTTTATAGTATTTATCAATAGATTACAATACATGGTATAGAAAAATAAGATCTTAAATTAAGAGTTTTACCTTTTTTTTCTTGAGTGAAATGATATGATAAATAGTTAGTTTATAAACGAGAATAATTTTTATACTTGGGATCAAGAAATAAATTTTTTTCACAAAATAATACTATTGGTGGTTGACAACTAAATTGAGACATAAAATCACAATAATGACCTTAACACCAGTATCCTAGTTCCGATGTCTACTTTATAACATTATAATAGATATAAGGGGAAAAATCTGGAAGGAACAATTAATTTAATAGTTTTGGATAACTAGATGTATAAATGAGACCCATTTTACATAGGTAAATAAATTTCAAAATATGGTAATGGAAAACATTTGGAATCTTTGTACTCATTACTGAAATTCTTCTTCATATCCTAGGAAAAAGGAAAAAATAATGGTGAGATTAAATGACTAATAAGGGTTACATATAAAGGAATATATCATGAATCAATAAAGTATAATCATTATGGAATGATAAATAACTGAAAACACATAACATTTAATTAATAACTTGACTATCATAATTGGATAAGGCATAATAAGTATAGAAAGTTAAATAAATAAAAACACAGGTCATTTAATCAATAAGATTGGAAAAAAATACATCAATAGATAATATCATTACAAAAATATCATGGAAAATAATAACAACTGAATTCTAAATGAAGAAATTTATTAATTATTATACTTCATGATCTCAGACATCATGATATGTATACTATCAAGACCTTTCACAAGATAGTTTAAAACTATTGGTAAAACCCCATATGAGTTTCCCAAATGATTTAACTCATGAGACTCGTCAATGCATCAAGGGTCTATCTATAACTGATACCACCCATAAATGTATGTATTAATCAATACTCATATATCTAATATTTAATTTAATGAATGAATCAATATGATTTATCACCAATTGTATATATTGAGTAAAGATATAGATTTCTCAATATTTCCCCAGTTAATCAGAATAAATTTCCAAGTAAAAACCATATGAAAAATGGTATACAGTTTAGGAAATAAATATATATAACAAAAAAGAATATGGATATTTATAATAAATGTAATTTCAAATTAAAATTTATCATAATAATGTGATTGTTTCAAGAGAAAGTAAACAATCATTAAATAAAGTGAGATTGTAAAATAAATTCTTTACCTCTTTATTAAAATTTAAATTGTAACCCATTGAAGAATAAATGTGAAATGAAACACTAATCATTATGAATAGATATTTATTCATATTAAATACATTAAATTGGTAGTATATACACTACATAAAAGTGAATAGATTTATATTAACAAATATTCCTCAATGAAATGGAAATTAAGATGAAATCCCTTACCTCGTGATTTCCTTTAGTTGAACATGATTTATCCTACTATATAATGGGTTTAATCATGTTATTAATTCATAATATAAATATAATCATATTTATATTATTATATATGATCATATTATAACATTTTACCACCTGTTTGTTTAATAATATTTAATTGTTTTCATTCTTTTGGGCGTCAATTATCTTGTTTTTTCATGTGTGTTTGTAATGAAAGATCCAATTATTGTATATAGGATATAAATAAATCATTAATGAAATTATAATAATGTTATAAATAGTATATTTACTCATTATATACATTATTTTATCCATTCTTGAATGTTTCACATGAACAACGTGCCGCATCGCTTTGTGGAGAAGGTATGCCATACATATGTGCGAGCGATGATATAATTCCCTTAATGGGTGAAATGGTAAGGGAGAGTATGATATATTAAATTTAAAGAAATTATATCATATCATTTATATCACATATATTCATTAAATTTATCATTATTACCATCCACGTAGAAAAAAGGTGAAAAATGAATCACATCACTTCGTGTGGCGGTAGTATGTCGTACACATGAATTACGTTATTTTATTTTAAATAGAATGGGATGTAAAAAGTTATATGTTATATTATAATTAAAAAATAATAATTATATCATCAATATTATATATATACATTATATCCATCATTGTATCCAACCATGAGAGTTTTTTATTTAATACAAGTTACACCGATTCACGAGGCAGTAGTCCTCCGTACACATTATCGACGATTTCATTTCTCATTTGATGGTAGATGAATTGGTTATAGGTAATGAAATTAACATAATAAAATATCAACATATTTTAGATATTGGTGTTAGTATAATATAATGATTGAATATTATTTGAATTATTTGGAAGAATAAATAAAATAAAAATGTTTGTTTAAGAACATTACCTCTTCTTTTGATGGACTCTTTTGGTTTACACCAAAAGAATTACTAGAATTACTTTATGATAAAAATTTAGTATTCGATGTTGGTATGGGAGTAATTAATCGATTTAGGTAGATATTTTCTAAAAAAATGGTTTTGGAAGACTAAATAGTGGAGGAGAGGGGGTGACCTTTTAAAAGTTGGGGAGAGGACACACATGAAATATTTAAAAATAATAAATTTAAATCTTCTTTTAATGATAACAAAATCCAAAAAAATGGATCATTATTGATCCTTATAGGTGATAAGGTCTAAATATTTCTAGAAAATGGGTTTCGAAAAAATTTTAAGGTTATTTTAACCCTTATCTTTTTAGTTTAACCCCAGTAAATTAGTTTTTACCGTAACCTTGGTAATGAATTTTTATAACTTATACATTTCTTAATTGGAAAAAATAAGTTGAAAATATTATATAATATAATTTTTTATGAATTAAAATAGATAATACATTTTTCAAAAATCAATTCATAGAAGTGGTAGAATAGAATTTAAAATTATCCCCACAGTTGTGACAGAAAAGTGGGATTGCAAAGAAAGCATTCTCCTAACTATATAAGGTTTTAATATCAAATTTCAATATGAAATTGATTACATTGAACTAAATTTTATTTATAATAAAATAACTAAACTAATTTTACTTAAAAAAATATAATAGATAATTTTACATTTTAAATAATTTAAGTGAAAAGTTTTTTTCAATAAATATCAGTATTTTCACTATTCATAAAAAATAACGCATTATTGAAAAATAACAAAAATTAAACCTAAAATAATTTTGATATGATGATTTAAAAAATTATGTTCACTTTATCAAATAAATTTACTAAAATTGGAAAAAATTAAATTTAAATTATGTGTACAAAGGGGGTCTATACCGCCTTATAGAAAAAATACAGTTTTTTTTTTCAGAAAACATTTCTGTTTCTTTAAAATTATTATTATTTAATTTATAATTGATAGATATAAATTTAATTTGTTTTATAATTTTATAAACCATATAATTTTCATTATATATTTAGTATTATTCATACCCTCTAACTTAATATCTAGTATATAATGGTCATGTTTAAATAATATTTTAATAAAGTATTTATGTTTAACTGTAGTGTTGCATGCTTCAAAAGATATTGAAGTGAATGAAATTATTTAAAAGTAAATAGATAGTAAAGTCTAAAGGTGTTACACTATTTCCTCCTGTAAAGATTTGTTTCTAAAAATTTCTTGGATATTACTTTCTAAATAGATGATGGTAGTTCTTTGTCATAACATCCTCTAGTTCCCATATTGATTCCTTCATTTTTTGATTTCTCTAAAGTACCTTTACCAGTTGAGTTGTACAATTACTCAATTAATACACTATAATATCAAGAATCTAGATGATTTATTCCTATTAAGATAGATTAGGTTCCAATTCTATTTAATGTGAGGTGAGAAATTGTATTGGGATTGATATGTACTTCATTAACAATGTTATATGTAACACATAATTTACTTTTGAGAGACTTTGTAGAATTTAAAAGTGGTAAGTAAAATCTCTAATTATTTCAAGGATTATGAAGGTTTCAATGTACATAAGTATGAGTTTCCCTTTCTTACTGGACATTATGACACTCTTTCATTGAGATTCTCTCTAGAAAACATTATCTCCCACATGGGATTCCAAATCCTTCCACCAATTTTCAAAATAACTATTTTAAAAAATTTGATATTCATTAATATAATCTGGAATAGTATTTACCTTTTTTATTATATCATTAACATGTTCTAGGCCTATAGGTTTTCTTTCATAAGATTTATCCCAACACATTGGAGTATGAAATCTCTTTCCATATAATGCTTCATACAACACCATTTGTATACTTGATTGGAAACTAGTATTATAGGAAAACTCTACTAAAGGGAAATATTAATCCCACATACCTTGACATTCGAGAGAGCTTGGCCTTAAAATGTATTCAAATGATTTATTAGTTCTTTCTAACTATCCATCAGTCTATGGATTGTAGGTAATTTTCATATGAAGATCTATATCAAGAGACATCAGAAGTCTATTCCATAATTTTGATGTAAAATGAGGATCATTACCATAAATGATTGAAATATTTTCACCATGAAGTCTTATAAATTTATTAATATAGAGCCTTGTGAGTTAAATAAGAGGTAAATATTCTTCTCTAGAGAGGAAATGTGCATATTTGGTTAGTTGATCAATGATAAACCATATTGCATCATATTTTCTAGGAGTGTTTGATAATCATGTGACAAAGTCTATAGTAATGTCATCCAATTTTCACATGGGAATAAGAAGAGGTTTCATGACTCCTATAGGATGCATTCTCTTAGCCTTAATATTTTGATGAACCAATCATCTTTAAACATAGTCCTCAATTTCCAACTTCATCTTATCCCACTAAAAATGTTCCCTCAAATTCTTATACATCTTAGTGCTATAAGGGTGTATAGAGAAATTAAATCTATGAGGATCATCCAATAATTTCCATTTTAAATCAGGTGTATATGAAACACATAATCTCTTTACAAATATCAGAACACCATCTTTACAAATGAATACTTTAAATTTTTCATCATTCATTGCATTGAGTTTTTTTGAATATTTTCGTCATTAGTTTGATAAATTTTTATATTTTATAATAAATATGTTTTCACAAATATTTAAAAAAGAAGTGATGTATCCCCTCATTATTAATTTACATATCCATATATACTAGAACCATGAACAACTTATCACTCTCAAACCCCATTTGGGTCAAAAATTGACATCCCCACAAGCCGTCGTTAGTTCCCTACGGTGCTATGAAAAAACAAAATTTATAAAACTCAGACAATCCTAACTCAATGGGTAGTATCTAGAATGTTTGAGCATGAAAACCACAAGGACGATCTGTATGTTATAAATTAATTAGAAAATTGAAATTGAAATTGATAGGTTGTTTGTGAGAAAATAGAAATACTAGCAGGATTGATTAGGGTTTTAATCAAAATGGGAGGCAATCTAGGTTTAGTGATTTTCATGTTGATGTGATAAGGATTTTATTGAAAGTGTTTTTATTATATTTTGGTGTTGGAATTGGGTCAAAAGGGATCCTTTGTCTTGTTATCCAATCCTTGTCCTATGATCACACTTTTGGAATGGTCATCTAGTTAGAACAATCAAAAAAAGGTGACCTGAAACCTTGTTTCAACATAACTGACATAGATTTTTTAATGGTCATATGAAAACCAATCTGATTAATTCATGAAATAAAAAGACAACTTTCAGAACATAGTAATGGTCATGAAATATGAAATATAGATATTTGGAATTGAATAAAATTCTTATAGCAATCCAAATCACGAACAGAAATAATGAAAATAATTCCTATGCAAACATCCCCTAGAGATCACATCACCTGGAACTAGAAGGACTACTTTCTCATGATGAGGGTGAGTTTCATGGGTACCCAAAGAAGAAATGTAGCACCGCGGGACCTCAGATCGTTACTCACTTGTTTGGAGGCCTTCCTTTAGTGATTATTAGATTAATTTTCCTCTGAGTGATTTGGAATGGTGGATAAGGGTCTTATTTATAGGTTTTTTCCTTCCAAACCCAAGGCCCATGTCACCTATTTTTTCTCTGTGAGACAGTTCCCCCACGATGTGTACATCGGGTACATGACGTGTACATCAGATCTGGTTTTTCCTCCACTGTGTTGAATCTATGGAAACTTTGTACACTGGTTTGAAAATTGTAATGTCATTTACTGGTGGTACATGAAATATAGTTGAAGTTCATAGCATTTTCCATCACCACGACTTATCCAGCGCAGATCTGTTTCACTTAAAATAGTCATGATGTGTACTTATGGTACACGACATGTAATCAATATGTCTACATTTTTCTAGCTCCTCTTAAATTTTAATATCTTATTTCACACCACTTCTCTTCGCTCATGGTGTGAAGGGTCCTTCCACTCATATTTCCACTATTTTTATTACTTTATCATATATCTGTTATTTCCTCCACAAAACGTAAAACAAGTAAATGCATTCCAAAATTTTCAAGATTTATCATTGAAATAAAAAAATCATCACATTAAAATACTATAAAATATATACATAAAATATAAATATAAGAACACTATGATCATTCATACTCAATGCATCCACTATCTTATTTTATTTCCTTGGGTGATAGTGTACTAGGAAATTACAATCATTGAGTATCTCAAGCCATAAAATTTATCTCATATTGAGTTATTTCTATAAAAAATGTATTTTATTCTTTTATGATCTATGCATATCTCAAATAATTATCTATAGAGATAATGTATCAATTTTTTCAAAGAAAATATTATAGTTTCCAACTTAAGATCTTGGGTTAGATAGTTCTATTCATGATTCTTTAATTTTCTTGATTCATATGAAATAACTTCATCATTTTTTAAGACACATCCAGGTTCCTTATTTGATGCATAACTATATATCCCAAACCCATTATTTCTAGATAGTAGAGTAACAAATTAGAGAATTAACCAATATACTATTTAGTTCATTAATAAATTTTTCACATTCCCTTTTCCCAAATGAACTTATCCACTTCATATATAGTCTTCTTTAATGGGTAAGACAATTATAAAATATTCGTAATGAATCACCAATAATAACCTAACAAACCAATGAAACTTTGTACCTTAGTTATGTTCATTGGTGTATTCCATTATATAACTTCTATTTTCTTTATAGAATCAACTGAGATACCATCCTTAGAGACAATATGGTCAAGAAAATAAAATCTTTATTCTAGAAATCACACTTACTAAATTTCCCATATACCACTTTCTTTATAAGAGTCTGAAGAATGATTCACATGTGATTATCATGGTCCTCATAGATTTTAGAATTATCCAAGATATCAATAATTAATACCAAAAAAAAATTACTATGATATTCCTTGAATACTATGTTCATTAGATCGAAAAATAGAGGGTTCATTATTCAATCTAAATGGAATTATTGAAAAATCATAATGTACATAACCTGTTCAGAATGTTGTCTTCAGAATATATTCCATCTTTAATCTCAATTTATGATACACATAATGAAGTTTAATCTTCTAAAAATATTGATATCAAAATATTTGATTTAATAATTCATAAATGAGAGTCAAATGAAACTTGTTTTATTATAATATAATTTATTTTCCTATAATTAATGCACAACATCATGGATCCATCTTTATTCTCAGTGAAGAGAATAAGGGTGCCCCATGGAGAAACCCTAGGTAGAATAACTCCCTTATCAAAAAAATCCATTAGTTATTTCTTCAACACCACCCATTACATTATGTCCCTTCTATAATGAGTCTTATATATTATTCTTCCACCAGAGATTAAATCAATAGAAAACTGCTCTTCATGATCTAGAGGATCTCTAAGTAATTCCTAATTAAATACATAAAATTATTCTTATAAAATAAGTACATCATCAATTTGATTATTATGTTATACATCCATAGATTTGTTTTCTCTGATTCCACAAATTGGTGGTGGATTTAGGAATGAATCAGTCGAAAAAGTCTCTGATCTAAAGATAAGGAATTCTATATCTCCATCATGAATTGTAATTTCCCTTATCTTATAAAAAAAAATTTCATCTTATTTTGAATCTAATTAATATGAAGGATTATATCAAATTCAAACATAATAATGATAATAAGGTCAGAAAATATATCATTTTTATGTGTCATAAAGTGTACTACTTGACACATCCTTATTATAGTGAGACTTAAACAAGTAGTTTGGAATAACAACTTCCTTCATAAAGTGATAGCATAATATCTCATTTTCTTGGAAAACCTATAGGATATAAAAGAGTGTGATGATCCAGAATCAAATAAATAATTATCTAAATTTGAATATATGATTACAGTACCAAAAACCACATCCTTGTCTACTTCCACCTCAATTGTAGTGCTCACATAAGCTTAGACATCTCCCCTTAGACTATTCTATGGTAGATTCCCTCGACTCTTAGGGAATTCATTTTCATAGTTACCCATATATCTACAATTGAAACACTGAATAAAAATGTTTTATTTACTTCTTTTTCATTATATATCAAAATGACCCTTATTTCCATACTTATAACAAACTACAAATCCCTTAAATCATTACTCGGGGTGATTCTTTCCACAGTTCCCATAAGAAGTAAATTGTTTCATTCATTTATTCTCCATTGATACATTCCCTTTTTCTTGGTGATCATTTGAACTCCTATTTAATTTATTTCCCTTTACCATTTAGCATATAAAAAATTAAATCTTTTTTATGGAACATAAAACTATTCCATAATATGATGTAATATTTTGAGAGACTAGAACCCTTTATAGAATTAGCTTCAGACCTTCAAGAATTTCTAAAGATGATTATTTCCATAGTTCTCACAATATAGAAATTTTTTCCTTATCTTCTTCTTCTTTGATGAATTATATTTTTATTGGTTCCCATTAGACCACTTATTTTATTGATTTTTCTTGAACATGTACGATATAGTAAAATCCTTCTATATTTTGATGGAATATAATACTGTTTTATCATATAATGAAAATGTTTTTCAAAACAGTGCACTTCATAGACTTGGATTAATCCCTTTAAATAATGTTTAATATTTCACTCTGTGTTGTGTATGTAATCTATATAATACTTGGATATCCTTGTGAAGGTATCCACCTACACATAAACCCTTCCTTCTTCCTTTTACTTTAAGAGGATGAAATTTATCTTAATTTCAGTTTGTTTCTCATGAGGGGAATATTTATCAAAGAATGCAACCTTAAAAGGTTTTCATTCCATGGGTTCTATTTCCTCTCCCTCCCTAGTATTTTGGATCAACAAACACCATTGAATAACATCAAATTTTATACAATTTAAGGAATGTGTAGCCTTTTCTTTTCACCACATCCCAAGGCCACAAACATATTCTCAAGAGACTTAATCCATTACTTAGATACCATTATATTAGTACACCTAGAAAATTAGGGGAACTTTTTTCACAAAAAGTTATCCAACATAAGAGAATATCACTATGGAATTGGTTTCTCCATCCAGGAAAGGTTATTTTTCATAACCAGATTAAGCTTCCCTAACATATCCACGATCTTCTCAGTACCAATACAAGCTGTATTTTCTTTCTCAACATGGAAATCTCTATATTTTCCATGAGTATTGATACCCTTATTCATTATAGGTTCCCTTTCTATGAAATTTTATATACTATATTATCTCATAAAATTATGAATTTTTAATCATAATGTATAATTCTAAATATAGTGTGACAATTAAAATAAATTAAAATTTATTAATTTATAATATTAGAATTATAAACTTAGTTTCCTTTGGGATATATTAATTTTCAAATACTTCATAATAGTTTTTAAATAAAATATGAATTATCCAAGGTAAATCACATAATAATATCAAACTAGGTGTGTAGTAAGGCCTATTATCACATAACATGTAATTCTCAAGTCAATAATGATATTCCTTTTTTGGGGTTATTATCCCAATGTACATTTGTTTCAAAATCATATCCACTTTTAGTATCCAAATAGAGATGTATCACTAGGAAAAACTACATAATATCTTCTTCATCAAAACAATTGGATTCTCATCTATTATTTTCTTTAAATTTTATCATAAGTTTATGTTTCTTAATCTATATTTTTCTTAATCTACTCTCCAAGGGTTTTACTAAACTTCATCTGATACCAACTCTAACAACCCCGACTCCAGTAACCCAGTGCAGGTGCCTATATTATTATAGTGGCATAAATTCAAGGGGTTAAATCCCAAATGATTGATTAGTTTAGTAGTTTTGGAGAAAAAAATACATAAATTATAACCATTTTAAATAGGTAAATAAAAATGAAAATCATAATAATAGAAGACATTTGGAATCCTTGAACTCATTCCAAGAATTCTTCTTAACATCACAGGGAAAGGAAACAAAATAAGGGTGATCTCAATTATTATTAAGGGCTGTATACATTGGAAGTTATCATGAATAAATAAATAATAATAAATATGGTAAGGTTAATAACTAAAAAAACATTCCATTTAATCAATTATTTTACTATTATAATTGGATATGACATAATCAATTTGGTATGGTAAATAACTAAAAACACATGTCATTTAATCAATAAAATGAGAATTAAATGAATCCAGAGATGATATAATTGTTAAAATATCTTGTATAATAATAATAAATAAATTATAAATTAATTAATTTTTTAATTATTATACAATATTATCTCAGGCATCATGATACCTCTATTTTCAAGTCCTTTCTTAAGACAGTTTTAAACTATAGGTAAAAACCCATTTGATCTGGGAAACTAATTTTTCTCATGAGACCTGTCAATGCATTTTGGGGTTATCTAAAATCATCCCCCACTTATAAATGCATTCCCGAATTATTTCTCATATATTTAATAATAAATTTAATTCATGAATCAATATGCATTATCATCAAATATTCATATTGAGTAAGGATACATATTTATCAATATTTCTACAGATAATTAAGTAACTTCCAAAGTAAAATCCATATGAAAAATGGTATATAATTTAGGAAATAATAATATCCATAATAAAATAATATTTATATTTAAGATAAATTTAATTACCAATGGAAAATAGTCAAAATAATGTGATTGTTTCAAGAGAAAGTTAACAATCAAAAAATAAAGTGAGATTGTACAATGAATTCCTTACCTCTTTGGTAAATTTAAAATTTTAAAACCTTGAATAATAATCTTGAAAAGAAAAATTAATAATCATGAATAAATATTTATTCATTTTAAAAAAATTAAATGGTTAGTATTTACACCACATAAAGGTGACTAGGTTTATACTAATAAATATGTCTTAATGAAATTGAAATTGGACAAAATCCCTTACCCATGATTTAATTTAGTTGAACATGATTTAACCTCTTGTATAATGGTTTTAATCATGATATTAATTTATAGAAAACTATAATCATATTTATATTATCATATATGATCCTATTATAACATTTTACCAGTATTTTGTTAATAATACATAATTAATTTCGTTGTTTCGAGTGTTAATTGCCTTGTTTTCTCATATATGTTTTGTCATGAAAGTTCTGGTTATTCTACATTGGAAATAAATACAAAATATATAGAATTATAATAATACTATAAAGATCATATTTACCCATTAGATACATTATTATAACCATTACTGAATTTTGGGCATTGGAAATATTGAGTCACATCGCTTCATGGGGACGGTAGGCCGTAAGTACACACGAGCGATGATATCATTCCCTCAATGAGTGAAAGGGTAAGAGAGTGTATGATATATTAATTTTAAACAATAAATTTCATGTAATATATATAACATATATTCAATAAATATATCCTTATTACCTTCCATTTAAAGTGCGTGTAAAGAAGGAATCACATCACTTTGCGAGGCAGTAGTCCATCGTACACATGAGGAACAATATCATATTTTTAATAAAATGGAAACAAAGAAGGTAAACATGATATTATATTACAATAAGTATATTTATATCATAAATATTATATATATATATTAAATACATCTTTATATCCAACCATGATAGGTGTTTATGGAAAACATGTTACATCAGTTCGCGAGGAAATAGTCTGCCGTACACATGATCAATGATTTCATTACCCATTTGATGGAAGAGGATGTGGATATTGGTTATGGAATTAAACTTATAAAATCTTTTAATGTGGTAGATATATGTTTAATACAACAATTTTTTAATAATATTTTTAGGATGTGAGAGAATTAACGAAATGAAAATGATTGATTAAGATCGTTAGATCTTCCTCAGATGACCTCATTAGGTTTGCACTAAAATCATTCCTAGGTAGTATTTTTAATTAAAAAAAGAGCTCTAGGATTTTTAAGTGATAGTTTATGTGATTTGGGCTGGTATTTTTTTATCCAAATGGATTTAGAAGTGTGAGTAGGGGAGGAATGGGGGTGGCCTTTTATAAGTGCGGGAGAAGAAACACATGGAATTTCATGAAAGAATAAATTAAAACCACATTTTTATCATTTGAAATGCCTAAAAAAGGACCAATATAGTATATTATAGATTATAATGTCTAAATATTTCTATAAAATGGGGTTTGGATAATATTTAAGGTCATTTTAATCATTATCTTTTTAGTTTAACCCCCAGTAATTTAGTTTTTACCTTAACCATGGTAATTAATTTTTTCTGATTTTACTATTAATAATGGTAAAAAATCTTGTTAAATTATTATAAAAATATAAATTATTTTGATTAAAAATATGGAATCCATTTTTTAAAATTCTATTCATAGAAGTGGTAGATTCTAATTTAAAATTATACCTGTAGACACAACAAAAAACAGGATTCGAAGGAGAAAATTATCATAAGTATACATGATTTAATATAAAATTGATTCTACTAACCAAAATTGTATTGATTACAATAAAATTGGACTAATTTTACTTTAAGAAAATTAAAAAAATAATTTATGTTTATAAATAATTTAAAATAAATTGTAGTTTTTAATAAAAATAAGCATCTTCACTATTTATTGAAAATGAAATTTTTCAGAAAAATCCCAAAAATTAACCCTAATATATTTTTGAATTGATGATTTCAAAAATTAAGTTAATTTTATAAAATAAAATTTATTAAAGTGATAAAATTAACTTTAAATTATGTGAAAAAATCATGACTAAGTCGCCTTAAAAAACAGTTTTTCAGAAAGCATTTCTTTTTTTATTTCAAATGATTCATCATTTATTTATAATAAATATACATCCATTTAATTTATTTTATAAATGAATAAATCATATAATTTTTATATTTTAGTTTGTACTATTAATAATCACAAACATAACAACTTGGTTATAACGTTCATATTAAAATAATATTTTATTATAGTATTTTCATTTAAACCTGATGTTGTTTAAATCACAAGATATCAAAGAGATTTAATTTATTTAAAAGGAAATAAATTAGAAGGTCTCATGTTTCTACATTATTCCCTAATACATAAATTTCTCCCTTGAAATTTCATGGATACTACCTTCTAAAATGATGAGGTTAGTTCTTCATCATAATATCATATGGTTCCCACATTGGTCCATCAATTTTGTGATTTCATCAATGTAACTTTTCCAGTGGAGTCATTTGATTCCTCCATAAATGCTCTCTATTACCAAGAATATGGATGGGTTATTGACAGTAATATATATTAAGTTCCAATTATATTTCATCATAGGTGAGAACATGCATTGGGTCTTGAATGTACTTCCTTAACAATGATATATGGAACACAACATGTACTTTTGAGAGACTTGGTGGCATTGCCAAGCGGTATGAAATAAATCCAATTATTCCAAGTATTTCGAAGGGTATAATGTACTTAGGGATCAATTTCATTTTCTTAATAAACCTTATGACACCCTTCCATGGAGATACTATCAAGAAAACAAGACCTCTCACTTAGGATTCCAAATCCTTCCTGATCCTTTTCCTGAAAAGTTTCCTCATTTCTAAAATCCATTTTAAATCAAATTTCAAAAACCATTTCTTTATTTTTTTTCAAAACAAAAAACTCATTTAATTTCAAAATCACATAATCTATAACTTATTGAAAATAAAACCATCCCATAAAACCATCTTATGCACAATTTATTCGTCTGCATGAGTTTTCCTTTCAAAACAGAGTTTCACTCAAAATTACAAAAACCCCAAAATGATTTCCCTATAGCTTCCAAAAAAGCATCCTAATCAATCAAACAAGCCTCTTATATCCATATTAATATAATTACCCATTACAATATATGTGATAAAAAAATATTTATGTTATATGTTTTATTCAGTTAATATTGATTCCAATGAGATATCATGTCAAACAACACCACCCATAGGCAGATATATCATTCCCTTATCATGCCACTACCATGATACATGTACAACTCACTGGATACTAGACAAGACTTACAACTCATGATTAGTCTCATCCATCTCAATTTATATTTTCAGTCCAACCCAACACCTCACCCATCCTAGAGTTACCAATCATGAAACTGAATATCCCTTAGAAACTTGGGTTTCAACCGATGTTATGCTAGTTAGGCATGTGCTAAATCTACCTCAAAAGTCCCTACAATCCATGTCCAATTGTAACTACACAATACTATCACAAAACACACTATGATACCATTTTTTAATGGCTCTACCTGGGCTGCCCAAGTGGGGATCTCTATAATACATCAGGCATGCCTACCTATATTAATGGGATTCTAACAAGTGATGAGGGCCCAAAAAAGTCACGGGGAGACAATTCCATATAAAAAAATCTTGAGGGTTAGAAAAATAATTTTCATGAGCCCTCTATATGATGAACCTACCAAAACACCTATGGAAAAATAAACATGGATCCAAATAGGCCCCTATAGTTCATAAAAAAATCTACAAACTAGTCTATGTGATATATCAAAACAAAAAAAAAAGAAACAAAAAATAATAATGGCATAATAGGAATCATTTATAAATAAAATAAAAACAAAATAGTATATACTGAACCATAACTAAAAACAATAACAGAAACTTTATCTCAACTCACATATCATTTTACCATATCCATGGACTATATGACTTATATACTAAACCACATGTCCATATCCAAGTGATACCTATATGCTGAGAGAAAAATTGAATGGGAACCCATGTACATAGAAACCCATTACATGTACATGGGTAAGGGTGAGTCCAATGACCCAGTAGGGATCCCCAATGACTCAAAAATACTGAGTGATGTTGTGACCAAGTGGATGAGGATGAAATACATATATAAGGAGTGAATTCATGTCCATGAAACACATATACTGGTAAATATAACACAAAATCCACATAAAAAATTGTAACTCAAGTCTAAATGTGCTAACTAGGCCTCTAAGAAACCTGAACCAACCTAATTCATCTCCAAACTAGGAGAAAGATATTCCCCTCTAACCATAACCCAAAATTTACCTAAATACTTTGGCAAGGGGGTTAATAGAAATTATAAGAACATATCTATTATTTAAGTTACAAATTCTTTTATTTCCATAAATTCTTAGTTTAAATGATTTAATATATTCTAATATGAATTACCTTTGAGGCTATGGAAGGTATTGGGAGTGTCTATGGCTGGTTCGGAGCCTGGAACCAAAGTTTGGGGTGAAATGAGATGGTGCTCGGCTATAGTAAACCATGCAAATTGAACCGCATGACTGTGTGTCCTGGTCTGAAATTTTAATAGAGTATATTTTTATAGGTTCCTCATAGCTATTCAAACTATGTGAGGAAACCTTGTGGGTGACCCTACGCTATAGATGCATGTTCACGGTTGGCACAAGATTTTTCCAAACCATCCATCATAACCTTGCGATGCCATATTTTGGGTAAAATTCCAATTATAACCTTAAGTTAATTCTTATTTATAACCCTAAATTTTTATTTCTTCCCATGGACATAACCATCAATGCTAAGATATAATTTTAAAGACTAAAGTATGAATTAATCCTCCTCCTCCATCTGGTGTATGATTCAAGAACATTCTATCTCATTGGATCCACGTAAGTGATTTCTTAATTACTTATTTAATCTTATGATGTTCTTCTTGGTATCAGATATGATATTTAGGTGCAAGATAATTTTCCTTATTATTAGGTTCTTCATCCGTTCGTTTATTTTCTATTGATCTAAGATGAATTTGGAGCTGATACTAGATGAGCTATCAATTACGGAGCTAAGGTAGGTGGTATTTTTCCTTTTTTCTGAAAGTCGTGGTGTTTATATATGAAGTCTTAATGTGTACCCCATTTTGGGCATCATTTTGAAATTAAATTGAATACATGAATTATTAGAAATAGTTTGGCATTAAAGTGTATTGTTAATAGTAGATCATATGGTTGAAACCTTGAAAATGGAACCACTGCTATGGGTTTGTTGTTTTAATGAATTAGACCACCGTGGGTAGTTCTTGGAAATGGATACCTTTTGGTGTTCCCCCTATACCCCTTTTCTTGGGATGTCATTTATAAATGGATTTTTAAATAAAGTGATAAATTCAATTAATAATTGATATGTGTAATGAATTTTAATTTCAATTATAATTTAATTGATAAATGGGAAGGGATGGTTAACCATTATCCTAGTCCTATACTATGTAAATTGTTGAGTAAGCATGAATATATATTTTTATTGATATTCCCATGTGATTTAAATGGATTCTATGTCATGTAAAAGTTCTTAAGAATAAAATTATTATTTTAATTATTTTTTCCCATGTGATTAATTGAGTGAAATTCCTTCTAATCTTGAGAAATTCATGAGTCACCCTTGAGGTGATATTGAATTGAATGTTCTTGATTTTGACCTTGAAAAAAATAAATGGATTTTATTAAATGGTTTGAATTGATATTAAATTCTTATTTTCCTTGGGTATTACATTTATTCAAATGAGAATGCCATGGATGGACTCAATTGCCTTGAACATTGTTTAAGATTGAGTGATTCTTGGACTACCTAGAGGATAGACAATGACTAACTCAGAGGCCTTATTATTATATGTCGAGTAACACATGGATTCATATGAGAATACCATGGACATAATCAAAGTGAATTTGATCATTTATTCTATGGGTGATACCGGGGTTCCCCTAGTGGACCTCCAACAATGGACTCAAATGGAAGTGACATTATACCACACCTAGAGTGACACCTAGGTTCTTAAGAAGTTCACAATGGACAAGCTCATAGGGTGTTGGTTTATATTATATCTGGAGTGAGACTTGGATTCCAAACTAGGAATGATAAGGATGAGATCACTTTCTAAACATATTAATAAATGAAATAACTTATATGATGTGTCTACCAAGACAGAGCACAAGATCAGATTTGGTACTAACTTACACTTTATGGACGACCAGTTTAGGCATCCTTGGACATGTGTACTTTTGGGGGATGACTGGATTTATGTCAGCTTCTAATAATTTTTCATTAAATGAACAGTTTAGTTTAATGATCATGTTATAAATGACACAAGCCTGACTATTAAATAAGATAATTACCTTTTAATTGAAATTTATTAATTGATTTTGATTATAAATATGAAACTAGACTTATATGATGTTTACTTTTGAGTAATTATTTTACATGTTATATTATTCATTCACACAATTTTTATATAGATTCATTGACTATATGGAATAGACCTTGGGCGGTTTCTTTATGGGATTATTTATCACACCCTATTTTGGCCGCCTTTGGGTACCCAAATTAATTTTATGATTGTAGGTATGGATAAGATAAAGCTCCCTACTATAGGTTCTTGATTGCTGCTTAGGAGTAGGGGAGCATGGGAATGATTTGAGGCTCATGATTCTAGCTCGAATACTTTTGGAATTTTTTTTACATTTTTTGTATGTATTTTATTGTAATATGGCATACCTTTTTTTGGATATTTTGTAGATACATATGTCATGTGTCACCATCATCATTGTATATAAGCCTCTTTTTATATTGTTATTTATTCTTCCAGATAATCTATTATCTATATGATTTAATTATTCCTCTATCTATTTTTATTAATATTATGTTGTGATACACTTTAGTAATGAAGGAATAGTCTCCCCACAAAAACACATAGGACCTTACTACTAATCGATATCCTCTGGCATTTGGGGAGATGCACTTGACACCATGTGCCCAACTGGGATCCGAGAACTGTTGAGTGGCATCCATGTTTAGGATGTTACAAAGTGGTATTAGAGTAATCATTTATAGTTTTTTTTATTATTTGATGTAAATAGAAAGAGATATAATGAAAATGGAATTTGGTATTGATTTGTGCTTGTGCATAGCAAAACTATGTACATGAAAAATCCAAATTGACTCAAATGAAATTAATATTTTCTAGATCTTAACTATTATAGTTTATTTGATTCCACCATTTTGTAATACACTTGAATTATGATATTATTGTTGACATGATTTTGGGCTCTATTTCATTGCAACCTAGTGAGATGGGGGTATTCCATCTCATGAATTATCTAAGACACCTACTATATTTCACATGGAATGCATTATGACATTACATTTAGATTTCATTACTTATTACAAGATGTTGTGAGAGGTGTTTTTATATATATACTGATTATGTTGATATATTTTTTTTGCAGTGGATAGAGAAAGTGATGCCATATTTCAGTTCATAAGAAGTATGGGATAATATGGATTGGAAAGTGAAGCAACTTTTTATTAAATATTTTAAAGTGAATTTAATATGGTATGGATTATATGGGAACTGAATATTTGTTCATGAGGTGTTATGGGCCCTCACGGATTGAAAATTGGTGAACCATTGGTTAAATTTTTTGAATAAATGAATGATGGGAATTAAATGAAATTGAAATGGGAAACTAAACATGGAAACCGAGACATGTCCTGGACCCAGATTTTGATTAGCCAAGAGGCAATGTCTCTAGTGGTTTTTGTTAACTATTATTTTTATAGTCCTAGATTTAGGAGAAGGTCGTGTGGTATAACATGGCTTTAGGAGGGTTTTAACTTATCCTATGTTTTTTAGCTACGAAAATTGATGTTTTGTTTTCTGAGGCACGTGATTGGTTTCAGAAATGAAAAAATGGACCTGGTTGGTCAGTTGGGGCATGTTTATTTTGAGACAACCTGTTATGGATGTTTATAACCTTGATAATTTAAAAATACTATTAGGTTTCTTTCTGAAGGACCTAAGTTTTTTACAAGACCCTCATAGGTCTCCTTATTTTAAATAATTTTAAAGCATTTTATTTTGATAATTTACCTAATTAGAACTAAATGTCAATAAATGGTTAATGATTTATAAAGGAAGGTTGATAATACTTTCTTTTTTCCTTGATGCATTCATTAAATCAGGTACTCAGTGATTTTATTTCATAGTTGGTGGTTGATTTTCTATTTAAAATATTTAAAATGTTTAAATATTAAATTTTAATCAAATTAACAACTTTAAAAATGGGACCTGAAGTGTTTTCATTTTTTTAAACCCTCATATAATTGTAATTTAAACATTCATTTGAGTTTCCTGGGAATAGAAGCATGATAATTTTCTTTAGGTTATTTCTTTTTAGCAGTGGATTATGTTATAGGCTCTTAAGCCTATTTAATTTTGTAGTCATGACCTCATTATGTATCAACACCTTATGTTTTTAAGGGGGATAGCCTAAGGTAGGTAGCACCCTAGTGCTTATGTTCCTTAAAAAATACCTTGATTTTCTATAATTTTATGCCATTCGAGTGTTGTTGTGCCTAGTAGGAATATAATATATTTTAATGAAACCCTTGTTGGGAAGGGTTTTCATGGTATTCCTGAACCCTGTTATGAGTGTAAGCATCAAGTAATGCTTAGTTTAAATAGGTTACACATTCCTAGGACATGGTCAGCCATTTAGTAGGTCATGTGACCCTCTTATTTTATGTAGTGATGGATGAATTGTTATGTCTTCATCTAGGTTAATGGTCATATGGGGAAATATGAATCTGGGTTAAATATCTTGTATGAACTACCTAATACTTGGTTGCATAGGGAATACAAGTTATGAATAGTATTGGGGATGGTCGTCTTATTTCTAAAACCATAGGGTATTGTTAATTCATATACATAGTACCCATCAAGTTGCTAAATGATATAAAGAAACAGTTGAGTTTAGTGAAATCATTGAGCCTTGAGCAATTATGTATGTACTCAGGTAATTTCTAGAGTAGAGTGACATGGGTGTTAAATAAATCAAGATCTTCCCAATTCTTGGGATGACTTCCCAAAGAATCAGGTTTTTTGACATGTCGGTTAGGTTGGTTTTGGTTTTCATGCCAGTTAACTTGATGTTGTGAGTGTGGCTCAGAGGACTATCACACACGTGTTTATTTTTATTCTGATCTGGCTTTCTTATGATCACCTGGTCCATCTCTTCTTTTGATTATTAGGACACTCCTAAGGTGGGTAGCATTACATTGGTTCTAGTGTATGTGTCTGTGCTTTCTCAAAAGCATGACATTAACGTGGATGGATGGGTATGAAACCCTTAAAGAACACCATTATTTATGTATGGACTTCAGTGTTAAGTCTTGAATAATCTTGGGATACATCATATGGTAATGTTGTGTGATATATTAATGACAGTGCATCGTTAGGTGAAACTGAGATTCCTTCAAAGGAAGTCGACCAGTAATGATTTGACTGATCTTCTTGGTAATATTTAGTATCCTATTAGTGATCTCTTATTTAGTGATAATAATTTACCCTATCTTGACATTGTCCTTGATTTACTAAGAGAGAATCAGTCTTATGTCGTGCTAAAGTTTTAGAAGTTGTTGGGCTTGTCTAGGTGGCACTACGAGAAAACCGCCGTTTAGCAGCGGTTTTTTCGCGGCGGTTTTTAAAACCGCCGCGAAAAAACCGCCGCTAAACGGCAAAAAAATTATTATTTTTATTTTTTTTTAATTTTATTCAAGGATTAGCGGCGGTTTTTTAAAAAACCGCCGTGAAATAGCGGCGGTTTCGGTAAAACCGCCGTGAAATAAAATGAAAAAAATAAAAAAACATGAGAAACCCCGAAATCACTAAAACGACCATAACTTTTGATACGGGCGTCCATTGAAGCGACACAACCAGTCAAATCGAAGCTCATGAAGAGGTATGGAGGCAGATATAATCAAAACTGTGAGACGTTCTAAGGTGTGGACGATATTAGAGTTATAAAAAAGTTGAAAAAAGTTCTCCAACTTCAAATGGCCATAACTTTCGCTCTGGGTGTCCGTTTGGGCTCTACCACATATCAAATCGAAGCCAGCGAAGAGAGCTACGCACCAGTTCGACAAAAGCATGCTTCTATCGGGGTTTTCAACCCCAAAAACCCCGTTTCTGTCACCAGTGTCCCGTCGAACTTGTCTTCAAATGGACCTAACTTTCGATCCGCGTGTCAATTCGGCCTCCTCAACCTGCCAGATCATAGCTCGTTCCATGAGCTTCAGTTTGACTGGTCGCGGCGCCCACATGCACTCCTCGATCATATGTTATGGCCTTTTTAGTGGGTATCGGGTTTGTTATGTTTTTCAATGCCTCGTTTCTAGCACCCGTTCCCCGTCAGCTTTTTTTTAAATCGTCGTAACTTCCGATCCGCCTGTCCATTCAGACTATTTCACCTTTCAAGTTGAAGATCGTTTCAGGATCTTTGATTTGACAGGTCGCGGATCTAAAACGGACTCTCGGATCTTAAGTTATCTCCATTAATGTGAGTCCAATGTTTTTGTCTCTTTACGACCGTTTTGATGAGTTTTAACGGTAGCTCCATTTATTACTATTTATTTGGGTTTCCATGACTTGTTATCTTTATCAATGGTTTTTTGTGGGTTATTATGATGATTATGTTGAATTATTAAGGAGTTTTCCAGAGTTTTCATGTGTTCTCATTCTTTCTAATACCTCATTCTTCATATGCTTCTCTATCCTTTTTCATGCATTTTCATGATTTTTCATCCCTTATCACATCTTTTCATACTTTTTCATGTGTTTCCTTTATTATTTATTATTTATTATTTATAATATACTTTAATTTATTTATTATTTATTATTTATTATTTATTATTTATTCTTTATATTTCTTAATTATTTATGTTTATTTATTATTTATTATTTATTATCTATTATTTATTATTTATTATTTATTAGTTATTTTTTATTTTTTATTTTTTATTATTTATTAATTATATTTATATTTATTTATTATTTATTATTTATTATTTATATTTATTTATCATTTATATTTATTTATCATTTATATTTATTTATTATTTATTATTTATTATTTATATTTATTTATTATTTATTATTTATATTCATTTATTATTTATTATTTATATTTATTTATTATTTGTTATTTATAATTATTTATTATTTCTTATTTATTATTTATTATTTATTATTTATTATTTATTATTTATTATTTATATTTATTTATCATTTATATTTATTTATTATTTATTATTTATTATTTATTATTTATATTTATTTATTATTTATTATTTATATTTATTTATTATTTATTATTTATATTTATCTATTATTTATTATTTATATTTATCTATTATTTGTTATTTATATTTATTTATTATTTATTATTTATTATTTATTATTTATTATTTATTATTTATTATTTATTATTTATTATTTATTATTTATTATTTATATTTATATTTATATTTATTTATTATTTATTATTTATTTATTATTTATTATTTATTATTTATTATTTATATTTATTTATTATTTATAATTATTTATTATTTATTATTTATTATTTATATTTATTTATTATTTATTATTTATTATTTATTATTTATTATTTATTATTTATTATTTTTTATTTATTATTTATTATTTATTATTTATATTTATTTATTATTTATAATTTACAATTTATTATTTATTATTTATTATTTATTATTTATTATTTATTATTTATCTTTATATATTATTTATTATTTATTATTTATTATTTATTATTTATTATTTATTATTTATTTTTTATTATTTATTATTTATTATTTATTATTTATTATTTATTATTTATTATTTATTATTTATCTTTATTTATTATTTATTATTTATTATTTATTATTTATTAATTTTTATTTATTATTTATATTTATTTATTATTTATTATTTATATTTATTTATTATTTATTATTTATTATTTATTATTTATTATTTATTATTTATTGTTTATATTTATTTATTATTTATTATTTATTATTTATTATTTATTATTTATTATTTATTATTTATTATTTATTATTTATTATTTATTATTTATTATTTATTATTTATTATTTATTGTTTATTATTTATTATTTATTATTTATTATTTATTATTTATTATTTATTATTTATTATTTATCTTTATTTATTATTTATTATTTATATTTATTTATTATTTATTATTTATATTTATTTATTATTTATTATTTATTATTTATTATGTATTATGTATTATGTATTATTTATTATTTATTATTTATTATTTATTATTTATTATTTATTATTTATTATTTATTATTATCGAGTTTATATATATTATTTATGTATTATTTGTTTTTTCAATTAATATATATAAGTATATTAATTTCTGTATATTAACCACATGACGAGCTTGCTGGAGTGGTAAAGTCTTTGGAAAATATGCAAGAGGTTAGGGGTTCAAATCTCACCAGACGCAGGATTTGGTCAGGTGATATTTTTACCAAGGAATGCTGAGATTTAGGTACGGACTTTGGTGGATGTGTTCATGGTAAATGTAAGATACCATGGAAGACAGTGTTGTGATTTAGTCTGTAATATTTCGTCCATCTAAGACGAGCATTTTAAAGGATAACCAGATAGGGTAGATCGACTTATTATTCTCCTTTTTTGATGTTTATGGTCATAATGAACAAGTTTTAACATGTCTCCAGGTTGAGGTGGGTGTGGTAAAAACGCTGAGAAAGTCTTTCAAGAAATATTGTGTGATGTGTTTCAGTTTGGTCAATTAGGATTCAACCGTTCTTTATAGTGAGGTCCTTGATATGACCTCATATGTTATCGGTTCTCCCAGTTAAATAATTCACGATGAGAGTGTTTCTAGAACACTTAGTGGTGTGTTATGTAAGGAAATTGTGATAGTGGAGGAAACTTGGTTCAGAATTTTCCCGTTTTTTTGATAAAATCCAAGGTGGGTATCCCCATCGACTTGATTTTTAAAGATACTACAATGTGATCTTTCCTCTAGCAAAATTGTCTTTCCAGTGCTGGCGATCAGACATGAATAGATATGTAGTTTGTTTTTTCGTGAGATGTTCCACCCTTCAGTTGGTGATGGCATAACAACAACGACCAAATTGAATTTTATAACAACTACTTATTCTCAAGTGGAAATGGAATGATTCCACAATAGATTTAATAACAAGTTTACCGAGGATTCCTTGAGGTAATGATTCTTTATGGGTTGTTGTTGTTAGGCTCATAAAGGTTTCACATTTCATGCCGATCAAGGAAACCTTAAATGTGGATGAGTTTGGAAGGTTATATATCCATGTGATAGTATGACTTCACGGGGTCCCACATACTATCATGTTTGAATGAGATTCCAAGTTTACTTCAAGGCCTTGGAAAGGAATATAGAGGGCATTGGGTATACAGGTGCTTCAGAGCACATCATAGAAACCTAAAACTAATGGCCAGTAAGAGCACACGATTTATGTACTTGAGGGCATGCTGCGAGCAAGAGTCCAAGATTTCAGGGGCTCTTGGGAGAGGCATATACCCCTGGTTGAATTCACCTACAACAAATTGTTTTAGGATACTATTAATATGGTGCCTTATGAGGATTTTTATGGTAGGCCATGCTGATCACCCATATGGTGGTTAGAGGTAGGAGAGACAACTATTCTTGGACCTCATCTTGTTTATGAGACCACATAGTATGTGAAACTGATACGAAATTAGATAGGTACTATGTAGTCTTATTTGAATTCTTATACTGATCATTGTAGACTGCCTTTAGAGTTCAAGGCTAGAAATTGGGTTTTCTTGCATGTTTCACCAATGGAGGGACATAGAAGAATTTGGAGATAGGGTAAAATTTCACCATGGTATGTTTGACTATAAAATATTCTAGATAGCATTGGGATGGTATCCTATTGGTTGTAGTTCCCCAGAGATACTGGGCTATGCACAACATCATCCATGTTTCTCAGATCTAACATTACTATTTAGAACTATCTCATGCCTTTTAGCCTGAGGGGGTTGAGATTATGGTAGATGTGTCCTTTTAGGATCATCCTATTTGTATTGTGGATTATAGAAAAAATTATCTCTAAGGATGGTTCGTTCCTTCAGTATGAGGGCTATAGAAGCACATACGAGTACAAGATGAGGCCATGGAGCAGGGGGCCGATGTATGATCACAGTGGCTGAAGTTATTCTCAAACATTCTTGATCACAACTGAGAAAGAAATTTAGGGATGAATTGCTTTAAGGAGGGATGTTTTTTGGAATCGGGTTCTTCTTTAAGCAACAAATCATTTTATTGCAGTCACTTGTTAGTTTAAATGTATAAATATGGCCTAATATGATTTCCCTTTGATGGTATGGAGGTATCGGGAGTATCTGGGGCTGGTTCAGAGCCAAGAACCCATGTTTGGGGTGAAATGACCTGGTTCATTGTTAGAGTAAACCGTGCGAGTTGGGTTGTATGAACATGCGGCCATGTCTAAAATTTTAACAAAGGATATTTTCATAGTTTCCATAGGGTTAGTCAAATCGTGTGAGAAAACCATGCATGTGCACTCACCCTACAAATACCCATGAACGGTTGGCACATAGTTTGGCCAAACCATGCATCCAAACCATGCGATGCATAGTTTTGGGTGAAATTTAAATTTCTTCTTTAAGTTAATTCTTATTTCTAATCGTAAATTACTTTTTTTCTATGGAAAAAACCTTCAGATTTGAGAGATCCTTTTGAAGCCTAAATTATGAATTTTTAAGATCTTGACCTTTTCTAGAGTTGACTCTGACTTGTTTTTAGGTGCTATTTTTTTACTTATTTGAGTACTTTTTGTTTGGGATGTAACTTGGGGTGTGTTTGGGTGAATTTTGAGAAAAAAATGAAGCGAAGAGGATATTGCACAGTTGGTGCATGGTTAGAGAAAACCGTGTGCCCTAACCCAGTAAACTGTGAAACCCTAGGCAGTGTGGGTTCAGATGGCTGACACATGTTTTGTAAAACTATGAACCCTAAAAAGAGAAACCATGCACCACTAAAATAACGGGATCATGCTTGGTTCTTAGTTAGGGAGAACCGTGTTCCCCTATCTAGGAAACCATTTGTTATTTTTAACGTGGATCGAAGAAAAGTTTTTAATTCCCTTGAATCCCCGAAACTCACCCATTTTGACCCAAACTCAGACCCTTATGATTTTGGATGATTTCAGAGCTTTTTGGAGGGATTGCAAGGTATTCCAACATCAGTTCTTTGCTATTCGATTCCTAGATCAAAGATCTTCTCATCTTTCGGTAACCGGATCATATCTCGTTGCTTTCCCATTCACCCTCCTTAATTCTCCCATTCTATGGTGGGAAGTAATCTTCAATGTTTCTACATCTATATGTAGATTTGATGAATATTGATCTAGGATCTTGGATCTGGATTTAGAATTAAAGAGATCTTAGTTTATTTATTTATTTATGGTTTTCAGATTTAGATCTAGATCAACATCATTTTCCACTAATTTTTTGGGATTTCCATTAGGAGAGTAATCTTTGAAAAATTTATGTAGGTGGTATAATATTCAATTTCATCATTTGTGATTTTTATACATATATGCATGTTTTATGATTTCTTGCATTATTTAGAAATATGAATTCCTAAATTGATTTAGTTAATATGGAAAATTGATTAATTGGATTTATTATTGAAATTGATGATTAATTTTGGAGTTAATTATAAGAATAAGGGGATGTCCATTTAGATAATTAATTGGGAAATTAATTTTTTAGTTTAGGGGCTGTCAATTTAGATAATCAATTGGAGGATTAATTAAAAGTTTTTTAGATTTTTGATGTAGATAGCTCATCAGGGGATTTATTATGAGATATTAAGATATATTATTTTAGATAATTAATGGTTGATTAATTAAGAGATATTGATGTTATGATTTGAGATAATTATTGGTAGAATTAATTATGAGATATTGGGGTTATTTCTTTGAGATAATTAATTGTACAATTAATTATATCATATCGGGATGGTTGACATGAGATAATTAATTAATGAATTAATTAATGAATTTGACATACTCAATTAATTAGGGAATTAATTAAGGGTATTTATGTGATAAAATAATTGTTAAATTAGTAATGAAATTGTTAGTGAAAAATTAATTGATGAATTAATTATGTGTAAAGAATGGGAATATGGTCATTATAAATTGAGAAGTATAAATGATAACATGGTCAATGTACTTGTGAGTAATGAAATGGGAACATGTTCATTCAATTTATAAGTATAAATAGAAACATGGTTATTATACATGTGAGTAAAGTAATGGGAACATGTTTATTAAACTAATAAGTATAAATGGTAACATTCTCATTGTACTTTTGTGTAAAGTAATGGGAATATGGAAATTTTATTTAGATGTAAGAATGGTTACATGGTCATCTCACTTGTGAATTTAATATGAGTAATGTGGGAAATCACATATGAATTAAAGAATGGTAACAAAGGTACTCCAATAGATGACCTCACTTGGTAATACATTGAGCTCTAGCCTTGGCCACAGAAAGTATTGAAATATGATACCACCTTTGAACACTTTGGAATATGGCATGAGCTAAACCAGGTATTATGATATGATATTACTTAGAAACAATTCTAGATCAGGCATGATCTGAACTTGGAATGAGGTATGAGTGTCATCGGGAACCCTAAAGTTAAATGTGGTAAATTAAAGAATAAATGATAATGTGATAACTACTTATTTATGAATTGTATTTATTTATTTATAGAACTGAATACACTATTCTTTGACTGGATATTATTTTATATTGAATTGGTGGTGTCCAATTGAGTTGTACTCACGCCCTACTCAGGCTGCCTTATTGGTAACTAAAGCGACTTTATTGTTGTAGGACAGGTTAAGGAAAATTCCATGTGTTAGATGGATGAGTAGGGATGGAGATTGGATGAGGGAACCTGACATGGTTTGGGACCCACTTAGGAGTCATCAATGTCTTTATTTTCATTTTTTATTTTAGAAACCTGACACATACATTAACATGACATGTTTTATGCTTTATTTGGATATTTTATTTTTCCGACACTGATTATCTTGAGATATCTATATTGTTTATGGTTATATACGATTCCTCTATTATTTATTATTTACATTGAGGTATTAATATAATAAAATAGGGTTTAGTATCCCCATGTTTTACTTATCAGACCCTCTCTACTAGTCGGTAGCCTCTGACATATGGGTAGGTGTGCTTGAGGTCACAAGGTGGTCCGACTTAGGCCACCAGTGTGTGGAACTGGGGTTGGGACATTAAAAAGTGGAATTATAGGAAGTTTTCTTTTCTTCTAATTTGTATTGTAGTTTTAAAAAGGTACAAAGGATACTCGGAAGTGTTGGGTCTTGGATATGAGCTCGTTTATGGGAGTTTCAAACCCATGTATGGGGTAAAAACCAAGTACTATGGGTGGGATTGTTGTCATTACTGTTTATTGTTATAGTTGAATATTATTTACCCATGGGTGACACACTTATTGTGTGGTGTGATTGTTTATTTTGAGATATTTTGATAATTTAATCGTGCCCTGTAATGGCATGAGAGTTGAGTCTTCATGCACTATTCTAGAAACTTAATATTATTCTGTGATTTGTATCATTATAGGAATGCATATGAAAATAAGTCTTTGGTAAGTTATTGAACTTAAACTATTTTTCCTTGTGAAATTGAATTGAAAATAGTGTCAAAAAAGAATTTAAAATGGTAAAATGATGAATAATGTGAATAAATTGGTGTCTAATAGAATGTGAATAATGATAATGATAATAATCTTCGATAACCAATACGTAGGTGTAGGATGGTTTAGGGTAGTATTATTACCCATTTTTTGTCTGTGTGGTGTTTTTGTTTGGGTAAAAGACTTGTTTTGATTATTCCTATTAAATAATTTTGATAAATTTGTGTTATGAGTCAAAATAAATGTTTTTGGAATTGTAGACATATCCCTCCACAATGACAGTTGTTGAGAAGAAGACAAGAGGATATGGTTGGTAATGATTTACCAATAGTGGAACCAGAGAAACCGACAGTGCTAAGTGAGGAAGAAGGAAATTAGTTCTAAGAGAAAAATATTCGCTTTATGAAATTCATGGTAAGAGACCCAGGGTGGGTTGTGAAGAGTATGTCTAACCAGATGAGAGAGTTTTAGTTACACACTCCCCGACTTTCCCATGATAGGGTGGACCTGAGGGAGTTGAGTTCAGGGTTGAGTCCACCGAGATGATACTTAACCATTTAGAGACTCCTACTGAGAGGAGGGTCATGTTAGATACTAATATTCTCTAACTATTGGTGAAGTTCTAATAGTAAATTTAGACACATAATGGGAAGACTGATGGTATGTTATGGAAGAACATATTAGGGAGGTTCTTAGAGCACTTCTACCCAAAGATGCTGAGGTAGGATAAAAAAGCAGAGTTTATGATGCTGATTTAGAGGATAATGTTCATGATGGATTATGATGGAAGCTTATAGACCTACATTATTTTCACTAGAATTGGTAGGATATGACACAGTTATGTTGACATGCTTTCATGACAGAATTAAGTGGAAGATTAAGTTCGAAGTTAACATATTTCAATTAAAGAAGTTTGTTGAGGGGGTGGATTAGGATCTCATAGCTGAGGGAAACCAAAAGGATGATTCTTGTTCTAGGAAGATAGTTACTACTAGATGATTTGGAGGTGTGAATTATAAGATTAGGAAGCACCGCTGTGAAAACATTAGTCAGGTTAGTGGGATACGGGGCAAACAGAAAGAGGGATCGATTGCACAGAACTTTACTGGAGTGATTTTCTATCAATGAAGTTGGCCATGATACTTTAATCAACACTTTCCCAACCACCAATGGAGTGGATATATTTTAGAAATATGGGAAATCTATAGAAGTTATTTAGGACTCAGGGCCATATGGTCAATGATGAATGAGCTAGATAGAACCGAGATCTTTTGCACCATATCATCCTGGAAGTTGGAGTTCTATTGGCCTGGGTAGTAGAGATGGTGGAAATGGAACTTTGGTGAAAGAGATCCCATATCAGTAGATTGGGGAGACTCAGGGGAGTCAAAATGAATCATAGGGAAGAGGGTCATGACAAATACATGTAGTAAGACATACAATTGTGGAAAGAGAGGCTAGACATTTGACGATGAGAGGTACTATTATTTTAGCTTTCATATTAGATATTTATTTATTTGATACTAGTTCCACTCATTCCTATATATCTTCAAAAATTGTTAATGGTTTGAGCATGGTGGTGGAGTTTGTGTGTAGAACAATGATGATAAACACACCATTGGGAGTACAGTATTGAGATATCTATTTGTGAAGAGGCTATTCTCTTTAGATTGGGTAGTATCATTTCTATGGGATCTCTATATTCTTGATATGAAAAGATTCAAACTAATTATGGTTATGGAATAAATAGTCGCATACTGAGACCAGACTAATTATTACCACATGAGAGTGATGTTTACAAGTCCCAAGGGTGACAATTACATCCATCGTGGGGAGTGGGACATCTAGAAAGGCTGAGGAGGGCCAATCACTCATCAATTGGGAAATATCATAGCTCAGGTTTCAAGTCATTTTCTAGATGATGAAGGTGTGAAACCTAATATTTTTTAACCAGTAGTGGAGTTGTTTCAGGATGTGTTTTTTAAAGACATCTCAGTGTTTCCACCTAATAGGGATGTGGAATTCACTATTGAGCTCTTGTCAGGGGATAAGATAGTATCTATACCATAGTACCGAATAGAAATAATAGAGCTTCATGATCTCAAGAATTAGCTAGAGATGTTGAAGGATAAGGTATTTATCTATCTAAGTATGTCACCTTAGGTATCGATTATGTTTTTTTACAAATAATGCTAGTGGGATTTTGTGCTTATGTTTCAATTATAGGAAGTTGAACTAGATGACTGTGAATAACTGGCATCCTATTCCTTATATCAATGATATTTTTGACCAGTTTAGAGTAACTTTTGTGTTCTCAAAGATCAAATTGAGGTTGGGGTGTCATCATTTGAGAGTTCAAACTTCTGATATATAGAGGAATTATTTTCAAAGCACGTATGGCCTATACGAGTACATCATAATCCTGTTTGTGTTGACAAGCAGAGTAATAGTGTTTATAGACTTGATGAACATGATATTTCATCCACACCTAGATTAGTTTGTGGTAGTTTTTGATAGATGAAATCTTGGTGTACTCCAAGACTTGTAACAATCATTCCCAACATATTGACATCATCTGAGTACAATGAGAGAGCATCAACTATACGCCAAGATAACTAAGTGTTTGTTATGGATTGATTAGGTACCCTTCTTCGAAAACAACATCTTAGAGGAAGGTGTGTCACTAGATCTAGAGAAGGTTTGGAAAATGTTTTATTGGGAGAATTATAAGAACATATTCTATATCTATATCTTCCTGGGGTTATCTGGATATTATTAGAGATTCATCCAAGACTTTTCATGATTGAAAGAACTTCTTTCGGGCTTGACCAAAAAGTTGATAACGTTTTAATGGTTAGAAGAATGCCAAAAGGCCTTTCATGAGTTGAATAATCACTTGACATTAGAACCAATATTATTTCTACTCGATACAGGTGAGGACTATATGGTGTATTTGGAAACTTCTGGGACAGAACATTGAGCTGTGATAATATAGGGAGACTGTGTTGTGGAATATGGGTCTCGGTAGCTGAGGCCACATGAACAGAACTAACCTATGCACAAACATGATCTAATAGCAGTGGTTTATGCTTTGAAGTGTTAGAGGAACTATATATTGGGTGAGAATTTTACGATATTTATAGAACAAAAGAGGTTAAACACACCTTTTCACATAGTGAACTTTATATTTGGTAGTGGATATGGATATAGTATATGAAATAATTTGATTTTGATCTAGCATATATTCCTTAGAAGGGAAACTATATTGATGAAGATTTTATCATGATAACTTATAACCAGGTAGTTCAGGAGTCTATCACTGAGTGGAAGATGATTACATTACTCTCAAAGATGCATGTGGTGGCAGAGGAGAATCTAGAGCAGATGAACCTTATATCTGTTTCAGTGGAGTTTACACTTTTGAGATGGATTAGAGATAAGAAATGTGAATATTTGGAGTGTCTGACCTTGAGGGAAAGCCTTGAAGGGGGAGAGTCACCTTTATATTGCAGAATATATGAGGATGATATCATCTATGTCTAGAATCAGGTTTTCGTGCATATGAGCATATGAGAGGAGATGATATGGGAATTTCATGCATCAAAGTGTGTGGTACATCCAGGTGTGACCAAAATTCAACATGAACTTTAATGATAGTTTTGGTGGCCAGGCATGAAAAAAGAGATAATAGGGTTCATGACAGTACACCTCACCTATCAGTAAGTTAACGTAGAGCATCAATAACCTAGTTTTTTTGCTACAATCATTTCCCATCCTAGATGGAAGTTGAATGATGCGACCATGGATTTTTTTGGGGTTTCCCAAAGACAATAAGGAAGAATGCCACTATTTGGGTTATTGTGGATTGACTCATGAACACAACACATTTATTTCCTATACAGAAAACTTTCTTAGTAGAGAAATTAAGATATTTGTATGTTTAAGAGATAACCCATCTACACGGGAATCTATGGACTATAGTTTTAGATCTTGACTAAAATTTCATTTCACGCTTTGGGCAGGGCTTATAGAATGTGCTCGGTACATAGGTATTATTGAGTATGACCATTCACCCATAAATAGATGGGTTGTTGAAACATATTATATATGTTCTTGAGGATATGCAAAAGGCATATGTTCTTGACATTAGTGGGTGTAGGGAGAATCACTTGGATTTAGTGGATTTTTCTTATAACAAAAATTATCAGGAAACTATATAGATGGAACCATACAAGGATATTTATGGTCGGACTTGCATATCACCTCTATATTGTTTGGAGACATGAGAGTCAGAGTTGTTGGGACCGACACAACTACACAATTCACCTACAACCATAGTTTGTAACCATGGCTGTAGGCCCGAAAACTGTGGCAATATCATATGCCCACAGTTTTGGAAAACTGTGGCAGATATCACCATGACAGTAGGTCTTACCTACTACCACAATTTTAACCATTGAACTAGGACACCTAATTCCATGGTTAAAACCGTGGAACTAGTTCCACTACTGCCACGGTTAAACTGTGGCATTAGGTGTCCAATTTCCACAGTTAAAACCATGTTATTAGGCCCCTAATACCATGGTTAAAACCTTGGAATTAGGTAGCCTATTTCCATAGTTAAAACCATGTAATTAGGCCCATACTTCCACATTTAAAACCATGGCACTAGGTTCACTACTGCCACGATAAAACTGTGGCATTAGGTGGCCTATTTCCACGATTAAAACCATGGAATTAGGCCCCTACTACCATGGTTAAAACTATGGCTATATTATTTATATGATATAAAACAATTAATTCAGTTCCCACCCCCATTGCTAGTTGACCCTCCCCCTGCCATTCCCCTTGTCTCCCCCTTGCACCCCCACCCCTGCTAGTCCCCCCACCCCATGCACAACCTCCCCTACTAGTCCCCTATCCCTTGAACCCCCTCCCCACTTCTAGTCCCCCCTTCTAGTTACCCCTCCCCTACCTTCTAGTTACCCCTCCCCCACTTTCTAGTTCCCCCTAGTAGTCCCCCCACCCACCTTGTCCTCCCCCTTTCACCCACCCGTAATATCTCCCCCTTTCAGTCCCCCCATGCACCCCCACCCACCCTTCACCTTACACCCCACCCCACCACACCTTGCCCTACCCCTTTCAACCCAACCCTACTAGTTACCCTTCCAATCCCCCCTATGCCTCCACCCACCCGGCCCCTTTCACACCCCTCCCCTTACCAATTTCCCCTCCCCCTTCCAGTTCTCCCCCTGCCCCTGCTAGTTTCCCCTCCCCCTACCAGTCTTCTTCCTCCTGCCACACCCTTTCACCCCCATCCACCCTACCCCCTGTACCCCCACCCCTGCTAACCCCCTTCCAGTCCCCCACCCTAACCCTTGCACACCCTCCCCCTACCAATTCCCCCTACCAGTTTTCCCTCCCCCTTCCAGTTCTAACCTTGCCCCTTCTAGTTTCCCATCCCCCTGCCAGTCCTGTCCACCCTGCTAGTCCCCCCAACCCTACCAGTTTCCCCTCCCCCTTCCCCTTCCAGTCCCCTCCCCCTGCCAGTCCCCCTACACACCCATCCACCCTTCCTCTTCCACCCATGCCAGTCCCCCCTTCCAGTCCCCCACCCTACCCCATGCACCCCTCCTCCACCATTCCCCTCCCCCACCAGTTCCCCCTAGCTAGTTTCCCCCCTTCCAGTTCCCCCCTCCCCAGCCAGTCCTACCCCACCCTACCACTTTCCCCTCCCTCTTCCCCTACCAGTCCCCCTCCCACCTTTAGTCCCCCATTGCACCCCTCCCAGTCCCCCTCCCCTACCAGCCCCCCTTTCACCCCCTACCAGTCCCCCCCTAATGCCAGTTCCCCCCCTCCCCTGCTAGTTTCCCCTTTGTCCCTGCCACTTCCAGTCCCCCCAACCCTTTCTAGTCCCCCCTGCTAGTCCCCCCATGCTAGTTTCCCCTCCCCCAGCCCCTGCCAGTCCACCTCCACCCTGATCCTACCGGTACCCCTCTAACATCCAAACCCAACCCATTGGATTGTATCAGGTCAGATGATCTACTAACCATTGGTGAAATTTCCCTGACACTAAATATTTTTCATGGGTTTAGAAACGATGTTACAAAATGAGAATGAGTTACTCTATTTATCACATAGAGGATCGACATGGTACTTACTTTACAAATTAAATTATACACCAAACCTACTTACATACTAGGAATTAAACAACTCCAAATATAATAAAACATATAACTCTACTTAAGTGGGCCTCCCTATAAGAAAAACTATCAAAGAAGTCTAGAACAAGCACAAAAGTACCTACAATACAAGGTAGAACATAGTAGTTCTCATCCACAAAAATTATGGTAAAACAAAACATCTTAGAAAATTCACAATGAATTTAACTCAATAAATAAGAATAGTGTAGTAATATAAAAAACAATAATAGAATAAATGAACCAAGTATAGGAAAAAAAAACCAGTCTCCAACTGAACTAATGTGCGATAGATAACAATATTTCATGTACTGATCCATATATCTTCATGCGGTAGGTTCTCATAATTCAGTGAAGATATATAATATAAAAATACATAATGTTATTGTGGTAGATTTCATTTTTTTCATGTTATTATTCTAGAATTCACCTTTACTATTAGTTTATATAGGTTTATCAATTTTAAAAAGTATAGAATTTCCCTAGACCCACCCCACCCCTCCCTCCTGGACCCCCCTGGACAACCCCACCTATATCCTGGACAGCCCCCGATCCATCCTGGACACCCCCTCCTTCCCTCTTGTACCCCCTATTGGATAGACCCCCTCCCTCCCTAGACAGACCCCCCTCGCACACCCCCTCCCCCTGTACACTGCTACCCCTCCCTCCTAGACACCCCCCTAGACAGCCCCTGATCCCTCCTGGACACCCCCTGGATAGACCTCCTTCCCTCCTTCTTGGACCCCCTCCTGGAAAGACCTCCTCCCTCCCTGGATAGACCCCCTACACACCCACCCCCTAACACCCCACACCCTCCCCCTGTAAACCCCCTTACAACCCTTACCTTTTTCTTGGATACACCCCTCCTTCCTCCTGAACACCCCCTCCTTGAGTGATGTGGTATATCCTCAAGTGATGAGATGAGACCAGATCCTAGACACAAGGTTTTACCATGAAACATTAGGTATTGTTCAGGTCTTCAAAAAAAAAAATAATAAACCTTTTTTTATTAATTAGATGTTTTATATAGAACATGGGGATAAGATACCATAATATAGCTAATGTAGGTATGGTTAGACATAATGGGTTCACAGGTACCAAATTGACATTCAACTAGTGCATGAAACATGTTGAATGTTGTGATTGTTGGGTTAAATAATTATGATAAAGTGATAATGTTTATTTTCATTAATTTTTTTCCTCATTCATAGGACCGGGAGTGTTGAGGCATCATGATGGGGACATGGATCATGACATAAGGTCTAGGTCATAGAAGAATTAGGGTAGTGACTCTACTAATGAGTTATGAGTGGAGAATGGCATTAATTGGAAGAGACTAGTATGAGTTTGGAAGGCCTTGTGGACACATTGATGGGTAATACAAGAAATTTTGTGAACAGTTATAGGTTTAGAGTGAAATGTACCATGGAATCATTTCAAGAGATGTGTGACAGGTTGTGGACCAGTGTTATTAATGTGAATTCCTCAGAGCCTGTGGGGATGATTTGGTGTTCTGATGACCTCCCTAGAGTATACGAGGATGGGTTGGTATGTTGGTGACCTCCTTAGAGTCTGTAGGGATGGTCCAGTATCCCTTGAGTTAAATGGATGGTATAGTGAGATTGGTGGAACTATCCTTATATTGGATTGGGTAAAGGACTGCCCAAGGGGCTTGTTCTTGGTATAATGTGAGACGAGACCAATGGACCCTTTCTTGAGAGATAAGGTAGCGGGTCAAGATTTGGATGCCTAAACATTACCAGTTCCTTTGGGTAATGGGTTAGGGTTTGGATTCCACCCTACCCTGAGTCTTTTGGAATGATATGGGCATAAGTGAAATGGCACAAGATGAGGCAACGTGGTGCAATTTTGGAATGACACTAAGTAGGAATGATCAGGTGTTGTGGTATCATGGATAAAAAGGTCCACTCAATTTAAACACTAATGAAATTCTTTCCACCTTGAAAAGAGGGAAACCCCTTTCATAAAAATAAAAAGGTCCAAGTATGATGTGTGCTTTACAAATAATAGTATCTTCAAGTATAAGTAAAACATCAATGCAATAATTTCAAGCAAACTATATATGCATAAACATCAATTTGAGTTTTCATAGACAACACAACTCTGTTGGAGGGGTTTTATTACAAAACCAAGACTTGTTTATCAAATGAAACAACTATCATAATTAACACTTGATCAAGAATTTAAATTTAACATAAACAAGAAACATTAACAAGGAAACTAAATTGAATTTAAAACATTATTGAATTAAAGAGGCTTGGAGAGGGAGCCTACCTAAAAGGATTTAAGCCACACTCATAGCTTGACACTTTTATCAGTGACAACTCTTAAGCTGCTTCATCCATCCTCTGGGCATATTCACCTTTGCATATACATAAGGACGCCCTAACCCCTATGTTCATGTTTGCATGGCCTTGAACACGGACAAGAGAATCCATTTATATATGCTCACATTCATAATCCCATTATCACCCACACACATATGCATTTTTCATATATATACATAACCACACCTAGCCCCTTATATGTAATCACGCTTCCATGGGTGGATATAAATATAACGAGTGAACTTACTATAGATATTTTTACCTATGCATACATGGTGAGTCGCCTTTGTCTCTGGTGACTTGGAACCGCCTCAAGGATGATCAACACACTATAATAAAATTACGAAGGGCTCAAAAATTTCAAAACCCTCAATTATAAACTAAGTGGAAACGAAGAACGAATGAAAAAATAACCTTAAATCATTGGAAGTGAACCAAATCAAGCTGAACCTCTTCACCTTTGGTGGCGGTTTCCGCAACACACATGAATGGGTCCCAGGAGACTTAAAAAAAATGCCAATGATATGAATCATCATCATTAATTGATCCCAAAAATTGAAGTGGGAGGAACATGATTAGTGAGAAAGGAAATAATATAACAGGTGACGATGAACAATTTTTTATGTAAATGAATGAACTATAAAGTACAAGTGCATACCCTAAGGGTTCTATCAAGTCTAGATAACTGAACTCTTGAATTCTACAACTCCAACTATTGTAAGATGATTTTCTAATACCAACATGAACCTGATAATAATTAAAATATACCATAAAACTAATTAGTATGGTTATATCTATGAAAAATATATAAGCAAAATAACATGACCAAATTGGGTGCATCATACATGAATCAAGATGCGGTACTATAAAGATTATGTGGTTGGATAAAATGTTATAATCATCCTATAATCTATATTCCAAAGTTGTTTTGAAATGAATACTAACGTGATATTGTCCATAATGTTATAATGTTTCATGTTTTATGGGAATAAAAACATTAATAAGCTCTTTAATTTTTTCATCACATCACATGATCATAGACATAAGAATAAGAATATGATAAGATGTGAGAAAATCCTAAAAAAATACATATGTGGGAAAATGTAATATTGTTTTTCATAAAACTCACTCATGAGTTTCTTAGACCGGAAAATTTAAATCACTAAAATGTTGATTTTTTGTGATTCATTTTCCAGTAATGTATTCAACTGGTCAAAATATTTACACAATATCTTAAATAAGAAATGGAATTCTGACCTAGTGATTAGAACCACATGAAAAAACTAAGACAAAATTACAAAAGTGTCCCAATACGTTTGTTGGGCCAGAAGAAGTTGTATGGAGTAATTGACAATAATATTTTGATGTCATTGAATCTCTGGTCAAGGACAATCTAGGCACACTAAAATTTGTGGATGGTGTTTGGAATAATGAAATAAAAAGCATGATACCTATTGTAATGTACACATGTTTTTATTATACTAAAAAGACAACTGCCCCCCCATATCCCCCTCACCACCTGCCCCTCCCTGCCCCCTGCACACTTCCCCCTAGCCCCCCCACCCCCACTTCCCCCCAACCTTCACCCCCAATACCCCCCTTCACCCAACCCTGCCCCACCCTACCCCTAAATCCCCCCATACCTCTACACCCTTCACCCCCACTGCCCCAACATTCCCCCATCATGCCCCCTCCCCACATCCCCCACACCCCACACCCCTACCCCCTACCTGCCCCTGCACACTGCCCCCTCAGCCCCCATCACCCCACTGACCCCAAAATTCACCCACACTGCTCCCTTACCCCTACACCCCCACTCCCCCCATACATTCCCCCCACATCCCCCACATACCCCCAGCACCCCCACATCCCCCCAACCTGCCCCCAAAATGCACCACAACTACCCCCCCAAATGAACCCCAGCTACCCCATCTCAATTTACACCCAACCCCCACCATCCCCACCAAATATAATGAATACTTAGAGACTAATAAGATGACCATGTGGATGAGTGAACTTATAGGTCTTTTATGACAACTAGAAGTGGCTACCAAATAATTAACCTCATCTTCTCCATAATTTCCATTCCCTTGAACTATTAAAAATTGTGGAATATTTAGATCACTAGATCATTCCACTAAGACACTTCCAAAACTACAAGATCATCAATTAAATTAATCTAGCCAAATGGAGGTTAACTCACCATATTCTCAGTGGAACACATAAACTAAAAAATATGGCTAGTTTATTTGAAAGTCTAACCTACCCCACTCTAATCCCTAATATTATACTTAAAACCTAGTCTTGAGGAATGGTAATCCCATATCTAATCCCCTTTAATTCACTCCACATAATCCAAATTAATTACAATATGGTTCTAATAGTGGTAACTTCCAACAACCTTATCCTTTTGTACTTTAATATAAAATGATAAATCACCCTCCTACTTCTCTTAGATTAAAACTATCCAAGTGATCCCTCTCAATTAGAAACCCAATACAATCACTTTCCCAAGAAAAAAAATCAAGGAAATACCAATTCAAGATATACCTATTATTCTAAGAAAACATAGGAAATTGATACAGAAGATCTTTCTTTCTACACATTTTCTTTCATAAAAAACATTAAAAAAACTTTTCAACTTACATCCCACCTAATTCAGTAACAAAAATTCAATTATTCTCAACTCCCCACTAAACCATTTCCCTACCCCAAGGGTAATGTATGTGAAATTTCACATTGATCTGGAAATAAAAATAGTATTCCTCATGATGAATTCAAAAAATCCACATTAAATATAGAGCAGAGAAAGGATGAGAAAAAAATCTTAAAAAATAACCTAAATAAACTCCATAACCTCCTTCCATTCCTCCAAGGTACCTAATTACTTATCCTCAAGCCATCTCTAATCCTAAGAATACCTTCAATCTTGATTCTAAAATGACAAATATGTTTAGACATATTGAATTCAAAATTTATAATGGACCATATGTTTCTTACTTAGATATTACTTTTAAATAAAAGAATATTCATTACAAAACAAAACAAAACCACACCAGGATAGTATATGTTTAGTATCTATAAAAACTGAGAAACATAAACAACTGGTTTATAAAAAATCTATTTTTTCTCAAGTTTATTCCTTAATATATGGAACCCTTTTTGACACATATTTATTAATACCCTTATTCACATCCTAGGGAAAAGAGACTAAATAGAGGGGGACATCATATGATCAATAGGCTTAAAAAAGGGAGATATTAATCATATCATAATCATAATACATAAGAACATAAACATAACATTTGAATATGATATCTTTTCATGGGACAAGTCATAGAATCTCACCAAAGAGCATATTCCCAAAGAGCATAACATAAGACCTAGAATATTTGGAATACACATAAGCATAGAAAATCATTTCCATATTTGTCAAGGATCATTTATAAGACCATCATAGTGAAAGAAATTCCTTTAATAAACCCAGTTAACTCCTTGTTCTAACCCTGGGTTTCTGAACTTGGACTACTTCCCATTCCAGTCCTATCTTAATAAACTAATATCATTTCCCATTCCAGTCCTATCAATCTCATGAGATATAAATCTTTACCCAATGAATTGGAGGGAGATATGATTCGTACACATCACATAATAAAAATGTACATATGTGTTCCATATCAACATAATTCATTCTTCATATCAGAACCCATAAAATGTAAACAAGTTTAAAAAACATTATTCCATCATAACATAATGCATCGAAAAAATGGGTTTCATAAATATAATTCCATCATAAAAATAAACAAAAAATAAGACTAATAGGGATATTAGCATTGAAAAATTCCCCCCATTAAAACATATGTAATATCAAATAATGTTATTTTAGATGGAAATTAATCTTTAGAGGTCACTCAAAAATAATTTGCAAGGAAAATATCCTTTCTTATTTGAAAACCTTTTCTTTTATTAAAACTAAATGAAATTTTAAAATAAAACATCATAATTGAAAATAAAATTTTCATATTTTAAGATAATATTAAAATAATTATGGAGTCATGAAATTGGGAAAAAATCCATTCATTATGTATAAGTTAAAAAACATTATACTCCAAATTTTTCTAGATAAGTAAAAAAATACATCATTAGAAAAACGACAAAAGATTCCTTTAAAATCATTTAGTAAAAATTTAAAAATGTGTAAAAATGAATTTAAACAATTGTAAAGTAGTATTAATAATATTTAAGAATATATTTTTTAGGGTAAATTAATAAGGAAGATAAATATACCCCAATAAACACTTATGTATAAACAATCTTAGATAACAATGAGATAGAGAAATTAACCCTTACCTATGGTATGATATCTTCATACATTCCTAAAAATATTTTATACTTAATTAATATTTTTTATTAAATTATTAAAGAACCATATTTATATTTATAAAATCATATATTATTATCTTATCACCTGTTTGTTAATAACATTGTATTATTACTCTTATTTCAGATGTTAACTGCTTCATTTTCATATGCATGTTTTGTCATATAAGCCTCGATTAATGTGTATAGGATATAGTTATGTAATTTGAAGAGTTATATTAATATATTAGATAACATATTTATGAATTATATATATTTATATAATTTTTAATGGGTATCATAGATAATGAATCGCATCACATTGTGGGGATGGTAGATCGTGCGTACGCACAAGCGATGATATACTTCCCTTAATTATGAAATTATATAGAAGTGGATGGTCTATAATTTTTTTATAGAATAAATATCATGTAATAATTTTCATATATATATATATAATATTTCCATCATTAATCCCATCCAAGTAAAGTGATAATGAAAAACAATTTACAACATAACATGGAGACCGTAATTCAGAAGTATGCCCACATGATACATTATTTTTTCATAGGATGTATAGAATATGGATTTGGGTTATTCAATAATTATAATAAAAAGTCAGAATATATTTTATACTGGAGTTATTACATTATAATGTGAACAAAACCTGATGAGGAAGTAGAATAAGGAATAATCTTGAAAGAGTCGGTGAAGGAGATTACCTCTTTCGCTACGAGATCTCTCTAGTTATCCTATTAGGGAGACTAGATTTGGTCTTTTGAGTATACCAAAACCCCAATAGTTTAAATAGGGAAGTCTATAAGGGAAATGGGTAGGGTCTGGTAAATATTTAATGCTCAAAGTGATGTAAATTAGTGAGTGGGGAGGTTCCCTTTTGTAATTGAGGTGAGAGGAACTTTTAAAATTTCAAGATATATTAATGTATAACAATTTAATCTCAATAAAAATACCTTCAAAAGGCCATGGATTCTAAGATAATATGAGAAAATAAGAATATTATAATAAATGTTCATATATTTTTATTTTTAATTAATTGTTAATAAATGAAATCATCTTATATTTGTGTAAAGCACATATTTTCATAAATTAGTTAATAATATTCAAAATATCTAATTTAACGACTAAATTACAATGTTAATTTTATTCTAATAGTGTCTCACAGTTTCTATTAAGATCATGGTTGTGCTCAATTCAATCTATTTAAGAATTTAATTTTTTTGAACAAAAATATTTATTATAATATCAGGGTGTTACATTCAACCCATTAAATGAATTTCTTTCTCAAAATTTATTACTTAGATGAAAATAACAGATCATAACTATGCCTCATCACATCATCAAGTTCCCATATAGCTTCCCCAAATTGGTGTTTCCACCACAAATCTTCAACCAAGTTAGTGTTGTTGTTTCACTGAACCTTTTCACTATGATCTAAAATCATTATCAGTTGTTCTTCATAAGAATGATCTTTAACTAGTAGTTTGACGTCTGAATTTAAAAAATGTGAAGGATCTGAAATGAACTATCTCAAGAGAGATACATAGAAAACATAATAACTTTAGGGAGATTTAGCGGAAGTTCCAATAGATAATCTAACTTCCCAACATGATCTAGAATTTCAAAAGGATTGATATTCCTAGGGCTTAAATTTTTCTTTTTTTTCCAAATATTATTACTCTATTCCAGGGAGATATTTGTAAAAATACCTTATCATCCACTTTAATATGTTGGGTTTTTAATTGATTATCATCATAATTTTTTTTCAAGTCTGATCTTCTATTATGTTCTCTTGAATAGATATAACCTTCTTTACCATTTCCTCAACATGATCAGGTCCCAAAAGCTTTATTTCTCTAACCTCATCCTAGAATGTTGGAGTACATCACTTATTACCATAGAGTGATTCATAAGAATCCATCTGAAAACTAGAGTGAAAGGTGATTTTGTAAGAACATTCTACCAATGGTAGTCATTGATCCCAACCACCTATGAAATACACAAAGAAAACTCTCAACAAGTATTATAGATCTTGAATTGTCCTCTCAGACTGACCATCTATCTATGAATTATAAGTAGTGCTAAATCATAACTCTGCATCCATTGCATAATATAGACTTATCCAAAACATTGAGGTAAACCTAAAATCCCAATCAAATATAATAGAAAGTGGTTCTCCCTGCAATCTTACCACTTCCTTTATATATTTCCTTTCAAGATTACCTGGTGGGATATGTTATATAATAGAAATTATTTATGCAACTTCATATGGTGATCAAATATGACTGATATAGAATTATATCCTTTATATTTTTTGGATGTTTTATGACAAATTCCATGGTGATGTTTTCCCACTTCCATTCTAGTATGAGTAATGGTTGTAACATCCCCTTAGACTTAAGTCTCACATACTTAACTTTATGACAAACCAAGCATCAGGAAAAATATTATGAAATATGTTTCTTCATTACATCACACTAAAAATACTCTTTCAGGTTTGTGTACATCTTTGTACTTCATCGATGAATATAGAATGATGAACTATGATCCTCATCTAACATCCCCTTATTTAATTTAGGAATGGTATAAATAAAAACACATTTCCTGAACCTTATTATTCCATCATAATCAAATTTGAACTCTTGAACATTTTTCGCCTTCTTTTGTTGCTCTACATATTCCTTTTTAACCTCCTTGATCTTCCACCTTGATTGATTTCCTAAGGTGGTAATGTATTGAGTATTAAAAATCTTTAACAAATTCCAACCATCTTCTTTGGATCATATTTAGCTCCTTTTAAGTGAAAATATACTTTAAACTTTTATGATCAATATATATATTACACCTTTCTCCATAAAGATAATTCCTATATATTTTTAATGAAATGATTTCCATAGCTAACTCCAAATCAAGAGTAGGGTAAATTTTCTCATTTATTTTCAATTTTCTTGAGTCATAATCTATTAGAATATCATTTTTCATGAGAACACATCAAAGCCCCTTCATTGATGAATCACTATAGATCACAAACCTATATCTACTATAGGGTAGTGTGAGCATAACTTCACTGGCTAACCTTATTTTTAGTTCTTTTAAATTCAATTCACATTCTTCCATCCATAAGAACTTAACTCATTTCTGATTAAACTTTGTGAGTGAATTAGATAATCTTGAATAATATTCCACAAAGCTTAAAAAATATCCATCCAAACCAAGAAAAATTCAGATCTTAGTAACCATTATTGGTATAGGAAAATGTTCAATAACTTTTGTTTTTTATGGATCCATATATTTCCCATCTCCTAAGATCATGTGACCCAGAAATGAATCATTAAAAATCCAAAAATCACATTTAGTAATTTTTTCAAAATGCTTCTCCTTTATCAGGGTCTTCAGTACAATCCTTAAGTGATCTTCATGTTCTTCATTTCTCTTTGAATATAAAATAATATCATCTATAAAGACTTCAAAAAACTGATCAGTATAGTATCTAAATAATTTATTCATTAAATCCATGAAGATAGTGGGGGAATTAGTAAGACAAAAAATAATCACTATAAACTCATAGTGTTCATACCTTGTGTGAAATTCATGTCTTGGGTATATCCTCCTTCTTGACCCTCAATTGATGATATCCAGTGTGAAGATCAATCTTGTAAAATTATTGAGATCCACATAGTTGGTTGAATAATTCATCAATACGGGGAGATGATATTTGTTCTTGGTAGTAATATTTTTATGTTCGTGATAATCAATACAGAGTCTCATTGATCCATATTTATTCTTAATAGAAAAAATAGGTTCAATACAAGGTGATTTCCATGACTTGGCTTCACCATGATGAGGGAAGGAACAAAAAACTGCTAGACCCTTCCTTCCTCAAGTTGAAGGAGAGATAATGACCCCCTGAGTACCGCCATCAATAGGCCCTGAAGTGGTGACTATCACAAAGGGTATATAATAACATGTAATATGGAAGGAATTACTCTTTTTATTTAGTAGGATCGGGAGATATGAAGGTAAAAACCCAAAAAAAACTCCAAAACTAAAGGTAAAAGTAAATCAAAAACTCACTCCCATATGCATGTTCAAAGGTAAATCCATACAAAGTACAAGAAAAATATAAAGGGAAAGTACCAGAATAAAAGAAAATGGAAACAACAACTATCGCAACGTCTGAGCTAGTACAACCCCACCCAGTTACCGAAGCCCTCATGGAAACCCGAAAGCAGTTTTATACACCTAGAGAAAGTATACAAGTATACTTAGTAGGGAAAAACCAAATTCTACCATGTATAAGTGGGGAGTCATTATAATTCCCCATGAGAAAGTAGAGGTAACCAAAACACCTAGCAAGGAATCTATCCACCGAGTATCACCAAGGCATACTCCCCAAAGAATACAAGTCTGGTAAGGTAATAGTAATAGAAAATCGATATTTGGGTACCCTTCACCGCTTTACCATTTGTTATTGAAGACATACTATGTGTTATACCTCCCCCACAATTTCCCACTATAGTCCCACTGTCACCCCAACAACAACCTTATGGGCCACCTCAACCACATATCATGCCCGCAGATACCTGGGACAACACAACCATACATCTCTCCCACATACACCTGGGCCACCACAACCATATGTAACCATGGCTATAGGCACCTAGGCTAGAACAAATACCACCATGACCAAAGACACCTGGGCCTCATCCCGAAGACACTTGGGAAACAAACCTTCCCGCACACACTAGGGCTAACCACCATAACATAACCTGCCCAAAGAGTCTTGGGCTATAATGGACCTCAGTCTATCACAGATTTCCCAAAGAGTCTTGGGATATAATAGACCTTAGGACTTCACAGACTGCCCAAAGAGTCTTGATATACTCAGGAGAGTGAGCAGAAATGAGCTAATAACCGGCCACCCAATAGGATGTTGGAAAAACACCCTCCCCCATGAAATGGGGGTGTTCAGAAAAGTTCTCAACTTTGGTGGGGTTTTAATTATAAACATAAGAAATAAAGTTTTACATATAGGTATAAAAGAACTCATCCCAACCTAAGGGTACCGAAACCAGCCTATGCACAAACACCCTCATTATTATTCATTCTTGTATAAAAGAACAACCGCCACAACTAGAGCACCACCCATTCTTGTTATCATGTTCAAGTGATTACTTTAAAAAAAAATAATCCTTCACTATCAGGCAACTAACAAGTATAGCCACAAGCCAAGAACGAAAAATAGCTAAGAAGTAATTTAAGCATTCACACCCAGTTCTATTGTAATGTCAAATTAACAAAAGAGATCTGTGAGATCCCTTGATGTAATGGAACCAAAACAAGCCCCAACATACGACCCCACATGGCCTCATATCCACAAACAAAAAACTAAACAATAGGGGATCCCATCCCCATTCACATTACCCCACAATCATCAAGCATAACATCCGTACAAATTAACATAACAGAGAAAGGGAGTTTTTAGATTTACTCACACCATTAATTAAGTTTCGTCTTCCATTTGATTAATCGGGGAGATCACACAGGTATTCATGTTCATTGGACATCCATTTAATCAACCGAGTTTATGAGATTAACCAGTTTCCATATTATAGTCATTCAATCACATGTTTATACAGTGGAAATAGAGGTTCATTAGTGCGCAAGAAAGGACAACCAACATCAATTATTTTCAGTAGGCATAATCCCATACAAATCAAAAACATATAAGTGAAGATAAAAGAGTACAACATTATCATCAAACAGAACCCTTAATTATTTAAAAACCATGTATTATCTTTCTTAAGGTTTGGTTTCATCCATTCCTAAAAAAACATTATCATACCCACCTAAAATGATACACAGTAAAGAGATACTAAAGAAGAACCTACTTGGATGATCAACGATCAAAGTCTTCTCTTCTCAGGCCAAAAATTGGAGATGCATGACTTACAGAAGAAGTTCTCAAAAAACTCCAATTGTCAGTAGGAAAGGCTCCAACACTAGTGAATGATTAGTCTCTTGAAGAAGGACTCCATATTCCCCAATAGAGAGTGAAATGAAAAGAAGAGACAATCTCAGCATAAGGAAAAGGCCAGATCCTAAAAAAAGTGAGATTATTTTGAAGTACTTAAAAGTCGAATCATGGCTTGACCATGTGGTTGGGAAGATTCACATCTTGCAATTAATTTTTATTTAATAAGTTTCCTCGATGAGGTGTTGATAATGACTATGAGTTAAAATATTTTCTTAAAACAGCGAGAAATACGTAATAGGGACGAAACTGTAAAACACGACAAGGGTGTGGCACCAAAGAAATAGACCACGCATTTTGGTAACCAAAGGGTCTCCCAACCATTGGGTATTTAAAAAATATGTTACAACCATTAAATGTATTTTTAAAGGTTATTAAAATACTTTTACATTAAAAGATATGTTACCATGGTGAAACTAGAAGGTACTGGAAAAATAGGGAAGGACTCACCGTTAGGTGAGTCACTTTTGCCTTGGCAATGTTTCCCTAGCACCGTTGCCCTGGCACCATCGCCTTGGCACCATCCCCTAGCACCATCGTTCTGACACTATCGCCCGGGCACTGCCGCCCGGACCCTATTGCCCTAGAACCGTTGGGGCCACCGCTAACCATCAGTGCCACCAACTCCCATCGATGCCATGAACACCCGTTGGTGCCACCGATGCCAATCGATGCCACTGAATCTCATCAGTGCCACTAATTCCCCTTGATGACACTGATTCCCCTTGGGGCCACTGATACTGATCGGTGCCACCAGTGCTCATCGTTCCCCCAATACCCATTGGTTCCATCAATACCCATCGGTGAAACTGACGCACATCAGTGCCACCAATGCAGATCAGCACCATAGTTCGTTCAACCCTAAAATTTGGAAAACTCCTTAATGAGTCAACGAGAGTACCTAGGACACCCCAAACACCAGAAGTTGGCAAAGAAATGGACCAACATGGTCCAAGGCATTACATCATAAACCACTCAAACTATTCTCATCCTCTAGAATACAAGAGTAAACTCAAAGAATAGAGAGGGATCTGAACACCAACCTGTTAAGATACCTCTCAGGAGTAAACCTTCTAGACATATAGAAACAACTCTCCCTAATATTGATCAAATATAGAGTTACTACCACTCCCCTTCCTTAATAAAACACACAAACATATAAAATCGACATTATTTAGGAATATGAATTAGGGATTCCCTTCCCCTGGGTCAAGATACTATCCGCTTTGGGCGACACTGACTTTCCTGCATGTGTTTAATCACATCCACTTTAAAGCGTCTTGATTAATGATGAGGCTGACCCCTCCCCACAACTAGGAATTTCCACACACATTTAGTGAATAAGGGAAACATCAATCTCAAAGTTAAAAAGGTCAAGGACTACATCATTGTCATATACAGAACAACATAGAACAAAACTCAAAACAGTTCTAGGTACTGGGCACACATCTGTGCCCCCCATTCCCAAGTACTCTCTTTGAGGCCACCATGCCTCTATAACACATAAAACGAGGTAATGGGTCACCCACAAATAACCTTCTCCAAACAATTTTTATCATCACTAGCTGTTGAACAAACGTTGCATCACCCTCGATATCTATCTCTCCCCATTTAGGAACGTGCAAAACATAGTATAGATACAATAGAAGCTGAGACACATGGAAGACGTCGTGCACCCTCAATAGCAGCGGTGGTAGTGCCAGCTGATAAGACACTTCACCGACTCACCAAAACACCTTAAAGGGTCCGAAGAACATGGGAGAAAGCTTACTACCCATACCAAACCTCAATTCTCCATGCCGATGTGAGACCGTTAGAAACAAGTGGTCCCCAACCTTGAACTCCAAGGGTTTTCTATGATGACCAGCATATGAATTCTGCCAAACCTGAGCTACCATCATTCTCTCCCGTACAAGATGAACCTCCTCAGTCATTCTCTGCACCACATCTATCCAAGAAAACCTCCTTCCCCAACCACTATCCAGCACATGGGTGAATGACATGGTCTTCTATACAAGGCTTAGAACGGAGCCATGCTAATGGTAGAGTGATATCTTTTTTTTGTAGGAAAACTCTAATAGAAAAAGTGTTGTAACCATGATCCTATGAAGTCTACAAAACATGAACATAGCATATCATCCAATGTCTGGATGGTCCTCTCTATCTTCCTATACATTTGAGGATGGAAGGAAGTGATGAGGCGTAATTGGGTTCCAAAAGCCTATTGCAATCCTTTCTAGACTCGTGAGGTAAACCATGTATCTAAATCCAAGAATATGGAGCTCAGAACTCCCTAAAACCACACCAACTCATCCACGTACCTCTATGCTAAGGCATCCACTGTACTCGACTCCTTGACTGCCAGGAAGTGAGGTGATTTCATCAGTTAGTCCACCACTACCCAGATAGAATCACAACTTCCATGAAACCTGGGTAGTCCCATGGATAAATCCATCAATATTTCATCCCAAATACACTATGGGATGTCTAAAGGCTGAAATAGACCTCCTGGAACATAGTGCTCAACCTTAACCTAATGACACATGAGGCACTTTTCCACGAACCCCACCACTACCTGTTTTACCCCGGGCCATCAAAACTGACTCCTCAGGACCCAGTACATCTTGGAAACTACTGGGTGTACCACCAAGGGTGAGTTAAGTAACCCAACAAGAACTTGATCTCACATCGTCTCTGGAAAAAATAGCTTCCCAAAGAAAAGTATCTAATTCTAACCATCTTCTGACCATCCATTCAGAGCATTGCCTTGGCTAATAGGATCACACATCACATCAGCCTGTAAGTCCCCCCATTGAGACTCTTACACCTTATATACCAAGAAATACTTCACCTTCAACTAGAACATGTATCCCCTATCATCATCCACCCTTAAATACAGGTGCAAGGCAGTTAACTCCTCTATCTTCTTCCAAGAATCAGCTAATTCTCGAACCACATCCTTCTACGACTTACTACTCTGGGAATCATCTAAAAAGTTTCCCTTCCCTAAGGTGTATGAAATATTGAATTACGAGTCCTAAAGTAACTCCATACACATCTATCATTGCAAGTTTATTTCATTCCATGAGAAGATATACCTTAATCTCTTGTGATCCGTGAAGACAACAAAGCACTCCCCGATGAGGTAATGTCACCATAACTTCAGGGTGAACACTACCAATGTAAACTCTACGTCACATGTGGAATAGTTGCATTCAAGAGGATGTAACTGCCTAGACCCATAAGAGATCACTCCCCACTGCTGTATCAGCACACACCCCAATCCTAGACCTGATGCATCATAGAACACTTCAAACACTACCCCATCTTCTAGAAACCTCAGCACTAAGGCTCTAACCAACTTACCTTTCAGATAGCTAAAGGCTTCTTGAAACTTCTCACTCCATACGAAATCCTGGTCTTTCTTTTTCAGGGATTTCAAAGGCACTAAAACTTGAGAGGAGTTGAGAGAAAACCTCCAGTCGTAACTTGCTAGACACATGAGACTACGAACCTCCGCTACATTCTTAAGTGTATTCCAAGAATCAACTACCTCGACCTTCGAAGGGTCCACTGCTATTCCCTACTGGGACACCACATGTCCTAGGAAGTGCACCTCTCGTGTCTCGAACTTGCACTTAGACAACTTCTTGTAGAGATGGTGCTGTCAGAGGACCTCTAAAACTGTCCTCAGATACTTGGCGTGATCCTTCACAAATCTTGAGTAGATCAGGATGTCATCGATAAACACGACTACGAACTAGTCCAGATACTCACAAAAAACTAAGTTGATGATCCCCATGAACATATATAGTACGTCTGTAAGGCTGAACAACTAGACCACTGACTCAAAGTTCCCAGATCTTCACCAGAAAAGCAGTCTTTGAGATGTCACCCTTTTTCACCCTCAACTGGTGATATCCCGATCGCAAGTCAATATAAGAGAACTAACCTACTCCCTTAAAAATGGTCAAAAAGGCCATTGATCTGTGGGAGGGGGTAAAGGTTCTTTGACAATCACTTGATTCAGTGTTCAGTAGTCTATACACAGCCTAAGACCACCATTTTCATTATTTTCAAAAAATACTAGAGCACCCCATGGGGACATGCTCGGTCGGATAAAACCCTTATTTATCAGATCATCAATCTAAATCTGCAACAACCACAACTCAAAGGGAAACATCCGATAGAGAGCCATTAAAATTGGACGGGAACCAAGTTTCAATTCTATACCGAACTCGACATAGAGTTGAGGGGGTAGAGTTACCACCTCTCAAAGAAAGATATCTTGGAACTCAATGATGACACTTGGGACTTCCACCATCTCTAAATATGCCAACTCCACTGACAACTCAGATAAAAGGAAATGAAGGGGCTCCACTCATTGTCTGCCATCCTAGAAACCCCACTCACCAATGAAAATCACATGCTGACCACCCATATTTGAAAACATGACCCTTCTATAGAAGAAATGGATAATGGAACACATAGAGAAAAACCAGTTGATACCTAATATGATAGCATATGGCTGCATATATAGAAAAAGAAGGTCCCCACTGGACTGATGTGGCCCAACCATCAGTCTACATCCCCAAAAAACATAAGACAAGCTGTTCTGACCTCTGACTGGTGTACTCAATACCAGGGGCACAAGAATCCTCTATGTGTCTAGACCTAGAGCATAGACTAGACTGGGTGCAACAAAGGTGTGCGAAGCTCCTGAATCAAACAAGGAACAAGAAAGAGTACTAAACAAGATGATCGTACCTTGAATGACCTCTGGCCCTGCTGGAACTATCGCCTCTGAACTATGAAACTACCCACACCCAGCTCCCCTACCCCTCAACTATTGGCCACCTCCCTGAACACGCCCAGGGCGATGTCCTAGAAGAGTGCCCTGAGGCTGACCTCCTCCAGTAACGTCTACCCTCTGAGGAGCGGGAGCTCACTGTCCCAGCTGCTACTGCTGAAAGGGCCTACCTGGAAACTATTTCTACTGAGGTGGGCACTGAACCTACCCATCCCCACTATACTACAATTGATATAGGCACTAACCATGAAGGTTCCCACAGGTGCCACAGATGAAGCACCTTGGTCCTAGGCTCGTAGAGAAAGTGAACGAACCAGAAGATCGAAACTAGAATTGCAGGGGCCTGGTACCCACTGGCCAAAACATGGATGTCCCTAATACTGGAGGCCTGATACTGATGGGATTCCCCTTCAATGAGACAAACTGGATCCCCTCTCACTTCACACCTCCTAGGGTGTGCATCCTCTCCACCACTTCAATTGTCTTCCGAACCTCTAAGTATGTTGGTAGAGTGGAGGGGGTAACCACATACTGAAGAGAAGGTCTGAGTGCCTCCTCTAATGTCTCACCCGAGACTCCTCATCTAGAAAGAGGTCCGAAGAAAAGAGGAGGAGATTCATGTACATGATTCCCAACTCCCTCACTGACATACTCCCCTACTGGAGGGTGAGTATCTCATGCCTATTCTCAACATTTATTGTAGAAGAAAGACATTCCTCTTGGAACTCCTTATCGAAGTCAACCCACAAAACCCCAGTCTCCCTCTTATACCTGAGATAGAGTGTCCACCAATGACGTGCTACTCCCAACATCTATTTTATATCCATAGGAACTGATTACTCTATCGGATTCCAGATCAAGCATAAAGTTATCCCTAGCTCCTCAAGCGAGCACTTTGTCTCTTTGTTCAAGACACTACCCTCGTACTTCCCAAGGGTATGCCATTGAAAGGCATAAAGAATCTTCAACCACTGGTCCTCCTCCTCCTCTCACTCATCCCTCTCTTGGTAATCCAAATCAGCCTCCTGAGCCTCGATCACCCGCACTACCCATGGTCATCATCTGGGTTACATAACTGCAAGGTAAACAAGGAATGCCTAAGCTTGAGTATTATAGAATATTTATTTTCAAAATTTTCTTAAACTTGATGTTTCTTTAAATTCCTAGAACAAACAGAATAAACAAGAACAAAAGTCATTATGATTCATCTACTATTCCTAGGGTTTGCACCTTACAATCAGTGTAGCCTCACTTAGTTGTTCAGTAGGTCCAGAGTTCTTGCATCAAATCACAGGGGGACTAAAATAATGTGTCCTAGATAGTATTCCCTGGCCAATTTCACACACCAAGATTTCCTAAAAAATTTTCCCTGCCATCCCATGAAATCCTTACTTTTCCTAACCTTGAGCTCCATCATACCTCTCAAACATCTAACTTTGATACCATTTTGTTAGAACCCGCCTTCACTAAGATGAGAGAATGGATAAGAAACCGTCAGGAACTTCCTTCCTCAAGTTGAAAGATAAATAATGACCCCGAGTCCCAACTTCAATTGTCCCCAAAGTGGGGACTAGTACCAAGGGTATAGAATCACACACAATATGGAAGGCATTACCCTTTTTATTTAGTAGGATTAGAGATACGATGGTAAACATGTAAAAAACTCTAAAACTGAAGGTAAAATTAAATCCAAAACCAACTCCCATATGCATGTTCAAAGGTAATCCCATACAAAGTATAAGAAAAATCCCAAGGGAATGAACCAAAATAAAATAAAATGACAACAACAACCGTCCCAATGTCCGAGCTAGTACAACCCTGCATGGTCCCTGAAGACCTCCTAAAAACCTGAAAGTAGTTTTATACACATAGGGTAGGTATACAAGTATACTCAATAGAGAAAAACCCAAATCTCTCATGCACAAGGGGGGGGGGGGAGGCATTCTAATGCCCTATGAGAAAGTAAAGGTAACCAAATCACCTCGTAAAGAAACTATCCACCTAGTCTCACCAAGGCACACTCCCAAAATAATGAAAGTTAGGTAAGTTAATAGTAATATCACATCGATATTTGGGTACCCAACACCACTTTCCAACTTGTTATTGAAGAAATTATATGCGTCAGACCTCTCCTACCATTTCCCACAACAGTCTCACTACCGCCCCAACAACAACCTTATGGGCCACCTCAACTACGTATCCCACCCACAGACACCTGAGCCACCATAATCACGCATCTTGACCGTTGACACCTGGGCCACCAAAACCATACGTAACCGTGCCCATAGACACCTAGACCAGAACAACTACCACGACGCCCGAAGACACATGGGTCTCATACCAAATACACTTGAAAAAAAACCTTCCCATACACACCTAATCCAACCACCATAACATACCCTACCCAAAGAGTCTTGGGATGTAATGGACCTCAAGTCATTACAGCCTGCCCAAAGTGTCTTGGGTTACTCGGGAGAGGGATCAGAAAGGATCTAATAACCAACTACCAAATATGATGTTGGAAAAAACACCCTACCCAATGAAATGAGGGTGTTATACATGAAGTGATCAACTTGGGTGTGGTGTGAATCAAAAAAATAATAACTAAATTTATACATATAGGTAAACAAGAAATCATCCCAAACTAATGGCCCTGAAACCAGTCTATACACAAACAACCTCGTTACTATTCATTCATGCAAAAAAGCACAACCACCATAACTAGAGAACCACTCATATTGTTATCATGTTCAAGTGATTGTTTTTAAAAAATAATCCTTAACTATTGGGAAAATAATAGGTATAGCCACATTCTATGAAATAAAAACATCCAAGCTGCAATCTAAGCATTCACACCCGGTTCTCTTGTAAAGTAAAATTAACAAAAGGGATCCGTGAGATCCCTCAAACTACTGGAACCAAACCAAGATCCAACATACAACCCCACATGGCCTAAGACCCACAAAACAACAACTGAACAACAGGGGATACCATCCCCATTCACATCACCCCACAAGAATCAAGAAGAACATCCGTACACATTACCATAACAAAGAAAGGGAGTTTTCATATTTAATCACACCATTCATTATGTTCGGTCTTCCGTTTGGTTAATCGGGGTGAGTACACAAGGATTATTGTTCATTGGGAATCAATTTAATCAACTGAGTTTACATCCTCATCTAGTTTACATATTACAACCATTCAATAATAGGTTTATGCATAGGAAGTATAGGTTCATTAGTGTGTAAGAAAAAACCACCAATGTCCATTATTTTCATTAGGAATAATCCCATACAGTTCACAACATATAAGAAAAGATGAAAGAGTACAAAATTATCATCAAACACACCCCTTCCTTCTTTGAAAACCGTGTTTTATCTTCATTAATGTTTGGTTTGATCCATTACTGAAGAAACATTATCATATCCATCCCACATGAAACATAGTAAAGAGAGTTAAAGAAGAACATACTTGGATGATCAATGATCAAAGTTTTCTCTTCTATGGCCAAGAACTGGAGATGCATGACTTGCGGAAGAAGATCTCCAAGGACTCCAAGGGTGACCAGGAAAGGCCCCAACACTAGCACATGATTCGTCTATAGAATAATGAATACAAATTAAGCAAGAGATAGCGAAAGGAAAAGAAGATATGATCTCAGCTTAATAAAAGATCATATCCTAAAAATAGGGAGATGATTTCAAAGTTATTAAAAGTCAGATCATGGATCGACCACATGCTTGGGCAGTTTCACATGTTTGGATTAATTTTTATTTAATAATTTTCCTTCAAGAGGTAGCGATAATGACTGTGAGTTAACAAATTTTCTTTAAATGGAGATAAATGCGTAATATGTGCGAAACTATAAACCACAACAAGGGTGAGACACCATGGAAAAAGGACACACGTTTTGGTAACTCAAGGGTCACCCCACCATTGGGGATTTAAAACATATTTTATTTCCTTTAAATGGATTTGGAAAGGGTATTAAAACACTTTTACATAAAAATATACATTATCGGGGCGAAATTGGAAGGTAATGGAAAAACAAGGAAGGGCTCCCTATTTGGTGAGTCACCGTTGTCTTGGCATCATCACTCGGGCACCATTGCCCTGGCACCGTCACCCTGTCACCGTTGCCCTGGCACCATTGGTGCACCCACTAACCATCGATGCCACTGATGCCCCTTGATGGCACTGATGTTAATCGGTGCCATCGATGCTCATTAATGTCACCGTTTCTCATCGGTACCACCGAGGCCAATCGATGCCACCGACACCCCTCGTTGCCCCTGATGCTGATCGGCGCCACCAACACCCCTATGTGCTACTGATGCTGATCAGTGCCACCGATAGTCATGAGTGACACTGATGACCATCATTGCCACTGACGCTCCTCAGTGCCACCAATAACAATCTGTTCCATCGATGCCAATTGGTTCCATATATGCCAATTGGTGCCACAGTTCGTTCAACCTTGAAATTTGGAAAACTCTTTAATGAGTCATCGATGGTCCCCAAGACACCCCAAACACCCAAATTGGAAAAAGAAATGGACCAAGAGGGTCCGGGCCATTACAGTGATTTACTAGGGATTATAGATCATTTTTCAGGATTCTCTTTGAGTTACTACTTCAATTCTTTCAACTCAATTGGGGCCATTATATAAGGAGTCTTTAAAATAGGCATAACACCCAGTATGAAATCTATTGAAAACTTAGCTTCAAGATTCATGGGAAGAGTATAAATTATTCTATATTGACATAAAAAAAACTCCTGTATAATAGGTGTATCCTTAATGGAGAGTTTCTCCCTAACCATATGAGATAAGTAACATTTATTTATAGAAATCAACGCCCATAAGATGGAATAAATTTCCCTTGTAAGTTCATACTCATCCTTGCATTGATAGATGATCATATATTCATTTGGAATATGAAATATGAATTCCCATCCTTAGTAATTTATATGAGCTCCACATAGTGTAATCCAAAAATTCTAATAATCACATTGAACTCCACTAAAGTAAGGATCACAATATTTATAAGAATCACTTTCCGATAACTTCAACCAGAGAAGAATTATAAACTTGCGATGTGATCGTTGTTCCATTAGGAGTTTTCACAAATAACTTAACATCTAATTATTGAGGTAATAAAATGATAACCTTATAAAATTATGTATAAAAAAGAGTGGTTGGATATAGAATCAAATAAAACATTTTCTATTTTAGATTGGATGGTAAGTGTATCTTTCACCACTTCATTTTCATACTCCACATCAAAAACAGTAACTACATGTGATTTTCCTTTGTCTTTGGAAATAAAAGGTTTCTAACATCAATCATCAATGAAAACCCTTGGATTAGAGAATTGATTATCATAATTACCTATTTCATTACAATTGTAACATTGAAGTGTGGGAGGTACATTCTTTATATCCTTTTATCTATTTGCATCCTTAGTTATATTTTTCCATAACATTGTAAATCAATTTCCCCACGACCTTATTTCCCACACATAAAACAATTACAAGTACCCTTAAGGTAGTTTCCTCTATGTTACTTTCTAAACATTGAGAATATAGGAAACATAATATTTCTTTCAATATGGTTCTTATATTTTACTTTGAATTCCATTTTTATCTTCTGATGAAACCCATGAGATTTATCGGTAACTCCGATATGCATATCAACCTTGAGGGAAAAAAGAATGATTTTTTTCATAGATATTGAAGTTCCATATGGCTAATTCTCTTAAAAGACATGGTTTTAATCCTTTGAGGAATTGATCAACCTTACTCTTGGGTTGGATGAAAATTCTAGAAGCTTACCTTACAAGTCTTGTAAATTATTTTTCATAGGCACTATAAAATTCATCATCCTTTTTCTTAACCTCATGGAACCCCTTATTTATTTACATTAAATGAATTCAATGGAAGTACTTATTGAATAAAATTTCATGAACTCATCCCATTCCATGGATTCAATTTCATTTTAATTCTTTGTATTCTTGATAAGATTAAACTATTGATCGACTTCACCTTCCTAATGATAGATTTACATGATGAATTTATTATGTTATAATAATGGATAACTAAAAATACATTTTCATTTTTATTGATCCATTGTTAAACCACTATTGTTTTTGAATACTCACTGAATGATGGTGGAAACTACCTCATGAAGGACTCAAAAGAATGTTGTTCCCTTCTTTGGTGGTTTGGAATTACTACCTGATTCATAGTTTGAGAACATTGTGTGAGCATTGAAACATGATTTTAATTCTATATCCCATAACATTCTGTTGATCAGGAGGAAAATTGTTGTATTATCCATCACATTCAGTATTAATGCGGTTCCCTCAAGTTTCAATCATTTACTACAACCAAGATTCATAATGTGAGAAACACTAATAATAATGGGAAAACCACATAATTAAGAGAAATTACTTATAAAATTTCAATTCAGGACACCTTAGGTTTTATCCTAGGTTAATCATGATCATTACTAAAACATTTAGATTTTAACCTATACATAGACTTATCTATAGGTTTCTTACTAAGGTTTTTTCACCCTAGTTTCCAATGTTCAACTAAACCTTTGTTATGATAACAATTATAATGGACCATAAATTTCTTACATAGATATTACTTACAAATAGAATAATATTCATTATAAAACATAAGAAAACCATGCATAGACCATATAGGTTTACTATCTTTAGAAATTAGGAAGCAAAAATAAGTAGTTCATAAAACATCTATATCATCTCCAAATTATTATTTTATATCTAGAACCCTTTTTGACACATATTATTTAATACCCTTATTTATATCATGGGGAAAATATACATAAGAATGAGTGAGATAGATTCTCAGTAAGAGTAAACAAGGGAGATATCAATCATATCGTAATCATAAGATATAAGAACATAAAAATAACATTTAAAAATATGATATCATGACTTAAAATAAATCACAGAAGTTAACCAAAGAGTATATTCCTAGAGAGAATAAAATAAAGAAATTTATTTTTTTGGCATAAAAATATGCATAGAAAATCCTTTCCATATTAGTAAAGGATTATTTAAAATTCCATCATAGTGGACAATGACCTTTACTGAACCAAGTTCACTCCTCATTCTAGCCCTATGTTACTAAACCATGTTTACTTCTTATTCCCGACCTGTATTACTAAATCGAGAAAATTTAACATTCCATTCCAATCTATCTCATGAGATATAAATATTTACCCAATTAATTGGAGGGAGATATAGGTAACACCAATTACATAATGAAAACTATACATATGTATGAAAAAATAAAATAATTCATTAATCAAATCAGAACCCCTAATAAATAAATGGGTTTCATAAACATCATTCCATCATAACGTAACCCATGTAAAAGAAATTGGTTTCAAAAATAAAATTCCATCATAAAAACAAACCAAACATAGAAATAATAGGGACATTATCCTTGGAAAATATTCCCATTAAAACATATGTAACATAAAATAATGTTATCATACATGGAAATTGATCTTGAGAGATCACAATAAAATAATTATTGAGAAAATATCCTTTCTACTTTGAATTTTTATCATTTCATAAAATTACAAGAAATTTTAAAAGGAAATAATTTATTTAAAAATAACGATATAATTTGGTAAGGGAATCTTCATGGAATTAAGGTATCAAGAAATCAGAAAAAAATCCTCTCATTCTATATAAGTTAAAAAAATAATTCTCCTTTTACTTTGGTCAGACAAGTCAAGTAATACCTCGTTAGAAAAAAAATGATTCCTTTCAAACTATTTAGTAAAAAATAAAAAATGAGTAAAAATTATTTTAAGAAATTTTAAAATAATTGTAATAATATTTTTAAATATATTTTTTAGAGGAATAGACATAGAAGATAAATATACCACAATAAATACTTATGTATAAAAAATCTCAGATAATAATGATATTAATAATAGTTAGACCCCCCTTTTATGAAGATGATCAAAACATATGATAAATATAATTGGGATCTAGTGTCATTTGATTATGGGGAAATAAAAAAAACTGTCTGATATTTCATGACAATGTGACCAGACCTCAACCAAAATAATCCTTCAATTCATCTGATTGTGATTTTTTTTGTGGAAAGTAATGTTTAGATTATAGAGATAATGAAAAATAAAGATATTCTCAATATATAAAATTTGTATCAGAGAACAGTTTTTTTTATTTGGAACAGTAGTCCAATTATTTTTGTAGAATTGGATTAGACAACTTTAGTGACAATCATAAGGATAAACCAATGTATAAGATTGCATAGTAATATTATTGTAATATAAAGATTATGTGGTTATCCTTGTAATAAAACCCTTATATTGATACTACATATGTATGGATTCTCTATAATTAACATATCTAGGGGTAATAAACCTGAAAAGGCATGCAAGATAATGACTCAATATTCATCAGGTTTATGTAAAATAATCTCAACTGCAAATATGTTTTTACACTCTCATGAGATATGAATTGGTTAATCAAAATATCCTTTCTATAAAATATAATTTATGTATTATGTTAATGTGTTAGGATATGATATATGAGGCAACCGATCATAATGAAACCCAACATAAACCAAGAGAGATTTATGTTGAAAAAAATATAATGTTATATATTGAAATATTAATTCATATTTTGGTTGAATTTTTCATATTTCCATTATGTTGTTGATATTTATCATTCATAATAAACCTGTTCGGTTTCATAAATTGATTAGTTATGTAGAAATAGAAATAAAAATGGATATATTAGACAATATAGTTACATCTAAAAATATAAAACAAGTTGTTTTGAATATTGATTAGAAATCCATATGGATATTCTCACCAAACTATCTATATTTACAACAAATAACATTATTTTATATAAAAATTTTAAAACAAAAAAAAGACAAAGAAGTAGTTTCATAGAATATCATGTTATTATAAAGATGATTTAAATAAGAATAAAATTCTAATTTTTCAAATATTTGGTAATTATTATAACAACCTGGGTATTGATAGAATACATTTTTTCCATATTTATTAGTATTCTTGAACTAAATATTTTAAGTCATAATGTTAAGTAATTAATAAAATAAATATTTTGTTAAACTAATTCCTTATATGGTTATATATAAATGATAAAATTTCAAACTATATACTTTAATTTTGAAAAAAATAATATAATTTTTCAATTTACCATATAAATATTACTATACTATTAAATTTTTGAGAAATTTCTAAAAAAAACATTTTGTGTTAAATAGTAAAAAATAACATTTTTTTAATATGATACATTTTTTGATATATTCGAATTATAATTTTTTATTTAAAATTTATTAAAATTATTGAACTAATTAAAAATTATATTAAAATAGAATTAGTGTAAGAAATTAATTCATAAAATGTAATTTATAATTTATTTCATGTTATGTATGAAAATTCTTATGAGTGCCGACACAATGTTTGCGTAGTATTGAAAAAGTAAAATTTGAATCCTTATAGATAATAATTGAGTGATAAAAAATACTTTATGTAATTTTTATTAATAAATATTAATAGTTTATGTTTTTTGATGTTAAAGTTTAATTTTAGAGTAATTTAACATGAATCATATCCAAATGATTTTTCAATGCTTTCGCAAGGCAAGAAACGTCAAATTAACTAAATATGAATTTTGTATTGACATGAATATTACTAAATGATCAAAATGAACAAATACAAAAGATAAAATTAAACCTAGTTATTTTATTTTTATGATAGTAATTTAGTTTTAATTTTTATAGAAGAAATAATAAAATTTAATTAATATACAATGTGGATGCATTGCTTGAAAAAGTAGAAGAAAAATAAATAAAATAATTTTAATTACAATTATAAGAACCCTAAAATGATACAAAAATCTGAATAAATATATTTTTATGAGTAAGATTCAAAACATATATTATTTTTATTCATATTTGGGACCTTTGTTACCCACTAGAATCACTTTAAACCCCTAATAATATTTAATTAAAAATGAATTCATGTTGATCACATTATATTTTTGAATTAGTATAATATTTTAATATATGGTTCTCCAGAAGTTTTGTATTGAAAAAAATTAGTCATTATAAATCTAATAAATTTTCATTATTTATGAAATTTTATCTATTAATATTTAGAAAACATATATATTCCATATATAATTGCATGAAAATGATTTAGTAATTCATAATTTAATAGAAAAGTAAAATAAATCATATGAAAAATATTAAAATATATATAAAATTAAATTTTTAATGAAACTAATGAGTTCCGTTGATTAATACGATATGTGATGGATATAATTGATGTTTTTTTTGAATTTAATTTTTTTTAATGTTTTAAGGTTATAGTAATGAGTTGTGTTTAATTTAAAAAAAATATTTTTCATAAATAAAATATTTCATTAAATTATTTAAAAATCACATAAATTGTGAAAAGGAAAAACTGATAGTATTCTAGGTCAAAAGTTATCTCCTGTTATTTTTATGCATTTTTTAAGTCTTTAATTGAATATTATTCTCATTATATTTTAATAATTTAAGTAAATATTAATTTTCCCTTCACCAAAATTATAAAAGGGGTATCATTTGTTCAATTAATTTCATTATCTTAAGCCTTCTTGATTGAATATATTCTAAAATATTTACTTATCCTGAACTCTTTATTCATTCTTTTGCTTCTAGTTTAAGAAAATGGAAAATTTTAAAATCCTTTAGGAGGTTCTCATGGTGAAAAGTTTCAAGAGTTAAATTCATTTTTTATATTTTAAATTCATTATCACTTATAAATTGTTATTAACCCTATCCAATGTTTGAATATAGAAATATATACTAAAAATTTATTGTTTTAAAGCTATATTTAACACAAAATCTCTTATTTTGTTATTTTGTTCTTAAAAACAAAATTGTTATCCATTGTGTGTCAATTAACTACCTTCATGATCAATGAGTTATCATTTGCTAATACCATATAAATGAAATGTTTTAATTAAAATATAATTGTATAAAATGACCTTAATATATATATATTTTTCACATATGAAGTTTAATTTAGTTTTCAAACGAAAACCATTAACGAACCAACCAAGGAAACCATGAAAAGAACGAACTCAAATAATTGGAAATAACAAAATATTATTAGTAAGTTGATGGAAAGTTATTTTAAAAATAACATATAAGATATTTTAGATTTGAAAATTATTCATTATTATATGAATAACAATATTTAAATAATTATATAGGAGTTTTGAACATTTAATAAGTAAGAAGAACCTAAGGTACGGTATTTCCCTTCTAAAATCTTCTTTGATGTTTTCCAAACTCAAAAATATTTTTTTTACTTTTACGGCATGCGAAGAGTTTCTCATATTCATGATGGCTCAATGTTTTTATGTTTTATTTACAATATTTCATTTCTATTCACAAAGAAAATGTTTTGATTTTATTTTCCTAGTATTCTTTTAAATTAAGTTGTTTTCCTCAGGAAATATGTTTATGATGTAAGTGTTCATGTTTTATGATTATTTTTAGGTTATTGGAAACCTTTCATGAAAAATGGTGGGACCTATATATCCCTATAATTAATTGGGTATTTTTACATTATATTTTTAATGTAAGGGTTATTCCACATGTAACTATTATGGTTACAATTTAAGGTATCTGTGAGGGTTACAAACTATGGTATCCGTGAGAGTAACATTGTAAGGTAGTCATGATGATTACAAATAATATGGTAGTTGTGAGGGTTAAAATATTAAGTAAGTAATGATCCAATTTACCTATTTGGTTTTATTAATGTTTTATATGATTTATGAAAATATATTCATTTCGAAAAGTAATTATATGATACTTTATGGGTGAGATGTGTGTATTTGTGAATATGATTTCTTATGTTTATAAGAATTAATGGACTAAAATTTTATTTCCTACCTTTTATACCTCTTATTGATTTTTTTGTGCTTACACCAAGTTTTAATATGTTTGTTCATAGATTTTAAGGATGTTTAGTAGAAAATAATAATCCAAGATGAATGTTGTGATAGGTTTTCATCAAAATAATTCACGTTTTGTTAGAAAATTTGTAATATAAATTAAATGTATATTATTTTAGTATTATCACATTAATATGATTATGGTTTGATATTTATTAATTATATACTAATATGTAAAACTCTAAAACAAAAAAATCTTTGGAAATATAATAAAGTTAATTTAAAAGGAATTTACTATATTATGAAATGTTTGAGGTCGTTTCCTTGAAATTGAAATTAGAGAATGGATTAGGTAACTTTAGGTTTAGTGATGATGTAAATAGAATACCATAAATTGATTTGAGATTATTTTTTTGTTGGAATAATATATAATTTATAGATTACTTGTCCATTCGACAAAGATATGTCTGTTCAGAATGGTTTTCTATAGAAGAAATAGGGAAGCTGAAGTAGGAAGGCACTAATAGAATGTTATCTTTATGAATCCATGCCTAAAATGGAGGGAATTGGAATTGATTAGTCATTGATAGAAATATATCAGTTGATGTATTCTATAAATGTTGGTGTAATCCATGAGAGAGAATGATTGGGGATACCAAAAAGGGACATGATGATAGTGGAACATTTTATGAGGAAACACCCTTATGATTTCAATGGATCTTTTCACCAAGTGGTTTCTAAATGGTGGATTTAATCACTAAAAATGTTATTTAATGTCATAGGGTGTTTAAATAATCAAATGGATAGTCTTTCTATTTACTGGTCTGAAGGTTAAGCCAACCACTAGGGGTCAATGGTCATGAATATTAGGGATAGTGAGGAGATTGATTTCTTAGAATGGGATGAATTAATTATTTCTTCTAAGAAATATTTTTTCCTAAGGTGGTTAAATATAGGATGAAAAATAAATTACTTGAATTGAAACAAAATTATGAACAATCAGTGGATGTGTATGAAGAAAATTCCACTCATTTGTCACAGGTACAATAAAAATGTTATTTAGGATATTGATAGTAAAATAAATTATTTCTACTAAGGATTGAAGAAATGATATTGAAGGTCATTGGAATCCCTTGAATTTAGTAGGTCCGATAAACATGTTTGATGTGAGTTTGATAATGACTACATTTTCTTTGAAAAAACAAAAAAAAAGTCTATATGTGAGGAAATGGGTTCGATCAATCAAATAAATATAAAGTTAAGAAAATATACTTACCAATTTGTGAAAAGTGTTGTAAATATCACTTAGGGGAATGAACTAACAAATATGAGAAGTTTTATTGATGTGGTATTTTTAGAAATATGGTCTGACAGTACAATAAACATGTTATTAAGTATAATTTAGATAAGAAAAATTTAAAGTTTTTTTAATGTGGTGAGATGGGCCATTATGAAAATACCAACCCAATGAATGATATTAATGATAGGAACCCTTTAGACTATAAGAGGAATTGTTTCGTGAAATCCTTTACTGCAACACTAGTAGATTTCGGTCCATCAATTTACGTGGAATTAGGTACTTTGTTTATTTACTTGGATTTTTCTAATGTTATTTTGGTTCATGGTCAACACATTTCATTATTTCAGATGAATTTGTTGGTACATTAGTAATTACACATCATGAAATGAAATAAGAACAGATGATTAAAATACAAAGGGGGAATATCAAATCAAAAAAGTAATTATAATAATATTAAAATTATTTTTTATTGAAATAAATTACATGAAAACCTTGTTGTTTTTATCTTAGTAGTGTTTGACGTTATTCTGGGTAAGATTTAGATTCATATTTAACATTTTATGATAGATTATAGAGAAAAATAAGTTTTTTTATATAGTGTTTCATTTTGTACACAAGATTGAACCTATATCATTGATAACATTCTAAATAAGTTGAGAAACTGTTAAGAGATGGAAATGAAAGTTATCCTTTATATATTATGTAAAATAAGGGAACAATTCATATTAATGATGTTCCAGTGGTAAATGAATACCTAGATTATTTTCGGATGAGTTTCCTAATGTTAACTTAGATTAGGATGTTGAATTTACTAATGAATTAGTTCCTAATGTGATGAAAATTTTGAAACCCCCGATTAGATGGCTCAGGTTGAATTCTTCAATTGAGAATTTAGTTACATGAGTTTCTTGATAAAGGTTTCATTGGTCCTAGCACTTCCCCATGGGTTTATCCTATTTTTTGTTTTAAAAAATATGGTTACATGAGGTTTTTAATTGATTATAGTGCTTGGAATAAAATTATTGTTATGAATTAGAATACATTGACTCTTATCAATGGCATATTCGATGTGCTCTTGGGAGATCAATATTTTTACAAGATTGAATTGTGATCCAGTTACCATCATTTGAAGGTGAAGGGAAAAAATTATAAAAACAATATTCTATACTAGATACAATCATTATAAGTATTTTGTATGCTTATTGGTTTGAGAAATGATACTGCTAAATTTATGGATCTTAGGAATAGAAAAGTTGGAAAATATTTTTCTTGTTTTCATTGATAATATTTTTATTTTTCAAATTTTTTTTAAGATCATGAAAAATTTCAAAGTATTATACTATATACTCTTAATGAAAATAATTTATACATAGTTTTTTTTTGAAATGCCTTTTTTAGTTACACTAGATTTCTTTCCATTGGAACATTATCAATAAAAATGGCACAAATATCGATCCTACCAAAATAGATGTTTTTATTGAATGGATAATACCAACAAATTCTACTGAGATTCATATTTATATTGTATTTGAAGGATATTACCAAATGTCTGTTATAAACATTGAACAATTATCTAGCCCGCAAACTAAGATAACATGAATTGGGGTTAAATTTATTTGGAAAGAATAATGTGATGTTTGTTTCCACGAATTGAGGAGGATATTGGTGAATTATCTAGTTTGGACCCACTTTATAACAATGGTGATTTTTCTTATCTACAATGATTCTTCACTGAAGGGACTTGGTTGTGATATGATATACAGTGGTTAGGTAATTTATTATGCTTTGAGACAAATAAAACCTCAAGGGTTAAATTAATACAATATTGATTGAGGATTAGATGTTGTGGTTTTCATATCAAAAATTTGGAGGCATCATTTATATGAAACCAAATTTGATGCATATACTGACAAATAATTTTTGAATTATATATATTTACTCAGATGGAATTGATCAAGAGGCCAAAAAGGTGGATGAAACTGATAAAGTATTATGATTTCACAATCAATTACCATCCTAAAAAAGGACAAATTAGATGATGCCTTGAGTCAAGAACATAATGAAACATTAACCATGTTACATTTGGAACATGAAACCATTGTTAATGATTTTTAAAAAACTTTATTGCATGTTATTGGTGCATAAAATTACTTTGTTTTGATTCATGTGTGAGTATAGTTGTCTCTCTTAGAAAGAATTCAACAAGCGTAGAAAGAAAAATATGAGTTATATAAAAATGTAGAATTGTTTAAGGAATGTATGTTTATAGAATTTAATATTGTTAAAGATGGTGTCTTGTGATTTGGAAGTAGATTATGTGTTCCTTGTCATTACTATTTGAAGAAAGAACAGTTAACTGAAGCCCATATTTCACTGTTTTCAGTTCATCATGTTAGCACTAATATGTATATAGACTTTTGGGAGTATTACTGGTGGGTTGGAATGGAAATAGATATTAGTGATTTTATAATGAAATGATTGACTTGTCAATTGGTTAATGTAGAGTGACTAATTCCAAAAGGGATGCTTCAGCAATTTTTAGTACCTGCATGTAATTAGGAAAAAATATCCATATAATTCATGGTGGGACTAAAAAATACTTCTCTATTTAAGAATGTGATTTTGGTTATTATTCATCGGATGACTAAAGAAGAACATTTCCTTAATATTTCTGATACACTATATTTATATCAACTTTCTTGACTATAAATCAAATATATTTTCAGTTTATAACGAGTTCCACTTTCCATTGTCTCTAACTATGATCTTAGTTTCTATTATAAAATTTAAAAAGAATTTAGAAATTGTTGAGAACTGAATTTAATTTCTTGACAATCTTTCATACCCAATCTGATGGAAAAACTGAGTGAACAATTCACACATTAGATGAAATGTTACATTTTAGTTCAATGGATTTCCTAGGTTGTTAGGATCATCATATTTATTTAGTTTATTTTTCTCATAATAAAAGTTTTAATTTCTGTATACTAATGAAACCTTTTGATTCAAAGTATGGAATGTAGTGTCGAACTACATAATTTTAGAATTTAGTCCTAGAAAAGAAGTTTATGGGACTATAATTAGTAAATAAAGTGTATTAGAATGCGAATATGATCTATCAACAAATGAGGAAAGCTCAGAGCATGTATAAAATTTATGTAGATAATAGGAGGAAATATATTTCATTCAATGTAGGTGATAATTTTATCTGTAAAATATATACTTGGATAAGTGTTATGTGTTTTGGTAAGAATGTAAAGAAATTGCAAATATTCCTTGGACCTTATGAAATCCTGGATAATTCTAGGCCTATTTCTTACTGAGTTTCTTTGCCTCTGATTTTATCACACGTACACAATGCTTTTCAGGTTTTGATGTTAAAAAAGTATGTTCTATATCCATCTCATGTTATGAGCCCCGAATTAGTTCAACTAGAATAGAACCATTCATATTGGGAAACCCCTATTATGATTCTTTATCATAGAGGGAATGTATTGTGGAACAAGTTAATTTACCAGGTTATTATTATGTGGAGAAACCACATAGTTGAAGGGTAAAAACGATCTGAAAAATGCTATGAGTAAATGGTATCCTATTTTTTAATAAGTGAATAAAATTTTGAGGATTCAATTTCAAAAACTGGGGAGAATGTAGCAACCCACGTATTTATTGAATAATTTGTTTTCATATATATTAGTATACTTGAACTAAACAATTAAATTTATTATGTTAATTAATTATTAAAATAAATATATTAATCATACTAATTTATTATATAGTTATATTAAAAAGAGTAATTTTCAAATTGGTGAATTTTTATTTAGAAAGATATGACATAATTTTTGACTTATTCATATAAAAAATATCTTAGTATGAATTATTTAGATTTTTCTGAAAATAATCTAATCAATAGTAAAAGAAGACTATTCCTTAAAATATGGTACATTTTATAATATCATGAAAGTATAAATTTTTATATATATTTTTTAACATATAGAATGAATAATGTATGATATTATAATAAGAATATTATATATAAATAATTCAGAAAAAGTAACTTATAATTTATTTCATGATAAGTATAAATGTCTTTTTCAGTATCGACATAGTGCTAGCGTAGCATTTAGAAAGTCAAATTTGGTTCCTTATAGAAAATAAATGAGCGCTAACAATTATTTTCATCAATTTTTATTAATTATTATTTATAATTTATGTGTGAGTAGTTAATTTAGAATTTCATAGAAGTATAATTTGAGTCTTATCCAAATGAATGGGAAATTTTTGTGCAAGGAAAGGTAAGACAAATTACTAAATTAAAGTTGTTTTCATGACATGGATATGAGTAAGTATACTTAATTAACAAATTTAAATTATTATCTTGAACCTGATTAATGTAAATTTATTATAATAATTTATTTTTAATTTTTTATATGAAATAATCAAGATTAATGCATGTAAAATGATGATGTAGTGCATGTGCAAGAAGCAAAAAAAAATAAAAAAAATAATTATAATTATAATTATAAGAACCATTAAAATTACCAAAAATTATAATAAATATATTTTTATGCGAAAGTTTCAATTTTTTTTATTTTTATTCAAATTTGGAACTTAGTGGTACAACATTACTCACTTAATTCCATTTATAATATTTTATTTAAAAGTAAGTAATGTTGTTCACAATTTAGTTTTTATTTAGTATAATATTTTAATATATGGTTTTAAATAACTGTTTTATTTGAAAATAATTATTCATTTGAAAGATTATAAATTTATATTATCCATGAAAATTTATTTTTTACTTTTTAGGAACAAATAAACACCATTAAAGATTTCATAATAATGATTTAATAATTATTAATATAATGGAAAGATAAAATAAATGATATTAAAAATATTAAACTAAATATAATTTGATATTATTATGGTAATTCAAGAGTTACCTAAATGAATATGATATTTTTAGGATATAATAAAATTTTGGTTTATGTTTTTTATTTTTTTGATGTTTGTAAAGTCATACTTTGGAATGGTCGTTAATTTGTATAAAATTATTTTTCATGAATAAAATATTTTAATAAATTATTTAAAAATCAAAAAATTCATTAAAAAGGATAAAAATGCTAATATAATGTCTTAAATGTGATATAATATGAATTTTAGGCCCTTTTTTAAGTCTTAATTACTATATTAGACTTATTATATTTTAATATTCTATGTAATTCCAAATTTTCCCATTCACTGCAATTATAAAAGGGGACTCATTACATTACACAATTTTATCACTTTGATTATTGTTTATCCAATGTATTCTAAAACAATTCTCTTATCCTCATACTTTCCAAAATTATAGTACTTCTAGTCTCACAAAAAGACCAATTCCAAAACCCTTGCGGAGTTTCTCAAGGAGAATTGATTCTATAAGAAAATTCCTTATTTTTATATTTTAAATTACTTCTTACTTCTGAATTATTGTTACCCCTTATCCAATATTTCACAATTAGTCAAGTATCATGTATATGCTATAGTGGTAATTTTTGGATGGTATATTGAACATAAAATCTCTTATTTTTTTTTCTTTTTTTTCTAAAAAATGAAATCCTTATCCAAGCTCTGTTAATTCATCACCTCCATGAATGATGAGTTTTAATATCCTAACACAACATACATGGAATGTTTAAATTATGTTAATGTTTTTTTTAAAATTACCTAAAAATATATATTTTCTCACTTTTGGAGTATTATTTCCTTTTGAAAATAAAATCCATAATGATATGACCATCGAAACCTTGAAAATTACACACCTAAAACAACTGAACTAACAAAATAATATTAGTAAATGGGTGCAAATATGTTATAAAAATATCATATAAGGTATTATATATATTAATAAAGTTAATTAATATAATAAGTACACTCTTTACACCACTATAGATGTGGTTTGAACATGATGGATGTATGAAAAACTGAAGGTAAGGGATTTTTATTTTAAAATACTCTTTCATGATTATAAAATTCAAAAAGAATGTTTTTTTACTTATACCACAAGAGATTATTTTCCCATATTTATGACAAATAAATTATTATTTTTTCATTAAAATATTACATTTTTATTTACAAAGTACCTTATTTCCTTTTATTTGCATAGTATTCTTTTAAAATAAAGGATTTTCCTCAAGGAATGTTTTTATGATTTAAGTTTTAATGTTTGATGATTATGTTATGATTCTTGTGAATTTTTTATGTTGAAGTTTGGGAACTATTTCTATCTCTAATTCATTTGGTATGTTTATGTTGGATGTTTAACGTAACAGTTATTTCATGTGTAACTGTGATGGTTACACCAAAGGGTAACCATGAGGGTTACATCATTAGGTAGTATCTACGGTTACTTTGTAATGTAGTAGTGAGGGTTACAAATCATATGGTAGCCATGATGGTAAAAATATTATGTAATTAATTCCCCATATTATCTTTACAGGTTTATTTATATTTTCAATGTTTTATGGAAATATCTTATTTTCACAAAGTAACTATATGATGATTTATGTGTGAGAGGTATATCGTTGTGAAAATGATTTTTTATTTTTAAAAATATTCATGGACTAATGCTTTCTTCACTTATTTTTATATCCCTTACTAATAATTTTGTGTTCATATTAATTTTTAAATTTTTTCACAAGGATTATTGATGGGAAAGAGAAAATACGAGTCCAAGCAAATTGTTGTGAAGCTTTTTTAGGAAATGAATTCATGATTTATTAAAAACTTATGTATTATGGAAGAAATGGATAATATTTTGGTAGTATCCACTCTGTATTTTTGAGGTTTGATATGTATTAATTATTTCATAATTATCTTAAATTTTAAACCAAAAATAACATTAGGAATTTAATAAATCTAATTTTAAAATAATTTAATATATTACGTAATATTTAAGGATCAATCCCTATATTAATCTTCCATGGATATGTACTATAGGAGAAATAAATTGTTTCATCTATGGGAGGATTTACTATAGATCTCATGACTCATGTGCTTATTTTAAGGATATGATCAATGAAATATAGGTGAATAATTTAAAATACATAAAATGTCTTGTGTTTTTGTATAATGAATAATTATTACATTACCTAGAAACTAAATAGGATAATAAACATCACTAACCTCTTAAACCAAATAATTATGTTAATTCCTATTCTTTACATACTTGATAAATTAGGTCATGAACATAAGTGTAAATGTTACACCCACCCTCCACTCTATATTTATGGATATATAATTGAAAAATATTTCAACCCAACCTAGAATTACTAGATGTTTTCTAAGATAAAAATGGAAAACCTAATTATTTGAAATTATATTTAATTAATATTGTATAACAATTATATGATTGTGTAATAAGATTAATTATTGTCTTATTAACCTTCCATAAAATTAATTCAACTGTATTAGGTAATAAATTATCTATCACCACCTAGAATCCATACTAATAAATCGAATAAGGAAATGAAATATAAGATTTCAAAATAACTCATGATTATGTACCAGTTAAATGATGATTTTTCTCTCTTTGAAAAAATTACACTTGATTAGTTATGATACCTAATCCAAAGGTATGTTTTTTTAAATTATTAATGATAAAATATATTAGGATTTACCAATTCTAAAGGAAAATTCTATATTTCATATGTTTTTTTGATAAAACACTATATATTATATCATGTGTCAATTATATTGATCATCTATCCTTTGTTAGTTTCACTAGTAAGTGATAAATAAAAGTCAATATACACAATAAATTTAATAGGGGAGAATGTAATAACCCCTAATTATAGACACTAAGAAACTGATATTATGTTCAATAACTTATGTTACATGGTATAACCAATGTAAATGAATACAAAATATTTTAATAAAATTATTAATAATTATAATAGAGATGTAATAACAAATAAATTATGTTATTATCTTTAAATGAAAAAAAAACATTATGAGTGAATAAAAAAATAGTGTAATTCGCAATAATTTTTTAATGTATATTATTTTAAAAGAAAAATATAAAAATTTAATAACCTATATTTGATAAAATAAATTAAAATTTTATTTCCACCTAGAAATTATTTTTATGTATCAATTTTTGTTATATTTGAAATTATTTTTTTAGTAGATTATTTTTGTAGAAATTGTAATGTTTTTAAATTTTATCATTTTGTAAGAATATCCAATATGATTGAAAAACCTCTTAATAATAATATATTTATTTTTTTGATAAAATTATGCATTTAAAATATTATTTTTCTTATAGATCCTTTCTCCAATATTTTTAAAAATAATTTAAAATATTTCTTCAAAAAAGAGTGTGAATCTTTTCACATAACTATGTATTATGGTGGCAATGTTTGGGTTTTATATGATTTTAAAGATATTTAAATTTTGTTTTTTATAATAAACCAACTTATATTTTATTTTATTTGTGACAATTTTATATTTAATATAATTTTTAACTAAATAACACTCATTTCCAAAAATAATAATTTGTTACATGTAATGTATGTTTATTTTAAAATTATTATTTGAAATAATTTAGATTTTCATTTAGTAATATGATTTAAGAACATGATTTCAGAATCTTGAAATTATGTAAATGTTAAAATCATTATTTTTGTAAATAATATTAATTAATATTTTAAAAATTATTTATTAATTTGAAATTATATTATGCTGAATGTCAAAAAGGTAAAATGAAAATATTAAAGACACACTATAAGGTCTCAAAAATAATTTTTTGATAGAAATATAGACCCAAAACTATCTACCATATACTTTTGTGCATTTTTGGTCCATTGAACTTTGAATAGTATTATCGTATTATTAGAAATGTAATGGTTGCTTCCCAAACTACCATTCATATAACTTTTAAAATCGAGACACTTCCACTAATTTAAGAATGACCTCTCATATGAATTTAATACTTGTAATGGTAACCCTTGATCCTCATAGATATCTCTTTTTCATCCCTATGATTATGGTCCCCTTAAGTTTTCTCTAGGACATCCTTTCAAATGTCTTTTCCATGATAAAACTAAAGCTTCTAAAGTGAGTATTAAATTATATTTGTATTTTTTTCTTTACAAAATCATTAATCATCATTAACCAAACTAATATAATGAGTTATTATAATTTTTATAATAAAATTTTATTATAGTAAATTTTAAATAATTATTCAATCATTTCCATCCACTAAGAAAACATAATAATATCGACCACACGTAAGTGTAGACTATGACATACATGATTTTTTTGTTTTTAATAACCTATAATAATATCTATTTTAAAAGAAATATTTAGTGAATTATTATGTTTTAATTTTATAATTTATAACTAAAAAATCATTATTTATTATATACCAACATTCTGTACAATCGTTGATAAGTGAGATTATTAATCATGCATACATGCAAAATAAAAACTCCATGAATAACATATTTATTTTTTCAAAACCAAGAATCTTGGATATATCTACAAATATATTCAATAATGATGTTCAATAATTATGAAATTTTTATGATTCAAGATATGATACATATATATGTATTTATTTATCATAATACATCCCCTTACTCATGAAAACATTATAATTAATATCTATTTGGTTTATATTTACTAACTTTTTAAACATTTTCATAATGACTATTGTAACGTCCCGACTTTAATCATGTATGGTTCATTTATACTTTATTGCATTATAATTAATTAAGAGACACGAGATGCACGCCAGCGCACCTCACTACCGGTCCCAGGAAGCTTCATAATTAATTTAAATAACTATAGACTTTCATTGAAAAATGTTATGTTGTGAGTTAACAGGATGTTCAGGATTCAAAATAATTAATTAATTATTGAAAAAGAGTAATAAAATTTCTAAAGAATATTTAAAAGAAAGAAAGAAAGGATAAAAAGAAATTTTGAAATAAAATTGAAAGTGGGTTACAGGAAAAATAAAAAATATTAAAATGGGAGATTTCCATTTTTAATTATTTTTTTTCATTTTTCCTTTCCATACTTTTATTCTATTTTATTTTCTCTTGTATTTTCCCTTTTCCTTTTATTTTATTTTTTCTCTTATTTTTCTTTTCTTTTCTTTTTATTTATTTTCTTTCTTTCTTTTTTCCCTCTCTTCTCTTCCTCTACTCTCTTCACACCGCACCCCCCTCTCCCCCTAGGTGCCGCACACATCTCATCCTCCTTTAGAAGGCCACAACTCCTCCGTTCGTCATATGATTTTTTTCACCATTATGTGCACAGTAAACCGTACGGAAATTCTAACCTTGATCAAGTGGAATCATACGTATTTGTTGGATATTCTGCGCACAGTTCGTCGTGAAAGATTTTAACCCTATTTTGAGGTTTTCTAAAATCCTTTGTTTTATTATGTTTTAGTTTAAATCAAAGCCTACCTAAGATCTTAGAGTCATCTACGACTAAAAGGTAGTGTGCCTACTCGCTTTCCTTCCATTTCGTTGCGGTTTATAAAAATGCACCATTATGCTGTTAGTCGGTGCCTACCGGCATTGTAAAATTTTTCCCAATTTAATTACTTTAATTGTTTTTCCTAATTGTTGTAGCCTCAATAATCTTAAATTAATCTGATTGATTTTTTGAAACAAGGTCAGACACCCCTTTGGGCATGCCAGCACAGTCGGTGTATTTTTCCATTAGTCAGGTTTATAATTTAATTAACTGCAGGTATTGCACCACCCATTTATATTATTTTTAAATTAAATAAATAGTTTTTTGAATTGTTGAATCAAGGTAGGACACCCCTTTGGGCATGCCGAAATGGTCAGTGTATTTTTCCATTAGCCGGGTTTATAGTTTGATAAATTAAAGGTGTTGCGAAAGCCCCTTTTATTATAATTAAATTAAATAAATAGTTTGCTTTGAACACGAACACGAATTCTTAGATCATTGGTTCTTATTTTGAAGAACTACTTATTTATTTAAAAAGTGAATTATCTACTGATGTTGATACGGTATATTTCCTTATTAAGTTGCCATGTTGTAATGTTAAATTTATACCTTGTGATGAATGGGTGTATCTGATTAGTTTTCAAGCTGTGATTTTATATGAAGATTATGTCATATATGCTACTGTGAAAACTTTAATTAAATTCAGGGTGAGGAAAGAAGGTGGGTCAAGTATTAAGGGCCACACTTAGACCCTCCATTCATGAGTAGTTACCTCTATGTGCTGGGGGGTGGTTCCATTGGCTTTTCTGGATCGATACTTTCCCGGGATTTTTAATATTTATGAGTGATACTGATTCCAAAAGGGCCCATCGATACAGATTCATTGGCAATGTGGCTAAGCCAACCTCGGATGAAACTAGACCCCTTTTTGTGAGATCTGGACTGATTCAGGATAAAGCAATGCCTTGAGCGATACTTGGTCTTTCAAAAGATTTCCTTTGATGAGGTCAGTGATATTTGATAAATTGACAGATGTTCTGTAGCGATACCTTGAGGACAGGCTCAGACTAAGACTCTTAACTTGAACCTTAATAATGATGAACTTAAGGTATATATTACTTCAATTTGAGTCTCTTGAGAATTGAAATATTTTCATGATATGTTGAAGTTCACCTGGTTGACTTTTGACTTAGACCCTATGTTAAATCACTTGATTGGGGTATACCTATTCCTTTTTTTACCATGATTTCTAGGTTATATATATATATATATACATGTACGTGCATTCTACTGACAGGTACCCTTTCAAACAACCAACTTAGGCTAATGCAGGTGATTAGGCACGAGTACCGTTTGGAACCCAAGCTGACTTATTTATTTCATTATAGTTAAATTAATTATCTGAAATTATTATGAAATGGCACACTAAATTTTTATTGTTGCACAAAATGGAATGTTTTATACATCGAGGGTGATGACCTATTGGGATTTTATCTGAAACTCTGCTCAGGCATTGTTGACACCTGAGTAGATTATATGCTCGCTGGTATTGACAAGGGGAAGCATGCTGCTTCTGATGGTTGATTATTCTTTACTGCTTAGGATAGAGACTAGGGAAGAGGACCAAGATTTTCTCATGATGCAGTTTCTTCTTTGTGTCTTTTCTTTTAGTTGAATGTATGTTTGGGTTCTATTTTCTGTAATTCCAGTTTAGACATACATCATGTCATGAAATCTTTTCTGAGATTCTACACTATTATTATCATTCACCTGGATTATTTATATTGCTTCTACTACAGTTTGTTCATTCAAATTCTTCTGCTATTTATTATTTGTTGTTGTTTACTTTCACTATGATATTTTCCATTACCTATGAGGGAATAGTCTCCCCCACAGACACAAAAAGGGACCTCACTGCTAGTCGGAAGCCTCTGGCATTTGGGGAGATGCACTTGAGGTCATGTGACCCACTGCCCCGACCACCTTCTTAGAGATGAGCTAGGCCAGGATGTTACAAAGTGGCATCATAGGTGGTTTTTCATTTTGTCTTACTATTTGGGCTAGGCAGTAGACTAAGATATAGGGATTTGGGATGTACTCTATTCTTGGACATAGCTAACCCATGTATAGGGGAAAACTCAAATTCCAGGGTTGGGATTACAGTTATTGATTATGAAAGTTACTGTAGATATGATTTCACCATTGGGTGACTCACTTGTATTGAGTTGTTATTGTGTTGGTATTTTTGAGATAATGGGTTTACCATTTCATCCCGATGATATGAGGGAAATACAATCCATGCATCATAATAGGCACTATAGGATTTAAATGCTATGCATATTTCCATGACATATCAACTTTCAGTTTGAATTTTCCTATTTTCATGTGAGTGATGTTGTGCCTTGTTGTAAAATTTTTAAATGATGGTCTTCTGTAAATAAAGTTGTGATAGTCTGTTAGATGTTAGCCGAAATTAACAGATGAATGTCTTGTAGAACATGTTTAGTAATCCTTTTGATTTGTCTCTTCCATATCGAAACTCAGCTCTTGAGTTGGGTTGTATATTGTTTAGTGCTAAGAGGTAGGCTACGTACCTAACCTTTTTATGTGCCTTACTTGTTTTTATCACCTTATTTACTCTTTGTCAAAAGGTGTGTGTTTGGATGTTGTAAACAAATTCCACCGTGACGTCTTCGTGTTGCGCCTCAGGAGAGTGGTAATGAGCTCATTCCAGAGATAGTGGGTCCTGAACTACCAGTGGTACCTCTTGTAGAGCCTCATGTGGCACTACCTCCTGTTGATCTTACGAGGGACCCTGACGCTCTGTTCAGGGATAGTCTCCTCTTGTTTATGCAAATGGCTAGGAATATCCCCAGACCTACCCCATATATTGAAGACCTCACGTGGGACTTTTTACAGAAACACCCTCCCACCTTCTCGGGGTGTGGCGGCCGTCATACTGTAGAGTCATGGATAGAACCTATAAGGTCTATCTTCAACCACCTTGAGATGATTCCATAGAGAAGGGTAAATCTTGTAGTCTATATGCTCCATGAATCTACCAAGCACTAGTGGGACGTTCTTTCTCAGGCTGAGCAGACCAGTGACATGGATTGGGCTGACTTCCAAGCAGCTTTCTATGACCACTTTTTCCCGCAGGATATAAGAGATGATCGTGCAAGAGAGTTCCTACATCTTCAGATGGGCTCTATGTCTGTGTAAGAGTATTCTACTTGTTTTATAAATCATCAACGTTTTTCCCCATATTTGACTAGCGACACACAGACTATTGGAAGGCGTTTAGAGGATGGAATTGAATATACTATCTGCTAGCAGGTGAAAATCTTCCATTTGACAACTATTACAGAGATCATAAATCTGGCTCTAATCTCATAGAGAAATTTCATGGAAGCTAAACCAGTGAGCCATGGCTGTTCAGTTCCGAGATAGGGTGATGGCTCTTCTAGCAGCAGGAAATGCTATTTTGAAAGTGCACATGGGGGAAATACTATCCGAACAACACATCTTGATAGCTCTATCTCATTTTATCAGTGCGGTATAAATGGCCAAAAGATGCCACAATCCATGAGAGATCCGAAGGAGTGTCGAGCTTACGACAGGATGGCTCACCTTTAGTGTTTCTTCGGTTCCATCTCTTCAGCATCCAGTGGTAGAGGATCCACACCTGCTCCTCTGTCAGGTATGGGATTTATGACTCCACAACAGGTTGGAAGTTCTTTTTCCACTGGTTGATCAGGACGAGGTAATGTTGGAGGTCATGGTTGAGGAAATCAGGTTCCAGAGCATTAACATCAGCAGAGTGGGCCTACTCAGGCCAACTAGGCAGCATATAACGGTTGTGGATTAGGTCTCATGTATGCAGTGCAATCAGCACTAGAGGTGCATAATGCAGGACCATATAAAGTGATAGGTACAATTCTAGTAGCCTCTACCATATTTTTTTCTCTTTTTGATACCGGTGCATCGCACTACTTCATATCTATTGCTGTTGTAGAACGTTTTGGTTTTCCAATTGAATACCATTGTGGTGTCATGTCTCTCGACACTCCTCTTGGGGTTAGGACATAGGGCATATGCTAGTTCCAAGAGTTCCCCCTCGAGATAGGTGGATACCATTTTGATTGTAATTTCTATATCCTCAATATGTATGGCATTGAAGTCATTCTTGGTATGAACTGACTTTCTTCTTATCAAGACCAAGTGGATTGATATCGCCGTCTGGTGTCCTTTACATCCCCTGATGGAGACACATATGTTCACAAAGGAGAATGGGATATGCAGGAAGACCGAGCTAAGCCCAAATATGTATGGTTGGGAAGAGTGACAGCCCAGTGGGAAAGTCTCTTCATGAGCAATCAGGGAACACACCTAGTTTAATTCCCTCCAGTGGTGGACCCTTTCAGGGATGTCTTCCCTGAAGATTTATCTGGCTTACCTCCTCTAAGAGATGTGGAGATCACAATCGAGATCATGCTAGTTGCAGCACCAGTGTCTATTCCTCCTTATAGAATGACACGAACTGAGCTATAGGAACTCAAAAAGAAGCTTGAAGAACTTGAGGATAAGGGTTACATTAGACCTAGAACATCACCGTGGGGTTCACCTGTCCTTTCTTCCAAGAAGGAAGATGATACCTTCAGGTTATGTGTGGATTATTGTCGACTCAACCAACTCATGGTAAAGAATTGATATCAATTTCCGCATATAGATGATCACTTTGACCCGGTCCGGGGAGCAACTATTTTCTCCAAGATTAATCTGAGGTTGGGATATCACCTGGTGCGTGTGCGACCATCTAACATACCACATACGAAATTCTGAAGCAGGTACAACTTGTATGAGTATATGGTTAGGCCTTTCAACCTCACGAATTCCTTAACAGTCTTCATGGATCCAATGAACCAGGTTCTTCATCCGTATCTTGATTACTTTTTGATAGTCTTCATGGAAGACATCTTAGTGTATTTAAATTCCAGACACGACCATGAAATCCATCTTGAGATCATGCTGAGTACATCGAGAGAGCACCGACTATACCCTAATCTCATTAAATGAAACTTATGGATTGATAAGGTAAACTTCATGGGTCATATTATATCTGAATCTGGAGTATCAATTGACCCTGAAAAGGTGACAACCATGGTTTAATGGAAGCATCCCAAGAGTTTCTTTGACATCCGTAGTTTCTTAGGGATTGCTGGCTATTACAGGCATTTCATCCAAGATTTCTTCCACTTGGTAGCGCCTCTTACAGACTTGACTAAGAAAGGTGTATAGTTCATATGGTTAGAAGCTTCTGAAAAGTCTTTTCAAGAATATAATGGAAGACTAACCACATCCCTGATCCTAGTTTTTCCTTAACCTAGTAAGAGCTATACAGTTTATTGTGATGCTTCCGGTATCGGACTGGGTGCGGGTTTGATGCAAGGTGATCGAGTTGTGGCTTATTGATTCTGCTAGTTGAGACCTCATGAGAGGAACAATCCTACCCACAACATTGATTTGGTATATTTGGTTCAGGATCTATTATTTTAGAGACACTATTTTTTGGGTAAGAGATTCATTGTCTACATGAACCATAAAAGACTAAAATAAATCTACACTCAACAATACCTGAACATAAGGAAACACAGGTGGGTCGAATACTTTCAGTTTTTCGACATTGATATTACTTATACCCCTAGTAAGGGTAATTCTGTGGCAGATTCTTTAAGCCGTAAGGCATAGACACCGACCGTGCAGGTATCTAGCAGTGTGTGGTAGATGATGGCCTTGTTTTCAGAGATGCATCTAGAGGTTCAGAATCAGAGTGGACAACCATTTCTAGTAGCTCTTACAGTGATGTCCTCTCTTCTAGAGAAAGTCTATAGGAAAAAGAAAACTGATCCAGAGGGGCTCATTTTGAGGGAAAAAATTATAGGAGAGAACCAAACTCCTGGTTGGATTTTTGATGGCAGTGAAACTCTCCATTACCATGCTAGTGTATGTGTACCTTCAAGTATACGTGAAGAGATGATGAATGATTCTCGCACCTCTATTTGGGTAGTTCATCTTGGGCGGACCAAGATGTATAGAGACATGTTTCGACAGTATTGATGGCCTGGTATGAAAAATAAGATAGCAGGTTTCATCACTTAGTGCTCTACCTGCCAATAGGTGAAGGAAGAGCACCAACGACCTACTAGACTCCTATAGCCTCTATCCATTCATGAACGGAAATGTAATGACATCACCATGTATTTCAATACAGTATTTCCAAGATCTCATCGAGGCAGTGATGCAGTATGGGTGGTTGTCAGTAGGTTGACCAAGGTTGCACACTTCTTTCCTATCCAGGAGACCATTACGATTGAGGAGTTGGAAAGGCTGTATATGTGGGAGATTGTGCAAATTCATGGTGTACCTCATTCTATTATCTCAGACAGGGATTCCTGTTTTACATCACGATTCTGGAAAGGGTTTCAAAAGGTGATGGGTTCACAGGTACTTCTGAGTACTGCATATCACCCTCAGACCGATGGACAGTCCGAGAGAGCTATACGACTGTTAGAGGATATGTTACAATCCTATATCCTTGATTTTGGATGTTATTGGGAGAAGAATATACCCCATGTTGAGTTTAACTATAATAATAGCTTTATGGAGACAATTCAAATGGCTATGCATGAGGCCCTCTATGGTAGGCCGTGTCGTTCACCTTCATGCTAGATCGAAGCTGGTGAGGAAGCTCTATTGGGTCCTCATCTCGTTCAAGAGATATCTGAGAAAGTTCATCGGATTCAGATGTGTATGACTACAGCTCAGTCTAGGAAAAAGTTTATACCGATCGTCACCGTATACCTCGAGAGTTCGAGGTGGGACATCGAGTATTTTTGCTTGTTTCTCCGAGGTTGGGTCATAAGAAGATTTGGAGGCAAGGGAAGTTATCACCAAGATACATCGGGCCATTCGAGATAGTGTAGAGAGTTGGGCAGGTAGCCTATCAGTTACTGCTACCTCATAGGTACTAGGCCATGCATGATGTTTTCCATGTATCTCAGTTCCAACAATATCATCCATACCCGTATCATTCTTTTGATCTTGACGACATCAAGCTTGACACTAATGCATCTTTTGTAGAGCATCTAATCCGTACAGTCCACCGTAGCATGAAAGTCATCTGAGGAAAGTTAGTCCATCTGGTCCGGGTGTTGTGGAAACACATTCACATTCAGGACAAGACCTGGGAGTAAGAGAAGTATGTACATGCGCAGTGGTTAACACGTTTCTCTGGCGATGTTCCACTACCCTCGGAAGGGAAACTTGGGGACAAGTTGTCTTAATGAGGGGAGGTTGTAACATCCCGACCTTAATCAATAATAGGATGTTTTTAATTTATTGTAGTGTAATTAATTAAGAGACCCAGGGTGCGTGCCTATACACCTCACTGTGGGTCTCTGGCATCTTTTTAATTAATTTAAATAACTGTAGACTTTTAATGAAAAATGTTATGTTGCGCATTAGCGCGGTGTTCGAGATTTAAAATAATTAATTAAGGATTGAAAAATAGTAATAAGAGATATAAATAAGATTTAAAAAAACAATAAAGGATAAAAATAAATTTTTAAATAAAATAGAAAGGGCGTTATGGGAAAAATAAAAATAATTATAATGGGAGATTTCCATTTTTAATTACCTTTATCAATTTTCCTTCCCATCATTTTATTATATTTGATTTTTTTATTTTTATTTTTCCTTTTCATTTATTTTTTCTCTTATTTTTCTATTCTTTTCTTTTTCTTTCTTTTCTTTCTTTCTTTTTTCCCTCTCCTCTCTTCCTCTTCTCTCTTCACGTCGCACCCCCTCTCCCCTAGGTGGCACACCCCTCTCCTCATCATTTAGAAGGACTTACCACCTCCGTTCGTCATCTGATTTCTTCTCCGTCAGGTGTGAAGTAAACCTTAGGGAATGTCTAATCTTGAGAAAAAGGAATTGTACGTTTTTGTTGGATATTCTTCGTGCAATTCATTGAGGAATATTTTTACCATATTTTGAGTTTTTTCAAAAATCCTTCGTTTTAGTTCGTTTTAGGTCAAAATAAAGCCTACTATTGATATTAGATTCATATAAGACTATACGGTAAGGTTCCTACTCACTTTTCCTCTGTTTCTTTGTGGTTTATAAAAACACACCATTGTGCCATTAGTTGGTGCCTGCCGGCTTTGTGCAATTTTACCCAGTTTAATTACTTTAATTATTTTGCCTAATTATTACGGCCTTAATCATCTTAAATTAATTTTTTTGATTTTTTGTAATAAGGCCAGACACCCCTTTATGCATGACAACATTGTCGGTGTACTTTTTCGTTAGCCAGGTTTATAATTTAATTAATTGCTGGTATTTTATATCCCCTTTATATTGGTTTTAAAATAAATAAATAGTTTTTTGAATTATTTCAACAAGGTCAGACAACCCTTTGGGTGTTCCAATATGGTCGGTGTATTTTAACATTAGTCAAGTTTATAGTTTGATTAATTTCAGGTGTTACAGAGCCCCTTTTTATTGTAATTCAATTAAATTAATTGTTTGATTTGAAAATGAACTTGAATTGTTGGATCATTGGAACTTGTTTTTCTAAACTGTTTATTGATTTAAAAAGAGCATTATCTACTAATGTTGATAAGGTATATTGCCTTATTAAGTTTCCATGTTGTAATGTTAAATTTATAGCTTGTGATGCATGGGTGTATCTAGTTAGTTTTCAAGCTGCAATTTAATATGTTGATTATGTCATATCTAATACTGTGAAAACTTTAATTAAATTCAGGGTGGGGAAAGGAGGTGGGTACCAAATTAAGGTCCATGCTTAGACCCTCCGTTCCTGACTGGTTATCTCTATGTGCCAGGGGGTGGCGTCATTGGATTTACCAGACCGAGACTTCCCCAGGATTTCTAATATTTATGAGTGATACTGGTTCCAAAAGAGAACATCAGGATGGATCCATTGGAAATGTGGATAAGGTAGCCTCAGATGACACTCGACCCCTTTTTTCGATATCAGTATAGACTTAGGGTAAATCCATGACTCAAGTGATACTTGTTATTTCCAAAGATTTCCTTGGACGGGCTAGGTGGTATTGGATAAATTGATGGATGTTCTATAGAGATACCTTTGGGACGGGCTCAGACTCCAACTCTCAACTTGAACCTTAATAATGATTCACTTAAGGTATATATTATTTCTATTTGAGTCTCTTGAGAATTGAAATGTTCTCCTGATATGTTGAAGTGCACCTGGTTTACTTTCGACTTAGACCCCAAGATAAAGCACAAGCTTGGGGTATACCTCTTCCTTATTTTACCATGATTTCTGAGTTATATATATATACATGTACGTTAATTATGCTGACATGTACTCTTTTATACAATTATATTATGCTGAAGCAGGATATTAGGTATGAGTACCATTTGGAACCCAATCCGACTTATTTATTTCATTATACTTAAATTAATTATCTAAAATTGTTATGTAATGACACACTGCATTTTTATTGTTTCATGAAATAGAAAGGTTTATACCCCATGGGTGTCGACCTACTAAGATTTTATCTAACACCCTAATCTGGCATCATAGATACCCTAGTTTATTACATGCTCATAGTTATTTACAAGAGGAAGTGTGCTTCTTCCGATGCTTGATTGTTCTTTACTGCTTTGGATGGAGACTAGGGCAGAGGACCAGGCTTTTCTCGTGATGCAGTTGCTACTTTGTGTATTTTCTTTTAGTTGACTATGTGTTTGAGTTCTGTTTTCTATACTTCCAATTTAGACATACATCATGGCATGACTTCTTTTATGAGCTTCCTCACTTGATTATTATCATTCCATTGGATTATTTATATTGCTTATGCTGCAGTTTATTCATTCACATGATTCCAATATTTATTATTTGTTGTTGTTTACTTCCACTGTGATATTATCTATTACCTATAACGGAATAATCTCCCCTAAAAACAAAAAAGGGCCCTCACTTCTAGTCGGAAGCCTCTTGCATTTGGGGAGATGCGTTTGAGGTCATGTGACGCACCGGTCCGACCACCGTCTTAGAGGTGAGCCGGGCCATGACGTTACAACTATGAGATGTAATATGGCTATAATATCATGTAATAATGATAAATATATTATTATTTAATGATTCTATAATGTTTTTTTCATATTTAAAATATTTATTAATATATGACCTTTCAATCATTAAACACGTAGAAAACGAGTTCATTATGAACCCCATATCAAAAAGCAGTATTAATTTCTTTAACCTAATGAAAATGGGAAAAAGTAAATTAATAAGGGAAATTGTTATTCTAGATTCAATTATCTAGATATTATGAACATAAAATCACTAAATTATATTCAACACCATCTTTAAGAAAATAATACAAAACAAACAAAAAAATTATATAAAAACTGACCATTAAGAAAAAATATAAATTTTTGATAAATTTATTGTATATTTATAATATAAAAATAAAAAGTATATTATGTTTGTAATATTTTTTAGAGATTATTGAGTAAGGTAATAATGTTTATTATAGTGTATTTCAGGGTATGATCATGTAAGAGGTAATACAAGGTAATGGGTTCACCTCAAAATTTATTTCTTTTCAACACAGACTAGCTCCACATGTACATGGATCTAATAATACATGAGGCATTACCCTACATAAGAAAACAACATTAGAAGATAAGATGGTTTATCCCAAAACAACTCCAAGACACACACATATATATAAGAATGAAAAAACCATCCCACATTCATGTTTAAAACTAGATTGTTGTAAATAAAATAAAAACTCAAAAGTAAATTAAAAAAACATAGAAAAGGTGAAACACAACAATTTTCCAAAATTCCAAACTAGTAATTCTCAACATGGTCCATGTAGTTCTCTTTGAAACCTGAAAAAATATATATGTAGGGTGAGAATATGAGAATAATCAGTTAGAAAAAACAAATTATCTTGTAAAGTAGTGGGAGAAGCATACTATTGACCCTGTGAGAAAACAGTAGAGCCCAAGAACACCAATCAAGGAATATTAAGCATCCCAACCTCACTAAAGTATACTAACCAAATAATGCAAGTCAAGTAAGGTAATATAATAAGAACATCGATTTTTGGTAACCCCACACTACTTACTATTGGTTAACTACTCATACCTCAATGGAAAATATAAAGGTGCTTCCAAACTCTTCCATAAGCCCCATGTTATAACCCACCCGCAAAAACTTGGGCCTTAGAGCTAGTCTCGTAACCTAGGAAAATGAAGCTCACCACATCCCTCCAGTAGAAACCTAGGACATAACCATACCACATCCCACCCACAGACACATAGGCCACTACTATACCTCATCCTAAGGACAATTGGAAAATCACACCACATCTCTTCCCATAGACACCTAGGAAAGCACACCTCACCAGCAGACACCTGTGCCTCACAACCTCACCATAACCTTCCAAATGAGTCTTGAGCTACTAATTCCTAGAAGACAGAGTATGAAAGATCCAATAACTATCTATCCATCCACCCATCGGGATATTGGGAAAAGACACCCTCCCCCCATGAGATTGGTGGTGTTTGAAACATAGTTTGCAACTACAGTGGAGTGTGTATAGAAATCACAAGAGAAAAAAACAAGTAGGACACACACACACACACACACACACACACACACAGATATATATATATATCAGACACCCAACCCAACCTATGACTTATAAAAAAAGGCCAACCTATATCCACTTTTACTGCTACCTCTAAATACACAACCACACAACATTCCAAAACTCATTTTATAACCCCAACAAACACATTTAACTAATTATCATTATTTATTAATAAATCTATTTATTAATTCTCTCCCAACCCAAGAAACTATAAATAAAATAACATCACTAGCCACATAGCATAAACCACATAGAGGTAGAAGAACAAAATTTAAACATACCACTCCATATTTCATCTACACTTTATTCGCATGAAAACCACTACCATCATAATTATTCAACATAATTCCACCCAATACACCATCCCAACCAAAATAAAAACAGCCAAATCAATGTCACTCCCATCAACCCCCTTATTACAACCATCATAATCCCTAATGCACAAAACCCCATACCCAAAAACACAAACAAAAACAGAAACTAGTTACAGTCTCACTACACAACACTACTTATTCATTCCACAATCAAACAATATCTAAACCTAAGATACCATTACACCAACTGAACCACCCAACACATAGTTGTATCCTCAACAGCAGCACCACATAACTGTACAAGTAAAATCATTGAGATTTATCAAGGCTCCCATTCTTTAATTACACAGTTTAAATTTTGGGGTGATCATAGAACAAGTTCAATAATGGATAATACATTTATTTAACTGAATATAAATGGTTAATAAATTTACTATATATATATATAGTCATTAAAAAAAATAAAAGAAAAAATAATTCACAATTCATCATAGGTGAGCATATAAACACCAATGACCATGATTTTTAGTAGGTATATAGCCCATACCAATCACAATATCAAAAGATAAAAAAACAGAACACAAGTCACTTTTCCCCATCCTCACATGTTAATATTTAAACTTAATCAATTACCTTTAATTGATTGGAATTTTTACACATTAAAAAATGGACAGTTATATACCCACCCAACATGACACACAATTAAAGGTTGGACGAAGGGATCCCTACCTCAAAGAAAAGATGGCCAGTAATTCCTCCTTGACCCAAACCAAGGGTTACACTTACAATAGAAAAAATACTCCAGGGAAACGCAATATGAAGGAAAAACACAAATTCCAATCGATCATGGAAGAGAGGTTCTGGGGAATCTTGGTTGAAATGGCAAAAGGAAATGTACAGGTAAAAACGGGTCTCATCTTTAGAAATTCCAGATACTATATCAATAAATGAAATGGTTTCAAAATCCATTAAATCCTTATCATGATCAAGACCACACATTTTGACTATCTAAAAGCATCATGAGCATTATAAATTTAAATATATATTTTATATCATTTGAAATGACTTAAAAATCACTTAAATATGGGTTTAAACGCATTTTATGTCAAATAAAACATTAAAGGGGTGAAACAGGAAAAATTGGGAAAACTAGAAATTTGAAAAAATGTTGAAATGACTCACTGGTGGAAGACCTAATGTTAGATGAATCACCATTATATGACATACCATTGGATGATTCATGGTTGTAAGACTCACAATTGGTTGAGTAACCATTGGATGAGTCACCGTTGGAGGACTCACTATTGAAAAGTCACAATTGGACGATTAACAATTAGACGCGTCATTGTTGGACGAGTCACCATTGGATGAGTCACCGTCAGAAGTTAATTCTAGATACCTACCATTGAGAGTCACCATTGGTGACATGCCATTGTGAGTAATTGTTGGAAGTGTCACCATTTCTAATCACCACTGGACAAGTCACCTTTGGAAGTCACCATTGGTGACATACCGTCAACGACTCACTGTTTTGTGCTACCAATGGATGAATCACTACTGAGAGTCACCGTCATGACTCCCCTTCATGACCAAACATCACCTCCTATTGGTCCTAACTCACTATTAGTGACTTAAAATTCATGACTCACCATTGGAAAACTAGAAAACTGAAAAACTCTTGAAATGAAGTACCATGACCTGCATAACACCTAAAACACTAGATTTTCACAAAGTAATGGACCCAAGAGGTTTGATCCATTGCCTCAGATACCTATCAAAATATTATCACCCTCGACAATTTAAAACCAAACCTCAAATATAGAGGGGTATGAACAACCACACCATAATATACATCTCAAGGATACTTCAATACTTGAAACACTACTAAAATTTGGACACCCCATGGTCCAAAAATAAACCACCCTATGTTATTCTAAAGATAGAGTGAAACCTAAATATCCAAGAACACCCCCTCTAAAATCTAGTACCCCAACCGACTACAAGACACACAATAGATGCACCAAAATCCAAATTTTCTATATAATGGAATAAAATAATTTCTTCCTCCATGTCAAGATTGTATCTGATTTTGGTGGCACTAACTCGATCATAAGAGTTTGATCGCATCTCAACTAATGCATCTTGATTTGGAATTAGGTCCTACCTTATCCACATGTTCGGACTTCATCACAAATTATTGAAAAAAATAAACGAATCATCTCATAGAAAACAAGGTTCAAACATCACATTACTAGGATAATCATAACAAGTAGGACCTCAAAACAAATCTGGGTACTAGGCATGCATTTGTGATTCTTGTTACCAAGTACTCTCTGCTAGGCCACCATGACTCCCCAACACATGAACCAAAGGAATGGTCCACCCATGAAGCACCTACTCTAGACGATCCTAAATCTCTACTAGCTTCTCCATGAATGTCATAGAATCTTGAATATGTAAATCTCCCTAGTTGATGAGATGGAATTCATCATGAAGATATCAAAAAAGTTGGGAGATGTGGGAGACGTCGTGAATTCTATCTAACTATGATGGAAGTGCTGACTAGTATGTCACCTCACTAAACCTCCCTGACATCTCAAAGGGTCTGATGAACATGGGAGAAAGCTTGATCCCTCTACTGAACCTCCATTTCTCACATCGAGGGTAATCCTTTAAGAACACAAAGTCTGTAACCTAGAACTCAAAGGGCATCATCCTATAATCAGCATATGAATTATTCCAGACCTCTGCTGCCTTCATCCTCTAAAAAATGAGATGAAAAATCTCTATCATTTTGTACACCAACTCGAGACCAATAAGAGCTGTTTCCCCAACCTATGTTAAGTACAAAGGTGAATGACTTGGTCATCCATATAAATCTTCCAAATGAACCATTCTAATGGAAGAGTGATAACTATTTTAGTAATAAAACTTCACCAAAGGAATGTGTAGCACCAAAAATCAGCCAAAGTCCAAGATGCATGCCTGCAACATATCCTCCAACATTTGGATGGTATGCTCTGTTTGTCCATTTTTGTAAGGGTGGAAAGTAGTGATGAGGTGTAACAATGTGCGAAAAAAATACTGAATCCTCTCTAGACTCATTAGGTAAAGTGTGTATCCCAATTTTAGATAATGGATCTCAAAACTCCATGCTACCACACCACCTCATACACATAACTTCTGGAGAAGGAATCTACTGTGCCTGACTCCTTAATTTCTAAAAAGTGAGCCGATTTAGTTAGCTGATACACCACTACCCAGATTTCATCACAGCCTCCCTCAGCTCTAGGTAACCCTATGATAAAATCCATTGATATTTCTTCCCACATCCACTTATGGAAATATAATAGATACAAAAACCATTGGGAACACAATGCTCATCCTTACCCTACTGGAAGATTAGGCACCTTGCTGTAAACTTCGATTCTTTCCATATCATCCTGAGCCACAAAAAATGATCCCTAAAACCATGGTACATCTTGGAAACTATTGGGTGTATATCTAAATATGAGATGTGAAACTCATAGATAATTACCTCGTGCATTACCAGTAGAAAAAATAGCCTTTCATGGAACAACATCTGATTCTATCCATCCTCTGACCATCCCTAAATAACATAACCTTCATCAATGTAGTTACACATCACCTCTACCTTTGAGACCCCCCACTGAGACTCTTCCACATTCTACATTAGAAATGATTGCACTGCCACTACTTTCCCCACTCAAAATCCTAGTTTTTTCTGGTCAGTGTTGTCAAGAGAGATGTAACTAGAGAGAAATCAGGTACAAATATCCAGTAATTGCATACCATACCCAAAAAACATCAAAACACTATAACATTATTGGGTTTTGACCTTGAAACAAATTCCTCAACCTTTATCAGGTCCACTGTTATACCCTTATAAGACTCTAAATTTCAAATTATGTGTACCTATCATGTCAAAAGAATTCACTTGGAAAACTTTCCATATATCTGGTGGCATTGAAGAACCTGCAAGATAGTCCTAATGTATTTAGTTTTCTCCTCCTATGACTTCTAGTAGATCATGATGTCGTTAATGAATATGATGATGACACAGTCTAGGAAATCACAAAAAATGGAGTTCATGATCCCATTAACATGGCATGGGAAATCATAACACTGAACAACATGAACATGGAATTAAAGTACCCATACCTTCACCTAAAAGCAGTCATCTGGATATCACCATCCTTCACCCTCAATTAATGATATCCAGACTGCAGATCAATCTTAGAAAAACAAAATTTCTCCCCGCAGTTGGTTGAAATGATCGTCTATACTTGGGAGAGGGTAACTATTCTTGAACTTCACCTAATTCAACATCCAGAAGTCTATGCATTTCCGCATAACACCATCTTCCTTCTTAAAAAAAAAAGACTGGAGCACCCCATGGTGTCACACATTTGGCCTGACAAATCCCTTCCCTATCAGGTCATCAATATGAATCCACAGATCTCGTAACTCAAAAGGTGTCATTCGATAAGGATCCATCGAAATCGAACAAGAACCAGTTTGTAAGTCTGTACCAAACTCATTGTCATGTTGAGGGGGTAGAGTCAAAAAGAAATTGGTTTAAATATCTAATAACTCCCCAACCACTATGAGAACCTCCCCCATCTCAGCATCCACTGATCCCACTAATTTCTTGATCAAAAAAGAAAGAAGTGGCTCCACACACCGACTGCCCATCTAAAAAATCTGCTCACCAACAAAAGCCACACACTGGACACCCATGTCAAAAAACATGTGACTCTTCAAGAGGAAGTTGATAATAACATGCATAGAATAAAGACAATCTATTCTAATGATGAGATCATATAGCTGTATCTATAAAACGAAATAATCCCCACAGGACTAATGCAATCCTATCATCATTGTACATCTATGAAATACATCAAACACGTTGGTCTGAAATAAGATAAGTGTAATCAATAGAAGAGTAATGAGAATACTATATAAATATAATCCTATATCATGGGATATACAATGAGAAAAAAAGGAGTGAAAATCTTCTTATTCAAACAAAGAACAAGCAAGAGTACTAAAAAACTCATCGTAGCTCGAATGATCTCTAGACCTGCTGGAACTAATACAGCTACAACATGAAACAAACCATTAATATCTCTTATACCCCTAGTTTGATGACCACCTCCTCAACCAAATATATGTATAGGAACTTAAGGAACAACCTGAGTTTGGCCTCCACCTACCCCATCTTCCCTCGGTGGAGCAGGAGCCTCCTTTCCCAACTGCTGAAATAGCTTGACCGACAACTGCTACTGAGGAATGTACTAAACCTACCCACCTTTACCATACTATTATAAAATGACCATTTATAACTGAATCTAAATATTTCGATGGTATCCACAAGAGAAACACCTTGGTACCAAGTTCGTAGGAAAAGAACAAGGACTTGAAGGATGAAATAGGAACTGCTGAGGTCTACTCCATGCTATCTATGACCCCGAAGTTCGTTGTGCCTGAGATCTACTTCTAGTTGCCTTTCACTTTGATGAACTATTTTTTCTCCCCTCTAGTGGTAAAACTCCTGATGAGTGAATCCTCCCAACTATATCTGCCTTCTTCTAGACCTCCATGTACATTGACAAGGTGATAGGAGTAACCATGTACTAGAGAGAAGGATGGAGCACCTCCTACAGATCTCTTGCGCGAGACTCCTCATCCGAAAATATATCTAGAGAAAAAAGATGACGATCCTTGAATTTGATACCTAGCTCCTATACCGGAAAACTCCCATTCTAGAGGGAGAGTAACTTGTTCCTCTTCTCAGCCTTCATGGTTGAAGAAATGAATTATGTGATGAACTCCTTATCAAAATAAACCTATAGATTGGAAGCCTCTTTCCTCTCCCCCAAGTGCAGAGTCCACCACTGAAGTGAAGATCCCCTCATTTGGATCACTACTAAGGGAACACAATACCCCGTCAGAGCCCAAATCAAGGTGAAGGTGATCACAAGATCCTTGAGAAATCTCTCAGTATCCATATCCAAAATGCTTCTCTCATACTTTCCTAGTGTCTTCTATTGGAATGAAGGTAGAGTATTATTCCACTGATCATCATCCCCCACTAGATCAACCCTCAATCAATCAACTAGATCGACCTATTGTGTCTCAAATATCTGAGCCACATGGGGATGATGACTAGGTTCCATAGCTGAAAGAAGGTAAACAAGGAACTCCTAATCCTCCATAGTATGGAATTTTATTTAAGATTAATTTTAAATCATTAAGTATTTTTATTTTCCCAAAACACAAAATTCAAATTGGAACACAAGTCATTATGATGAATGTACCTTTACTACGATCTCTACCCTTCAAATGTCGTAGCCTCACTTTGTCATTTGAAAGCCTCAAATTCCTTTCATCGGATCATGGGGGGCCCTAAAATCCCATGTCCTAGAAAGTCTTCCCTAGCCTATGTCACACACCAAGATCGTCTAATACTGTTTCCCTAACAACCCATGAAATCCTCACTATTCATAAATCCAAACTCTATCCTATATATCAATATTCAGTGTCTAATACCATTCGGTCATGACCTCCTCTTTACAATTATGACCCTCATGAGTTTTTAATAAAGGAAGAGAGATAATGACCCCCTGATTCCCCCCTCAAGTAGGCCCTAGGGTGGAAACTAGCACCAATGGTATAAGGATCTCAAAATATGTGAGGCATTACCCTTTATAAGAAAATATGATCATGATATAAAATGGTTCATCCCAAAACAACCACAATATATATATATATATATATATAAACCATAAACTATCCAACATTCATGTTTAAAATAATACTGTCACAAATAAAATAAAAACTCCAAGTAAATACCAAAAACAAAGATAAGTAGTAACACGACAACTATCCCAATGTTCGAGCTAGTAATGCCCAACAAGGTCCACGTAGTCCTCATAGAAACCTAAAAACTGTTTTATATACATTGGGTGATAATATGAGTATACTTAATGTAAAAAACCAAATTCTATCATTGACACGTGGGAGAATTATGCTAATGACCCTGTGAGAAAACAACTTTAACAAAAAACACCTAACAAGGAATACTATCCATACCAACCTCACCGAGGAATACTCACTAAATAATACAAGTCACATAATGTAATATAATAAGAAAATAAATGTTTGGGTACCCCACACCACTTCCCACTTTTTAAATGCTCATACCCTAAAGAAAAATGTCTGGGCGCTTCCACACTCTTCCACAGGACCCATATCACAACACACCTGCACACACATGGGCCTCAGAGTTTGTCCCACAAGCTGGTAAAAAGAATCTCAACACATCCCACCTGCACACAATTGGTCCACAATCATACCACATCCCACCTATATAAATCTGGGCCTCAACTACAACTCACCCCTTAGACACCATGGAAATCACACCACATCTTATCCCATAGACACGAGGGAAACAACATCTCTCCCGTAGACACCTGGGCCTCACAACGAAACCACAACCTGTCCAAAGAGTCTTGGGGTACAAATGTATTGAATATGGAGAAGGTAAGATCAAATAACCATCCATCCGTCCTCCAACTGAGATATTGGTAAAGGACACCCCCCCATGAAAATTTGGGGTGTTCGACACATAGTTCTCAAATAGGGTTGGGTGGATATAGAAATACATGAGAAAAATAAAAGTAGTAAATATATTGATATCAAACACTCAGCCCAACCTAGGGATACCAAACAAAAGACCAACCCATTTCCACCTTTACAACTACTTTTAAATGCACAAACAAACAGTATTACAAACCTCATTTGATAACCCCATCCAACTCATTTAACCAATTATCATTCTTTATTAATAAATACATTAATTAAATCCATCCCTACTTGAAAAACTATCAAGAGAAACACATCACAAGACACACAACATAAACCACAAAGATGGATATGAACAAAGCTAAAACAATACACTCCATATCTCATCTCCACTTTATACCTATGACAACCACTTTCATCATCATTATTAAAAGTAATTCTTCCAAATACACCATATAAACCCCAAAAAACAACCAAAAACTCAAAGTCAATCATGTGAATTACCCTTATCTAAACCATCATTATCCCTACTAGACAAACACACCACACCTACAAGCACAAAGAAAACACAAACCGGTAATAGTCCCACTTCAAAACTTTTCTTATCAATTCCACAATAAAATAGTCTCTCAACATGAGATTCCATTACATCGCCTGAAACAGATCACATAAAACCAAATCCTTAGAAACAACACCCTAAAACCGTAAAATAAAAAACATCCACATTTAACATAGTTCCCATCCTTTAATTCCTCTTTAAACCTAGTGGTGATCATAGAACATATTCGATCTTAGGGAATCCATTAATTTAACTGAATATACATGGTTAATCAATTGAATACAAACATATATATATATAGTCATTAAAAAAAGAATATCAACAAGAGTTCACAAGTAATCACATGAAAACACACAAATACCACCAATGACCATGACTTTCAATAGGCATATAGCCCATACAAATCACAATACCAACAGATGAAAAAGCAGAACATAAGTAACTCTTCCCCAAACCCACATGTTAATATTTAAACTGATTCGATTAACTTTACTCAATTGGAATTCTACAATCATCACAAAATGAAAACCACACACACACCCCACATGATACATAATTTAATGTGGGATTTAGGGATATATACCTCAAATATCAGGTGATCTACAATTCCTCCTTGCATCTAAAAATAGGGGTGAAAATACTAACGGAAAAAGCCTCCAGGGAAACATGATACAGAGGCCATAATATAACATATGATCTCTTGATGAAGAATGGTATTAGGGAATCTCGGTAGCATGGGTAAAAGGAAACATACAAGGAATAAAGAGTCTTTACTTTAGAAAGGCTAGATCTTATATCTAGGAATAAAACAGTTTCAAAAGACATTAATGCCATATCACAATCAAGACTAAACCTTTTGACCATCTAATAGCTTCTTGAGAATTGGGAATTTGAATATTTATTTTATATCCATTTAAATGGATTCAAAATCAAATAAATATGATTCTAAACTTATTTTATGGAGAAATTGGAAAAATAAAAATTTCAGAAAATGTGGAAATTACTAACTAGTGAATGAACTACCATTGGACGACTCTCCATTTAGTGACCTAACATTGGATGAATAACCATTGTATGAGTTACCATTGGATGAATCACTTTTGTTCAATTCACCATTGGTTGAGTCACTGTGGGATGATTCACCATTGGATGAGTCACCATCGTGAGTCAGTGCTAGTGACCTACTTTTGCAAGTCACTGGAGGAGTCCTACAGTTGTGTATGAATGCTGGATGAGTCACTATTTCTAGTCACCCCTAGATGAGTCATCATCACATGTAACTAATGGATAACTACCATCAACGACTCAGTAACGCGACTCACCGTCATGGATCACCATTATGAGATACTGATGGGTGACTCACCATTACGTGTCACTTTCACGACTCACCGTCATGACCTACCATTACAACTCACCCTCATGACCTACCATTGCCACCTACTTTTCTCGACTCACCATCAATGACCTACCATTATTGAATCATAATTGGAAAACTAAAAAACTAGAAAAACTCTTGAAATGAGCTACTTTGACCAATAGAACACCTCAAACAAAGATTTTTATTAAGGAATGGACCAAGAAGGTCTGATAAATTACATAACGTTTCTTAAACATATTGGGTTTTTCATAACTAATATCTTTTTTAAGGTTTATAATCACTCCAATGCAACTATTATAAATTAATATTGATCTACTCTTACCTAGTATGATGTTATGTTGTATTGGAACCTCATATTATGGGGAAATATTATATCACACCAAATTAATTTTCCTTGATGAATTTATTATCTTGTAACAATGAAATTTAGGTAAGAGCATTAAACATTCATTTTAATAGATTTTTCAACAATATACAGCTTTTTAATTACATCTAATGTTCTTATTTCCATATAGGAAACTAAAATTATTTTTATCACCAATGATCCTTATATTCTATATATTTATTAAAAATATTTTTGTGATCCATCTAATGATTTGGGTTTTTAATAAATTAATATTAAATACATTTAAATGGTTTCTCTTTAATAGGATTTTATATACATCCCTTAAACTATATATCTCTCTTTGATAATATTTATTCAATTTAGAAGATCTATTATTATGGTTTGATTTTTAAAAATTAAATGTTATATGTTGATTTGACATTATATATTTGAAAAAAAAAACATTTTAATTAATCCCATTTAATGAATCAAATTTTTAAAGAAAAATGCGTTCCAAAATTTTTCACATCATCATTTCAAAATATGGATGAAACTTTGATGGTTTCATTATTTAATATTCATTTTAAAAGTAATTTTTTCAACTGTTTCAATTAACCTATTCAAAACATATTTTTTAATGTGAGTTATAACACTCAATTTTATGATAATGGTACAAACATTTCATAAAATATATTTACTGGTTTCCTATTTCATTTTGGAATTATAATTAAAATTATTATTTCCTTTGATGTCATTTTTCATTAACCACCAACTAAATATTCTAATGAAATACACTTAATCAAGGACTAAATATTGGTTATATACTATTTAAATTATTTACATCAATTGTTGTGATTCCATTTCAAGATGTTGTGAAACACATTTTTCTTTCGACAAGATCCTTATATTATGTTTAATGATTTTTATTGGATATATTATGTACGGATTTTGATGGGTGGTGTCCTCCATAACCCTCCTATAATTTTTTTATGTATAAGTATAATGAGTTAAAAAGTTTATATGGGGGTTTTATCGCAATCAAAATGGATCATAAGAGTATTTATCCAAAGCCAAAGGGTACATTAGACGATTTACCAAAAGAAAAAGGCTACATGGGGGGATTTAACCCAATATTAATGGTACACGTAGTGGTATATCCCTATACATAGTGTATACAGGACGATTTTTCACAAGATGAAGTGTATACAAGATTATTTATCCCAAAGAAAATAGTGCACAAGTGGATCTAACCAAAGAAAAAAATGGTATATGGGAGGCTTTATTCTATGTTCAAGGGGTCATATGAGGATTATCCCAAGACAATGATTATAGAAATGTGATTATACCAATCCTACTTTGTGTTAAATGTCTTAGTGGGTATCCTAGACATATGATTTCAATGATTATGTTGGATCCATTGTTTAATGATTTCACCATATCATGATTACAATACAAACTATGTTATGCACTCATGGATTTGTATTATTCACTAATGTTTCCCCAATATTTAAATTCATGGGCTGGGTTATTCCCAGCCTTATGAAATGTGTCATGAATTTTGTTCTATTATTTTACGTGAATGATTTTTTATATGTGTATTCATTATACCAATATGCTCACCCTATTATCACATAAGATTTTTGTTTTACATTGTTTATGTTTTCACTTATTGATCAGATGATATCACCCCATACAAATGTTTTCATCCCATAGGTTCAAAAGACAAAATTATCTTATGATAAGTATATATGGTATATAATGTTTTTTGATTATAGAAAATGATCATAATTTATATAAAAAACTTTTCCCATGTAACTATTACACATAGACACTAAACCATATATTCATGGGGATTTAAATTTTTATTATATGTATTGTTTATATTAATGAAATGACGTCAAATAATTATATGTTTATCATTGTTCATTAGTATTGATACATAGATAAATTGACATGTTTGGGATCCTCAGTCATGTTAGGGCTGCAACCTATCTCTTATAAATTTCTCCAAACCTCTCCCATATACTTGAAAAGTATCATGTATCACTTTTGAGGATGTACTTGAAAAACCCTTTACATTTATTAAACTTAGATATGAAGCAGTTGGAATATGATCTCCCAAATATACAATTAAAAATTGATATTCTAGACTAATTTGTAAATGTGATGTGGAACAAGGCATCCCATGTAGTCAATGTTTTGTACCATAAATAAAATTATGACCAAGATAAGTGGGAAAGTGAGTATATAATAAGACAAAATTACCCTTCATATTTTTTTCATGTTGGATAAATTCAGGGGAGAAATAAATTTTAAGGGAGTATATTGAAATGATATATGATTATATTAACTATTTATCATTAAATAAATATTGTGTTTGCTCACATCATTAATATGAAGAATAGGTCCAATAATAACCATGAAATATTCAAAAAATTTAATTATTAACTATAAATGTTATAGCATAACTGTTGAATTAGTAGGAATAAATAGTGATTACCAAATTTTAAAATATATGAAAAATGAGGAATGGTGGCATATTGAAATATGATTTCCCATTATCAAGCTCACATGTTTGACCTTGGATAGATGGTATAAGTTTACTGAATTTTCCTTGACCATGCTAATTCTGATATTTAATAAGTACAACTTGATAGAAATAATCTATGAGAGAAGTTTGGACTCATTTAAATCATTATAAGAACAATTTTTAATGAATCGCAATAGGAAACTACTGATACCAAATATCATTCCGTTAGATCATATTTATAGGTCATAAGAGATTTTATATGTAGGATTTAGAATGATGTAAGCATGAAATTACAGAAAAAATTGGGATTTTTTGAAATTATTATTTTTAAAAATATTTATTATTAAGAAATTACTTTTAAAATATCATTACTAAAATATGTTTCCTAATGTTATGTTTCTTTTCTATCACTCATATAATTTTAATTTAAAAAAAACATTATTTGTTATTCAATATATCAATATTTTCAATGGGTTTTTATGTTTTTTCCAAAATTATTGTTTTATAGGTGAATAATGAATGATTATATATTTACAAACACTGTAAATTTTGTGACATCATCATGAAATATTAATTATTCAAATTATACAAATCAATTTACTAAAAATTATTTTAAGAAGTGTAAAAAATAATTTAAAAATATTATGTTTAATTTAGATGATTGTGCATTAATTTTTAGAACCTAATTTCTATTTTATTCTAATATAATTAATATAATGGTCATTTACTTTTAATTATATATTCACACTATAGGAATTGGTTTTGGATTTATTTTAAAGGATAAAAAATATTTTTTTTTAATAACAAACAAAATTTATTTCCTGAATATTTGTAACCTATATATTTGTAATCAGAAACACATTTTTATGATTAACAGTATATTAATGTAATTTTTTTACAATGCATTTTCAATTAATTAATTAATTAATTTTTTTCACTTTCAAAAATTCAATCTTTTAATATTAATTTCATATTTTAATTCCATTTTCAAATTATGTTAAATTCTCTATTTAATTATTATTATTAAAAATAAATTATATAAAATATTTTTTATCTTTGTAAATACTAAAAATTGAGAATGATTAAATGAATTACTAAAGTTATTATATTTATAAATAATATACTAAAATTATTTGTTTATAGTATTATAAAAAGAACATAATTTTATCTTCCATTATTTCCAAATTTTGATCAATTTGAATTTCATATGACACTGCTTTAAATATTAATAATTTACTTTTAATAATATACCACTCCCTTTACCTATAAATTTATATATCCCTCATTTTATAAATGAAACTCTTAAAATTAATTACACCCTTTAATTTTCTTCGTTTACACAAATCTCATGAGAATATGGTCTATAGAGATTGAAAAAATATCATAATAATCTAATGGGCTTCTAAAAAATGACTAAATTATTTTATATATGTACTTTTCCTAATATTTTCAGTTTTTTTGTTTTATTCATGTACCTCTTCCTAATTCAAATTTTTTCACTATGTTATCATATTTTTAAAATAATTATTCTTATCTAAATGTAATATTACCATTATTAAATAGCTTCTTCGTAATCACCAATTCATTATAACACACTCCTGTTTGGGTTAGTTTTACCACCAATGTGAATGATGTAATAATCATTATATTAGGAATTAATATGAAATATTATATATTGGTATCATTATATCCTAATGATGAGTTTTCAATGTTTTCTTATTTCAAAAATGGTGATACTATAATACAATAATTCTATAATCAAACATATCCAAATAATTTCAGCATAACCTCGTTTTGGTTAGTTTAATATCCTATATGGACAATGATACACATTTTTATAGTATATGATCATGGATGAATAATATATATTAATTTATATTATTAATTTAAAAATATGTTTTCCCTTGAGTGGTAACATTAATATTTAATATCAATATCAACAAACACCTATTCTTACCCCAAATTTCACTCAAGAAAACAAGTTTTCTATTTTTTAAATATGAATCATACGTCAAATATGATGGTAATGATAAGGCCACATCCTAAAAAATTATTTAACATATATTTACCATACCTTTAAAATTATGGACACGAAAATAGAAAAATGGATTTATAACCATAACCATTATAGCAATAAATAACAGAATGGATAAATTAAATAATTACAGATAATTAATATTAACTATAAATAAGTAAAAATAAAAAAAACTAAAATACTATTAAAAATATTAATAAATATAAAGATGGTTCTAGAATATTTGATCAATGAGTCATAGGTAATTATACAAGAAGATAACTTTTCCCTAACCTTGTAGTAATCTATAGTGAATTATTTTCAAGACATAAAATATTTTATGGAGTTATAATTATTCATCTTAGAAGGTGGTTTCACAATATTATTTTTATTTATACTAGTATTAGATTATATATCCTTTCTTATTATTAATGTGGAATTATTATTTTATAATAAAATATACATTGTTTAATGATTTTTTTTCTTCATAAATGTTTTTTATGTCAAAAGTAATTCCCATAATCTTCCGATTAGATATTTTTATTCATAATATATATTGACTATTCATGGAAATTCTATTCCTTCTTATTTGGAAATCCTAATATTATTTAATTATAGTTTTCGTTAAATGTTTTATTTGCTTCATTTTAATTTAATTATTTATCAATATTTTTACAATATGAGTTTCAGTATAAATATTTTTATTATTTAAATTTTTTTGTTTCCTTTCATGATTTTTATTTTAATTATACTATACATTTCCTTTGGAAAATATTTATTAAATATTAAAGGATACAATGTTGTTATTTCAAATAGAATGGTATAAATTTTTTTCTTGCTATTCTCTTTAATATTTTTTAAAGGTCACTTGTCACATATCTTTTCTAAAAAAGGATAAAAATGTTCTATAAAATCTATTTTCATGACATTGATTTATTTCTACATTTTATATCTAACACATATATCTCCAATAAATACATATATTTTTAATCACCATTTAAATTCCATTCAGAAATATACCATTTAGGGAATCAAATTTGTGGTATAGGGGAATTGAATTTTAGAATGGAGTTAGGCGATACATCTCAGAAATGATATGTAACCTATTTAATTTCCATGGGTATTCTTGACATGATTGTTGATTCAAATCACATAAAATACATATATTTAGATACCAAGGTGTGGGGTCCCATATAGTCTTTTAATGTATTTATAATTATCTTATATCTCTTTTAATAATTATTTTCACAAGGAAATTTTGTTTCCTCACAACATAATCAATGTATGTCTTGTTTTTTCACAATATGATGCATTTAAATTTGGTTTTTAACATCTTATTATATGAATTAAATTTCAAATTTATATAATTTATTTATTTACTTATGATTAATTATTCCTATAATTATTTATTACACTAATATTATAAAAAAATCCATAATTATTTATCATATTAATATCATTATATCATTGGGATAATGTTTATCACCTAACATTCTTATACCATGGAACATATTGGTTCAATTGATATCACTTGTTCTTCTAATATGGATTATGGTAAAAAAAATACTATTTCTATATATTCTTTTAATTAATAATTTCACCAATGATCATGTTTTCATATGTTTATAATCCTACCATTGATAGCATGTTAATAATTTTTATTTGACTATGAATTTGGTCAGCACCCTTTCCAAATTATGAGAGGCCCGAGAGGCAAAAACAGATTTGGTGACATTTCATTTGGTAGATGTTGATGTGTTATACTAATATTGAAACTATGTGACATATTTTATATTTATTTGAGATAATTAATTTTATTTAGACCCAAACAATCCATAGATCTAATAATATATTAAATAATGTGTATGAAAGAACATGTTGGGGTCAGTCTATGATAATGCAATCTAAGTAAGTGATGGTTGGAAAAAGCACCACTAAAGTGGTTTGTTCCCACAAGGATTTTTGGGTAATTTTAACATGAAACCCATGAAATAATGAAATATTTAATCACCACACATGGTATAATTAATGAATTTCATTTATAGCTCATGATTAAAAAATTTATCTTCCACTTTATTAATCATGAACTTGTGATTTTAGCGACCCGAACAGAGTAAACCTAGATGCGACTAAGGGTACCATTACAATGGAATAATATTCAAGTAAATGAATAATTAATTAATGATTAGTTAAGTAGTATTGGTAAACTACATATATATATATGAGTCTTATATTACATTTTAATAAACAAAATTAAACTGTACTTTGTTTTGAGAATACATTTATTTCATCTAGTGTATCTCTAAATATCAGTCACAATAAAATTCATGGAATCATGGGGAATGAAAAAAAATGGTTCTGATAAAATTATAAGTAATGATTATTTATAAAAGATGAAATGATGGATCATTGAGAATAATAAATATGGATTAGTAAATAACGTAACACACATTACAGGAAAAATATTAACAGGGAAGGATGTGAAAAACTACATGTCAAGTTAAATAACTAGAAAAAATTAAATTAAATTAAATAATTGTGAATGAAATAAATCTATTTATTTTATCATAGTTAAGACATCATATATTATAAAAATTGAATCAGAATTAAATTAATTATTAATTTACGGATATCATGTTTCCCCGGAACATTATAACATCATAGTTAACCTCTTACATCAATATATGTTTAGAAAATATTTGGTAAAAATCCCTTCTCAAAGGATAGAAAATTTATTCATCCCATGATACTACCAATTCATTGAAGAGATTTCATTAAATAATCCCCCAATCATGTATTAAATGTCTAAAGCCTTCCACAAATATCGAATAACCAATTTAATTCATGAATAATGTCACATATCAAATATCCATATTGAGTAAATGATACATATTTATCCATAATTACCTATTTAATCAAATAATATTCAATGTATACACTGTAATTAAAATTCTATATGGTTTAGGAATCAATGATATCCATGATAAAATACATGGATATTTAAAGGACATTTAATGTTCAATGCTAATCGGAATGTGAATAATTCAAGGGGAAATTAATGAATAAAATAATTATTAAAGTAAGTTAATATAAATAATATCCATGTTTAAAATAATTAAAATCCATAAAAAATGATAATTAGGGTGTCAAAAAAACATATACCCATTTGTGTAAGAAATATGGGTTTTCGTAGTAGATGAAATAAAAAATATCTTTAAAAACATTCTTGAGGAAAATATCCTATTTGTTTTGAAAAAAACATTCCCAATAAATTTTCTTTTGAAATTTATTTTAAAATATTTTTATATAAAATATTTTTTAAAACTTTTAAAGGATTATTCAAATTAATTAAATTGGGTAATTTTGTTCAAGTCATAGGAGATAAAAAATCATTTTTCAAGTCAAAATGTTTAGAAAATTTCATTATTCAAAAATAGAAACGAAGATTCCATTGAAAAAATATTATAAAAGATAAAAGGTGTAAAATTATATTTAATAAATCATTTTGAAAATGATAACAAATTCTTATAAAAATCGTTTACCAAACATTTCTTATTTTGAAGACATATTTCATACTAAAGAGCGTAATGTATTCAGGTTAAAAAAAAGATTTTTTTTAAAACATTTTCATTAGAAAATAGTGTAAAAAGGCAATAAAATCTAAAAAATAACATGAATAACCATATTAGAAGAAAAATAATTGTTTTTAGCAATGGTAAAATAATTTAATTTAATGAAAATACAAGAATAATCAATCTCGATTAAAATGTGATTGTGGTATATACTTGTAAATTTATCATAATGATGAAGTGAGATTTAATGGATGAATCAATTATCTGTATAAAATATACATCCAAATAAAGGAATTAGAAATAAATAAGTATAATGTATATGTAATTATGCACATAATCATAGAATATTAATGACAATGAGGAAAAAATACAACCAAATGAAAAACAATTGCGTTATGAAATTTCCTTACAACATTCTATCTTTAATTTAAAATCACCTGAGATGACATAATATACATTGAAACTAAAAATACCCATATAGATTAATTTCTTATGAAATTAAATATAAAAGGGGAATTGTATACAACAAATAAATAAAATTTGTTGTATATCATTACAAAATACTTCAATGAAATAAATTTTATTAAAAATCCATTACCTTACACAAATAATTAATATTCTCTATTTAAACACCTAATTAATGGTTTTAATAATGTTATTAACATATAAATAAACCATAATCATATTTATAACATGATATATTGTACTCAAAAAATATCTTATTAATCGTTTATTAATAATTTTTTTTATTATCACTATTTCAGGTTTTAATTTCCTAGTATTTGAGTATGTTTTGACTTGTTTATTTTTATTCATATTATGTGAATCGTGAAATAATTTTATATATACTGTAAAACATGACTTAAAAATTATATATGAATTTATTTTAATACATAATATTTATTGAAAAGAGTTGAATTTCACTGTTCATTAAGACGGTAGGCCATACACACACATGAATGATGCTTCCATTTTCTAGTAATTTTAAAAGAAATCAAATAAAATTATATAGATGTATATTATAATTATAGTATCATTTGTATTTCATATATATTACATATGTTTATTAAATGAATTATTAATACATTCCTTGTGAAATGTGAACGAATCACATGACTTGAAGATATGGTAGTCCACATGTCCAGAACACTATTATTGTATTACACAAAAATGGGTAGCATGAAGTTATTTTTCATATAATAATTCCAGAAGCATTTAGAAATTATAAATATCATATATATGATATATAAATTTTAATTCATTCATTATTTACAACCTTGAAATATGGAAATGTAATAACAAATAATATCGATTCACAAGGTGGTAGTTTTTCGTACACACAATCTATGATTACATATACCATTGGATTGAAGTTTATGATGTTTAAGATCCAAAACTTAACATAAAAATATATAAGTATATTTAAGATAAATATTTTATTATATAAATAGTTTATAAGAATAATTGAAGGGGTGGATAGAGAAACAAAATAAAGTTCTTGTGGAAGAATATTACCTCTTCTTCAGGTAACTCATTATGGTTTTTACAAAAATGCATATGTGGTTTTCTTTATATCTAAAACTGGATTCTAGGATTATGTTACAAGTGTTGGGAAGATATCTGGGCAGTTTTATGATGAGAAAAAAATGACTTTCTAGGTGTGAATAAGTGAGGGTAGTGAGGGTATTTTTATAGTGGTATATGTGTGAAATTATTTTAATTACTAAAAGGTAAACACTATTGATAGGTCTACCTTACATCATGTGCCTCCAATAATAGGCCATTTTATTTACAAAATAGGATATACAATTGAATTGTGGTCATAAAATGGGGTTTGGATAGGTGTCTTGGATATTTTTCTCCATAACATTATAATTTATTTAATTGGTAAGCATAATATTACGTTAATCATTTGATTAAATTTTAATTGACAACACCGATCATTTTAGAAAAAAATAATTTGAAATTAGAATAAATTATTGTTATTATTATTCAAAATATGAAATCTATTTTCCTAATTTCAATTCATAGAAGTAGAAATTTTTTACTTAAACCTAATCCTCTTGACGGGATCTGAAAATGGGGGTTTAAATTCAAAATAAAAATGATCTCAATGAAACACATAATATTAATAGGTTTATAATTGATCTAATTTTTCATTAGAACCAATTTAAATTATAATTTATCTTTTTAAACTATTAAGATAAAAAGTTTTTTTTGAATTATATTCTATATTTTTCATTATTTATCAAAAAATGATACTTCTCAAAAAAATACCAGAAATTAACATTAAATTAATATTTAAATTCAAATTTAAAAGCATAAGTCTATTTATTAAAATAATAATTAAGAAATTTCTATTTTTTTAAATATATGACCCATTAAATGGTGGAAAAAATACGTTTAGAAAATACATATTTTTCTTCTTAAAATTGTATTTGATTTTATATTATGCCTATAAAATATAATAGATGAATGTAAAAAATATGAAATTTTATTAATATCCTCAAATAATATAATATAATGTAATTTATTTAGAAAATGCACCTTTTGTGGAAAAAAATTGTTTTTAAAATATACAATCAATTAATATTAATTTTTTTTTTATTTCAAATTTATTAACAACCAATAGATTTTTTTTGAAACATATATTCTTATATGATAGTTAATCCTATTCATAAACACCAATTTAATGTATAATATAGATTATAAATTTTTAATAATAATATTAATAGTATTCGGTAAAACTTTATTTTTCATGTAATGTAAGCAATTGAATAAAGTCATTGTTGCGTGTAACATAAGATAACTATGTGATGTGAACATTGCAAGATATATCATTGAATTAATTTATTTAAAATAGTAAATAAATTTTAACACTATGTGATGTTATATTACCTTATACACTTGGTGTTTCATGTCATACATTCTTTTTAAGAAAAATGTTATTCTTTTAGAATTTTGAGGTGTTACATTCTCCCCACCTTAAATAAATTAAATCCTCACAATTTAAAAATGTCATTTTTAATACAAGATTTAATATTTGAACATTGCATTATTGGAAAAACCACATCGTAAAAGGGTTAATAAAATATTAAATTTATATGATAAATATGGAAGTACATAATTCATTTCGAATAACCCATTACTATGATTCTATAGAGGAGACCATCAATGGAAAGTGAATAAATCGACATCGAGGAAAATTCTAAATATTAATAGAGAGTGCTTGAGTTCAGTTATCACAAACAAGTAAATAACCAATTGAATGTTTAAGGGATCAAAACCTTAAATCTAATAAGTATAAAAAGGATATTGATATCATTATAAATGATTGTAATCAGACATAATTTTATTTCAAAATAATATTTACCAAATTTGAAGAATTATTTTACTATATAAGAATATAAGGATATATAATTTATATATATATATATATATATATTTACTTCATAAAGAGAATTTATTCATTTGGTTGTGCTTTATTCAATTTCAAATTCATTTCATATTCTAAGAAAAAAATTGGTGGTCTGAGTATAGTACTATAGATGGGGGTTAATTGAGTATCTATTAAAAATTTCTTTTAAAAAGTATTCTTAAAAGGGTTCCCCGATAAAGTTATATATTTCCCAGTTAATCAAGGTTATACTGTTATAAATGTTTGACTGTTTAAGTAACTTATTAGAAGATTGATTAATTATTAGTAATCTTATTATTGGTTATTAACATTAATTTTTAATATATTCTTATAAGGCAATACAACTATAAATTATTTCCAAGATTAACTATCAAAGTAAATTTAGTGAATTCTGAAATACACAGTAAAATAGAGACAACTAAAATAGACAACACAACAGATATAAAAAATTAGTTTAGTCTAAAGCTGAGACCTAATCCACTCCACTTGGTGATCACCTACCACTAAGCAAGGATCAAGGTTAACAACAACACACAAGATTTTACAGGTCACATGAGTTCTTCTATAGTTTTCATGGGTAAAAACTAACAAGTCACACATGGAATTCATCCACACTTATCTGTGGGAATACACAGGTGTAAAAAGATGTAAGAGAAAGGATACCATGTATCCTTCAGTTTGATTCCAAAGACATTGCATGTTTAATAAAGACACACACACTACTCTAAAGAAAAGAGAAATAATACAAAACCCAGAAAACATGATGATATATGGCTATAAGTACTCTGAGTGTTAGTCTATGCATCTATGGACTCCTAAGATGAAACAAATATTGAAATTGAGTCCTCTCATGGAAAATAGAGTAACGTAATTCAGCTAGATATGGCTCGTGTTCTTTATAGTATTGACAATGTGAAAATGTGCTTGATGATTCTAATCTATGGTTTCCATGTTGTTGATTCAGGAATGCTTCGTGTGTTCTTCAGGAATGTTGAGTTGCATGTGTCACTTCTTGTTTTCAGTAATGCTCGTGTGTACTTTGTTATTGCGCTCTTGCTTCACTTTATCCTATTTTGGGCCTTACTTTTATTTTATTCTAGGAGTGCATGTGTTGGAGCCAACATGAGGCATGTATTCTGGACCTCGTACCTCATAGTATCAGATGATATTTCTACAAAGAAACATTAATTATGTTAGTGAATTTAAAATCATCAAATATGAATGTTAGAAATTAAATAAAAAAATGACAAAACAAATTTAGAAATGGTTTCATAGTTTGTCTATAAATGGTGTCTCCAGGAAACAATGTATCCTTTAAACAATTCCTTTTTCTTTGTCTTTGAGCGGTGAGACAACTACGATGGAATATTAATATAGAGATTAGGAATCAATTGAACATATGCGGTGTTATGATCACGGTGTCTGGTCACAGTGTTTGGATGGTCAGAGTGGTTGGATGGTTATGGTGTCTAGATGGTCATGTTGTCTGGATGGTTACAGTTTCTGGATGGTGATAGTGTCCAGATGGTTACAATGTCTAGATGGTCACGGTGTATGGATGGTTACAGTGTCTGGATGGTCACGTTTTCTGGATCCTTTTTCCAAAAAGCATAACTGGTGGCAGACTCACAATTTCTTAGACATAGTCAAATATCTGTATACAGAATTAAATATAGATATTCATAAAATGGTTTAGACTTAGTCATTCATCAAATAAATTATAATGGAATTAATTAAATATAGTGTACAATAATTAAACTTAATATATAGAAACTAAGATCTTAGATAGGTTTATATAAATCATAAAGATACTAATAATATGTATATATGATTTGAGACATATTACATAGGATTAATATGATTTACAGAATATATATGATTTGTGATCATTAAAACATGATTAATACATGAGGATTCCAACATAAATAGCCAAAAATAAATTTTTAATACTTGAAGCACTAAAATTCTCATTTAACAGATCTTAATACCCATCAAATATTGACATGTATTTTCATCTACTAATAGATATTTTCAAAAAATAATATTGTTAATATATTAATATATAAAACAAGAAAAATTATTTATAATGGTTCATCATTAATATTTATTCATCCATTTTTTTATCTAAATGATATGACAAATTAAATATGATATCACATAGGACAGTGGTAGGCATGAAACCCTTATCATCCTTCAGTCATGGGTTCAATCCACACCACCTTTCCAGAAGAAACATGTTTTCACCCTATATGTAGGTTATCCTCTCTTATAACATATATATTTCTTATAACATTCACAAAAATATGGTGGACATCATTAAAATACGGATAATCATTAAATAACCTTTTTTACTTTAGTTTTCAATAATTTTTTTATAAAAAATATTCTAATCTTTTTTGTTTATTATTATGGTTTCATTAATGATAATATAAACCCTAATGGTTTTTAATACGCTCAATATAATGTTTATAAAATGTAAATTCATTATTAATCAATTTCAACTAAAACATTTACATTTAATAAATTTCATGAAAACAGGTTAAATATTAGTTGAATACCATCACATAAAAGAAAAAATATATGTTTATCTATTTTCAATTATCATCCATATTAAACTCATAATCCCCTGATAATATTCATATAGGTATGAATTTATATGAAAGACCACATAATCTATACCTGTCCAAAAAATTAATATTTTATTCTATATATATCCTCAATCTCTATAATAGAGTTGTGTTTCCAAATCTATGTTTTCTTATATATTATTTTAATGGTCTCTTCTAAAAATACTTTCATAAAAACTATAGAGACCCAACCCTAGTACGATTGGATATAGTGCTTCATACCACTACATTGGAATAAGATAAAAGGAAATTCAACCTAAAGGAATGATCAATTTAGTCACTTTGGTAAAATAGATTCAAGCATGACTCTTACATTTCCCTTGATTACACTAAATCACCACACAATGTTTTTTCTAGAATTACATTATTCTTTCTATCGTATCTATACATATTAGTCATAATAAACTTCATAGAATCTAAGCAAAAGGGAAAAAACTAAGGGTGAGGTCAAATTCTTATCAAGGGTTGTGTATAGAGGAATGCATATTTTATTAATGAGCATAGCAAATATTTTATTATAAATAATCGAGTAAACAAGTCATGTTATCAATAAAATGAGAAGGATAGAAATAAATATATGAAAAGGTAAATAATTAGATTGAAATTAAATCAATTAATAAATTGAGAATTAAAAGCATCCATTGATTTATTTCATAGTGAAAATATCATGGATAATAATAAATGATATAAATTAAGGCTATGCTTAATTATAACATGGAATATTCCACATGAACATGATACCTTTATCATCATGATCTATCTTCAAGTTTTTTTTAGAAAAACTAGTTAAAAACCATTATTTATGGTTATAAAATTGGATCTTCTAATGAGAAAACAAATGTATCGAGGGGATTTTAATAACTTGTCCCTAACCCGTGTCTTTTATATTTAAATAATTCCTCATATATCAAATATTCAATTTATTTCAAGAATAATGTACCTTATCAAATATTTTTCTTGATTAAAGGATATGTATTTATCAAAAATTTCCTAGTTCATAAAATAATATTCAAAGTATAAAATGTACGTAATTTTTTTTATTGTTTAGGAAGTAATCCTATTCAGGATAAATTATATAGATATTTATTGGTAATTTAATGATCAATGATCATAGGAATGTGAATAATTAATGTGGAAGTTAATGAAAAAATAACAATTCAAGGGTGTAAACCTCAATATAATCATGTTCAAAATAATCTCAATCTATCTAGAAAAAGAATAAGGATGGTATTAATATAACATATAACCAATAGGGAAATAATAAAGGGTAGTTCTCCTTGATGAGAAAATATCTTTAAATTATTGTTGAGGGAAATATACTTTTAATTTTTAAAAATACTTTGAAAATCCCATTCATTTTAAAATAAAATCTATAAAATGTGTATTAAAAATGTTATAAAAATCATCCAAAGTAAAATTCAAATATATTATGGTGGGTAATTTCTTACATGTCATGCACAATAAAACACATCCATTTTTCATGGAAACAAGGATTGAAATTTTCGTTGTTCAGAAAGAGAGAAAATGATTACTTTGATTTTTTTTGTAAAATATAAAATGGGTAAATTTTTTATTTATAAATAATTTTTAAAATGAATAAATTTTATTTGAAAACATTTTTATAAAAATTGGTTTTTAGTCAAAACATATTTCTAATCGAAGAGATACATTGAGTCATGTTTTATTAAAAATACATTTTATAAAATATTTTATGTACAAAATAGTGTACAATTTGTAGAATTATCTGAAAAATATATTGTCTAACTATAAGATAAGAAAATTAAAGGTGTTATTAAAAAATGATAAAATAATTTCAGTTAAAGTATATTCTAGAGTAACTAATCTTGACTAAAATCAGGATGTGGTACAAACACACATCCTGATGATAACATTGAAGTGAAAATTAATCTCTGATTCCATTATTTGAATAAAATATATATCCCAATAAAATAAGTGTAAATATTTCAATATATATTCAAATTAATTATGTAATTAATAACATAATATTAATGACAATGAGGAAGTAATACTACCTAATGAAAATAAATGGAGTTATGAAACATTATTAACAAATGGGAACAGTAAGTTAAATTCCACTTAGATGAATTAATTTAAATTAAAACTAAAAATACAATGAATAATAAAGTATTAGTTATGTTAAATTTTAATGGGGAAATTTATACATCATATAAAAAACTATTATTATAACATTAAAATATGCATCAATGAAATGAAATTGAGAGTGAATCCCCTACATTACGATTCCATTTGATTGGAAGATCATTATTATCCTATATAGTTGTTTTAATCATCATAATAAGTTATAAAATAACAATAATCATATTTATAATATCATATAATATATTCATATATTATCTTATTACCCATTTTTTATTAATGTTTCAATATTTTCACAGTATCGGGTGTTAATTACCATGTTTTATAAGTAAGTTTTAAAATATTATTTTTTGTTCCTCTTTAATAGATTATTATTTCATCATCTCAAGAATGTAAATAATGATGTAAAAATCATATATATTCAGTATATATAAATTTATTTTAATCCGTAATATTTAGTTATAAGAGATGAAATGCACCGTTCATGGAGACAGTAGGTCATACATACATAGAAACAATGCATAAAATTTCTTATCAAATCAAATGAATGAAGAGTAAATGAAATATATATATTATAATTATAATAATCTTTTTATTTCATATTTTTCACATATTCTTAATGAAACCATTATTAATATATTCTATGTAATGTTTGAAGGAATCACATCACTTTGCGGAGTCTATAGTCCACACCTCGAGAGATGATGTTATAATATTCCCACAAAATGGGAAACATGAAGTCACCTATTATATAATAATTCTAGAAGTATAAATTCAATAAAAATATCATATATATAATATCTAAACTATAAATATATCATTACTAGTAGCCAATAAAGGTAATAATGGAAGAAAAATGACACCAGTTTATGAGGTGGTACTCTATTGTACACAAAAATTATGAATACGTATCCCATTAGATGGTGTTTTCTTGAGGTTGTAGTTAATACCCATAACATAAAATAATATAACTATATTGAAAATAATTATATTATTATATAATCCTGATATAATAATAATTGAATTGGTGGATAATAAAATAAAACAAATATGCCCGTTTAAGAACATTACATCTTCTTTGGGTAACTCCTTATAGTTTATACCAAAATCAAAATTTGGGTTTGATTTCATCCAAAAAAGATTCTATTATTAGTGTATGGACAGTTATAAGATAGTTGTTCATGTTTGTATGAGGAAAATGCCTTTATTTGTGTGAATAAGTGTGGGGTGTGTGTGACTTTTTATAGTGGATGAGGAGTGTCATTTTAGTAAATACCAACAGGTAAACAATATTGGGAGGTCTCCATTATATAAATTGCCTCCAACAATGAAACATTTTTAAGGGAATAGTTTATATATTTAAAATCTCTCTAGAAAAATGGTTTTGGACATGTTTTGATGTCATTTTTGCCCTTATATTTAATGTTTAGTTCCTTAGTAAGCATAATTTTACATTAATCACAGAAATTAATTTTAATTAATTTCACTAAATTTTTTGGTAAAAAGTACATATAAATTATTATAAATTATAAATTATTTAGAATCAAGATATTTAATAATTTTTTTAAATTGTATTAAAATAAGTGTAAGAAATTAAATTATAATATATCTTGTATATGGGTTTAGAAAACAGAATTTCAAAATGAAAATGTTCAAAAGATCACTATATTTTTTGTATCTAAATTAAATATTGAAATTATTTAAATAACCTAAATTTGTTTAAAATATATATAATAGATATTAAATTTTATTAAAATCAATTTAAAATAAAATATTACATTATTAATAATTTAGACTAAAAGTCAATTTTTGAATAAATTCATTATTTTCACTTTTTATTATAAAATTAATCATCTCAAAAAATACCAAATATTAAGCGAAATATAATTTTTATATTTATCTTCCAAAAACTATTTAAATTTTTTCTAATAAGATTAAAAAATATCCAAAATTTAGTTTTAATATAGGTACGCCATTAAAAGACATCAAAAATTCCTTTAGAAAATACATATTTTTATGCTAAAAATTTGACTTATTATTATATTACAAAAATAAAATCAATTAGATGAATGTAAAAACATTTTATATTTTTTAATATCATTGAAAATTAAGATTAATTTAATTTATTAAGATAATTTTACTTATCACATAGAAATAGTTTTTTATAAAAACATTTCTTTTATATTCAATTGATTTTTTAGTTCTAATTTAATTATAGGCAATCAATTAATTTTATATTTGTGTAAACCATATAATTTCATAAATTATTTATTAATGTTCATAAGAACTAATTTAAATTATTGAAGTTAATTTTCATTTTTAATAATATTTTTAATATTATTTAGTAAAACATAGTCTTTTGTGTAACGTAAACCATCAAAGAAAGTCATTGTTTCATGTAACACAAGATAAATTAGTGATTCCTACGTTGAATTCTATATCAAAGATTTAATTTATTTAAATTGTAAATATATTTAAGTGGATCAGGATGTTATATTTCCTTTCACACATGGTGTTCCATGTCATACACACTATTTATTAAAATGATATTCTATTATAATTTCAGGCTGATACAATGATACCTAACAATGAATTACAACAAACACATGTATCCATAGAGAAAAAATATAATGTTATGGAAAGAATTTTGTTAGTGGATGAACCCTAGATAGAGTTGGTATCCACTAAAATGGTATCCTAGGAGGAGTATTAGTAAGTTGTGGAGCAGATAAATCTTCAGTATATTAAATTTTTTGTTAAGAGGCTCTATAATGTGACATAGATGCCAAAGATTCAATATTAAATGAGATGCACCAATCTATCACTGAATATTAATAAAAAGTGATCCCCCTTTTCAATTATATTGATAATGTATGGTACCAATATTATAATCCAATATTCCTCTTTTATATGACGAGGGATAAAAAATCATTTTTTTTCCAAATGATCATCTCTATTTGGTCAATTATTTAAAGTATATTGTTTAAAAAAAATTAAACACTCCCACTCGATTACCACATTGGTCATCAATTCAAAAGAACTGGGGAGTATTTTTAATAGTAACACCATGCTATTTTATTTGTTTTAATAAATTAATAGGTATTTATTAAGTAAATCATAATCATTAAATTCCTGTTTCAAGGATAAAAAAATGATGTACCCAATATCTATTATACATATCCTCTTATAAAGTTATAGGAAAGATTAATATGGGGGAGTATACACCATCATCATTTACCTGGGTGAGTGTTTTGATAACGATATACATAAATTTCCTTCCTCCTAAGAGTCGAAATTTAAAACGATATATTATGCCAAAATATAATTGAATATTTATCACCATCAAAAGAAAATATCTTATAAATAGGAAATGTGATATTATTTGAATATTGAATTGTTCTCTTAGACAGATATAGTTAGGAATGATATAGTGAAATTTGTATTTCTATAGTAATCCATGATGCCCATTTAGATATAGGGTATGATTTAGAGATGCATCATAATGATAATCATGGTGGGGATTTAGAAATGTGGTTTAAAAATTTCAAATGGTATTTACTTACCCAAAAATTAATTCTTTTTCCATTTTTCATGGATCATCTGAACCATTATGTGGGAGGAATGTAAGAATTCTCTAATAATTTCTCAAGGTAAAAGGACATAGTGAGTCTAACCTGACCCAGTTTTTCGGTTATATGGTGTTTCAAAAAATAATCAACTATTTTTATTTTTTTATTCAACCCAAACATTTTATTATACTCATATTTTACAAGAAAAGTGGTTAGGAACATGGATTTAACGTAAGAAAACCTTTATGGGTATTCAATAAGATACTTTTTTATGTTTTTTCCATTTCAATATATCAAATTATCATAAGTTACATTGTAACATACCGTATTTTAGGACAGGTAAGAATCCTTGTTTTAGTTTTCAAAACCACTCGCTTTATGAAAATAGTTTGATCTAATGTATAAAGAGGAGTTTGGGAGTTTTAGGGTAATTTTTGGATCCTAGATCTCCAAAAAATGGGAAGACAAGATGATCTACATGGTTTTAAAAAGTTTAGGTTTAATTGTTCACCTCAACCATGCAGGATACCCAATACTTAGGGGAAACTACATTGTGGGTCTACAACTGTACTGAATCAGGATCATACCCATTTGGGGTGCAGATAGATTTGGATAATGGATTCATGCAAAACATGGGCATAGTTATCCAAAATGTGCACAAAGATCATGTGCCGTCCCTCCTTTTGTAGAACTAGATTCATAGTTTGCACATGGTTTGGCCAATAGTGAGACCAAATGTTATGGATCATTTAATAAAGATAAAATGTTAGTTTTACCCCTAAAATGTTTTTAGTACCTCAATATTCATTCTTCATCCTCCAATGGACACCTCTGATTTAAGATCTCATCCTTCCAACTCCTTTAGATATTTTACAATCTTTATCATCTATCATCAATTTAATTCTTCATAAGATGAATTAGAAATCTCTTCGTAATACCTCTATTATGCATCCTAATTTTTCTATTTTATCTTCTCCTCTATATCACTATTTAAATGACTCATATGTTGACTTATTTTATGTTCGTTTAATTATTTATTTGATATTTATCATTCTATCTTGATTCAATGGATGACAATAGATGAGTGGTCTATTACGAATCTATCATATCTGGTCTAACTTCCTTCCCTATTTTTCATTAGTTTCTATATGGAGATCCATTGTGTCATGCAACGGTCTCTTCTAAATTAATTTAAATAAATTTACTTCTAATGTCTATATGATACTAACTAGTGTAAAATCATCACTATTGGGGTTTATCCTAGATTAATTCCACCCAAATGGGTATTCTTTCCCTTTATATGCCTAACTACATATATCTCATATTGTAAAAAACCTCATGAGGTGTGATTATTATTTATAGATGACTTAAAATGATTAATTTAATGAAGATGAATGGTAAGGATTGATATAGGAAGTCAAGATTTTTTTTTCATTATGCCACATGCTTAGGCTTCATACTTTATAATTTTTGATTAATTCTTTATCTTTAATCCTATTTTTATGCCTTATTCCATAGTCATTGTATTAAAAAGAGTTCATTGGATTGTTTTTTAGCATGTTGTATCGATGTTCCCTATTTAAAACTTGTGATTATAAATGTTATCCCTTACCCATTTATGGGAAGTAAGTGAACCCACGTGCCATCATAAGGATGTTGTGGTTGGGGTCACTATTCATGGTATTTTGATCTGTTGGATGCACTGATATTGACACATAAATTTTCTTATATGGAATATCTAATAAATTTACTTATACTCATGAGTAACACCAGTTCCCTAGGGGATGCATTGTAGATGAGCTCATTGGAAATATGGTCATACCATGACTACGGTGATACTTTCCCCCTATTTGAGATAACATGTATGAGATCAGAAGTTCATGCTTACACCATGACTAGAGTGATATGATAGGTGCCTTTTATGGGTCACCATGAACAAGGTCTGTGGAATTGGGTATTTTAGCACCTTCTACAATGAACCTTGGTATTATTTTATGTAACAGCTCAGATATTCTCTAGATGACACACTAGATTTTAATATTTCCTTTCCTAAGTTTACATGTGATGAATTATAATTAAAATATGTGTTTCCTTGATTATGTAATAGGGATGTTCCCACCCAACCAAATAACACCCATAGGGTCTTTCCATAGTCGATTATTTATTTATGATGTCACGTGTACACACCATATCACTATTTTAATAGTTTCATTAGATTAGAAACATCTAGATTAGGTCAAACCAAGTAGTAGTGGTTAAGTATCTAGGTGGAACTAGAACCATGATTTTTATTTGTTATCTTATATTGATTATTATTAACACACTATTAATTTTATATTTCAATGACTAGATTGATATATATACCGTTGGTGGTGTAATATTAATTATATCTCAAACCCTTCCTGGACCACCTTTGGTACCCAAGAAGACTTCATGATTGCTGTTATAAGGAATTTTCATGTCTTTTGATGCATGATTATGATTTCTAGGTTATACTATGGTGGAAGAGGACTGATCTTATTCTCATGATAATAATAGTAGGGTATTTTTATGCTCTTTTTATTTTTATGTAATGTTTTATAGAATGCATCCCCCATTTCCCCTATATAATCATTTAGTTTAGATACATGATCATTATCATCATACTGTATCTATTTATTATTTATCTAATGCTTTCGATTTATTTACCTTGATTTATTATTATTTCACTAAATTCTATCTATTATTATTGCATTAAATATTTCTTATTTATTATATAAAATTTTACTCCACTCATATCTATGAGGGAATAGTCTTCCCAAAGGAAGACCCTAGGCCCTCATAGCTAGTCATTGGCCTCTAGAATTCAAGGATGCATGGTTGAGGTCTTGTGGCCACCATATTTGGGAACCCCTAAGTGGCTTCTAGGATGGGATCCTACATGTGAGAGGTTAATTCCTAGTTATTAGAGTCCCATAATTTTACCATGTCACCCTTTGTGGGTTTTTAACCTGGCATGTATTATATCTCTTTTTATGGATTGTTTTTTTAATTCAATCCAATGTAGTTGAAATTTATGTTCCATAATATTTTACCAAAATATGATGGAGTTTATATAAATACTCATGGGAAGAAAAAAAGTTTAATGAAGGGACCAATTCCATTAATTTCTAAAACCATAAGGATATGTGCACAACGTCTAGGGACAGGATTCATTGAAAATTGTGTTTTAAATATTATGGTCTTGTAATAAAGACAAATTGTCATTCAAGTATATAAAAAAATTATATTTTAAAAATTGGTATGGATCGTGAATATTTTACATTTAGTATAATCAAATCCTTTTTAATTTTTAGGTTCTAGATTGTGTAAATTACAATTCAATACATTTGAATTGGTTACTGATGGGATGAAAAAATGGAACCGAGGATAATTATTGAAAAGTTAAAATTATGGGTTTAACTATAAGGTCTTGGGGTGTAAATATTTTAAAAAATTATCTCTTTAAGATGAAAATATTTCTATGGTTGGAATGGATAAACATAGAGGCAAAATATTTAGTGCCAAACAAATGTTCTTATTGGAAAAGAAACCATTTTTTACCAATAACCATGGATATTTTTGGGAGGTTCAAGAATTTAAATAAAAAAATTAACATGTAGAAATGTATATTCAAGAAGGGTCTCACAACCCATCATTTTATTCAGCTATATAGTGAACAAATTTCCAGAGAGAATGAAAATAACCTGATAATTATTGATAATTCATGTATAGTATATGGTGAAAATTCTATTATAACTATTTCCAAGGATAGTTGGTCTGATAAATGATGTTCATAATTTTATTATTTTATTTTTATTCAATTAGATTGATAGTGATAAATCAATTTTTATTAAATATGTAATGTAAAATATGAATTTTTTAGAAGTTTTCTAGAGATCTCATGCATGTTGTTAAAGATTACTTATATAGATGAAGAGTTCGAAGGTCACATACTATAGTTTGGATGAAGTAAATATTCTATACGATGAGTAATTAAAATTTATACTTGTATAAATCACATTTTATTGATTGTATAATGTTTTCAACACTAATAAATTTCAATAAACCAATGAAAACATCTAGTTGAATGAGGAACTATTCATGAAGTGAGGTAGTGGATTAAGGACTTGGTATTTAATTTTATACTTATATTAAATCTATGTATTTCTTTAATTATCCACAAAAAAATTAGTTACCCTAAGAAGATGAAGGGTCATGATCAATCAACCATATTGTGGGTGGTAGCTCAACTACAAGGAAGAACTATCTTATGGAAGCTAGAAAGGTTTCATGGGTGAGTTTATGTGTGTTGTCTTGTGGGATCCTAGGGAACACAAAGTACACAACAGTTCCTATAGGATGGAGTATGTATTGAACTAACTGATGATGTGCATTTTTTTACAAATTGTTCTGGGTGTCAAATCCCAGTGTTATATTAAGCTATAAAAAGAGCACAATTGTTTATATATAATTGTGTTATTTATAGGAAAATTATTGTGAGACATTTATGAAGCAGTTTCTATTACCATAATAAGAATGATATGAATATAAACTCACCCATATAATTAGAACATATCTAATGATCCACCATCCTCCACATCATCATCATCAAACTCCACACATCAACTCCAATAAAGTGCTCTGAGATGCTATTGGTTTGATGTTGCAATGATCTTGATTGAGAAAGAGATCACCATGAATGTGCATCCCCTAAAAGTTATAGATTATCATAAAATTTAATGTCATCTATGAATAATATTATTCCTATAAACTAATTCATTGAAGGATGAAAAGGTGAAACAAAATTACAATCTGTATGTTCTTTGTCCAAGAGAGGAATGCATTCAAGTTCACATGATTCTATCTTCTCAATGAAGAATACAATTATATGAGGATGCTAAAATTTTCAGCTTCACCAAAGTAACAATAAAGGTAGAAATCCCACATTTAATTTTTTTGGATCCTATAGTATTTACTATAATCCTAAACATGGAATATATTTTTGTATTTTAAATGAGTTTTGATGCAACATGTAACTCAATGGAGAGTTGGTTACACTTCTATATTTTTGCGTGTTAGTGGGATATTAAGAAATGTAAATCCAGGATGTATTATTCCACACTAGGGGAAAACTCCATAAAACCCCTATTCTCTATTAATAATATATATTTTATATTCATTATCTTTAATTATATGTGATGAATAAAAGAGATTAAATCACTAAGCAAGTGACAGAGATATAAAAGGTGATAAAATTATAAAGTTATATAAATTAATCCCACACCGATCAATCCACCCTCTCACTATGGTCATAATAAAATGATTATAAAAATTATAATTAGAGTGAGGTCACAACCATTAATGGATTCTATTATTTAATTTTTTTCAAAATAAGATATATCATTTCTCATATCATAATGTAATTAAAAAATGATGGAGTTACAAATATAGTAGATCAAAATTATATCATATACATGACATTGAAGAACTTGTGGAAGAAATAATTTATGAAATATTAAGAATACATCCATCTTTTAAAATGAAAATAGTGATTTAATTCACTAATGTAGTATTTTTGAGAATGATTTGTTTTCCCCACAGGTCATAGATATTGTAGTTCATTCATGTACCATGTATATGAACATCCATTCTACAACATGAATTGATTAATACCTTCATAAAGTGGTGGTAAAACAATTATCTTATAAAAATTTTCTTTAATAATATATTAGAAAATATCTATAAAATTCAATGATGTTTCGTTAATACATTGACCGACAGAAGAATAGTTCTTCCAAGGGAAATCTTAATTATATATGTGGCTCATTCAAAGTAATGGAGAATGAGATCACTGATCTAGATAAATATTTGTAAAACAATGATATTTTTTTCGAAAAAAATATTAAAATACAAAATTAGGATATAAAATAAAATTAAATCCTAATAATAAGATAATTTTTTAATTTAATAAAGTTATTATCGTATTGAATAAAAGTTGAAAAATAAAATTCCATAGAAAAATTATGCCACTAAATAATTTAATGAAAATATACATGTATTAGATGACAATAACAATAATATCATATATGTCATTAAATTTAATCTTGAAATCAAATAATTGAATATCAACTATAATTAAACTTTGAGAATGGAGAAGAAAAAATTCATAATGATAATGTTATAATGATAATTAAAATAATGTTACGATGAATTGAAGTTAGAAGAGAATGTGAAAATCATACTGAATATGAAATGTCTTGAGCCAATAGTAAAATTATTTTATTATAAAAATACTCATGTTGAGTCTTCAGAAGAAGTAGAAAGGAGGGATGTAATAATTATAATTTGGGTGTAATGTCTTTGAAAGGTTATTATTATTTAAAAATATCACAACACTAGGGAAAGAAAAATTTGAAATCATTAAATGTATAATCTCATGTAGAATCTAATAAAACTACACCGATTAATTTTTTTTTGTGATAATACTGGTTTTATGGATTGGTTAAGTTCAAAATCAAAACCTTTTGAAACATGGATGATGTATAGTTATGATTTTATTACCACTATACTAGTGGAAATGGTTGATAACTGTCAAATAATTTATTCTCCTAAATAATACTAGTTTATGAATGATGTGAAAACAATAAACAAACCTGATAATCTTGATTGACAAATACTAAAAAACCAAATACTATGATTTTTTTCTACTATTGGTGATGAAAAATATTCAAACACATATAATATTAAATTTTTTATATTATGATAGAATTTTAAAAATAGTTCAAAACATTAAGGGGTAGGAAAGTAGCGACAATAGTATATCGAAAAAGGGAAGACCATTTATATTAAAAAAATATTTTAATGTTAAAGATTCTATGTCATATTCATAATGGATGTGGTAAATGTAATGATATTTGAAAATATAAATCATTCATATACTCAAAAAAATAATTGATAAAAAAATATTGTTGACTCATAAGAATGGGGACATGTTTAACATGGGTAATAATTAAGAATAAAAGTGATTCTAAATAGAATCCCAATAAAATCATGAATGGTGTAATAAAAAATAGAAGAAAAATATTATTTTTTTGAGAGAATAGTTCACACCAAAGATTAAACTAATTACTCTATGCACATTATAGTAAAGGAAGAAATCCTATTTAAAAATGAGGGGAACACATGGTAAGACAGTTATATATTCTAATAATGATATTAATATTCCAATTTATATATTGGTAATATGGAAATCTGATTATAATGAAAAAAGAAATAAGATGAAGAACACATGAAAGGTGGTTTCTAAAGGAATGAAAAAGATTCAACATGTTCAAATTTAATTTCATGATATGTTTTCAAAAATGATGACCCTAAAATTTCATAGGTATTATTTCAAATGTCCTAGAAGGATAGATATATTTCATATGTTTCCTTATTCATATTGTCAACTCAAGAATATGTATGTAAAATTATTCAGATAACACCTCAGGGTGAATGTCAATCAATGCCTATTTTTTAAATTAATATTATATAAAATGTTATCAAAAAATAAATTAAACAAAATATGTTGCTAAAAATGTCCATGAAATCCAAAAAAACTCAACATCATGTGCCCTCACATTCATTGAGGAAAAAATTAAGGACATTCATGGTTAGGAAAAAATTCCCAGGCTTGTATATCTCACTAAACATTAATGGAGATCCAAATTATTCCAAACTACTTTTTTTATTATGTTCTTTTTGTGATTTATGATGACTCTAATATTAAGGGGGGGGGACTAAGTTGATGAAATTATATTTCCATGCATATAAACTATATTATTCTATCAATTTCTACTATAAGTGACCATAATGGTTTGATATATATATAAATTTATTAATGATTATTTTTTCAAATATACATAGTACAACCATGATGGACATGGTAATGATTTCATAACTCATAAATAAAATTCAAGTCACCATCATTGATGTGATCAGAAAAATTATTATTCACATAAACATGAACTAATAAAAAAATATTTTTAAAATATTCACTTTGATTATGCGAAACTAGAGATAACCCCATGAGGGTTATTATCCAATGAAAGTCCTAGAAAATTACATTTCATTAAAAATTGATAACTCTAGATTGTACATGTTCAATAAGTCATTGATAATGTATGTTGACATACTCTATATCATTATTCAAAAACAATTATGTTAATTATAATCATTTGGCATATAAATTAAACGAATCAATAAAATGATCAAAATAATATTGAAGGATATCATGGAAATAATTCAAGAACCCAATCATCCTCTTATAATTTATTTTTTAATCAATGTATTAAAATAAGATAATTATTTTCATGTTAAAGAAATACTAACAATATTATTATCATGTTTTATCGTGGAATTATTGATGGAACCTTATTTAATAAATAAATGATAACATCATCTATCTATCTCTCCCCCGTACATTTCATTTGTTTTCTATGATATCAATAGAAGAAACTAAAAGGAGATATTATTGAAGTATAATATATTTACGTCAAATATTCTAAATTTGATTTTAAAATTAATAAAAAGGGGGATATTGATTATACAACATTGTGTTGGTTATGAATTTATTGTGGAATATTTTTTCCGAGATGAATCACTTGAATTTGAATACATATTGTAAAATAATAATTTAATGGAAGTATACTTGATATCCTAAACATGTTGTTGATGATTCATTCCATACTTTATGAATTCCAAGGTCACATACCATATTTTGGATGAAGTAAATTTTATGTATGATTATTAATGAACTAGTATACAATTTTAAATCATATTTTTTTGGGTAGAAAATTTTCTACAATAATGATAGTGATAAAGACCATGAAAATATCTATTTTCTTGAGGAAATGATGATGAAGTGAGTAAGTGAATAAATTTCTTGGTATTTTATTTTCTACATAGATATAATCTTACAGTTTTTATGATGGTCCTTACAATGAGAATTTTAAAAATTAATGTTCAAAAGGGATATTTCAATCAAACTTATTGTGCTAGTTAGCTTAACCACAACAGAGGCTAGATTAAAGAAGCATTCATGGTTCTATGGGTGAATTTGATGGGATTAAATGTGGGAATATGGAATGAAAAAGTGCGTAGGAGTGCCCAACGTACCACATATGTGTAGCGTGACCATATTTTGGGAATGTGTTCAAATTTTTTGATGGTTCCAAAATCTGATGCTGGATTGAGATGTCAGCTATGTAAGATTATTTATATAACATTGTAAAGAATTATCAAAATATAGAAGTGATAAAATAGTGGGATATTTATTATTACCACATTAAACATGTTATGCATATATACATAATAGTTTGATCAGGATAGATGAAATGATACACTGACCTCTACATAGTCATTTTCATACTACACTCATTTTCAAAACATATAAGCTCCCCAATTCAACTATATCGATTCCATGTTTAACTTGATAAGTCATATGATCACAATGATAATTTGCAGATCATGACATTAAAATGATCAAGAAGTAGACCATCATCCTTTAATAGTCCATTGTGAATCCAAAAATCATATTGAATTGATGAAACCCTGGTATATAACAACAATGTGTATGGTCTAAGTACTGTTGAATCATTCATGTATGTGCATGTTCAAGTGATCCTAATGTCATGATGAAAAATCTAGTTACAATTGGAATCCATCTCATTTAGCATCATGAAAATCTAATGATTCGAAGGAAACATAAATTTAAATTAAATAAACAAGATCATTTTAAATCTAATAACAATATTAACTTGGAATATATTATAGGATTTTCAATGTTTCCTTATGTGAAATACTTACCAAAGGAATGGTGGTTAAACACTTCTCTATGTTGTTATCACTCGAGTATTTGTATCCACTACTAATTCATTGAGATACCAAATATCCCTTGCAATAGTTCATTCCCTTTCATTATTCATGTGTAGGAAAGGAAATATGATCCAATCAGCCTCATGATATAGGGTTCCATTCACAATACATGAAAGAAAAAAAATAATTATCCTTCTCATCTGATGAATTAATTTTGATTAAACATTGATTTATTTTCTCAAATAACTAATTAATAAACATTTATTTATTCATAGATTTTGTTAGAGTAACACATAGAATAAACATATATAATACTTCAATGTTTATACATAAAGATGGAATTTTATTTGGATTCTGTGAATCATTTTAAGATCTCATTAATTTATTTTTATAACCATACACTTAATATTTCACAAATATAATAATATATCATGTGTAATTTATTCACCAAAAGAAGAAAAAGAATCTAAAAATCTATACTTAGATTCTATTAAGGAAGAAGGAAATTTGGCCAAAAATAGATTATGTGAATGAAATGGGTGATTTATAAATACATGTGCCTAAAAGATATATAACACTAAAGAACCTATTTTGGTTTATGCAAGGCAGGAAATTCTTTCATAATTAGGTGTGAAAAAGTTCATAAGAATGTATAATGAAACCCAATAATATATAAATACTGTATAATAAGTCTAAATATATCGTTAATTGAGATACTAAAGTAATTTGAATTGTAAATTAAAAAATAATAAAACTATTTTATATTTTAAAATTTTAAAAAATTTAGAAGCCCATGAAACACATGTGTGACTTACAATAGAGTATCTAAAACTTAAATTAAATATGTAATATTTTTTGTGGAAGATCATATGTAGAAGTTGTTTTAGATTTTAGTGATTGATAATAAATATTTAATTTAGGTTTATGAAGAGAAAGTGATTTCTCATATTTCAATTGATTATTATCCAGGACAAAAAATTTAAGATAAACATCAATTAAATTAATTGAGGAAAATATTTTGATTAAATAATATCTGTTAATGTGATCATAATCATTAGAGTCTAGGGAAGAAGACGTATACCACACTGTTGGTCTCCTAAGAAGGGGAATGATAACATTGCACATCTTATGCTTCAAAGTTAAAGATTTCATTATATCAAGTATATTCCAGGAAAATAGGTTAAAGGTTATACCCCTCACAATTATTTTCTAAATAATAAATGGAATCCTGTGGGTGAGTGGAATAAGAAAAATCATACACCCGGGATGCCGTCTTCCAAAATAGGGTAAATACTTTTTAAAAAATTTGGGTGTCTATTTTTTATTATTATTTTATGTTCATTCTTATTAATTACGTGTGAATATCAAAAGAGAATCATTCACATAACAAGTGACATAAGTATAAAAATAGGTAAACATTTAATGTCTCAAAATTTCATCTAATATTGATTCATCCACCTTCCCAATGTGGTCATCCCAAAGTGATATTGATATTCAATATTTTTTATATGCGTTTTGGTTTCCACCACTAGAATTGATACATATTATGTTTCTGATGTCACTTTTTCCTAATTAATGAAAAATTATGAATTAGTGAGAGGATAACCAAATATTTATAATGCGGTTTTAACATGATAAACCATTATTAATTGTTGATTATTATATTAAGGGTATTGAAATTATTATCATTATAGACCACAATTTATGATCATATATCATTGATCGTAGGTTGGGATGATCACTTGAGAATGGAGCAGTATATCTGAATTCAATAGAGTGTATAGTTCTAGGATACACTAAATCACAAATATGTGCACACAATTTATGTTCATGATTTCATGACCATAGATTAGTGGGGTTTATAGCCATTCAACATCAATGAAAAAGTTAGATAATATATATCAAATGGTTAAAAAAAATATTATATGATCAGGGAGCCTAATAATATTATATAACATATCACATAAGTTTCAAAATTTTAAATTCCATGTTTCATGCAGTAATTTTTAGGGGAGTGTTATATGATAACCTATATTGGGTTTAAAATCTAGGAATTTCCCAAAACAATACTGGAATTGGAATGGTGATAATGAAATTCATGAACTGAGAAATTTTAATAAAAAAGAAATGATATTGAAAAAGTATATTGAGAATATGAATTACTAATATTCAACTAAAGTGTTCCATAGAAAAGTTTTTTTAACAATAGTAGGTTAGAGAATCATTTCATTATATTGAAGGCTTGACACTAGTTGGAAGTATCGAATTTGGTTAGAGGAAAATCATTACCAATGTTAGGTTCCCATAGTAGCTAAATACCACCATTACTTGTATTCATATAAGGTTTTTAATTATTCAACCTAATATATGTAGTTTGGTGGTTTGTAGGATGGGGTGATTAAAAACATTATAGGGGGATTCAATTCTCAAAGCAACCATGATTAATTTGGATGATGATCTATAGAGGGGTGAAATATATTTGGTTTGAATTTTAATATAATTTGTAACGTCCTAGTTCTGAAAGACACCCAGAGGATCCCCGTACCCGGCATGTTCCTGGAGATTCTTCACAACCCGTGTTTCTGCTCACACAGTCAGTGACACGGTTTGAAAAAGACACGACGTGTATATATAATGTACAGGCCGTGTATTCTGGGTTTTTTCAGGAAGTAGCTCTGAAACTACACCAAAGCCCTGAAAACACTAAAAAACGAGCATGAAGGTGCCAAATTATGATTCGTGAGGGCCCATAATCCCCACGAATCAAATCTTGGCATCTAATATAGTCATATTTAAGGAAAAAACAGGTCAATGATTCACCAATTTCTGAATCAAGAGGTCCCATAACACCTCAAGAACAAACATTTGGTGTTCATTTAAGCAAAGTATAATACAAAAAACCTCTCTATCAAACTACAGGGATTATATCAATGCATCTATCACAACAACATATATAATCTACACAACATCTATCACAACAGCATGCAACTGCTAATTCACCCTAAATGGCATGGTAAGAATTCATGGTATTTTATTTCTGACAAGTGCCTATATGATGCATGAGATAGCATACCCTCATCTCATCAGGTTGCGACAGAAATAGAAACACAATACCAACAACAACAACAACAACACAAAGCATGTGAATCACTCTTGGTGAAATTAGATCAACTATAACATAGCAAAACCAGAAAACTGTAATAAGCGCGGTAGATTGGCTTTCCCCTATACATGGGTTAGCTACTCCCGAGCACAACTTAATACGAAGTACCAAATCTGACCCATCCCTGTCTAAAGTCTCCAAACAGAAATCAAGAGAAAAGAATCCCTCTGATACCACTTTGTAACATCCCGGTTCCAGAAGCCACCCGGAGGTTCCTCGTACCCGGTTGGTCACATGGCCTCAAGAAAATTTCTCTAAATGCCAGAGGCTGTTGACTAGCAGTGAGGGCCTTGGGTGTGATAGTGGGGAAACTAAGACCTCATTGGTAGAGTACACAGCAGAAGAAAAGCATTTAGACAAGAACAGATTACGTAACCATCCATACAAGAGTAAATGATAAACAACGGAAGACTAAAAGTAAACAACTGGAGCATAGACACATGTATATAAAATAATGCATGATATATATGTCTAGTAAAGCATCCAAACAAGACACAATTCTGAGTATGATACTAAACAAAAGTTCAAAAGAAAAATAGGTAAACTCCTCAGCATCGCAAGCCACAGCTTGGTCCCTTTCTCTCCAGCTCCACAGCAAGTCAAGTACCTGAAGTAGAAGGGCGCTTGACCTTATCTATACCTCCAACAATATAATTTTTTTGGGCCCAAAATCATTGCCAAAAAAAGGTGTGAGACGAGGTACCAGTAGGAAACCACCCAATGATCTGTGCCTAACAGTCAGTGAATACATGGTAGTAAAAATACAGGAAGCATTAAACAAGAAAACACACAACAACTACAATCCACAGAGTCTAGAATATAATGTACACAAGTAACAACCAATCAACAAGAAGAACAACAGGTAACCCCCCAGGTAGTTCTCACAGCCTAACCCTTATGGTTCAACCTAAAAGTACTAGCAACCCTCTAGGAAGCGCACATAGTCTCACACCTCTGGTTCAGCTAAATAATAGACTCTCTGAGGAAGCACTCACCATAAATTCCCCCTATAGTCTTGTATCGTACTAAAGGCACTCTGGGGAAGCACTGAACGTATCATTACCCCTGTGGTCTGCGTCAAGGAACTACAGACTCTCTGAGGAAGTACTCAACATCAATTCACCCTATGGTCTCACATCATAAATTAAAGACACTCTAGAGAAGCCCTTACGTCCATTCTCCCTATGGTCCACAACACTAGGTTCTCTCAGCCCTCTGTAAAACAAACATGAAAAGCGCGCATATCGCCCCATGTAAACCTCAAGAACTACTTGGATATCATTCTAAGGCACAACAGTATAACCATACAATAGTTCCACTATCCGACAACTAGGCATGGAAACTGGAGAAATGCCTAACAAGTAAAACATGCATGGAAAAAACATCGAGAGAACAATAGAAATTACCCTATTCCAAAGCATTTAATTCAACTCAAACAATCAAGCAAATCAGGAAACAAATGGGAAAAATAGAAAACACACACAAGACCTCGTTCAAGGGAATTGGTGGAATTGCCCAAAATATTCAATGAATTCCTACATAAAGGCACAAAACCACATACCTCGATGCTAGGAGATCGATATACTTGAACCACGATGATTGATTCTCCTTAGAACATCGAAGATCTGAGAAAACCTCCAAAACGATCAACCCAAAATATCTTGTGGAAGAGGAGGAATTGTAAAACAAAGCTCTAAGAGAAGGGAGGACTCACCGCTGTAGTTCCAATGCAATCGACGATGGCTAGAATGGAGATCGGACGGAAGCTCAGGGGCTCGGAGAAGAATCGCTTCCATACAGGAGCTCTCGGCTGAACGAGACCTAGAAGAAGGTCATTCTAGTGATTAGGTGTGACCTTATTCTGTTTAATGAAAAAAAGAAAATACATGGCATGTACTTCTGGGGTACACAGCGTGTACTCGGTTTTCCATACTATGCTTTAAGCAGCCTCCACATCACCCCCACACACCATGTGTGTGGCCCAGACACGACCATAACACAGCTTCTAATGACAAGGGAGTACACAACGTGTACTCATAAAGTACATGGAATGTACTTCAATAATTTCTAGAAACTTCTCTTTTCTCAAAAACTCCAGAAAAAAGAAATACATACCTGAAAATGAAGATACATGTTCTTACATAATTCCAAGTACAGTAAGAGTAAATCTACATGTAGTTGTTAACAATGATATTACACATGAGTATAGAGTCTAATTTAGAAAAAAATGTTACAAATTAAGAGACTATATACCGATTGAGTTTGGACATTTATAGAATTTTTAGTTTTATAGAATACTAGTGGTCTACGGATCACTATGTATCCCATGGAATGAGAATTAAGAAAAAAAGTTTATATTAATATATATTCTTCATAGATCTATTTTATACATAGAAAATTCATATTTGGATGTCCAAATCTTGTATTAGTGCATGAAAAGTCTATTTTCCTATAACAAAGACATGATATTTGGGTTTTTAGACAGAGGTTCTATGTGTTTTTTGAGGGTAAGATATCCATTAAAAACATTAGAGGGATATATTCTAGATGATAACTCATCGAAAAAAGAAAATTTTAACATGTAAAGGGACCATGGATAAAAAATATATTGAAACTCTCATTTATCTAACTTTCATTTATGGAAGTTCAATAGTATGGTAAAGACAAACCCATACAGATTAAGGTCAAAAATAGTGGACTTTATGTTATGAAATTTAACATCGAACAACTAAGGCTCATATGTTGTGTAGTATAATTTTTTACAATGTAGATCTCTATATTAGAGGACATATACAGATTTAGTTTATACTCAAAATGACATAATATTTTCTTATGTGTGAATTGTTTAAGAAAACCTAATGTGAATTAATGATTGTTTATATACCAAGACACAGTATTGGGGGTTGATATAACTTTAGGACTCCAACCATGAAATGTGATTTTTGAGACACTACAAATCTTTTGGTAATTAGAATAAATCTGAACATAGTTTTAAAATTTATTTTTAATCACAAAATATTGTTAATTATAGAATTAGTTAATGTAAATGGGAAGATAATACACTAATAGGATATTAAAAAATGTTTAAAATTATTTTTGTTCCTAACAAAAATTATATATGTATTTAATATTAAATTATTATCAAAATCAAGACACATATTTTTAAAATTATTTAGAAATAAATATTATGGCCATGGGTTTTGTAAAGAATGATATAATCATAGGAAATTGTAATCCTGGCCATAAAAGTTTCAATGAAAGTGAGAATATAAATGGGCATAGAACTTATATTTGTGGTAAATTTTTATGTTAATAAATCTCTATAGAAGCTGTGATATTACTACAAGGGTTCACGTGGGATAAAATAAACTAGGTATTATATTGTTATATAGGTGGGACGTTATGTCATATAATTTTACATTATTTTATGAGTATATTGGCCATGAAATTTATCTTCATGATACTATGATGGGGAAATATATAGTTTATGTTCATATGATGAGGACTAAATCCAACCAGTTTATAGTCATGTATATTGTACTATCTTCTGTATAATTTAATGTCTCTTGGTATAGACTAGGTGAACCCCATGGGGTGGTATAAAATTTATTTTATGATGAAAATTATATTTTATGTTCATCATGTTAATCTATACATCTATCATTATCATTGAATAATCTATATAGGAGTAGACTTTATGTACAGTGTAATTTGAATCCCACTTCTATTCAATCAACAAAGGCCACTTTCTTGGTAACATCATATTTTTCATAGTTAAAACAAATCATCCAAGAATGAATGATGGTAGTATACCATATTTTTAAATGAAATATTTTCTTAGTTCTAATATATTTAATGGTTATAAAATTCCTATAACCTATTCACATTGCATGTTTTACCTAATCATGAAATATTTTGGACTTTTAATATTTTTAAAAGTGATATTAAATAGATATATGAAGTGAGTGAATATCAAACACAATGGGAATGATTTAATCTATACCATATACAAGTGTATATGGGTCACATTTATAAGATTACATATTGTTGTGTGATAAGCACTCAAAGAACAAAAATTATTTTCCAGCTAGGAAGTTTTTTCTCTGTCTGCCATCTTTTGAAGTATTTTACATAAGAATATATTAAAAGCTTGTAACTATTTATTATAAAATTATAGGTAATTTTATGAATGGTTTTCGTTGATATTATACTCCTTATTTAAGATTCTAAATTCAAAATCATAGGAACTTCATTCATTTACTAAAAACAATGTTCACGAGAAACTGTATCTTGTTATGAAATTCTATTTTACAATGTTGAATACTTATTTTTTAAGAATAATTTCAGGGTTATTGTCTTTTCAATTATATTAAATATTTACTTGATAGTGGGTAAAAAAATAAAATTCATGATTATGGAAGATGGGTTCATACCCTTGCAATCAACATCCCTCACATGAAATGGATAGTAGTAACTAGTAATGTGTAATATCTCTATGGGTTTATGGATAACGATATAATATTTCTATAAATCATGGAATTTGTTATTAAATATCATGTAGTGTTTCATCATAATTATAAGAAAAATTCATGTCCTACATTTTTTGGGTATGTTTTTTTCTTAACTAATGATCACTATAGGTTATTCCATGAGCTTTATAAAAGGTAAACTATGTTTATCCACCATCAATATTTATGGGGGTGAAACCAATTCCATAGTTGTAAATGATATTTTGAGAATCCAACACATCATAAATGATAAAATTTATAACATAGTTCTATAAGATTTCCTTTTTGGCCCTATTTTATTATAGAATCACCAATAATATATATTCCATTATAGTAAATATCTAACCAATTATGTAATTTTTTAAAAAGGGCATATTCTCTCTTCATTCTAGATTATTATTAATTTAATTGATATCTTCCACCATAATATTGATAAATGATGTTTGAAATTTTTATTATGTGATATGAATTATTGTTTCATCATAGTTTTTATCTTTTAGATCTATGAATAAATTATCAAATCCATCAATTCATGTTTTTTATGAATACATGATAAGAGAAAATGTACTCTTGAATGGAAATTTATCCATAAACCCTCAAAAATAGTCATGAATGAAAATAAAATTTTATGTCTTAATATAATAATCACTATTAATCTATATTAATTACATATCATAGTCTCCATTTATGTTTATGAGATCCACTACTTTTATTAGAGTAAAATCCAATCTTGTAATGAGGGCTTGGTATTCTGTATCACTATTGATGAAACCTTATAACTTTTAGAAATATTAGGGAAGAATTTCCTTAACATGAGAGAAAATTACAATCCCTATATCAAACATGCTAATATTCAAATCATCCATTTTTATTTTATTAAAATCTTATATGTACAATCAATGTATGTCTCCCATATTTATGGAGCATCATAGATGTAGAAAACCACTTCATAGGGATATTTATATTTATATGTTCCCTTTCTATGATAAGGTGTGACATAAAAAAAATTCCAACCCCATCCCATTGACTTCTTTATGATAAATAATATTTATATAAAACTATTAAAAAATTATCCCCTCCTATACCAAAATACAACTTAACTTTAGTTGATTTAGGATATACGTGAGTAGTTTAACATATGAAACCATATGAACAACTAGATGCTGACAATAATGTCTCATATTTTTCATTGGAAAAATAAGATACATGTTGTTCATTGAGATATTTTATTATCAAGTATGAGCATCAAACATCATATTTCAAATATAGTATAATTGTGTTCCTTTATAGTGTCATTATTTTATTAAATGAGTGAACCAATTGATTTCTCTAGGGACTCTATATAAAGTATTAGGGGATTTACATCAATTGTATGAATCAAAATAGGTGGGCATTGAATATGTTGTTCCATGCATTCAGTATAATATGTTAAATAATCAATCATTTGGTGTTTGGATCCTTTTTTCGTTAACCTCTAATAGATAAAATTTTACAAGTGATATTAGTAGAGAGGTACTTAATATAGGCAAGACTCCCTAGAAGTAACCTTAAATCATTGATATGTTTGGGACAAGGAATATCAAGGATCACCCTAGTATTATCGATACCAATATAGATATCCTGATATTGTACCATGTAGAAATTTAATTTCATTTAAGATACGACGAAAAAAAGTCTAAGGGTTTTACCTTAAATGCGTGTTTCCACAGTTCACTAAAAATTGACTCTATGTCAGCATTATGATTAATGAGTTATTATGTTTTTCCTATACGATCATCTATATATAATTCCATGGGTTTCTTTAACATTTAAGTAAATACATGTTTCAGAAAACATTGATATTTGGCCCCAATATCCATAAACATTAATCGTATTAATTTATTGAATTATACATCTTAGGGTTCCATTAATTTAGTTGTTTCCTTTGATTGGGAGCCATACATATCTACCCATATGTGGAATAACCATAAAAAATGTATGGTACTAGAAATTTATTATCACATCAATTATAACCACAAAGATTGTAACTATAAAAATATCCATTTCAAGTTGGCAACTGAAATTTCGAGAGATGATGCAAATAAAGATCATTCCATTTATCTTCTTCATAAGAACAATATTAGTGAGTCACTTGAGGAATTGGACTTCTTGAATAATGGTGTACATAACAAGAGTAACAAATTCAGATTCTATAATTCTAGTATGGGTTGAATAAATTCTTTTTTTTCATGTTTAAATCCATTATGGCCATCCAACCGACCAAAATTATGGGTGGCTATAGTGCGATCAAATCTAGGAATTTTGATGTACTTTAACGACAGTAAATCATAAATCTCATTAAAAAATGAAATAAATTTTTTTCTAAAGCACTAGATGATCTATTCGATGTAGATTTCATATCCTTCTATATAACGAAATCAACAAGTTAGAATTTAATAATAGTTGCCAAGATACTCTCCTTGAATTCTTGAGGTGATCTCTACGATATCCCTCTTTACGTTTTTCTTATCTTTGGTAGGAATTGAAATATGGATTAACATCATGGGATATGAGAGATGATGCACATGTAGTTATATGAAAATGGTAAATATATTCTTCCTTATATAATTTTTTACACATCTGGTGAAAATGATACTATGTTAAAATGATAAAAGATTATGAAACCACATTTTTATCTTCTTACAGGGTTCATATATTGTTCATTCAGGGGTCATGGCAATAATAATTGAACAATATCTAGTCATCCATGGTGTTAAATATACTCAATATCAATTTTGATACAAATGAACTCGGTAATGTTCATTTACTTCCTTAGATTTTTTTCTATATGATTTCATATACTTGACCAATACATAAATCTAAATGGATTCGATTCTTTGATTTGTTGTCTAATAGAACCTGAATGACCTCATGGATTATTTAATTATTTTTTTTCAATTTTCTTTATACATAACACACATTTATCATAGTGTTCAAACTATGGATTGGTGGGTACCATGTCTAGACCAAAGAGAGTACTTATTTTAATGGTGTTTTCTACAACCAACTATTTCACCATACCCTTATAGAGACCTACATCTATACATCATAATTTATTGGACATAAATATGGAATTATCACCAATTATTACTTTGATTATCCCATTAATTGAGTATTTAAGTTACTAATTCTATAAGAAGGATACTAAAGTGTGAATTTTGGGAGACAACCTTCTCTATGGAATGAAAAAAATCCATGTATTAGTGAAGAACCAAGAATTTAGTGTCGAAAATGAGATCTCTAAATTGTCCTACGTGAAGTATTTTTAAAATTGTTTTATAGCCAATCTTATCAAACTCTATGATGTTCAATTTAGAAGGGGAAATCTTAGCTTCACTAGAGCCCATAAGTCAGATGATCTCGATAGGTATGAGCATTATCCAACAATATTAATCATTAAAGGCCAAGAAATTTTCAAATTCCAACAACTTTTTAGATATAAATATTACTCTAATGTTGACACTACATGTTGCTTCCTGATCCTCTGTAGGGAATAAATATTCAATGTGGCATTAAATAGAATTTGCCTCTTCCTATCACACCACAAACATAGTGGATTTTACCTTTAACAGTTGATGTATTAAAATAGAATCAATGAATTCCTCATAAAGACACTTTGAGAGGTGGAGTGTTTCCAGAATTGAGAGTTTGTCTTGGATTACTAGAAGATTAATTCAAACGTACTATTATTTTAAATGATTTGAACATACTATCTTTGAATTATTACATAGTTTTAGTAAGGGGGACTAATATTTCTTGTTCAAATGATTCCTTTCCATTAATAGATTTAGAGGATTTGTTTTTGTTTTCTATGTTGGGAAGAAGATACCTTCTCATTCCACAATGTCGATTAGAAAAATAAATATTAAAATGTAAATCATCAAGTTTGATTGGAATTAAAAAAGGACCATAGGATTCAAGATTGTGTTGATGATCTTATTATCATTTTTAATGTTTATATCTTTACGTTTCAACTACTAATATGCCTTTAGTAGTAGTATTTCATGAATGCAGAGGTTCACCATGACGTTGTCCTTCCTAAAATTATTAGCCTCTATGACCAATTTTATATTTATAGATGGGGAATAGATGATAATATGAATCATAATCATTATAGAATGGGTCTATCATGTTAATATAATCAATTGAATGAAATTTTGACTATTAATCAAATGAGGATTCTAGTTATGGAAGAGGTTCATGTCCCAAATAATGGGGTTCAAATATATAAGAATGTCTAAAGTAGTATGGTTTTTGATAAGGGATATTTCCTTTATGCCTTATTATTTTAGTGATGATTAAAATGACATAAGTAATAGTGTGATGCTAAATATTACTCATATGGTTGTTTATATTTACATGGGGTGGAAACATTCTAATTTTTTTAATCCATGATTGTTGAATATGTCTGAATGAATAATTTTTTTTCATATACTTATCAAATTATAAAACATTATAATTGGTGATCTTCTCCAACTATTATTTTTCCACTAGTAAGGTTGGAGTTATAGAAGACAAATTTTTATGGGTTTTTCCTTACATGAGTTTCTTAGAGTAACCAAATTATAAATCATATCCTTAAAGATGATTAAATCATATATATTGGTTATGATAATCAGATTCAAGGGATAGTAATCTAAGTGGTTATTGAGATTGATGTCATTGGGTTTCTATGCTTATATTCATTTAAGAAGTCCATTTTATAAATAATCATTGAAGATCCCTGAATAGTTTTCCCCTCACATTAAATAATTTGTATTCCTCTTTTCCTTGAAGATTGAGAAAATTTTATATTTTGCACTCCAGAATGGGGCCATGTTTCTATTGTTGTCATTTAGGGGAGGCATCAAATGATATTGAATAGGCACAACTATTGGATTTTTTATTATAACTAGTTTTTAAAAGATTGTTTTGTATACACTATACCAGGTTTTATACATTCAGTTAATTTCTTCATATGATAATTTCCCATGTATTGACATACTGAATCCTAAATTTTCGGGGTTATAGAAAAAAACTCTTATAATATAGTAGGATATTTTAGAAGAATTAGTTATTTTTTATTCTCATCCTATAGATTTTCAATACATATATCTAATATTTAAACCTACTAAATTTTCCTATTTGGGGAGTAAGTCAAGACCTTCCTTGTATTAATTAAATCTAAGACCGCATAATTTACATACAACATTCAATTAGAGAGATCAAGGACCATTGAGTTTCTCAGTGTGGAGCAGAATTAGTATAGGAATTGCTGATAGTCATTTTACCAATTTTATATATACCACATAGGTAGTTTAAAATAGTATATTATTACTGGTCCCAATATATTATACACATTATTTCAACTAAACACATATATATTTTTGATAAAATATTTCATATTTTGAGAAACTGCATAGGATTTTCATTTCATGAACATCCTATCTAGGAGAAGTCAGACATCCAATGATAAGGGGGTAATAATTCCCTAAAATCCACAGTTGATGGTTTAATGGACTATGCTCAAAGCATGACCTCGCTTATCCATGTATAATATGATTAATCTGGTAGTTGTGGTCAAAAACATCCCCTAAATCATAGGAATGGGGTTTCTTATATATTTACATGGAAGAATTATTGTTATGACCTTTTTCTATTCAAGAATTTTCTTTATGAGGAGATATTTATTTTTTATCTTATTTTTATTAAAATATTTCATACGATAGTATATTTTCGGACATATGGTTATATTTTATTTAGTGGGGGCCCTTCTTGGAATTCTTGTTGGATAGATGTAAGATCCTATCATTTGACTAATGAATTAAAAAATTTCAACACTCTTGTTATGGTGGGATTTAGTTTGATAGACCTAATGACATATACATAACCTATACCTGAGACTTTGTCTAAGGTGACGACAAGCATGTTTACATTTTAGGTTGGATTTTCTATCCATTAAATAGAGTAAATTATAGTTCTCTATATTTTTTACACACTCTTCTTTACATGTTGGGTGAGGTAGTTGTCATTATTAGTTAATGAATATTTATTCTAGTTTTTAGGTATACTAGAGGACATAAAGTTGTTTTTTAGATCATTGGTTTCCACTCTAATGTAAATAATTCCTTTTTGATATAATAGTAGAGCTCACTCATTTGTGTAATGTTTTTGAAAATATCATAATAAGATAAATAGTTTTCCTTAATATGGCATAGTTTAATTAAAATTATCTTTCATTAATAAGGTAAAAATTACTCTACTCATGATTCTGGAATGTCATAATCGGTATTCTTGATGGGACAATATAGTATCATTATCCTATCTCCAACCAAATTGTTCCCACATGACCATAGAATAAAATTCATAGTCCATCATTGATTATTATACATTTTCCCCTAAAAGTCCCTTTTAAAGAAAAGATATTAAGAGGTGATGGGATTTTTTTTCTAATGTCGCCAATGGAATAAATTGATGTACATCATGGGGGGGGGGGCACAAATGATGGCCACCACCCAAATAACACATTAATTATCATGAAAAAAATATTAGTGATGATATGCTATATTTTTTTGGCCATGAATTCTATTTTTCTACATGGTATGAAGGTACAATTTGGATTAATTCATTAAGGAGAGGGATGTTGGGCCAAGAGTCATATAATTGTGAGTATGATCTCTCTAGTGAGCACTATATGGAAGAAATAAATAGTAATATTCTATTTATCTATCACGGTGATGACATATATTTAGGCTTGATTGCCTTTTTTATTGAGGGCCTCCTTGATATGTTCAATGGGGAAAGCCTGTTGGTTGACTTGTCATACATCTATGGGTAAGACCATCAAGGCTACTAGTGTTTTCTGAGTTTCCATGGGGAGGAACACATTTCTATTGGATCTTTAAGATGAATAATTATCTCCACAACTACTATTATGATGTGAATTATGAAAATTAAATTTTATATCATTGGGGGAAGACATATGATGAGTGTAATATATGGAGTCCATTCAGAGATTCAGATTACGGAACTATAGGATGGACATCCATTTTTTTTGCGAGTTTCTGCTACTTTGAAAACTTCTACATATTAATTTTCCCAAATTTAATGATGTTGAATGGATTCAATAAAATCAAAGATAATAAATTTATAATTATTATCCATAAATACATTATTCCCTTCATCTTCATTAAATACGAGTGAATGGGGTAGGAACCTCAGTTATTATAGGTTTCAAATAGTGTGTGTAACATCCATTATGTGTTGGAACCTTCCTTGGTGACCTTATGCCTTCCATTATCATATATTGATGAATTTCATGGATGAAATATATATTATTATAGTGTTATATTCATGTATTTTATATAATTATTATATGATAATTATTATATACATTAATGTCCATTGAAATATTTTTAATGGACTTTGGGATAATGATAGGAATATATACCTTCTCCTTAACATGTGACAAAAAGATATTCCAATTCACCACATGTGTGGCGACATGTATATAATATGAATCTTATGTTTTTTCTAGTTTATTAAATTTATATTATCGAGTGCGGGTGAAGGTATGATCATTAATCATGTATTCGTTATTTACTAATATTTTATGATGACATTTCTTATTAAGAACAAGAGTATGGTCAAACCCATGAGTTATTTACATTAAATAATGATGAGATATCTTGAGTATAATGGGATCAAGAATGTGAGGAATCACCATAGTGCTCATCATAATATACTGATGGGTGAATTTTAATGCTACCAAGGAATATTGGAATTCCTGGATCCTGAGAGTGGGGATATGCTCATGTATTTTTTTTATTGTGAAGATAAATTAGTATGACTACTAAATGAGAATAATAACAACGTATCATTTTCTTAATTTAGTGGTCTTAATCCATTTGTGAGTGTTTTCTTGGGTTCCCTAACAATAGTATGTAGGAATGAGATTTCTAGGTTTGTTTCCTTAATGAATTTCAAATGTTATGGGGTCAAAAAACATTGTTGACAATGAAGGTTCCCATGATATATCCTTGGAAATTACTCATAAATAATGGGTTTATATGTGATGTTCATCTATATGTTCCTATGATAAGGGGCATATGTTATCATGATCTGAGGATTTTATCCAAAATTAATTTTATACTGAGATAAAAAAATGGATTCTCCAAAGTCTCTGACTTATGTGATGATCCATGGGTCATTACCAAAGGGAAAATCTTTGAGGCTTCCTCTATGGATGGATAACGTTTTTGAGGTGGAAATCCATTAATAGTTAATTCAAACCTTAGTGTGGAATATATTTGGTTGGAAACAACATTATCCTAGTTCATGGGCCCATACCCATTATCACAATTGGGGATTTTGTTAATAATCTTAGATTATGTTTAATTGTATCTTGAGGAGCTCTAATATGGATACAAGTCTAACAAAATAGTATTATATTATATGGTATATTGGAATATTAAAATTTCAAATTAATGTGAGGTTTCAAGGGTTTCTTGATTTCTATAGGGTATTAAAATTCACAACAAAGAAGTCAACCAATAAAATATATCATGTAGTGCATCTTCATTTTACTAATTTCATAGGTAAATTAATCAAACATGTTTTGCCATTCTCTTTATCATAAAAATATGGAACAAAAAATTGTTTTATGTTTACCCAAAAAACATTATAAAGGAAGATTGTCATTTGGGCCTTTCCCAATCTTTTTGTGTTATAAGTTCTTCTGAATGATGGGAGGCTGGTATCATACCACCTTTTGTGGGGAATTAATTCCATATATAGGGAATTAATTCCAACTATTGAAAAGTCTTAAATATTTATGTCATATTTTGTTATATATCTCAAATCATAGTGAGGGACTTTTTATGAATGTTAATGTAATTTTTTGAAGCTATGCATTGATATGAACATCTTTTTGCATTATGTTTTTGATAATTATTTTTCTAATTTATTATGGTATGTTTTATATCCACATAGTTTGGATCCATGTAGTTTAGAACTACGTAGAGATGTATTATGTATAAGAAATCTATGATTTGGACTATGATAACAGATTCATATATATCCCTCTAAAGAGAATTAAAACCATTGTATTTTGGAAACCCTTAATGAGAAACATAATATATTTGATCTATTGTAATAAAGACTAAAGTATTCCATTATATGTGTGTGAAACCATGACTATGTAATGTTCCATTAATGGTTATGTATCTGTTACCCAATGTTATTTCATTTATTGTTGAGAATCTAGAATCTATTTCAAGAAGTCTAGTATCATTCATCACAATACCATTAGAGAAACTATACCTAGAAATGCTAGGTGTCATATTTACATATGGGTAAACCATGTGGATCATATAGTCTATTGATAAGAATAAATTGGAGGATATAATGAGATTCAAAGGGAATATTTCCCACTTTTGATGGGGAATATTGCCTTGAGAGAAATGGTATAGAATGGAATATATCATAGTGAGGATATTTTTAACAATTAATACATCCCAATGTTAGGTATATTTTGATTTTTCAAATATATATAATTGTGATGTGCTATATTTTCTAGAAAATATTAAAAAAATCTCTTATATTTTAATTTACACATTTTAACATCAATTGGATGGAGAATTCCATGAATTTTAAAAATATAGGGTGTGTTTTTTTCATCATAAATGATGAAAAAACAAGGTATTGTGTGGGGATTACTCATGGGTGGACAATGCTTATTTATAATTACTATATGTAAATGGAAATATAAGGATGGATAATTATACACATGGATAATATGGAGTATAGAAGGATAAATTAGGGATGAAACCTAATTGAAGGAACTTTTCATACATGTGGATCATGATGAATGTATGAAGGTGAAAACCCCTATCTTAGGGATAGGAAAAATATATAAAATACAATTGATAATAATTTAGAATAGTGGAAAACTATTTTTTTCTTTAGAGTGGGGTACTCAAAATAAATATTCAAATTGATCTAGATAATTGTTTTTTGGATTTATATTAATATTTATGGAAGAAATAAAAAATATTGTGTTTAGAACAAATATGTTGAAATGTTATGGGTTGAGGCTGGATATTAAATTATAGAGAACCTCTAGCGATCACATTAATAACTCTTCTTCTTGTTAACTTATGGATTAAAGGTTTGAATATTGCTTCACATCTAACACTTGGTTGAAAATCTGTAGTGATGATAAAAATAATATAAATATATTTTTTAGTATCTCCTCCTTCCCAAGTGTGAAAAATGTTTCTAGGATAAAAATAGGGAACCACATCAAGATTATTCAAGAAATTACCATTTTGATATTTTATTTTCTATTTCCCCTAGATTGATCCACTTAATCTATAATCTTGTCACAAATCTTTAAGAACACCACCACTCATACAAGTCTGTTCAATCAAATATATACTAAGATGTGTATAGGTAGATGAATTATCCTTAAAAATGTGAAAAATGAAAACTATATATATATATATAAACCACATCCAATAATATAATTTTTTATAAAAACAAAAATTTGATAATAGAAGAAAGATATTTTCAATTAAAATTTAGAACACAATACATACATTTTTATTTCCTTCTTATCCTTGATCACCAAATGAATTACCCCTCTATTAAAGGGATAATATTGGTGAAATAGATAGGTAAAATTTAATTTATATTTGATGGAAACAAAAAATAAATCAAGGAAACCATAAAAATAAGTACAATAGTGAAAACCAAAAACCCCAATTCCATAGGAATTATTTCATTATCATAGGTTCTTCCTTCCCTCCCACATCGCCTCTTCCAAATCTTCTATGTTTCTTGCTTCATGAATTTTATTTAATGATTTACCTCTTCCTTAGAATCTCCATTATGATTCTTGATGCAACATTCTAAAATATCCTTACATTTATTTATTAATTTGGGTTAGATTATCAATTATGTATTTGGATTCATCTTATTCACCAATAACCTTATATCTACCTATTATTTTTTTTCTTGAATGTTGATAGGGAACCAAGTAATTTTTTAAAATTAAAATTGAACTTGATGATCTTACACTGAGATATAATTCTATTTAAATTCTTATATAGGAATAAACCCTATAATGTTCCTTGTTAAACTATAATAAGTATTCTAATTATTAATAAAAACTTTGGATAAAAACATAATCTGGAGTACTATACTCTATGTTTTATCCATGAAAACTATATTCCCTTTATGGAACCCTACAAAATTAAATTTATTGTTTTTCAGAACACTATGAACGTGAGTTTTTCTAAAGGAATAAAATTGATCGTCTTTATCAAAAAAAACATAGTTAAACTCGACATAGCTGATCTATATGATTTATATAATGAATCGTATGAAGTTTTTAGGGTTATATATTAGATAATTTATTTTATAGATCATCAAAAAAGTTTCATAAATATCATACCCAACTTAATTGAGTAGTGTTCCATTATTTAATTTTATTTCCATAACCGCATAATAACTGTTTACTTTCAAAACATAAAAATAATGGACAATCAATAACTAGGTATCAATTTATTTTAAAATTTAATAAATAAATTGTATTAATTTCTTTAATTTCTATGAAACATTTAATATTACCAAGGAATTAATACTATAATTTCAAAATGGTATAGAACTCAATGAATTAATAAAAATGATAAAAAAATGAATTTAATAAAAATAGAATACACTGAACTCGTTGGATCTATCATATCTCCATTACAAAATCCATGTACTCTTAGTCATGAGACTATCAAAACCATTAACCTAGAAAAATTCAAATTATCAACCATTGTGAGTTACACATTTTAAAAAATTGTGGTTCATGATTAATTAATTTTCATCATTTCATTTTCATAATGACAATTATTAAATTTATTTCCACTACTTTTATCCTATAAAGATAACTCATACCATCCCATCTAGAAATATTTGAATTAACTATCAATTACGGGTTAATGAGTTTCTTTATACATTAAATTCTCATAAAAGGGGCACTGTATCCCTGGTAAATATCTAAATCTATTGAAAATAAATTCTGTAATTATTCTTATGAGAATATTTTTTAATGATTGCTATATTTCATAAGGGTTGGTAGGTTTTATTTTATGAATATTATAATCTATATTGGGTTTCATGGATCTATATCAATGAATAATGCATGATTTATAGTTTACCTCAAGAATAACCAAATTTTTCTCTTCCTCTTTCATCAATTCATATCCCTTCCCTTAAAATTTTAAAGGATAGTTCACAACATGGAAATTTTATATAGTAAAAATATTCATCCATCTTTCATCTATTTCATTAGTGTTGTTTTTATGATTTCAAGAATGGAATTTTTCTATGGGATTGTGTTTTTTAAGGGAAGAGATATATCATTCGGTATTCAAATAGAAACTTGAATTCTAGTGTAATATTAATGACACTTTGATCATCTATTCATCATTAAATCATCAATCCCTTCAATATATATAGTGAAAAATGAAGCAACACCTATTAAAATTATATATAGAAGACTCTTTGAAATATCTTGACATATCTCACATTCCCCCACCCACATGACTTCAACCATGGTCATATAATAATTTCTATATCATTTTATACAGGGTTTTATTAGGCATCTAATGTTGCTACCTAAAATAGCCATTCATGACTGTTGAGTTCTATCTAGGGAAAATGCTAAGGTAGGACAAAAATAAAATTGCATTGAAGAGGATATTTTCAAATAAAAACAAGGTTCTAGTCTTTTATTACACAAGATCCTTAGTTATATATGGTTTTGAATATTTTAATTAATACATTCTCAAAATCAATAATTAATTTTTTATATCATGATATGAGGTTATTGAGTAGTAGAAGCCTATTTTGGTCAAGAACACTCTCATGTATACAATTTTGAGTGTAGGGTAGTTTCTCATAGAATGAGTTTCAATAAATTGTGATATTTTAATAATTATACCTCAAATATAATTTTAAAATTATTTCATTTTAACATTTATCTATATTGAGAAAATATTATAAATTATTTTATTATAATTATCTTATGCCCAAAATTTAAGAGTTTATATATTAATCTCAGTAGGTTTCATAAACATTCATAAAATTTGAAAATAAAAACAAAAAACAAATATTATATAGAATAATAATTTAAAGAAATAAATAACATGAAAAATAAAAATTAGAAAATCATAAACGATAAAGGTTCCCTCCCCTACTATAAAATTATAGTGTCATTAATACATTATAAAAGATTTATAAATTGGATCAATTTTAATATAAAATTAAATTAAATTTGGTCTTTGTAAGATTTAAAAAACTATATTTCTCATTGATATAGGTGTTAATGGAGTTAAATATCATCCACTATTATTAGTGTAAATTTGACAAATTGGAGTATTTTTAATTAAAAAATATATACAATCATTATAAGTGTGATATTCACCGTTAGGGATAATGGAATATTTCCATAGTAATTATTTAATCTATTCCCATTAATATTCAATAGGTTTTTTTCACATTTATTTTTGTTTAATAAAAACTAAATGGAAATTAATCAGTGATTATAAATAGTTTTTTCTATATTGAATCAAACTTATTTGGCATCAAATTTAGTAATGAATATTAAAATAACACATATTCACTAGGATTGTTTTTTATATGAATGATCAATTCAAATCCACTCAATTTGATTTTATGTAGAATTTTAATTTTTCCTAATATTATCCTATGATTTATTCATCCTCCTATAGATGTAGTCTTCTTTCTTTTATATCTTTATATTGGTCTATAATTACTTCCCAAATTTCCTAGTAATTATTATGTTCTATCCATATAGGAATGTTTAAGATCAAACCCTAAATTAACTAATATGGGATGATTCCAATTGGTGTTTCTAGGATATTTTATAATTCTATATGTTATTGTGCTTCTATTTTCCCAAATTCTTCTATTTTGGACTAGAAGACTTATAATTGATTCCCATAAATTTATTATTTGAATCTTCATATTGGCCACATGTTTTTGGTCTTCTAGGGTTTTGATGTATTAATATATACTCCAAACAACCACATCAGGTCTTTCATGGTCCTATTATAGAAATTAGTCCCAATATCCCTAATGATATCTCTTGGAACTCTAAACCTAAAAAAATATTTTCCCTCAAAAAATCACATATAATAATAACATCATTATCTTTTGTAGGATTAATGATTGGACATTTTAAAACATGATAAATATAAAAGTATAATATTTTAGTATCCAAATGACATGAATAAATTTCCTATATAGTATAACCACAAAATATACTAATTCCACAAATTATTATCGGTTTTAGGTAATACCATTCATAATATAGATATTTCTATAAAATTAAAATTGATCATATTTTTTACAGAAAATCATGAGAATAATTAAATAATTTAAGTGAGTGTATTAATAATTCTAAATCCATACTATTATTATATTGAGGTAAAAAATTCCCCCAAAAATCTAGAGTATGTGAAAATTCAAGATCATATTGTATATCACTTTTTTGGAAAACATCTTCTTTTTATTCATTCATTACAGAAAAACCATATATATTTCTCACCTTAATGATAATTTTTTTAGACTTGATCTTGTGAACATTTTAGTGGTTTGAGTGACATGGGACATGAGAAATTAATTTTTTTGTACTATATCATTATTAAATTTAACCTCTATATTAAATAAATAAAACTATTCTACATGGATTATTTCATTCATAGAATTTTGGTATTATATTTGTTCTTTTGATATATTTTACAAATTTCTAAGATGATCTAATAAAAGGTTCCCATATCCCTTCAAAAATTTTATATCAAAATAATATACGTTATATAGTCACATATTTCACAAAATCCAAGTAAATATAGAATTATTATTTATCATTTTCTTAAAATCATCATGGTAATAGAAATTACTAAATATAGTTCCAATAATATAAGTTTTGAATGAATAAAAATAAAATTCAACTGTTAATAACTTTTTTACAAGTTATGTGATATATCTTGGTTGTAACCAATGAGAATAGGTTATATTAATTATCATGAGGAATAAATTAAATTCCTTACAAACAAAATCTTGAGTATTATGATTAGATTCGTCAGATAACATTTAAAAGTGGTGTTAGACATTTGGTGGATATATTACTTGTTTTTTGATCAACCAATTATTGAATTACTCAAAATAATTCAAAAAATGATATTTAAAAATATATTCATAATAATTGAATTGTAATATAAACTATGTATGGGAAAGCATTCTGAAATCCATTATTAATCAACTCTAAAAACGTGTATGTCCACAAACACACCTAACTTGTTTTACATAGTTGGGATATGTTGAAGAATTTATCGATTTAATTTTGGGATTATATACCCCAAATACATTTTTTAGATAACATGTCCATGATGTATCCAAATATTCAATATAAAATGTTATTTTTAAAAATTTAGATTGAGATTCATTTTAATAAACGTCATCAAAACATTACTAAGATTTGTCAAACAATGATAAAATTAATTTTAAAAAAGGGTGATGTGATCCAAAAAAACAATTCAATTAAATTTTTCAAATGATCAAAAAATAGATATACCATGTATATCTCAAAGGTACATGGGGAATTACACCTTATAAATGGAATTCATTTATATAAAATTGTATTATATGGATATCTATGGGTTTTTTGTGATGATCACTTGGTGAATTTTTAATTGAATATAACTTGAAAGAATGAAATAAACTATTACAAGTACTTCATTATAATATATCTAAATATTGTTCAACAATCGTAATGAAGAAATGATCCTTTTTTATTAAAATATTCAACTTCCTTTAGTTTCTACATACTATTTATCTATTATTAATTTGAACTATCATCAATTAATTTAGTTTATATCATTCTATGGATAGTTTTGTTTAATTATATAGTATGTCAATGGGGATAATCCAATATGTGGTTGAGAAGTTTTACATTATTCTTTCCCCATTGGAATCTCAGTTTATTTCTTCCCAATAACAATGATTATTTATTTGAACCCTTTTTGGGGTTTCCTAATTGATTTTGAATTTTTTTATCCTAAATTTATTACATTAATATTTTTTTATCTATTCCAGGTATATATCACAATTTATAACCTATTGATTTCAATTTCCCATTAAATTTTAAACAATATTTTTTATTGATTTAAGGATATATTTATAGCAAAAAATGATCAAATATTGTCCCATAACTTGAGGAATAATTTTTATGGTTAGTGAGTATTGGTTTTACATTGATATTTTTGGGATTCATTAATGATATATTCCTACTTAGTCTCATCCCTTATATGGGTTTAATGTTTTCACAAAATATGATTTATCATTATACATTTCCTAAAAATATTCAAATAAATAAATAAAATTAGATGTTACCTTACCATATAAACTATAGATGGATATTTTATATTATTACACACCATTATTTCATAGAACATCCAATAATTAATTGTTTATCAAAATTTATATAATTAAATTAAATATAGATGGTATTTTTTAAACATGGAGCAATTAGTTTGTGGTGGTTCAGGGAGTGTATGATCCTCCTTAGGGTACTTTATTGGTTTAATTATAATTAAATTTATTGTTCTCTCAAAAATATCTATAGTGATAGATTTATCATGAAAATGTATTATGGTTTTAGATGTCTTAAATAATTATCAACTATGAATGATTAGTTAATATTGTATAATCGAATAATCATCCATATATTATACAAAAAGATAGAATCAATGATCATGTTTTTTATTTGTACTATGGAATCTTCTAGGGATACTACCAAAAAAGTAATAAACCTATTAGAAAGAATAACTAGCACTATTTAATTCATTAATTCTAACATTTACTTATATGTATTTTTTTTAAAATTGGCATTACATTTGTCTAATTTCATAAATCAGACAAAAAAACTAAAAAAATCATGGATCCAATGGTGAAAGGGGTGGAAAATGTACCATACACTTAATAATTATATGTTTTATAATTTTATCAATGATTAAAAATTTCATACCAATTTTTTTTCATTCATTCCCTTAATATACCATCTATTTAGTTTATAAATCTATAAGGAAATTATCATTCATTGATATTTGATTTATATCTTTTTGGATGGAAATGTCTATTTATCCTTTGTAGAAGGGTTAAAAAATTTAGCATTAAACATCCCATTCATGCATTTTTTAATCGGAACATCCATTATGTGAATAAAAGTGGAATATTGATAATACATATTGATATAATTACTTTATTAGGATATCTATATTTATAAAATTCTATATCCCAAAACATTTCTGTCTTGTATAACCTATGATAGATGATGTATGAGGTTGATATATTAAGGAAAATAGAAGCTGAATGATGGAGAATAACTAAATGGTAGGCTATGAAATTCATTATTGAATTGTAACAAATAGTTTTAAGAAACTAAATAATAATATTAATCTAATCCTCTAAGAAAAAAATCAAAAGTAACAAAAATAACAAAGAGATGTGAAATTATTATCCAAGGGTGGTTTTCATAAGAATAAATAACTCCCATATACTTTAAAGATAACAATTTTTAGCATTGGAATAATAATTTATTATATTAAATGGTAATATGATCAACTACATTAAAAACTACCCTAGAATATGAACCCTTGAGATCTGAAAATCCTAAATAAAAAGAATGATTTGAATTGAATAGAAATATAAATTAATTATTAAATAAAATTATCATGACTTAGTTACCTTTTTCCAGATTGTTTTAATTATCTAATCAGAAGATATAATCTATTGATTTGATAAAAATTAGTCATAACTAAAAACATTAGTATAAAATAATTGATATAGATGATAATGAATTCAAAAATGTTGGTACTCACCCACATAATCAAGTTCCACCCTCTACTATGGGTCTAGATAATCATCATCACATTTTCATTAATGATGAATATACCATCAAACCAATATGATATAAGGTAATTAATATAATATATAATGTACTATATTAAACATAAACATACTCTATAATAAAATAACATAAAAAATATAGAATGTTTAAATAAAAATTTAAATTGAAACCTAACTCATAATTTATTCTGTGTTGAGACACTGCCAAATTCACTAGGGTGGCCTAGAAATACCCTATATTTTTTCAAATACTTCTTTTTAAAACCTTCTTGTCACACTCTAAATTAAAATTTTAATATTTCATGAAACACACTCATGTTGTCAAATGGATGGAACTCCTAAAATCTATAGACATGGAACAATTGTGGCGTGAAATGGGTCTTAATGGAATTGATAATGAAATATCCTCTAAAAAAATTCCTTTTATCATAGCATGTCAAAACATGTACATGTGAATAATAAATTAAGGTAAAAACACCTCTAATAACATTAATATTTTAACCAAAAATTGTGTTGTAAAATAATTAGACAATATCCACAGAATAAGTTTTTATGACTGGTGGCTAAGAACCTCACACCATTTAACATAGATCATAGAATTAATGTTCCTTGGTATTCTTTCAGTTATTATTTATAGTACTCCTTATGAATTGTTTTTATATTGACATACTAATAAAACTAACCTTCTATTTCATAAATTTTCATTTTCTTTAGTCACACCACAATAATGGTTCGTGTCCATGAGGTTATGGAAATGTACATACCAAATTCTTCATAAAATATCATTTGATGTGAACTATTATTTCATGTAATAATTACATTATCCTTCAATTTCCTTCTATAATATCATTTCCATCCAAAAACTTAAAATAGAATAATTTGGAAGGAATATACAGTTTTACAATCATAACCTATTGAAAATTAATATAAAATATATTAAACAATATAGGAAATTGTGATATAAAATTCCCACACAAGGAATCCATTTCTTATCCTCAAGAAAATTCTGAACATCTATAATGTGAAGGATTCAAACATTAATAATGAAAATAATCAATTCACAATGCTCATAAATAGCATGTTATATATAAATTTTTAAAATTAAAAAATTTTATAAATGAGGAATTAATAAATAATTGTTCATAATTAATTTAAAATACATAAATCTTCCACTTCAAACACAATTATTTCAACCTTTAATCAATATTAATTCAATTAAGGATTAACATCCCCAGAAGTGTTTTTTACAGAGCACATGAAAACATATAATATTTATTTTTTCTCAATATCAGGAAGTATGATACCTATAAATATATTTTAATTTAGCCTCTATTTTCATTCATAAATAAAATCTTAAAAAAGAAGACTATATATTAAGGTTTAATTCATATTAAGTATAATGTTTTCTAGGATACAATAAAGAAAAAAATTTCATAGGTAAAAAAATGAGTTAAAAATATTCAATCATAATGCATGATATTCATATAAAACTCATTGAACTGATTTATTTCATTATCTCCCCTATTTTTTACAACATTCCCCATTTCTATATCCATATTCCAAATTCATTCCACCTTATAAAATGGGAATCATTAATGAAAAGGTTTTTTTCTCAAACCCATTCCTCTCTATTTTTATCAATCAAATTTGTTAAGAAAATTACCTAGACCCTAAGAAGAAAACCCCAGTGTCAACTCAACCCACAATATCATTATATTTTCAGAAATAATTAGAATATTAAACATAATAAGTGTGAATTTGTTTGTATATAATGGTCGATCCATTATATTAAAAATATAATATATTTCATCATTATTAATTTATTATATTTGTTTATTCATAATATAGATGATAACTTTTAGTAACAACAACCAGTATCGACAAACCATTTCACAAATGAGAATTATATATCTCTACAATACTTCTAGGAATCCAAAAACAAGTATACAATGAAATACCTCACTCAATCATTAAAGATCAAATGAAAAATAATGAAGTTAAAATCAAATAATAAGGGTTGTTTGGAAACATTATCTTGAATTATTGATATATATATATTCTATCTTTTATATGGGTTTTACTAGGATTAAGAGTATGGCAGGGTTCAATGTCAAGGGGGATTAAAATATAATAATTGATGGAATCAATCAATTTTTTTTGGTTCACAAATCATCAGTCCTTGAAAAAAAAATAATTCTCTTGTAGTGGTTCTTACCCTGAGTTTAAAAAAAAAAGAAGTGTTCAAGAATTAAACTTTAAAACAACATTTTTTGGACCCAATAAAGGATGTAAAACATGCAATGGGTTAATTGGGTCATGGTATGAATACCACTAATCAGCTTTCAAAACACATTCTTATAGGAATTGTCGTCCTAATTGGAAATCATATTAGAACTAGTTTTCATTAAACGCATAATTATAGTATGGTTATGAATTATAAAAATTTATAACTATATATGTTACTTTTATGGTCATGATAAATCATATTTTTTAACAAAAAAATATCATAATTGTTTGTGACTCCTAAATTAGTGATTTTAGAAAAGAAGGTGATGAAATGCATTAGAGAATTTAGTACAGTGATCTCCAGTCAAGAAGTCATCTTCATTTAAAAAAAGATATACGAAAATATGGGTATTGAAAAATATAATAAATTATGAAAAATAATATACTTCTTGAATATATTCAACATTTATTCCTTTTTAGTTTATTCATATTATTTTAAACTTTTGTTTTTCTACGGAGCCTTTAAAACTAGAAAGAGATATGTAATTAATGGACCCATACAATTAATCTAAAACAACGAAAGTGATTAAAAATGATGAGAGTTCCTAAAAAACTAATTTTCTAAATCTAATCTCTAAAAATTATTAGAAATAATTGGTTTACTTCTATATGAGAGTTATCAAATGTATGAAATAGATATTTTTTATTTATTTTTCTTATAATGTAATATTGATATAAATTTTCAAGTGTACTCCCTATCATTATTTCAGATTTTTTAAATTGAATTTTGGTTTACTCATAATATTGGAAAACTATTAATTATTAATAATTAATTTAAAATCCATCATTATGTTATAGTTATTCTCTTCCAATATACCATTTTTTATCTTTTTCTTCAATAATTTATAGAGTTTATCTATCAAAATCATCAACTATCTTCTCAGTATCCAATGTCGTATAGGATTATTTCTTGAATATTGTAACCAATAAAGTAGCTTCACCATTTCCGAATACTTCATTTTCCTCTAAATATCATTGAATTAAATTGACATCTTGTATGCTTACCAGCCTTCTCAATCAACCCAAGAGTAGAATGGTATTCGACTATAAATATCTTATAGATATCAATGAAATTCTCCCCAAAAACTTTCCATTTTAGAGAATATTAAATTTTAGGGGTGAATTAAATACTAGAACCTTACCTTTACTCTATATAATGAAACTAATGATCACCATATTGGTCATTTTTTCTATATATTGAAATTGTTTTCATGTGTGATATTGTTCTTCCTCTTCTTCCATTGGTGGATTTTTCTCGTTTTTAGATTCATTAATGAATTATCAACACTGTTACGTGGTTCCCTATAATAATTATTTTGAATGATCTTTATCATTAATTTCAACAATAACATTAACTTCCCCATAATCTTCTCTTTCATGAACAACATTCTTTTCTTAAACTGCATACATCTCTTAATATTTAATTAAATGAATTCATACAACATAATACAAATAACCATTTATAAAAGAATCCGAAATTTTAACACTTTTTGATATATAAGTTGTAATTTGTTCATATTCCATATGTTTTGTCGAAAATTCATAGATCACCATATAATTTTTTACCAAAAAAATTATGATAACTTACATTATAATTATGTATGAAATCTTATCATGATGTGGTTAAATGTGAGGATCTCATTAGTGGTCTATATCACCCCATGGGTTTCTTTGGTAGTTATGGATGTCAGGAGTTCCATCACATGACATGTTCCATTCCATTACTAATTTTTTAATTCATTATATTTATGTTATTACATGTAAATTATTCCTCCTCATTTTTTTACCAAAAATTAGAGTACTAAATTGAAAATGTAAGATGATTATATAGATAACCTATACACTCTAATGTTGATATATAAGAATATAGATCAATTTTATAGTCCATCTTGCAAACTAACAGAAGAAATAAATGTTGTAAATTATAACCATAAAGAAAAAATAAGTATCTTTATTAACATTAGTAAATAAAAATGAGATAATAAATGAATATTACCTAATAAATTGATCACAATTCATTTTCTATGTTATGTTATTTTACCTTAATGTCTTTAAAACCATAATAGGCATAAAAAAATAATTTTCTATGATGAGAGATTGAGGTTTATAAATTTTTAGTTTCTGAACCATTACTAACTAAAAAATGTTGAATATTAGAAGTATATGGTCAATCCCATGCAGATCAGAGAATCCATTAGCCGATCCTAAAACAATGTTACTTCATTATAATTTTATAATGATTTTATCACTCAAACTCACTAAATTAAATAATTATAGTAATTTAATACTATAATTAAAAAATGAAATTCATTTATAAAGGTTGGAGATATGGTATATTTTATATAAATAATGTTTTTTAATAAATAATAACTCTAATTCAATCGAATGATTGTTAAGTATAGTAACTACATGATCCATAATTTTATTTAACATTAACATGATCAATTACATTAAAAACTAACATAACATTAGGACCCTCTTTATCCATGATTAATAAATAACTACGACACATTATGTTTCTCCCAAACAAAGAGGAATAATTTAATTTAGTGATGCAAAATTAATTACATTAACCATGTTTGTTTCATTATTTATTAAAAAATAAGTTAGTTATTTGATAAAAAATATTATAAAGTTTTATATAGTATGATAGTACATTAATAAAATCACCCCATAAATAAAATATTTATTAAAACATTTTGGAATACACCAACAACAACTAATTTAACTCTCCACTATGGGTTTATCCAATCATTATCAAATGGTAACGGATGAGGAATATAATATTAAATATAAAATATGGAATATAAAATATAATGATAGAGTTAAATTAAACTCTAAAGTATTCCAAAATTATTGAACACAAAAACCAATATTAAACTAAAATTAAAATAGTAAGGAAAATATTATTATGAATATATTATGATCTATGACCAGAGAGACTATAATATTGGGGCCGATATATCAGTTTATATATGTAAAATAATTAAATTAAAACCCTACATGTCAGGTCCCACATATCACTGTGAAATTTCTGAAAATATATAAATGATTGTGTTGGGAAAAAATCCCTCAAGTATCATTGAATCATTTTTGAGGTGATTGTGTTTGTTGACAAAGTCGACCTCTGTGTTGTGTTTGTTGATAAAGCAGACCATAATTTTAACACCCCAAGCTTCTACGGTACGCTTCTTTTTGAATAATGTGATAGCGTGTGTTGTACGCAACACCGAGTTCTAACACACCATAACCAATCACACTAGCCGTTATAAATAGTAATACCTAATTTTTGAAATTTTATAAAATCAATCTCTCAAAATGGACTTCATTTTTGGATTCGGAATATCGAAATTAGCCTAGGGTGAAATTTTGGTACTTTTTGGATAACTTTCATATTTTGATGAATAGTGAAAATTACTAAATTTTAATTAAAAACAAATTTTTTAATCAAAATAATTAATAGTGATAAATTATGAATTTGAGTGGTTTTAAAGTATATTTAGAATATATTTTTACCATTTAATATAATGTTTGTCATTGGACATAATTTTACAATTAAACCGAACATAAACAAGTGTCAATCTTTTGATAGTTATTATCTCTTAAAAACACGCTTTTTGTTTTGACAGCGGGAATTAATTTTAAATTAATTTCTGCCACTTCTGTGTTTTGAATTTAGAAAAATGGATTCCATATTTGGAATCAGGATTTCCAAATTGTGTAAATAGGTAACTTTTATTTTTAGACATTTTGAATAATTACTGTGGTAAATATTTTATTTACCATGGTAAAGGGTAAATCTGGTAAATAAGGGTTAAAAAATAATATTATAATAATATTAATTACACTAAAACGTGTCTTAACCCTATTGGTTGATACATGTTCGACCATGGGCATCTTTGGGTCGATTTTGGGACCCCATGGATCCACTTGTAAGTGATAATGACACTTTATTTTAATTAAGTTAAAATGAATACAAAAATGACACAAGCATATATCTTTTAGAAAAACAATTGTTACATAGGGTTATATATGTTGGATTTTAGATTATAAATATTCATTGGAAAGATAAACAGATTTCCTAAATAATTATATTTTATTTATAATTTTTAGACATTAAATAAGTTATTTTATTTATGACACAATGATGATGCAGTAATTACTATAATAGTGAAAAATTAAAATAATTGATATTATAAATACCCAAATAAATATAATATGAAACTTTTAATGAATTAAACTAATTTTCTAGGATAATATGATATATTAGGATTGATTTAATTTACTTTTTTCGAAGTAATCAATCTTTTATGAGTTTCACAAAAATCAACTACTGAATAGTGTCAAAATTGACATAAAAGAGTTCTTAAAACAAATATTGTATTATTAATTGATATTAAATTCCTAACAATCTACGGTTCGGCAAAGAGACTTATATCATGATAGGTTCATCATTAATGGACCACTTGGGGGTCTCTTGGATGTATATAGTAAGTTTATTAACCATATTATATAAAAATACAGAGACATTGTAAAAGTGAAGCTAATTAACTTAGAGTTAATACTTAAAGATAAGGTTAATATAAGTACCCAAACCTGTCTAAATTCTATTTGTTGAGTGGTTTTCGACCTATAACCACCTTAACCTTTGAATAATCAACTTTGGAGCCATTAGAAACCGAATATGAATTTATTATAAATTAATATTTCTAGCTTTTCTAAAGGTGCCCCTCACCCCTCTTATAAAAGGGCACTCCTCCTTCTCATTTCTTCACACCTTCAAAGCCTTTTGGTTCGGCCAAACTCTGCCCAAATACTCTACCAACATCCCTCAATACAACCTAGAGGCTTTAGTTTGATCAGAAAGCCAACCTAAGGAGCCCTTTTGATCAAATCAAAAGGAAGAACCCGAAGAAGAGGTAATGTTTTCACCACCCCTTTTCAAGTTCCTTTCTTCTTCCACTTTTTCTTTCTTTGTTCTTACCATTCTAAAATAATAACTCCAGTATCTTACATATACTTTGATGTTATTATAAATATGGTACAACCATATTCAGTTTTCTATCCACCATTTGAATAACATGTCACCATACATGCGTACGTACGGCTTACCGTCTCCACGTCGTGGTGTAATTGTTACTCAATATATTATTATTTGGATGGGTATAATAATGATGTGTAACTCATGTAAATAATAAATATAACATGTTAATGATTCTGTATATATGATATACCATCCAATTATATATTATTTTAATATCAAAAGAATGATATTGTCGCTCGTGCGTACGTACGGACTACCGTCTCCACGAACGTGATAAGATTCATTCTCCATCATATCCATTCAAGTATAATTATAATTTGATGATTTAAAAATAGTATCTAAGGACTTGATATAATTCTGGATATGAATAATATACAACCCATTAATAACGAATATGGCTTACATAACAAATAATATAAATTAAATTGAACCCGTTAACACCCGAAATGACGATAATTCTAAGATATTATTAACAAATCAATGTTAAAGGATCATATATGATATCATATTAAATTAAATGATTCTTGTATAACTAAATAACAATTATTTCACCATTATACAGGAGGTAAACCTACCGTCGACCAGGGAAAAAGTACAAAGTAAGGGTTTTCTTATCTCACTTTTAATTCCGTGAGAATTCCATTGATCACCACTTAATTATTGCATGTGGTGTATGTGCACTGCCCATGATCGTATTCATTGAGTAATATACATTAATTTATGGGTATTTACATCATCATGTTATGATACTTCTTTCATGGGTGTATGTATCGTAAGTTACCTAATCGATAAGGGAATTTGAGATTTCAATTTCCACTCATTTGGATTTACGCATATTTCATTGATTATATTACCCCAAGATTATGTGTGGAATCACTATTCATTTTATTATGTCATAATCTCCACTCCCCTTCCTATGGATATACTTTTGATACACATAATCACTCCATTTATAATTCTCAAGTCATTGATATGAATTTGATAAGAGTAATTTTAACTCATTCACCATTTGTTGAGTTAAACATCCAATTCGTTGGTGTTGTTTTTACAAGAATATGTGTGAATATCGTTTGATTGTTTTACACTAAATATCCAATCATATTTAGTGTATTTATATTTGTCACACATAATTATGTCGTTGATTTATCCTTAACCTAAGGATACAGCCTTTATGATAGATTTCATCTCAACATACATTCCATTGAGACTTCTTTGTTGATATACACCAAATCACTTTTATGTGGTGTATATAATGTACTTTGACATAGTATATCATGAATCCCTTTATTCTCATGATATTAAAAAGTTTTGAATACCACCATTATTTGTATTCAAGTGTCTTTCTTTTGGTTAGAAACTCTAACTAAAATACCATTTTTAAATGTTTTAAAGACTTATTCATCTAAATCATTCTCATTAATGTCCATGTTTTAAAAATGGTTTTAAGGATTTATTTATATGGACATTAAAGTTTAGAAATTAAAACTCCTTTTAAAAAGTTTCAAAGTGGTATGGGACACTTTGATTCAAAAATCTATTTTTAAATGGCTTCTCGACAAATAGTGTGACTTTTAAATGATTTCAAGAAAAAGGGAGATATTTCTCTCAAATAGTTTTGATGATTATTTTCATCTATGTCAACATCCTTCATTATTATTGATTGAGGTTAATGTGATACAATACAATCTTCCATATTGTATCGAATGAGTTATGTTTGACTGTGGATGTGCTATTTTTATATCATTCATGGTTTGTGGTTAAAGTATTGACATTTCATAAGTTATTTGTAATCTGAATGTTTATGTTATATTTCAACCTTTCATTCAAATGAATGTGTTAGACAAGTATGTTCCGGGTTGGGGACCGGTAAAAGTAAGCCCTCCGGTTTGGTCTCCGGTTATTAGAGGAACTCCGGTTTGGTCTCCGGTTACTAGAGGAACTCCGGGTTGGTGTCCAGTTATTAGAGGCACTCCGGGTTGGTGTCCGGTTATTAGTGGCACTCCGGGTTGGGTTCCGGTTACAGTTAGCCTCTAGGTCTTGGGAAGAGGCCTTGACAAAGAAATTAAAGTTCAACATTATGAATTCCATCAATATGAAAGTGGTTATTGATATTGCATGTGATTATTCGATTAGTAGAATATCCATGTGAATAAGTAAATGGAATTATTTCATTTTAATTTTTCCATATTATGTTGAAGTTCAAGTTTAAAAGGCTTTTGTTTTAGTAATGCATTGCCTTAAATGTTTATGCTTATTTTTGAAAGTTTCCGCTATATTGTTATCCTTACTGGGCATTTGAGCTCACCCCTTTTCTATGTTTTATTTTTCCCAGGATGTGAAAAAGTAAGTTATGAATGACCTTCAGGGATTTTATGTGGGGATATGAGTGTGTAATATGGAGACTATGTTGTTCTAGTAGTTTTTCACTTTATGATGTAATGTAAAACTTTATGAATATATCTAGTGTTTCCAAGGCTACTAAACCAATTGGTCTTTCTAGATTTTATCTTTCTTGTGATCATGCCAATGTTATGTAATAATGCACCGACTCTAGGTAACTGGGGTCGGGGCGTTATAGTTGGTATCAGAGGAAGTTTAGTACAAACCTTGGAAGCTAGATTTAGATAAACTCTGATTAGAGCACATAGACCTAAGATGAACTTTGAGGATTAGTATAGAAGAACTTCCTAGAATTTTGGTATTGTAGAGATTTTGTGAGTTTTCCGAGCAATACATCCCTGTCTGGATACGAGCAAGTAGAGGTGGCTCTGGCACAGATGTACCTAGGGGTAAAACCCGAAAACACCGCTTTGATCTAGACTCGAACGGGAACTGGTGCACGACAACGGGCCTTTCTGCACTCTTGGTTACGACACTCCCGGGGGATATGCTTTGGTAAATTCACAAGATTAGTATAAACCATTATTAAGGGAATACAAAAAAATGCCCCTAAGAATATATGTCGGCAAATAGATAGTGGATAACCTAGATTTAAACATAGGGTACCCCAAGTTAGGATATATTGTTCAATTACAAGATTATCCTATTATATCTATTTTTTTTACATTATTATTAGATAAGTATTCAAAAACCCTAATTGTATTTTCTTTTGTTAGTTGAAACAAGGAGGGAGCAAGATCACGAACAACTCTTCTCTCTATTCCTGAAGAACTACTTGCAATTATTATCCAGAAGTCATGCGCAGACGATGTTGAAACTTTTTCAAATGTCCAAGTTACATGCAAACAACTTTATGAGACATCCAATACCTCTAGAATTGCACGATTCTTTCAGGGATCAAGTACCGACTATGGGATAATGTTGCGCTCTCAACTTTCTTACCACGCTAAGCGTGGGAAGTACCATCAGGGTCTTTTCAAATTATTCACTTTATCTCAAAATTACGATGCACTAAATGATTTTCTAGATGCTGCAGAAGAGGGAGACCTTCGAGCAGCCTATATGTATCAAATTATATATTTATGTCTTTTGGGATATATGAAAACTGATTTACCAAAAACTTATTTTGAAATATTTGAAGATGAATCAGTGAGAATTTTTCTAAAAAAACATGTTAAAGACGATGTCTCAAAATTATATATAAGAAATACCTATTTTTTTATAATGCATCGATGCTTCCATCGATATAATCCAAAATGGATGAGGAGTTTTTGGGTAAAGGAAGTAGATGATTTTGAAAAATTCCTGAGGTACCATTGTGACACATGAACTCATTCTACCAAAAGGAAAATCCGCCTAGTCTCTCCAGAGTTCATGTTGTGATCCACATATCTCTAGTGACAAAATACATGCCTGACCCAACGCATGTACTCACCTATGAAGAATTATAACTGGAACCCAATCTATCTTATTGTGGAGAGCCTATCATAATTCTTCATACCAAAGATCAAGTGTTGCGAAACCGGATGACTCGTCTGGTAAAAGATCTATGGAGAAATCATAATATGGAAGAGGCAATGTGGGAACCCGAGGAACATATGACGAAGAACCTATGTGGAAATAAATGGATGGTGAAATGTTTAAAAGTGTTAGTGCTCTTTATTGATGGGATTACTTTGGAATAATTTTCTCTTGTATGTGTAAAACTGCAATTTATCATGTGAAAATGATATTTGATGAAGAATTATCTTTTCTGTTGCGGATATAGTTATAAATAACCATTTGGTCTTATATGATCATTGGCTTTGAGGAAATTATAAGTTATTATAATTTGGGATGAAAATGCAAGGTATGAGATAAGATTTGTGGTTAAATTATGTTATGGTATTTTGAGGAATTTATCTCATTTTGGTAATATTATAAAATATAGTTTTTGAAAAAGGACAACACATAGACCATGTGACTACCTGTCGCGCCGGACAAAGCTGTGGGAATCCAACCCACAACCAAAGTGTGATTGGGATTTATCGCCTACCACTGGACTACGTGAAGTCCCTGGTTAGTGTGACTATTATTTTTAGTTAAATGACTTTATTGATCAATAATAATTTGATTTGGGATCTTATGTATTATCAAATGAATACCCTTAGTATAGGAAAATGATTTGGTGATTAAGTGATAAATTTTATTTTGGAAGTTGTTCACTTTGTTGAGAACACTATATGCCAAAGGAAAATAGAGTAGTATGGGATTTCATTTGAGATGTAATGATGGATTTTTATCTATGTTTTTATTGTGTATTTATAATGATTTGGGCTATTTATGGAAATGATTAGGTTAATTACTTTTAAGTATGTGACTTTAATAGTAGATGATGTCATTTGGAGATACATTTTAACGTGGAAGACTACATTCTTATAAGTTTTGGGTTTCAATATTAGTTTGGATTATACTGAAAGATTTTAAGGAGAATTTATTATTGAATGTTATTTATATAACTTTGGGGTATTGTTGGTTTAATTTTAGAAATTAAGATTAGTATTTTTTTTCTCTAATGGAATATACATTTGGGGGATCATCAGATATTATACTAACCATTTTGGTTTTTATTAATCTCTAAATACAAGTTAAATATATAGTTTATCCTACATGGATCATGTATTTCTATAGAAGTTTATTCTAGCTCTTTTATTATGACCAACTATTCTTGAATACTCATTGTTCAAAAAAAAATAAGTTAGTGGTAAAAAGTTATTAAATAATGAAACTCTACTTAAAAAGTAAGTATATCTCTTTATGTTTTTAGTCAATATCATAAATGAATTCCTCGTCCTTATTTAATGTAACTTAAAACAAAAAAAAATGTCATCCGTTTACTTTCCTACTAGGAGACTAATGACCGTTTGTCCCAACACAAGTTTGTGGTTTTCTTATTGTTAACTTTCTGCTGATAATGATTTCTATCCCTCTCCATCAAAAATTTACACTTAGTTTATCATCCATATCCATGTTTTCCTACATGGAATCTGAGTATGGTTTATCTTGGATGACCTTTATACCTCTCTTTCTTTCTTTTAAAGTGATAGTTTTATTGACTCTTTTTCCGATGTGGGACTTTCCATTATATTCCCAAGAACAATTTTAAAAATTGCGAGGACGCAATTTATTGAAGGAGGGTAGAATGTAACACCCCAAGCTTCTACGTTACGCTTCTTTTTGAATAATGTGATAGCGTGTGTTGTACGCAACACCGAGTTCTAACACACCATAACCAATCACACTAGCCGTTATAAATAGTAATACCTAATTTTTGAAATTTTATAAATTCAATCTCTCAAAATGGACTTCATTTTTGGATTCAGAATATCGAAATTAGCCTAGGGTGAAATTTTGGTACTATTTGGATAACTTTCATATTTTGATGAATAGTGAAAATTACTAAATTTTAATTAAAAACAACTTTTTTAATCAAAATAATTAATAGTGATAAATTATGAATTTGAGTGGTTTTAAAGTATATTTAGAATATATTTTTACCATTTAATATAATGTTGGTCATTGGACATAATTTTACAATTAAACAACATAAACAAGTGTCAATCTTTTGATAGTTATTATCTCTTAAAAACACGCTTTTTGTTTTGACAGCGGGAATTAATTTTAAATTAATTTCTGCCACTTCTGTGTTTTGAATTTAGAAAAATGGATTCCATATTTGGAATCAGGATTTCCAAATTGTGTAAATAGGTAACTTTTATTTTTAGACATTTTGAATAATTGCTGTGGTAAATATTTTATTTACCATGGTAAAGGGTAAATCTGGTAAATAAGGGTTAAAAAATAATATTATAATAATACTAAATTACACTAAAACGTGTCTTAACCCTATTGGGTGATACATGGTCTAACATGGGCATCTTTGGGTCGATTTTTGGACCCCATGGATCCACTTGTAAGTGATAATGACACTTTATTTTAATTAAGTTAAAATGAATAAAAAAATGACACAAGCATATATCATTTAGAAAAACAATTGTTACATAGGGTTATATATGTTGGATTTTAGATTATAAATATTCATTGGAAAGATAAAACGATTTACTACATAATTATATTTTATTTATAATTTTTAGACATTAAATAAGTTATTTTATTTATGACACAATGATGATGCAGTAATTACTATAATAGTGAAAAATTAAAATAATTGATATTATAAATACCCAAATAAATATAATATGAAACTTTTAATGAATTAAACTAATTTTCTAGGATAATATGATATATTAGGAATGATGTAATTGACTTTTTTAGAAGTAATCAATCTGTTATGAGTTTCACAAAAATCAACTATTGAATAGTGTAAAAATTGACATAAAAGAGTTCTTAAAACAAATATTATATTATTAATTGATATTAAATTCCTAAAAATCTAAGGTTCGGCCAAGAGACTTATATCATGATAGGGTCATCATTAATGGACCACTTGGGGGTCTCTTGGATGTATATAGTAAGTTTATTAACCATATTATATAAAAATACAAAGAGACATTGTAAAAGTGAAACTAATAAACTTAGAGTTAATACTTAAAGATAAGGTTAATATAAGTACCCAAACCTGTCTAAATTCTATTTTTTGAGTGGTTTTCGAACTATCCCCACCTTAACCTTTGAATAATCAACTTTGGAGCCATTAGAAACCGAATATGAATTTATTATAAATTAATATTTCTAGCTTTTCCAAAGGTGCCCCTCACCCCTCTTATAAAAGGGAACTCATCCTTCTCATTTCTTCACACCTTCAAAGCCTTTTGGATCGGCCAAACGCTGCCCAAATACTCTCCCAACATCCCTCACTACAACCTAGAGGCCTTAGTTCGATCAGAAAGCCAACCTAAGGAGCCCTTTTTATCAAATCAAAAGGAAGAACCCGAAGAAGAGGTAATGTTTTCACCACCCCTTTTCAAGTTCCTTTCTTCTTCCACTTCTTCTTTATTTGTTCTTACCATTCTAAAATAATAACTCCAGTATCTTACATATACTGTGATGTTATTATAAAGATGGTACAACCATATTCAGTTTTCTATCCACCCTTTGAATAACATGTCACCATACGTGCGTACGTACGGCTTACCGTCTCCACGTCGTGGTGTAATTGTTATTCAATATATTATTATTTGGATGGGTATAATGATGATGTGTAACTCATGTAAATAATAAATATAACATGTTAATGATTCTGTATATATGATATAACATCCAATTATATATTATTTTAATATCAAAAAGAATGATATTGTCGCTCGTGCGTACGTACGGACTACCGTCTCCACGAACGTGATAAGATTCATTCTCCATCATATCCATTCAAGTATAATTATAATTTGATGATTTAAAAATAGTATCTAAGGACTTGATATAATTCTGGATATGAATAATATACAACCCATTAATAACGAATATGGCTTACATAACAAATAATATAAAGTAAAATGAACCCGTTAACACCCGAAATGACGATAATTCTAAGATATTATTAACAAATCAATGTTAAAAGATCATATATGATATCATATTAAATTAAATTATTCTTGTATAACTAAATAACAATTATTTCACCATTATACAGGAGGTAAACCTACCGTCGACCAGGGAAAAAGTACAAAGTAAGGGTTTTCTTATCTCACTTTTAATTCCGTGAGAATTCCATTGATCACCACTTAATTATTGCATGTGGTGTATGTGTACTGCCCATGATCATATTCATTGTGTAATATACTTTAATTTATGGGTATTTACATCATCATGGTATGATACTTCTTTCATGGGTGTATGTTTCGTAAGTTACCTAATCGATAAGGGAATTTGAGATTTCAATTTCCACTCATTTGGCTTTACGCATATTTCATTTATTATATTACCCCAGGATTATGTGTGGAATCACTATTCATTTGATTATGACATAATTTCCACTCCCCTTCTTATGGATATACTTTTGATACACATAATCACTCCATTTATAATTCTCAAGTCATTGATATGAATTTGATAAGAGTAATTTTAACTCATTCACCATTTGTTGAGTTAAACATCCAATTCGTTGGTGTTGTTTTTACAAGAATATGTGTGAATATCCTTTGATTGTTTTACACTAAATATCCAATCATATTTAGTGTATTTATATTTGTCACACATAATTATGTCGTTGATTTATCCTTAACCTAAGGATACAGCCTTTATGATAGATTTCATCTCAACTTACATTCCATTGAGACTTCTTTGTTGATATACACCAAATCACTTTTATGTGGTGTATATAATGTACTTTGAAATAGTATATCATGAATCCCTTTATTCTCATGATATTACAAAGTTTTGAATACCTCCATTATTTGTATTCAAGTGTCTTTCTTTTGGTTAGAAACTCTAACTAAAATACCATTTTTAAATGTTTTAAAGACTTATTCATCTAAATCATTCTCATTAATGTCCATGTTTTAAAAATGGTTTTAAGGATTTATTTATATGGACATTAAAGTTTAGAAATTAAAACTCCTTTTAAAAAGTTTCAAAGTGGTATGGGACACTTTGATTCAAAAATCTATTTTTAAATGGCTTCTCGACAAATAGTGTGACTTTTAAATGATTTCAAGAAAAAGGGAGATATTTCTCTCAAATAGTTTTGATGATTATTTTCATCTATGTCAACATCCTTCATTATTATTGATTGAGGTTAATGTGATACAATACAATCTTCCATATTTTATCGAATGAGTTATGTTTACTGTGGATGTGCTATTTTTATACCATTCATGGTTTGTGGTTAAAGTATTGACATTTCATAAGTTATTTGTAATCTGAATGTTTATGTTATATTTCAACCTTTCATTCAAATGAATGTGTTAGACAAGTATGTTCCGGGTTGGGGACGGGTAAAAGTAAGCCCTCCAGTTTGGTCTCCGGTTATTAGAGGAACTCCGGTTTGGTCTCCGGTTACTAGAGGAACTCCGGGTTGGTGTCCGGTTATTAGAGGCATTCCGGGTTGGTGTCCGGTTATTAGAGGCACTCCGGGTTGGGTTCCGGTTACAGTTAGCCTCTAGGTCTTGGGACGAGGCCTTGAAAAAGAAATTAAAGTTCAACATTATGAATTCCATCAATATGAAAGTGGTTATTGATATTGCATGTGATTATTCGATTAGTAGAATATCCATGTGAATAAGTAAATGGAATTATTTCATTTTACTTTTTCCATATTATGTTGAAGTTCAAGTTTAAAATGCTTTTGTTTTAGTAATGCATTGCCTTAAATGTTTATGCTTATTTTTGAAAGTTTCCACTATATTGTTATCCTTACTGGGCATTTGAGCTCACCCCTTTTCTATGTTTTATTTTTCCCAGGATGTGAAGAAGTATGTTATGAATGACCTGCAGGGATTTTATGTGGGGATATGAGTGTGTAATATGGAGACTATGTTGTTCTAGTAGTTTTTCACTTTATGATGTAATTTAAAACTTTATGAATATATCTAGTGTTTCCAAGGCTACTAAACCAATCGGTCTTTCGAGATTTGATCTTTCTTGTGATCATGCCAATGTTATGTAATAATGCACCGACTCTAGGTAACTGGGGTCGGGGCGTTACAATAATGTATGAGTGTGTTGACAAAGGTGGTTTACTTGGTGACTTTTCGGGTTCAAGGGATGCTTTCAACAAACCATGATTGATTGAAGAACTTCGACAAAGGAATGGATGATCTGGAGGCGGTGTAAAAAGAGCAGATACAAGGTGGCGTTGTTTTCTAGTGTTTGCCAATTTTTTGGGCCTGAAAATTGGAAAATGGAGAGATGTGTTATTGGAAAATGGAGGAGCATGAAAAATCATAGAGGTGTGTGAAAAATAATGTGGGGCGTGAAAAATTAGCATGGTGCACGAAAAATTAGCGGGTTGCGCGAAAATTCAGCGCGGTGCGCGAAATAGATGGATGAAGTTTTTCACGCAAGAGGTGTTTTGAGGTCCGAAGCTCGAAAAATGGAAAAGGCATGAGGTGTGCGAAATATTGTAGCAGTGTGCGAAAAATGGCGTAGCGCGAAAGCTTTGTTTTTCGTGCTCGAAGTGAATTACACGCTCAAGGAGGGTTTTTCGCGCGGGGTCGATTTTGCCTATAAATTTGAAGTGACCCCCTCCATTTGCAGAAGATCAAGAATTATTGGGAATCCAAGCTCGGGTGCATGAAATTGGATCTTTGAAAGGTTGGGGTGCGTAAAAGTTAAGTTTGCACGTAAAAGAAGAGTTTGCACGAAAGGCAAAGGCTGCGTGTAAAATAAGAAGGCTGTGTGAAAGAAGTTGAGTTTGCACGTAAAAGAAGTGTTGCACGAAATGTGGATTTCGCGCATAAGTAGGGAATTTCGCGCAAGGCCTAGTAAAGGCTGTACATAAAATTTGGGGTTTCCCGGTACACCCGGTGCAAAGTGAGATTCATCTACAGGTGAAAGTTGGACATCAACATAGCATCTATCAATAGTTAAAGATGCATTAATTAGTGATAATGAAGAGACCTATAGGTCTATAAACTGTGAGTGGATCATTTTCAGAGCAGTGAGCAAAGGAAGAGGATGAAGGAGATCCTCTCCACTGGCAGTGAGCTAGAGAGAGAGAAACAGGGAGTGACCCTTGGGAAAGCAGTGAGCTGACCCTAAACCTTGTAAAGGCAGTGAGCCTGGGCATAGAAGTGATCTAGCATGAACCTTTTAAACAACCATGTGTTTAGTGGATTTGGTACAACGGAACATTTCCATTGTATGCTCCTTGGACATAGCCCAGTGAGGGTGAACCAAGTAAAAATCCTTGTGTCTGCCTCCCTCTATTGCATTCAAAGCATCATCATTAGATAAAGAAGAAAAGAAGTGATCATAATATACACACAAGTGAAAAAAAGTGACACTTGTAATAAAGAGGTCAAGATCCATGGGGCAGGAATAATTATTAAGAAAAAGAATATACATACCTTGATTTACCCCCCCCCCCCCTCTCAGGGTATATAGGCCCCTATAGGTCCTAACAATTGGTATCATAGAAAAGGATGCTTTTATCATATTTGTTTTCTCAGACTTGGTGTAGTAGATTTGTGTTCCATGGAAAAGGGAAAAACATCAAAGAAGAATCAGAAGTCAGGTGATATCCCTCAATGCAGAAGTGTTTTTGGAAAAGGTGTGATTCAACTAAAAGAATCAAACAACTTACTGAAAGAAGGCCTGGATGAATCTGATAGGGAAAAGATTGATTCACTCAATCATGATGTAGGAATGAGTGATGTACTTAAAAAAAATTATTACCGAAACAACTGATGATGAAGATGTTTTAAGAAGAAGGCCACTAGTTGATGTTGTTTAGATGACAAATAAATTGGACCAGAAATTGGATGAAGAAGTCAAATCTAAAGTTATCCAGATCCAAGTATTGGAAATTGAGGTCAACAAGCTAAGAAGCTTAAATCAAAGGCTTATTGATGTGGCTACTGACCTAAGGGAGAAGGACGAGTCTCAAGGTGAGGAACTACGAAATATGCCTAGAATCAAAGGAAAACCAAAGGCTGATGATTATGAATAGAATAACAAGTCAGATGAAGTTCAGAATCTGAAAGCTAGAAATAATGATCTAGCAACATAGTTGTCTAAATAAGATTAGAAGAATAAAAGGCTACAATAAGAGAATGAATCTGTCTCTGAATCTATTTCTTGGGAAAAAATGAAAGTAAAGGAGCAATGTGACATGGTAGAGAAGATCCCATGAGAACTGGAAGATGAGACGAGGTGTGGAAAGAATCTCAGAAAAGAACTCAATGCCAAACTTGAATAAAGGTATATGAAGATTAAAAAGTTGGAAGAATAACTAGAATCGGTGAAGAAGGAAGTTGAAAAATCCAATACTAAAGGAAAACCTAAATTGAAGGATGCCTTACACTAATTATTTGATCATCCTTTGGAAGGTGATGATGAAATGAAAAGAAAATTTTCTATTTCTGAAAAAGTTCCAAGAACAAATTATCTCAGCTCAAAGACCGTATAGTTTGGAAAAAACCAGTATTGGATTTGATGAATTCCCTCCCATGTATGATAGAAAGAGAGCTGTGAATAGTTCCAGAAGTAGAGAAAATACTGTAGGTGTTAGAGATAGTCCTAAGAGGATAGTTCCAAGAAGTAGTGACGACATGTGCTATTTCTATAGGATTCAAGGCCACCATCATGCTTCTATTTAGAGGCACATGAATACATCTCAGGCTGTGAAAATAGAAACATTACTAGATCTGAGAAGAAGAATATGTGTTATGAGAAATCAGAAAGAAAAATCTCTCAGAGGAAAGCATCTGTTAGATGCTATTACTGTGGAAGAAGGGGACACACCATGAGTATGGGTCAGTAAGCTCAAGGTCCCCGTGTCATAAGAAGAACTCAAGGTGTATCAACATCTCGACATATAAATGATGAAACAAGGTATGCATTTGATGGAAGATGTTTTATATGTTCAGATTATGGGAATTTGGCAGAAATTTTAGAAAGAATAACGCAATAAAAGAAAAAGGAACTCTAAAGGAGATTCTCGACCCCAATGATGCATAATGAGAAAATCTACACTGGGATACATGGTTTTAAGGAGAAGAATAGGCTTAGATCCTTAGGGGAATCACATATAACTGAACGAAAGGTGTATCAGTCACCTCCTCTGTCATGCTCACAACAGATCTCATGGAGAGAATGTGAACAAACCTGGAAGATGAAGGGGATATCTACTCCAACTCTGATAAAGAATAATGAATGTTCAATGGAGGACTCACCACTAGTGAAAAAGAGTGTGGTGACTGAAACATCTCATAAAAGAAAGATGAATAAAGAACATATTGAAAAATTCGCATATCATGTTCCACAATGAAAAGTGGGGTAAGGTGCAAGATCCTTGCAATGGTGGAAGAATAAAGAGAAGATAGAATGAAAAGATATTTATGCTCAGAGAAGGAATCAAGGGAAATTGAATTTTAGTGAAACATCAAAGATGGAAATGTGTACTAATTGGTTTAAACCCCAAATGGCGAGAAAGGTCAGGCCTGTAGAATCTTCATATCTGAAAATGACTCATCATGTGAGTAATTAATGCTTAGTCATATGGCCAGAGCAGTTGAAGTTGGCTAGCCAGCTAGAAGAAGTAAGGAAAGAGTGTGATGCTCTGCAAGAAAGAATCAAAGGGTTGACCCATCAGGATCAACTGCAATCCTCTTCTTGAGGATTCAAGAAGAGACCCTCTCCCTATATATATAAATGCTATTAACTAATGATTCATGTGTTTCAGGTTTTAGGGAGATATGATCCAAGGGGTAGTGGCATCTAAAGATGAAACATGGAGATGTGATATGCTTCAGAGGTTTTATTGGATCAAATATGGTACCAAAGTTGAAGGATAAAGGGAGAAACATAGCACAATATAATGTGATTGTGTTATTAACTCTATCTCTTATTTCTTACACCGAGTTCCAACTCAGTAGGCTTAGAGATTTTGGTAGTGGCTCAATGCTAAGTGGATGATTAGAATAAATGGTATAGGAGAAGAGTAATGTTTATGAGTCTAAATAGTGGGCCTAACCCCAGGAAATGTTGCATAACATAGGGGGAACATTCAAATAAAAAAATCAGATGAAAGAGACATTAAGGAAATAATTGGATGACTCAGTTTAGGTTTTTCCTATCGAGGGAAGAAAGAAACACATGGAGAAGCATCAATAATCATGCATCTCATGTTTATAAATTTTTTTCTAACAATATTGTATCAGCTGACTCTTTCTAGGATACAAAGAAGCTTCGAGAGAATATCAACCATGTCTCAACAAGAAGCCCAGAAAAGTAGCTGAAAGATGTGAAGCCACTGAACAATGAAATAGTGAGAAATTTCCTAATGTAAGTGTTGAGGAAGAAAGAAACACAGGGGGAGAAGAAGTTACTAATGCTAATTCAGAAAATAATCAGACGTGGAAGATTGTTTCGAGGCCAGCAGATAAGAATGTTATCGGTACAAAATGAGTTTATTTCAACAAAATAAATGAAGATGGCATAGTGATTTGGAACAAATCACGATTGGTGTGCAAAGGATACTCTCAGATAGAGGGAACAAATTTTGAGGATACATTTTCCCTGGTTGCAAGGCTAGAGACAATTAGATTATTCCAAGCCATTGCAGTGCAACGGAAGTTCAAAGTGTTTCAGATGGATGTAAAATCTGAATTTTTTTAATGCGATTCTCGATGGAAAAGTGTATATCGAATAGCCAGATGGTTTTCTCATTCATGAGGATGAGAACAAGGTTTTTTGGCTGAAGAAGGGGTTATATGGGCTAAAACAAGCACCAAGAGCATGATGCTTAAGGCTTTATCAGTATTTTAAAAAACATTGTTTCCAGTGTGGTTGATTTGATTACAATATATATTTTAACCACAACAGTAATCAATGGATGTTGGTATTGGTTTATGTTGATGAAATAATCATTGGAGGACCAGATGAAGCATAGCGTAGACAGTTTTCTGAATTCATGAAACATGAATTCGAAATGTCTATTATTGTTGAACGGATGTTTTCCTTGGTCTACAGGTGACACAAGGATGAAATTGAACATTCATTTCACAATCAAATATTCCAAGGAGGTTTTAAGATGGTTTGGAATGGATAATTCCAAAGAGATGAAGACTCTAGTTGCTACCTGGATGAAATTATCCAAAGATGAGGATGGCAAGGTAGTTAATATCACTAATTACAGGAAAATTATTGGAATTTTGTTTTAGTTGACCGCAAAAAGGCCGGATATCATTTTCACCACATGCCAAGCAGCGAGATATTAGAGTAATCCCAAGGAAAGCCACATTCTTTCAGGGAAAAGAATACTTCGGTATATCAAAGTCACTGTGGATTTAGGTCTGATGTATAATAAAAAATCTCAATTAGGGTTATTGGGTTACACAGATGCAGATTGGGCCGGATCAGCAGATGAGAGAAAATCAATGTCAGGAGGTGCATTTTATCATGGTAGATTATGTAGTTCTTGGCTAAGAAATAATCAAGATTGCATTTCATTGAGCACCGCGGAAGATTAGTATATTGCGGCCAATCAAGCATGCACATAGTTATTAGGGATGAAGCAGTAGCTTGAAGATATGGGAGTTGAAGTGAAGTATCTGATCAGAATTCAGTGCGATAACTCAAGTGATATCAATATTAGAAAAAATCCCATCCATCACTCAAGGACAGAGCACATTGAGATAATGTATGATTTTGTCAAGTATAATGTTGAACATGGAATCGTGAAGTTGGATATGTGCCTACAGAGATACAGGTTGCAGACATTTTGACAAAGGCCTTACCCATGGAAGCTTTTGAGAGGCATCGACTGGCTCTGGGAGTTCAGTCAACTCCCCGCACTTGAAAGAGTGTCGATGTGGCACCCCCTCTCTCTGAGGTATGATGTGTTACAGACTCCAAAGGAGTGGCCTTTGGGTTCATTGACAAAGGGGGAGAAAATAGTGATTGTTCAAGTTATTGTTCAAGGTGCAGATAGTGTGGATATTTGAAAAATCATGATAGATATGGGAAGAAGCTAACAGGTGGAGCATCCAGATAGGGGGAGTTGAAGATGTGCTATAGAGGATTTTCAACTGACGATAGTTAAAGCTGTGAGTAGATAGGGGGAGCATTTTAAATCTGACAATGCTAGAAGTGATCGATCAAAGAATAGATATCACGACATCTAAGGATCATGATAAAAGAAAAAGAGTGGTTTGGGAATGCAGAAGAATATTTCCAAAAATTTGTATCATTTTGGTGTCAATAGTGGGTGTCAAAGTTCAAGTGATTCATTGATGAAATTTTCATTTACTCTTGTTTCTCACGCCGAGCATTTCTCATGTGGGCTTAGAGTATGTGTTGAGTAAATCCTTGATCGCTATATGGAATCATAGTAAGATAATGGTGGCTGAAGAATTAACGATGTATCCTTTTATGGAAGAGTTGTCAACAAACCCAAAGGGGGAGATTGTTGGCCAAAAATCCCTCAAGGTATCATGGAATCATTTTTGAGGTGATTGTATTTGATGACAAAGTGGGCCTTTGTGTTGTGTTTGTTGACAAAGCAGACCATAATGTATGAGTGTGTTGACAAAGGGGGTTTACTTGGTGACTTTTTGGAGAATGGAGAGATTTGTTATTGGCAAAGGGAGGAGCGTGAAAAATCAAAGAGGTGTGTGAAAAATAATGTGGGGTGCAAAAATTTAGCGTGGTGCGCGAAAAATCAGTATGTTGCATGAAATATCAACCTGGTGCGTGAAATAGAGGGATGATGTTTTTTCCGCAAGAGGTGTTTTGAGGTCCGAAGCTCGAAAATCGGCAAAGGCACGAGGTGCACAAAATATTGGAGCAGTGTGCGAAAAATGGCGTAGCGCGGAAGCTTTGTTTTTCGTGTTCGAAATGAAGTAAGCGCTCAAGGAGGGTTTTTTGAACGGGGTCGATTTTGCTTATAAATATGAAGTGACCCACCTACATTCACAGAAGATCAAGACTTAGTGATAATCCTAGCTCTGGCACATGAAATTGGATGTACACAAGGTTTGTGTGCGTAAATGTTATGTTTGTGCGTAAAAGAAGAGTTTGCACGAAAAGCAAAGGCTACACGTAAAAGAAGAAGGCTGCGCGTAAAAATTTGAGTTTTCATGTAAAAGAACTGTTGTGAAAAAATTGGATTTCATGCATATGTAGGGAATTGTGCACAAGGCCCAGTAAAGGCTGGACGTAAAATTTGGGGTTGCCCGGTACACCCGGTGAAAAGTTAGATTCATCTGCGGGTGAAAGTTGGATGTCAATGGAGCATCTATCAATAGTTAAAGATTCATTCATTAGTGATAGTGAAGAGACCTACAGGTCTATAAACTATGATTAGATCCTTTCCAGAGCAGTGAGAAAAGGAAGAGGAAGAAGGTGATCCTCTCCACCGACAGTGTTCTAGAGAGAGAGAGAAACAGGGAGTGACCCTTGGGAAAGCCATGAGCTGACCCTAAACCTTGTAAAGGCAATGAGCCTTGGAATAGAAGTGATCTAGCCCGAACCTTGTAAAAAATAGTGTGATTTAGTGGATTTGGTACAATAGCACATCTCTATTGTATGCTCCTTGGATGTATCCCAGTAAGGGAGAATAAAGTGAAAATCTCTGTGTCTGCCTGTTTGCCTCCCTACATTGCATTCAAAGCATCATCATTAGATAAAGAAGGAAAGAAGTGATCATAATATACACACAAGTGAAAACAAAGTGACCCTTGTAATAAAGAGGTCAAGATCCAGGGGGTAGGAAGATTTATTAAGAAAAATAATATCCATACCCTGATTCAACCCCCCCTCTCAGGGTATATATGCCCCTATTGGTCCTAATAGATTGTGAATAATTAGACCACTTTTAATATGAAAACATGCCACCACCACAGTGTTAATGAGTCATAAAAGTGTTAATTTTGTGATATACCCTATGAATTGTGTTTCATAAATACGTTTCATAACATATAATTTTGTTAAAGCAATATTGAAAGCATTCTACATTTAACATTTTAAATTTTCCTAATGTTTATTATTAAAAAATATTTACTGAATCTGCCCCGATATTTTTTTACTATCGACCAAGAACATCATGGAATGTAATGTAGATCATGATACGAATATTCTTGGGGATTCATAAAATTAGTCTATCTTACATTCATTATGACGTGTTTTGATATTATAATAACATTAACATTAACATTATATTTTTATAAATTTTCTCTTATAGGGTCATAATACAACACATATTGTCACAACATGATTTGTATCTAAACCCTTTCTTGGTATGTATTAAATGGTTCTAAGCCACGAAGTCCTGGTAATCAATAGCTACACTTCTATTTTCAAAATATCATGGTGTTATCTATCATTAACATCATGAATTACATTTATCTTTATTAACTCATTTTAGAAACAACTCATATATTGATATCTCATAAATAACAATGTCAAATTGAAATATTCCATTAAAAAAATACTCCTTGTAAAATGTACTATAAAATACATAGATTATATATATGAAAAATAGTGATATAAAATCCTTGTTATTCCTTTTCATTTTTCATATGGGCATCACTTATATTGTTTTTTTCTTCGTGATTTTTATTTCTCCCCTTACTTAACTCTCTTTGGACTTCTCCTGAGTTTAATTTGTAACATGCTTTTCTAATTCATCCTCACTAAGCGAGTAATTTTTATCAGATTAGGAATTTATAAAGGATTTATTTCCTTTACAAATCTATTGGTTTTGACAATTACATTCATCTTTAGGCTTAGAACAAGTTGAAAATATAGTTTCAATATATATTGGGTTTGTATATCCATAAGGATTAAAATATAGACCATAGATTCTTTTAATTTATTATAAAAATACCCAACCAATGACCTGTTATAGTACTATACTAGTAGTTTTGAGGTGGTTTATGTTTTGCCATATAAAGTCTTAAATTGTAATGGGGTGATTATATGTTGGTTCATTGGCTTTAATGTTATTTTTAGGTTTTCTTATTATTATTTTGGAATGGATTTTTAATTTTATTTTTAATTATAAAATCCATACTAGAACAATGAATTTTCTCCCAAAAAATGTGAAGGATTATAAAAATAATATATTTAACAAGAATATATACAAATATTAAAGCCTTAAAGTATAGAAACATTGATTTTTAAATTATTTATAGAAGAGAAAAAACAATATAACTTCATTGGTTATTTATATTCACATATTTGTATTAAATAAACCTATATTAAAATGGGTGCTAAGTCCATATTCCTAGATTATTATAAATGAGACCTGTGAAATGTCCATAGCTCATGACGTCTCTTAGTAAAAGAATACCTTCTTAAAAACTATTATGAATTTTGTGAAAATTTTTATTTCAAAGCTCATCTATAATTTAGTTAATTTCCTATGAGATCCCCTCTTAAGGATATACCTAGAAAATAAATATGGCCATCAATAAAGAATTGGTTTTAAAATAACTACAAATTTTTTACTTAAATGGCATGATCTAGGAATCTTGAAAAATTCATTTCTAAATACTTCTCGTACTCGTTGATAGTTTCAAATGACACATTCATGGAAGAACATATAACAATAAATATTTCTATACATCTAGATTTAGGGAAGAATATTTATAGAAGACTCCTTTGAGTATCTCCTCTTTAATTTAATTCACTAGGCTAAAAGCAGAAAAACCACTCCATTCCTTTTTATTATCAAAAGAAGTTAAAATTACTAAACTTCACCTACTCTTATTCCTATCATCTTAGTATGATTATGATTTTGACCAATGGAAACTCCATTATATTATCTTATGATACTAATATATATGAAAATTTAATATTGGAATCATTTAGATTGAACCAACTCTATAATAAATGATATGTTTAATGGTTGGTAATGATGTTTGATTAGTTTTGTTGATGGAATTAGGTTCACACAATTTTCTCAGTTTATTTATGATTACTTTCTTTTTTTACAATATCATAGTGATAATATGATGTCTCATTCGAGTATTGTAATGAATTTTTTAGAACATATATGTTTATATAAATTTTTATTTATTATAATCGAATTTATTTACATTTTAGAGCATTTAGTGAATAGTTTTGGTGTACTAAAATGATATTTAGAATTTTTTCCTTTAATATTTTTTTGTACAACCTCTATTTCTACAGTGCCCAATGATGAAAACAATGATTTTATGAGTGAAAAATAATTATTTAATATGTCTTTTAAAATAAAATAGAGTGTAATCCTAGGGTTTTCATCTTGGGAGCTGTTATCAAAATATGTTTCCAATTTGGGATAGAAAAATGGGTGTTATGAATTATTTGATAAGAAAAAGATATATTGAATTAATGTGATATGAATCAATTTGATGAAATGTTATTTTTTAACATGAGATATACAAATGTATTGTTTCTATTGTATTTGTATAATTAAAAATACTTATTGTTAAATAATTGTTGACAGGTTACACAATCACCTCACATCTTACACATGATTGAAATGATATGGTGATGCTAAAAAAATAATTCAATGATTTCACTATCCTTCTATAATATGCACAAAATGGAATATATTCTTCTATGATATTGAGTAAACTATGGTTTACATAGGAAATACTCAATAAGGTTTTATATTTCTTATGAATCCACATATTATTCCACTACATCCCCACATGGGTCAGTAATTGTAATGTACTTCACCACTAAGACTAATCTCTTCCATTTTATATAGAAAATGATAACTGGATGGAGTTGAATTATCCTCAGTGAGGGGTAATCATAAAATGAAATAGAATACATTAAACATAATATCAATATAAAATATAACCAACCTCTGATACTAAAATTAGTAAAGATATGAATGATATTTACACATTAAAATTCAATTTAAATGCATTATAATTAGATTTCACTATCTCCATGAATACCACAAGGTTCTACCCCTAAATGAGAGGTATAATAGTGGTGAAAGAGATATATTAATGAGTTTCATAATTTAATAAATCATAATATTAGAAAAAGAACACATCAAAATAACCACACTAGTAAAGGAGGAACACACATCTTCTTTAATCATTCTCTCATTTTCAAAGGTTCTTCCTTCCCTCCTTGTGTAAAAAATGAGATGTTTCAATATAATTCACTTTATTAAATATTATTTTCCACTGATTCCTCTATAGTAATCAAGGAAAAAAATTACTCACTACTTAATTATATGAACAATATTAATGAATAATATCATGAAGAAAATCAGTAGAAAATAAAACAATGGAATCATTTAAAATTACATATATTTATTGGGTAGATAATTAATATCATTTAATTTTTCCTCTTCAATAATAAATTTAACTTGAAAATAAATTTAATCAACCATTGTGAAATTACTATTAGGATAATATATATGATATTAAACTACAAGAACTAATGTATTAGTATTATTTGAGTTATAAATTGAAATGAAATAATATCAAAAACTATGAATGTTTAAAAACAAAAAATTTCAATAAAAGAAGTATTCCTTTATATTATGAGTTATAATTTAGATGATATATATATATATATTATTTTCAAAAATTATATCCACTTAAAAATTCCAAATATCAATTATAACCTAATATTAATTTGATATATTTTTCTAAAATAATTGATTTTTAGGTTAGTAGTAAAAAAATATATTTTTTTACAAAAAAGACGGTATTTATGAATATATGAAGAATTAAGTGTAATGTAAGAAAAATTTAAATTATTTTTCATGATAAGACCTTTATTATTAATAAACTATATTTACCGATATATACTACTATTAATTTTTAAAACATGTATTTAATAACTCGTGATCTATTTTCTAATAAATGAAACTATTTTTAGTGATTTATTTTAACTAAACATTATTTTCATAAAATATAGTTATTTCTTTCATTGAAATCCAAATAAAAATTATTTTTTATTATTAGAATATTCTGCAACATGTATATAAAATAAATTTATTATTTTACCCTACACATAATTGTTATTCTTAATAATACACTCTTTATTAAAAACGAGATTTTGTGCATTCCATGTGCTGATGTTAACATTATTTCTTGTTAAAATATGTTATTTTAAATATTGAAATTTGTATGATATTTAGAATCATTAAATATAAAATTTTTTATAATAGATGTTTTATTATTGTGAATTAAATTTAAATTACTTTGGTAAAAACTAGATAACATGGTAAAACCAAAAAAAGTGAAAGTGAAATTTATATGAATAATGGGCATCAAGACACATTTAAGAAATGTGTGAAAATTATGGGATCATGGATTATAAAATATATATCTTTACCCACTATATTATTTTCTATTTTTGAGTCTTCTTGACAAATAAAACATGTTCTCTATTTATATTAAGATGAAATATTTACAAAAATATCATTCTCACAACTTATAAATCAATCCTATCACCACTCCATTAAGTAAATGCAATGAATTTTGTTTACCCAAAAAAACATCCTATTTTACATCGATTATAATTATATTACATTTCATTTAGACTCTTATCTAATGGTACTCACTTAAGACCTCCATTACCATGGTGTTTTCCATGGTATAGAAAAAGTCATCAATGTAAGTACTTTTTTAGGAACATTATTTCTTTTAATTCATACTTTCCCAAAATTAATTTTAAATCAATCTATAATAAAATTAGTATACATTTTATAAATTTTTTTTCTTAATCTATTGAAATATTATTTAACTAATTTTCCTCATTTCTATTAAGAAATAAAAAACATTTATTCATTCGTTTTTTGGAAAACCACCTACACAAAGAGATGAATTTTATTTTTTCACACATATAATCTTCTATTATTATAACTATGAAATTGAGTAATAAAATTTTATTTTTTATATAATTATGATAATGAAGTGGAAAATTATAATATTCTTTACTTCCATCTCATACTTCAACAAATCAAATTATTAACCTCGTGTTGTGTTGATTAATGCCTCCCAATAGTAACTTATCTCATATTCTTATCCTGGTTCGTTATTATTTTTTAAAACCCAATAAAATAATTTTAACCAATTTCATACTATATAAATAATATCATTATTTTTCAATAAATGAATATTACTACAAAATAAACAACTTTCATAATCATAATTATCCATTAATTATGTAATGTCTATGTTTGGGTCGGTCTAAACACATACTTTTCTATAAAATATTATAATTTATGTCTATGATAAAATAGGTAGCAATAATATATTAAAAAAATAAGTAAATAATGATTATATTTTGGATGTATAATAGTAAATAAGTATTAAACTCATTAATTAAAATACTAAAATTCATTTGTTAATGATGTGACATCCTGGACCCAGATGCCACTTAAGTGGTGCAATGAGCCTGGTGGGCCACATGACCTCAAGTGAATCTCCCTGAATACCAAAATCTTCATACTAATAGTGAGAGCCTAAGGTGTGTCCATGGGGAGGCTATTCCCATATTACCAAATTTTAGCACAACAGGTGAAAGTAAACCTATGTAAATAGGGGAAGAAATATAAGTAAATAGAAGGAAAAATGAAAAATATGGACAATAGTAAAAATAACTCAAACAACTAGACTAAATTTCAAAAATAAAACAACCGATGATTATAAGTCATGTCACTATAAAACTATAAAATATGGATACAAGATAGCAGGCATAATATGTTCCATAATAGTATTAAAGAAATCAAAGACTATCCCATGAATCCTGAGCTCTGGATCGGTCATCTGCTATCAAGCTCCATTATAAAAAAAACAATCATGTGTTTGAATATTTATGATTCCCTTTGACAACACATACAATAATGTAATATACACCAGTTACAAGACAACACATGGAGAGTGTGTGAGATAAATCTCAGTGGGCTAACACCAATGGTGTCTATAACATCTGGAATGTGTAAAGGAATATAATTGCGTGCATGTATGTATATATAAAGTAAATAAGTACAATATAACTAAATACCCAAGTACCTGCTTCATACCTATGTTGGTTTCTAAACATTTAAGAAATTTATTACTTGAATTTTACCAATTTATCAATAAATCACTTGTAAATAATAGAAAAGGTTCTAAGATGTAATAAGGAAACCTATGATGATATTTAATAATGAAGTTACAAGGTAGTAACCAAGGAAACATAATCCTCAAGGGCTGCTAACTTAGTAGTATCTTTGTCTAACTAAGGGGTAAGAGTGTAATCCATTGAGAACAGTCCAAGGCATTACACAATGAGACATTTACTGAGTCTAAGGAGTGAATCCATTGGAAAATAGGGCTAAACAATGACTAGGCCTGATAGGATTTAACAATGGAACCTCCTGGTCAATCCCGGATCCAAGGAGTGTATCCAAAGAATCCTGGATCTAGGAGTGTATCCAAGGAATCCTATAATAATACATGAATGATGCTACGATGTCATACATGGAATCCAGATCTATGATAAAGATTGAGCTCTTGGTGGGTCTCAAACTATGAAAGTCATATCATTGAATCAGAATGGGGTTCTTGAGTGCTCATTCTATTCTCTAATCAGAATCAAAGGGAAGCTCATGTTAGGTCATTCCTATTTGATAGTGAAGTCAAATAATAAATAAATTGGTTCAAGGATTTCCTTTCATTAGTGTGATAAGTTTAAGCAGCATGCTGCTATTTAATAATGTCATAATTAATCATTATGTTCATTTGGTTCAATCCTTTCCTTTCATTAGTGTGAGAAGTCCAAGTAGCATGAAAACCTTATTAAATCCATTTAAGAAATATTCATTATTTATGGTTCGCTGTGCTACCATCCATCAACATGGAAATGGGCATTATAGACATGGAACATTTTCTAATTTACATTTAAGTCCAATTCATATAATAAGTATTCTTTCCAATTCACATATCACATTTAATTGTCAAATTTAAGAACTTACATTAGGTGGGTCAAGTGGTAATCATACATGGTACTTTCCATTATTCAATTCAAAATATAAATATTCCATTTAATATTTAAATGCTTACACTTGGAGTGGTTAAGTCAAGGCACACCCGGACATTAGCTCAAACGTGTCAAATCACTAAAAACTCAAATATGGAATAACATTAGACATGGAAGGAAAACTGTTTTGGGTGTTACCACTAACAAGTAATATTATATTTTGAATTAGCATAATGATACAGTTTTATTTGTATAAGCATGTAATATATGTTTAACAAAGGGCACCTGATGAACTAGGTGGGCCCCACACGTATATTCAAAATTTGAATATCTTTTGGGATAAATTATAAACCACCCACCTTAGGCTTGTATTACTCTCCTCCTCTGGTATTGACCCTGGATTTGGATTGGATTCGCATAGATCTATGAAAAAGAGAAAAATGATCATACCCCAATAACTCGTTTGACAGATGGAGAGAAAGAGAACATCTCAAAAGGACTCGAGTACTTACTGTTGCACATCCAACGTGATGAACAGAAGCTCAATTCAAATCTCGAATGAAGGAGATCTTTGAATCCCCATGTTTGGCCTTCAAAAATCTCCAAATTGAGATAGAAAGGGGTAACTCCCACTGGTTCTCAGTTTAAGGAAGAATAGGGGTTCTGATGAGATCATTAACAGAAAAGCTATAAAATTTCCTAGAAAATAGAATGTGCATGGTTTGTCCGCATGGTTTGAAAAATTATTTGGAAACCATGCATGGGTACCATGGAAGATGGGGTGTTTTCATGGTTAGGTTGAACGACCATGTGATAACCATGTGAGGTGGATCAGTATGAAAAAACACAATCCACAAGGTTTTCCAAACCATGCGGAATTCCTACACAGTTTACTCTAAACCGTTCACCATGCCTATTTTCCCAAAAATATGGGTTTCGGGTTTTGAACATTCCTAAGACACCAATAAGACCATTACTAAACCATTATCCATCTATATTAGGTCCAAAGTAAAAATTTATACTGAAATTTTATTGGATCCATTCCTAAGTGAAAAAACTAGGTTCTTATAATATTCCCCCCTTAAAAGAACTCTTCCCTATGTTCACCTTCCATGGTTGGAGGAACATTTTCTGAGAAACAATATGGTCATTTGGAATGCACGTTTGCTTCCCACTCCCATGTATCATCTTGTACCTAGACATTCTTCCATAACAACCGTACTAGAGGGACAAACAAGCTTCTAAGAGCCTTCGTGCTCTAGTCAACATTGCGTACTAGATTCTCCTCAAAGGTAGCATCATCAGATAACTCATCTTCCTCAGGATCAAAAGTATGATACCAGTCAACATGATATTGGAAACGCTATGAAACCAGAATGACATTGTGCGTGGCATGGTACCTATGAGGTAAAAGAAACTGATTGGCTACCAACCCAACTCTCTTTATAATTTTAAAAGGCCCTACCAAATGAGGCAACAACTTACCTAAATTCTTAACCATATAGGCCCTAACCTAGGAGATACCTAAAGGAAAACAAAATCCCCGACCTTGAACTTAAGAGATCATCGACATTGATCGACATATGATTTGTTTTCTAGATTGATCAGTAGAAATATGCTTTATGATCAGTGGAACCTACTTTGAAGTCTCCAGAACGAGAGGAGAACCCTGTAAGGATGCCTCACCTACCTCAAGACAACTTAGTGGTGAATAAAACTTCCATCCATACAAATCCTCAAACAGAGACATCTGAATTTTGGCCTAAAATATATTATTATAAGGGAACTTGATAAGATGGATATTCTATTCCCATGAACCACTGAAATCAAAAACATATGCTCTAAGATTGTCCTCTAGAAGAAGTGTTTTCCATTCGAATTGTCCCTCGGTCTGAGGGGAAAATGTTCTTCTTAGAATCACCTAAGTTTCCATATCTATCTATTAACCCTATCATAGCCGTGAAGTGAAACGAGCATCCCTATCTAAAAAGATAGTATGTGGAAACCCATGTAGTCATTTGATCCATTGGACATAGATTCTCTACAACTCATATACTGAGATAGTATCTGGTATAGGAATGATGTTAGTTGATTTTGTTAGTTGGTCATTGACTACCCAGATAGCATTGCTACCCCTCAACGATCTAGGTAACCTAACAATGAAATCCATTGCAACATATTTCCATTTCCATTCTGGGACTGGAAGCATCTATAGCAAGCCTGTACGTCCTTGGTGCTCCTCCTTCACCTTCTGACTGGCAGAGCACATATCGATAAAGACAGATATGTGACATTTCATCCCAGACCACCAATATTGGCGTCAATTGTCTCGATACTTCTTCAAGATGCCAGGATGAAATGCCCACTAAAAGGTGTGGGACTCTTTCTTCAGCTATTCTATGATTTCTGTAGGAACCCTAATACATACACATTGACACAAGAAATTATCTCTATCCATAGACCAATATGAATTCATTTTACCTCCTGATATACTCTCATAGAGAACCAAGACATCATTATCTAAAAACTGTCTATTATTCACATTCTCAAGGAGGGAAGAGGTAACTGTCAAGGCTGAGAGATAAGACTACTCATGACTATCATGAAACACAAGATGAAACTCAGAAAAGTGGTCCATTAACTTCCATTTATCACTAGATTCCCGTACAACCTATGTTTGAGTTTCCCAACTCAACACATCAGCAACTACTTTTCCTTTTCCAAGCATATAGGCAAGCCCAATATCAAAGGACTGGTGATATTCTACCCATCTGTATTTTTTGAGGTTCAATTCACAATTTGAAAAGATATATTTGAGGATCATGTGGCTTGTGTAGACCACAAAGTGCTCACCCATCAGGAAATGTCTCCAAAAACGTAAGGCTTGGACAACTGCTTCTAGTTCAAGGTCGTTTCTCACGTTGTTTCTCTAATGAAACCTCAACTATCAAGATTTATACGCAAATACTTTGTCCTCCTACGTCATAATTTATCTTAGGACTATACCTAATACATCAAAGATGATGGTATAACATATACCCACTATAGGAAGAATCGTAATGGTTGTAGAGACTAGCCTTATTTTGAACTCCTAAAAGGATTTCTCACACGCTTCTGACCACACAAACTTGACACCCTTATTTGTAAGACCAGTAAGGGGTGAATCAGGCCATGAGAAGTCATGTATGAAATACCTATAATATCTATCTAGTCCCAAGAAAATATGTATATCAAACACGTTCTTGGGATGAACCAAAGAAACCATGACAGTAACCTTTTCTGGGTCAACATATACTCTTGATTATGATATATTATAACCTAAGAACAAGGTTTTGTTGATCAAGACGTGTAACTTATCAATATTGGAATAAATATAATGATGTCTCAGTCTACTAATAATAATCTCATGATGTTTGGAATGGTCTCTATGATTGAGAGTATAAACTAATATGTTTTCTATAAAGACCATGGAAAAAGAATACAAATAGGGGTGGAAAACCCTATTCATCAAAGCCATGAAAAAGGTAGGCGCGCTCTTAAGAGAAAACGACATAACAAGGAACTCATACTAACCATACCTACTATGAAATGCTATATGAGGTATTTCAGATGGTCCGACTCACACATGATGAAAACCCAATCTCAGGATGACCTTGGAAAAGACATTTTCTCCTTAGATCTGGTCAAAAAGATCATCTATTTGAGGAAGTGGATATCAGTTCTGAACCATAAGCTAGTTCAACCATCTGTAATTCATGTATATAAATAAGGTACCACCTTCCATCTTAGAAAAAAGTACTGGTGAACCCCAAGATGTTGTATTGTGCAGTATAGGTCCTTTGACCTCTGAATCTTCTACTAGTCTCTTTATCTCTTGATTCTCTATAAGTTCCATTCAGAAAGGCGGAATGGACACTATATATGCTCCTATAACATGATTGATTAAAAACTCTTCCTCTCTCTCAGGCAGTAAGCTAGAAAAATCATTGGGAAAGATGTCCCTGAAATGATCTACCATTGGAGGGAAATCAACCTTATGTAAACCCAGATCCCCCATGAAGTGATTTTCAATTTGGGCGGTCACTACACCTAGTCTATGATTCTCTGGTCCCACTCTACTATTCTGAACATCCCACTCACCCTTATTTAGATAACTGCAACCTTCTAGTGATGTAAAATATTATCTGCAAGGATAGTAGTCTACAAAAGTGTGACAATGAACCGACCAGTCAATTATGAGAATGACATTGAAGCCCATCATATCAAGGACAGTGTGATTCCATAATAGTGGGTAAATTCCTACCTCAAGGGGATAGTCCCTACACTAGCGTTTGCCCTTTATTCATACCCCTAATGGTGTATCTAGGGTAATCACACCATATTGATAATGTATCTATAGTCTGAGACTCTCCATGATAGATATAGAGATAATAGTGTTTGATGAACCTATATCAAATAAATCTTATACTATAGTAGAGTCGACTAGAATAGTACCTCATAATATAGAAGGTCCATCATCCTGATCCTTGGTTATTAGTTTTAGTACATGAAACTGACCTAATCCATGACCCTGTGCAACAGATGAACTACTATGATCAAAACTGCTATGCTGGCACTATTGGTGATCAAAGGTCTAGCTACCTCTTCCACGACCACCTCCTCGACCAGAACTTCCGGTGCTATTCTAACCCCCATCTAATGTGGCATAAAAAACTCACTCTTGAAGGTGGAGCTTGCACATATCCTTTTCCACTCGAAGCTGGTGGAATGGTCCTGCAGAAACACCGAAGATGCCCCATACGACCACAACATCAGTACTCCAATGGGTCTCTATCACACAGAGGCTTAAAATGACCCTGTCTTCTTTACTGATGACACACCACAGAGATATCGAAATGGGTATTATGGTTTTCACTACCCTAGTGAGAAACCTCAATAGAACATTTCCTACCACCAGAAGAACTTCTAGCAAGACATGGCACTGGTCCTTTATACCCAATAGTATTAACATCTCTCATGTTGTGATTAGAGATAAGAACCTGGTTGACTATATAAAAAAAAGTAGACATGAGAAAAAAAATCACCTGTGTATATATGGCATACTGAATCTCATCCTCAAAAATCACTATTACATGAAAGGTCATCACCGACTTGAAGCAATGTGAAGTGCTGCAACTCAGTGAAACGCACTAAACAATCCATAACTGACATAGAACCCTACATGAGATGCATATAAACTATAGCCCTATCAAATATTAGCATTTTAGGAAATAAATAATCATAGAATATCATTTTATAGTCATCCCATATCATGCCTTGATGGTGATCATCCTGGGTAACCACATCCCACCAACACTTGGTTGTATCCTAAAGCCTGTATATACCATGATTGACCCTCCACTATAGAGGAATTTATAGATGATCAATGATAGATAGGATGTCCTCTATCTAGGACTCAGTAGCCAGTGGACCGCCATCCCTTGAGAAAGTAGGAGATTCATCTGCTGGAACTCACGAGTCAGATCAACCATCATAGGTGCAACTCATATAACACCTTCCATGGATTGCATCAAACATAGTAAACTATAAAAAACATGGGAATCATTTTTTAGATCAGGTGTGATAGTTGGGTCCTCATGTGGAAATTTGTTAGGTAAGGCTGGCGGCTTAGGGCCCACCATGTTTGGAGAATGGTCGTCACCACCATCCTGGCGCACGATATGATGACATCTGTAGGTTCCTTAAAACATCTCCAATGGAGGAAAATACTCGCACAATCACTTTGTTGAAGGAATGAACTAGTCGTAGAAGTCTAGTAAAGTGAATGGACACAATGTTAGTTACAAACATTGGAATAAACATGAAGCAATTTTATTTCTCAAAAAGTTTTAATTGAACACCTAACATCACTGAGAAGGGTTTGTGGACCACATGAATTGTGAACCACCAGTACATGGAACGACCCGCAATGCACTGGACCATGGGGTAATGGCCAGTGAACCTAGGAAGTCATGAACCACATCGCTGGATGGATAAATCATGAAAAGTCCATCTTCATACCATCTTTAAAACTCAGTAGTTCATGGACGAAGAAAACTATCAAGGTTCCGCGTACCTTGACTTGCGAACCACAACCTCCGCATACCCTAGTTGAACAAGTCATCCACATTTTGAGATAAATATTCATGGGATTCCAAAAATGGTTCCACATACCCATAGATACAATTGACCTCAATCTCTATATAAGAAGAACCAAAGGAATTGAGAAAGGACAGACAAAGAAATCACAGAGAAGACCCTAGAGGTTGGATGTAAGAATTTAGAGAGTATTATGGCCTCCGTCATGAATCATTGGGGAATCCCAAATTGTAAAACATGTTTCAATAGCTATAAACAACTACGAACCATAAAATGATGGATATTAATAATAATGGGAGAACCAAAAACCTAATTGGTGAAATTGTGAACTATATATTCCTCACGGATGAAATTTCCGTGAAGGATAGTCCCTAGTGACCTCATTCGATATGGTGTTCCACAAAGTGTATCAAAATATAGATATAAACTGGAATCAAATACTGCATCAATACATGGATGGAACCCAAAGAGGCATGGAAGACATCATTCACAAACAAGTACCACTATGGTGGGCAGTGGTCCATGCCCAAGCCTACATACTGCTTTGGTATGCGGATGACCCCTCTACCTGCATAACACTCTGGTATGCGGAGCTACCCACATCCCACCTAAGAAATAGTACGTGGAATGGGGATCCTATGGGTATTCCTCCCTTTGGATCCAATATCTCCACACCATTACCTTTCATTCCTCTATAGTCCCTCTATGAACCAGTCCCCAAACATTAGGTCAAAGCCTCCTTCAAATCCACAAGACCCATATTGTCAAATCATTGGGTGCATTAGCGTTCCCCTTTGAGTCTACATACCCATGGTGAGAAAAGTCATGAAGGATCTCCCAAAATGGATTGGACTCCAGGGATTCTTGTAAGTCCACATTCCCATAGTAACCTAGAGTCAAACCTTGGGATGCTGGCATGAACCTCCCTATTCTTGGGATTAAGGGTGATCACTTTCTTTTCCATTCAACGAGGAATGGTGATCAGTCGAAGGAATCATGTTCTCTTACCCTTTTGAAAAGAGGCGACATTCCCCCCTTTCTTAGAATGTCTTATTAGGTAACTCCCTTTGAGGTATGTCCCTAATCTTCCAAGGGCTGGGCCGCAGGACCTCCAATGTCATCCCACATTGAAAGGTTCATTACTACGTACCCTCTTCCACGGTCACACCGACCTCTTCTACTATAGGCCCTCCCTTTCCCATCAGTTGGAGATGAGGTGTGTGGTTGGCTGTATCTCTCACATCCTCTCATTTCTCACACCGATCATGGCTCATGTGGGTTTAGATATTTGTGACGATTACAACATCCACACAATATAATTTACTCATGAACTACTTAAACTTTGATTTCTAGTAAAACCAGGATATTTAGGATGCCTACTTGAAGTCATGAGCTCAAAAGGAGTTCCCTTCAAAAGGGTCCACCCAACCATGTCCCCTTATATGGGAATCTCCCAGGCATAAGCCACATGTTTCCCAAACTATGTGGGCTCTAATTTCTCTTTTATGGATACACAGAAAGCCCATCTTATGGGTCGGATCCCATCATCAAGTCCCCTTCTGTCCCGCCTAAATAATTTTAAACTCCAGAGCTCCTTATTGCATGGCTTATGTTATAATTGTCTCCATAACATAAAATCCATGTATGCATATAAAAATCTTGCAAACTAGTGGCAGCCCATCGAAACACTCTTCAACAATCAACCATGGATTTATGAAAATATGAACATGACTTAAATCTATAAGAGAGACCTTGAATAGGCAATACCCCCCAAAGGGGTGCGGTTAGCCTGACTTCTCATCCTCTCGACCATTGAAGTCCTTAACTTTCTTTGGCCAAATCATCATATAACAAGAACCTAACATTGTAATGAAGGTCTAGGAATCTTGGATACTAGGGCTATTGGGTGTTTTTTTCTCCATGAATAAACCCATTGAAGACCATATGAGGAGATTATATCCTAAGACGACCGATTACACAAGTACATGACCCCATGCAATCGCCCTTTGGGATCATTTGACTATGGAAACTTCTTTTCAATATAGAAGGGATAAACTACCAAGTCCCCACAGGATCAATCCAATCCTCCTTTAAAGGATGAAGATGTGAATCAGGTCAAAACAAAGATAGAGACATAAAAGTGTCTATAATAACGCAAAAATTCTTATCACCTATTGGACCTTTCTTTTCATTTTTCCCACATGTTCACTAGAATCACCCTCATAGGTGAAAAAAATTCAGAACCCGACATGAATCCTTATTTAAGTTTGTGGTCTTACCCCTATCAATCCTCTTCTCATTACAAAAAAAAAAGAAAAACAATAGGGGGAAGGAGGCCAAACTGAATTGTCAAATATGCATATGTTCAAGATAATGCTACTTTTATTGGGCTTTATGGTCCATATGTCACATATATATATATATATATATATATATATATATATATATATATTTCCTTTCCCTTTAGAGAAACCTTCAATCCAAGGTGTCCTTAGTGGTCATCTCAAACCGTTTCAGGATCCTATCCCAGAAATGTGACAATGAATAGCTCCCTTATCTTAGGGAGGCAAATGAAGTCAATGCTGACAACTTTATCTCAACTGCATAGGGGTCCTACTCATGGGCCCCTTCTAGAGAGAATTTCCGTTGACACCTGGTGACCAATTCTACTCACGCTAAACAAGACCTTATGGTGAGGGAACTTGATGATGTCCAGAAGACCCAAGCCCCTCAGACTGCTAGCCAAGGCTGAAAATATATAATCAAGAACATGCTATCAACATGGTTCCTGAGGAGAAACTATGCCGTACAAATGCGATGAAATTAAAAATGAATGCATAAAAATAAACCCTTTATGATCAAGCCCACCATAGAAATAGGGTGGCATAATACGAGCACATGAATGTTTCTGTTAGTGCTCGCCGATCCCACGATGCAGAAAAAGTGGAAAACTATAGACAGATGCAGATATCTGTTGATGCACAAGATGTCTGTCATCCAAATAGGGTGGAATCCAGCTATATGTAGGCACAAATCCCTACTGATGAATTTTAATCCCTTCATCCAAATAGATCGGCATCGATCTATACATATTCAAAAATAGACGATGATGTGTATCAAGCCCTCTATCCAAATAGGGCGGCAAGAAAATATGACCAGTGTCAAATTCTGGCAGATGCATACAATGCCTGTGAGAAAAATGCAGTGATAATAGAGAAGATGAAAATCCCCACTCATGAATATGAATCCCACCAGTCAAATGCAGTGGAAACAAGAGAAGACAACACGCGAAAGACTCATTCTTCTGTCCCAACATAGGAGAAATTCCATTAGCTATTGACAAACCATGGGGGACCAGAGCAAGCAAAAACTCCTACTCCGACATCAGAATGGGACTTTATACCCATTCTAGCCCAATATGTTACTCAACACATCCTGGAAATTATGGAATATCATACATTGATTCCGGACCATATCATCCAAACATGCCAAGATATCATTGCATCAGCAGAAAAGGAGAGAAACCATTCACATGACCCAGTTTACTCAAACGGAATGACTTACTCTAAAAATTGTTTAGTCACTCCAGAGAATTTATGTATCCCTGATCCAATCCCGGAGGGTTGATGACAATAGACCGTGATACATAGACAATCAAATCGGGAAGAAATACTTGTTCCCATTGGGGGACACTAGTTCAACGTGGTGGCCACTCCAGGGTAGGTATACATCCCTAACAAAACTCAAGATACCCGTCGACATATCCTGACAGCATCACAGGACCCATCAAGACATGTACCCATATATTAAGGTCATTACCAACAATAGGCAACCCCGATTACCTGCAAGAGAGCAGTCAAAAATGAAATGTGCAAAAGGAAATCTGAAAATGAAGAGCACATACATGATCTTGCTCTACTGGAAGTTGGGGTTCTTGATGCCCAAGAACATATATCAATAAAGGATCAACACCCTATCTGTCAATTACCAAAATATGGAAGTGTTAGTAGTTGTTGTGAAGACCCTCCCTGTAATGTCGCTACCAGTAGCTCTGAAGGTCCTATCTAGAGCACCCATGGGGCCCTACTCTGTGGGCCAAGAATGACCAATCATGAAAATTTATCCCCTAGTGTGTGCTAGGGTCTCCCTCCCCTTGACTTGAAGATCAAACAGTATGGGTCCTCCCCTTTCTATAGTCCATCCTAATAGTCGTCACAAGGGTATACAATGAAGATATGATTCTACCTATAGTCAGACATTGAGTCAAAACTTTAGTCCTCGTCATGATGACAATCATTACGAAGGACCTACCTATAATGACAGTTACTACGAAGGCCCTTCCCATAGTAACATCAAAGAACAAAAAGGTTCTCCCATTATTGCAGTACATCCTAAAGGAACTCCTTAGGATTTACACTTCTGAAATTCTCCCTATCGCAAGATATCAAGCTGTGATAGTAGTCCTTTCAATCATAGCAGCCATTGAGAAGGTCCTCCCCTCAGTGACATCAAGAAGCAAGAAGGTCCTCCCCTCATGATATCCCACCCCGATGTTCCTCCCTAGGATATACACCATAAATACATTTCATGTGGTCAGTCATAAAGTTGCAATGGGAGCCCTAACCATTACAACACCAATTACAAAGGTCCTCACTGCAATCAAATTTCATACTGGAATGAAGTCCCACCCTCCTATGATGAAGATCTAGGAAAAATGGAGTCAGATATATCAGGACCTCCGTCTATGATGAGTGATATCCTTTCCCAAATAGAGGACGGTTTGGGGCCACACTCATCTTCGGGGCCACCCCCACAATGTTCACATATCAATGAAGCTCCCCTGAGCTTGGATACATGGGAAACATTATTAAGAAGAAGTAATGCTGAGCATAAAAAGTAGAAGAGTTACTAGAAGAATAACAACATGATATGTTGCTCATGAGAAGACAACTAGCCAAGGATAACATACCAGTGTTGTATTGGCCTACAACCACTTATCATTTAGACATACCAAGGGAGTTGTCTAAGGAATGTATGCAAGACGTTATCCTCAATATGTGGAAAAATCTCTAGCTAAAAGAAAAGTTCTTTCCCTACAAAGGGTATGCAGACCATGTCAACATATTAGGGTATCTTCGCCATATAATAGACCTAGAATCCATCTCTTCTTCATGGAAACAATGATAAGAAAGGCAAAATAAATACCTTGAACTACCTTGCCTCCATGCACTGTACAGGATTCATTGCCTCATTGGTGATGCCCCGACTGGAGTTCATATTCAGAGATGGGGAGAACATGGAGCTCAACACTTCACCTCACATCCCGTCCATCAAGCCTTACTGTAAATGACATCTTGCAACATCGTTAACCAATGGAAAAAGTCAAATGAAATCCTTACTCATGAATGATGGAATAATCAATAATAACCGGCCCAGACTAAGTCTCAAAAGTGTGAGGATCAAAGAGATAAATCCATAAAAATGATTCTAATATAGGAAACTGAGAACATCCAATAGAATTACTACCTAAGGAAAGTCAAACAATATGTAGTGATCATGTTTTAAAAATCCGATAAATCCCATAAAGGTCTATTTCTATAATTGGCTCACACCTGTGCAAGAGTGTGTGAAATAAATAAAAAGGAAATAGCGGTAGCTACTACCACAATATGGGAACTACCCAAGCTCGTAGGGCTGGGGGAATTTTTAAATAAAAATGACTCTGTAAGACTAACAAATCCAGGCCATAGTGAATCAATAGAAGAATGGGAACAACACCAGCCCACAGGGTTGGGGGCATTTTTACATCAAGTTCTTGCACAACAAACATCTATATTCTCCTGTATGGGAAGAACAATGAGAAGATAAGTCACCCATTCCACCCCATCTCATGGTTCATACCCTCCAAGATGAAGTCACAATACGAGGTCAGATCAGGGATACCTTCAAGTAAATATTCACCATGAAACCCAAATAATATCATAGAATTGAAGGAGAATGTCTAATAATGGATGTAGGAAGCATTCATACCATCTAGCACTGGGTACACCACCCCCAATGTGGTATGCATCAGGGAACATGGTAAACATCAAACCCACAGAATTCACAGGAAATGATAGAAATGGATAGGAGGTAAGATAAGATGGTTGCATCCTAGAGGAATCCCACACTGAACTTAATGGTGTGCATACCCAGAACCAGAGAGCAGTCCTAAATATAGGTGCCCCCTTAGTTAATCCATCATTACCTACCTCGCAAAACCCCAACAAGGAAAATAATAGATCCCAGGTCATCTATGACCCACCTCCTTCTCCCTTGGTGAATGTTTCCCTCACTCTCAAGGAATAAGTTTCAAAGAAAAAGGAATAAATGAAAGGGATTAGGAGAATTAATGACGATCTATGTTGAGGGATCTATCTTGCTGGATTTTTTCCCCTATGGAAAATCAACATTTATTCGCAAAAGAGTTTCCCTTGCCATAGGTACTCATACTGATGAATGAATTCAAGATTAGAGACCCATACCAACCGTCACTAGGACCATCAACCTACTTAAATCTGCACCTGGAAAGACATATAGACCTCCCACCACTGGGAGGGAAGCCAGAGTATATTCAAGAAAACCCACAATGGATAGTCCCAGATGGGTATCCACCCCAAATTCCAGCATCACCAACACTTCCAGCTGTGCCCTCTACTTCACCCACCCAAGCTCAAGTTAGGTAGGACTTGTATCAAGGGCTCTTGAACACCATCAAGCAAATAACAGCTCGACTAGAATCCATGGATGGGTGGGGTGATATCATACAACCCGAGCATAAACCCTACCCTAATTGGGTGAGCAATGTTCCTCCATTACCAAAATTATAAAACCCCATATTCCCAGTATTGAATGGCTCAAGATACCTAGAATAGAATCTAATGCACTATGCTTCTTACTGAGACCCCATGATGGAACTCTAGAGCATCAAGAAGTAGTAAAACTCAGATGCTTCGTATGAACCCCGTAGGGTTAGGCCTTCATATGGTATACTAGCTTTCCATGTAACTCAGTCACAGGCTCGGAGGACCTCCGAAGATAGTTTCTCTTCCATTTTAGTTTAAAATTTCCTAAGACAACGGTCAATAATGTCATGAATTTCAAGAAGTGAAAGAATGAAGGAGTCTCAAAATTCCTTAATAGATGGAAAGTCTGGACTTATTCCTTGAACCATATTCTCCCCTAGGATGAAATGCTCACTATGCGTATCAATAACCTTCATGATGAACTCTGAACACTGCTCATCCCAGTGAAGTAACCAAGTGAGTTCCAAAATTTCTCTTCCATTTCAAAAAGTATAGAAGACTCCTTGCAGCGGACCAATCTCACATCTTAAGTATCTCCATCATCCCAAGTAAATAGGGTGGGGAAAGATGAAGTGGCTTCTGTCATGCTTTAGACACCTTGACACAAGATCCAGTTGGGAGGACTGCACCGAACAGTGTGCCCCCTGGACATAAAAAACCACCCCAACTTAGCATGATGAGTGAAGGGGTGTTAAAAGAAATTAGTTCAAGGAACAAATAAATAAATCCTACTCATTCTGAGATGACTAGGTCCATGGATACTTCATTATCACTATGAATTATAACTTTCTCCGGCTATCAGATCCAAAGAAAGATGATGAAGTGGGTCTCGATGACCATCCAAATTATTGTCCCTATCAATGGATACTAGGACACACCACCCAGGAATGGTTCGTTTTCATGAATCTCCTGCAAAAGATGGTGGATTCCGGGAATGTCATGTTGGGTCGTCCACCAGTACAAGTGGCATATGTTTCCACCATAGACCCAAGAGAGGAAGATGAATGGAAAATAGTCGCCAGTAAATAGTTGAAAAAATTTGACAATTGGATGACCCAAAAAATAGTCAACTGAGTTCATGGAATTCTCCAGGTGTAGTTAAAAAATGACTATGCTCCCAAAAGATCATGATGAAACACCATTTTCATCCTCAGCCCTGCAATACTCTCAGGTTACGAAGGGCATAAAGAAGGAGCAAGATGATGGCCTACCACCAAAGCTGAATCCAATCTTGATACTTTTTGACTTTATACTAAAAGACATGGGACAACGGGGACCACCCCAAAAAATGATACAATGGGAACTGCCCTGAAAAATGATACAATGGGTACCACCCCGCAAAATAGTAAAATGGGAACCACCCCTCCAAATGGTACAATGGAAAAAACGCCAACAAATGGTACATCGAGAACCACCCCATAAAAAACACCATTAGAATGAGACAGTCAGACAAAAACATTGCTAGATCGAGAAATGATCTTCGACTCTGTTAATGTCATCCACTTGATGGACCCCTTATCTAAAAAAGACTATGGACATGAACCTAAATTCCCTGCACCTAACTGGAGTGCTAGAGGGTGAGACTGCATAGGACGAGGGTGTCCTAGATAGAATAATAAAGAAATGATTCAAATTCCTAGAGACACCTTTACTCAAACCATTAGAATTTCAAAAACTCGTAGAAGGAACCTTAGACAAACACAACAGGAAGTAGAATGTTCCTCTTCCCCTGGCAGATGAAATTTGAGCCAAGTTATCTTGGAGTGTCATTCTGAGGAAGAAAAAATGTCAAATCACCCAAGGTGTATGAGTGGATAAGTTCGGCCAAACCAGGAAAGGAATATAGCACCACCAAATCCTATCACAGAGGCTGGTCCACCTATATCCAAAGATCAAGCCCTTAAATTGTCAATGAAAGTGCATCCCCAAGCTAGGAAGGGAAAACCTTTAGAGCATAAATATGATATTCTAAATCAGCTGGCTTTAGTACTGGAAAATCTAACAATATTTGATGCTTTGAGTCTATCCGCAGATCCCAAGGAGGTGCTCATAAAATCCTCACTAAGTCCCAAAGAATTAAAGGAAAAATTAGCAGTGACCAAATTCTATCGAACAAAGACCAATCCCAAAGAATGTCACGTCGTCATATCCTTCATAGACATAGATTAAGAGGACATCATGAAAGGTCACATCAAACCCTTATCTATGTCTGGAAAGATAAATGGCATTGATGTCCCGAGGATTTTCAACGAAAAAGGATCTATATTCAACCTCCTCCCACTACGAACACATCATTGGTTGGGATATAATGAGGATAGTTTAACACCTTACACCCAAACTATGCTGGGAAATCAAAAAAAGAGAGTTGAAGTCATTGGGACGAATCAAGATTAAAATATTTCTTGGATAACTTGTGTTTGATTCAAAGTTCCTAGTAGTGTGGAAATGTATGGCCTTCAATGTTCTGTTAGGGAGGCCCTGACAACATCAGTATGATTCAATTGCATCATCATACCATCAGTGCATCAAATATTACTCTAATGAAAAAATGGGACATTTTTCACTGATAAATCCCCTTTTGAATACAATGAGTTTCATTACATGGATGTTGGATTCTATGAACCAAAAGAGAAGCAGTATTTGGCCGAAAACGTTGACTAGATCACTGCTCCAAATAGATTAGAAGTGTCTCTTTATGCCCCCCTACAATAGCTTGTGGAAGAGCATTTATTACCCATAAAGAAAGTTGAATTCATAAATTCAAGCCTATATATAGAATCAAATGTAAGCCTGATTTTCGTTAGGACCGCCAAGTTCAAATACCAAAAAGAGCAGACTAACTCCTCTAATATCAGGAAAATTCCTAAAAAAGAGGCTCGTGATCCATCCTCAAGACTCCAAACTATCACCACCTTACTCATTAAGGGAAAAGATTATTTCTCTCCCATAATTGAAAAGTTCATCTTGAGAATACTCTCCCTATCAGAAGAGGTAGAGGATGATGAAGAGGATGATAAAGAAGAAAAGAAAAAGACCTCAACGATTCCCCTATCCCGTTCAAAGAAGGTGTCTCCACCACAATAGATTAACTTTGGGAGATACACCTTGGCACCGAAGATGACCTGTGGCCCACTCTGATTAGTGTGTCTATGCCTCTCAAAGCGAAAGAGGTATATACTTCCTTCCTAAAAAATAATCGAGATGTGTTTTCTTAGAACTATAGAGAAATTACATCCATCGATCTGGAGGTCTCCACTCATCATCTGGGTCTGCCATAAGATCACCAGGGCTATAATAAGGTAGAACAAAGAAACTACCTGATGCATGATGCCAAAATAGAGTTTGAAGTTGAAATTATTATCAAATCCAACTTCATACGAGAAGTCCAATATCCAATAAAGATGGAAATCATAGTCCCTTTGAAAAAGAAGAGCAGAAAGATTAGAATCTGAATCAACTTTAGGGACCTTAATCGGCACTACCCAAAAGATGATTTCCTAGTCCTGATAAAATAGTTGATAATCGATACGACCACATGATATGCGGACCTCTATTTCATGGAAGACTATTATGGATACAACTAGATCTGAATGGCCTGAGGAGATGAATAATCCCCTAATTTTAGGGCCCCTCAGAGATTTTTCTTTTATAAGGTGATGACCTTTGGGATAAAAAGTGTCGGAGCTACATATTAGCACTCCATGACCCACATCTTCAAGCCCTTGTTAGGAAAATTCATCGAGTGCTATGTCAAAGATCTGGTGGTTAGACCACGTCAAAGTTCAAACCAGATGAATAATATTCAAACTTTATTTAACAAACTACGACAACACATTTTAATGATGAATCCCATAATGTGTTCCTTCAGTGTTACCTCTAGGAAATTCCTCGGCTTAGTTGTTTTCCATTGCGACATTGATGTCGACCCTGAGAAGATAAAATACATCCTTGGAATGTTCACACCTCACAACCTCACCATGTTGAGTGGTCTCCAGGGGAACCTGTACTAAATCTGATTCTTCATAGCCTACCTTACGGGTAAATGTTTACCTTTCACCAGGTTAATGGAGAAAGTGGTTATGTATGAGTGGGATAATGATTTTCAAGAAGAATTCTACAACCTAAAAATATATCTTCTAAGCCCATAGGTGTTGATGCTTCTAGTTTTGGAGAGACCACTCATTTTTTATGTAACCTCCTTCTAACAATCATTAGGTTCATTCCTCATGCAAAATAATGATGCTGGTAGTGAGAACAACCTCAATTATCTCAGCCGAACAATGATTGATGCTGAGACTCAATATTGAAGAATCCAAAAGAACTACCATGACCTAATCATCACGGTTCCAAAATTCAGGAATTACCAACAGCACCATGAGGTCCACCTGGTCTCCCGCTGCATCCCACTTAAATATATCCTCAACCTTCCAAGGCTAACTGGACATCTACCATGATGTGCAGTTATCCTACAATAGTATGACATATGGTACGTACTACAAAAGGCAATCAAAGGCCAAGCATTGGAAAAATTCCTAACCAAGCTCCCTTAGAAGAAACAACCATGTTGGATGCTGGAAATCTGGATGAAGAAGTGTTCTCCATCTAAGAGGACTCCTAAACATAGGAAATTTAATTCAATGGTGCTTCCAGAAGCCCGACAGGGAAAAGGCTTGTGGATCCCATGCTCATGAATGTGGGTCTGGGAGTTATACTTGTATCCCTATAAAAGGCCATTTTTCCTTACTCCTTGATTTCGTAGGGATGTACAAATAATGAAGCAAAATACCACGCTCTCATTGCAGGCCTAGAGCTGGCACTTCATGCATGATACAAACACCTGAAGATAAAAGGTGATTCAAAGCTGGTCATCAAGAAGGCCAATGGTGACTATGCCCTTAATAAAGAAGTATTGGACCTCTTTATTGAACTATGTTCATGAACTTATGGAAGAATTCCCATCAGAACCAACAATGATCTATGTCCCCAGATCAAAAAATTCTCATGCTGATGGTTTTAAAAATGAAGCTATAACCCTTATAGATCCAGACCGGGATGAAATGGTTATTATCATTTCCCACTTTCAGATGTTCTGGCCATTTATTTGGAATAATAAAGATGAAATTGATGATATTAGAAACATTTCTGAGCCTTATGGTCATAAAAATGGCTAGATCACTATCAATTCAAATTATGTCTAGAGGGGAGAAATCCCACCAGATAGGGTTGGAAGAGAAAAAATACGGAGATGGAAAATCAAATTTGTGTTTTAAAATGGGGTAAACCAAGAAAAGATTCTATAAAAACGAGGCCTTGATGAAGTCCTTATTAGGTGAATTGATGGATAAGAGACTACTGCTATCAGGAAAGAAGTGCATGCCGAAGCTTTTGGAGCACACCAATCGGAATCCTAGATCTCTCATCAAATTTTAAGGCTTGGATACTATTGATCTACTATGATACTGGATTATGCCATATTCACCATGAAATTCCATTAATTCCAATATCATTCCAATTTTATTCACCAAACCTAGAGATACTATACAATGATATGTACTCCTATCCATTTTTCATCTAGGGGTTTGATGTTGTTGGACCATATCCTCATGCTATAATAAAAGAATTCATTTTCATTATCTCAGCAACTGAATTATTTTTCAAAAGGGACAAATCCATACCCCTTAAATAAGTCAAAGAGAAAATTGTCATTGGATTTGTGAAGGCCAGCATTATAACATGATTGGGTGTCCCTCATGAACTAATGAAGAAAAACACCACCAACTCTTGCTCTGCTGAGTTGGAGAAGTTATAATAGGGGTATGTAATCAGAGCCAACAGTTTATCCCACTACCATGATGTGGCCAATGGGAAGATAGAGGTTTTCAACAAGACTCTATCTAATATACTCCAAAAGATGGTAGATAAAGATAATAAATTGTGGAAAGATGAGGCCCTTCATTCATTATGGGCTTACCAGACGACGACCTGCACTACCACCCAGGAAACCCCATACTCACTTGTATATAGGGAAGAGATGGTTTTTCCTTTTGAAATTCAAGTACCATCCCCCATGTGTCCATTTGAGATCAACTATCCATGTGTGAGAAATCCCATAGACAGTTTGATGAGTTTTTGTAGCTAGATAAGAAAAGGCTACATAGTTTTCACAATTTAGATGTCTACCAAAATCAGATCGCACGAGACTTCAACAAAACTGTTCACCTTCGAACTTTCCTTGAAGGAGATATAGTTTTTTTCCTCATAACCCCAATGATACCTATGAAGATGACCCCAAATATTGAACCAAAATGGGAGGGACCATATTTCATACATAGGGTCTATTATAGTGGGAAATACTCTGTGATATCAATCAACGAACAACTCATCACAACTCCCACAAATGAAATGTTTTGGATGAATTACCTCGCTTAACAACAACAAACATTTGTGTTCCAAACTCTATGACCACTAACTATGAGTTATTTTCCTGAACACATGACGTTAAATTATATGGTCTTAGTCTCGGCAATAATACATTAAACCGAGATGCTAATGTCCTTACTGCATGACTAAAAACTGCACAATATAGCATCCCAACTATAAGATGTTAATCTGAACAACATAAATCATCCTAATCGCATGATGATAAAATACACGATCCCTCAATGAACTATGTACAGATTGATTCCCATTCAACATGTGGGATACATAGTGATGCCTTGACCATCAATCTTGGCCCGACACAAAAAAAATCTTCTATAATATCCTTTATCTGCCTGTATTTATGAGGGAAACCCTTTTCACTTATTGTTTCTCACATTGAGTATAACTCGCGTGAGATTAGGATCGGTGGTAAGGATCACCTTACGTAAACATAATATAGAGAAATATAGTATCACTGGCATCTGTAGTGGATGAAACCAAAATTACCCTACTCTTACGTTCGAGCCGGATCGGTACAGTTAACATTCAGTACTGCATATGGATAGATTTCTAACCTTGAAGAATATGTAGCGATTCCCCGATGGGGCATCCTAGACCATACACCAACAAAAAAAATTTCCTCTCGTGTTCCTACATGTGAAACAAACATTCGTCGAAAACATTCAGAACTATGTGCAACTTGATTTCTTCCCTTACCGGATACGTAGTGATGCCCAGATCTGGCATCCCGACCCATCCACCATTAGAAAGTGACCCTTCCTCTATTAGGAGGTTATAATTTTATAGGGAGTCCATGAAAGTTCATAACAACATGACCTAAAATAGTGAGATTCCTCAAGAGTCAGGTGCATCCCGATTCTCAATGTTACGAGATCCCGATCATGCCCCCAGCTTCCTGCTCAAAAAATTTAATGAGATGACATAAATTCCTAGTCTAAATTCTAAAACTAATAAGGAGTAAAAATATTATACATCCCCCTATATATGAGTTATATATATGTGGATGCTCCAGTAGTTCATAGCTAATCATTGTCTAGGTATTTATTTGGTTCCCTGGCACATCCTTCCCGTTTGTGAAAATCCATACTCTGGGAAAGATTAGATCTCCAAAAACAATCATGGCCATCAGAGATGGAAGGCCAATTTCCTATGAAACCTTTTTTTTGACTATACACATCATTCCCTGGTGGCTTTATATATGATGCCTACAAGAAGACCACCAATAAAATGAAAATTCCACATCTGGACAGTCCTCTCCTACCTCGGTATGCCCAATGGATTTCAATCCCCTTGTCATTCCTCATAATCCATGTTTCCCCTAGACATTATGGTTTACTCATTATATCATCACTCATGTATAAGGAATGTCAAAATATCCCGACCATGACTAAATCAAAGTTATTAGCAGTCACTATGACAACATAATGTCCTCTCTTCATGACTCTAAACTACACAACATAATGTCCCTATTGCTTGACTCTAAATGGCACAACACAATGTCCTCACTACATGACTCTAAGTTGAAAGGCTTGAATCGCCCTTGCTGTATGACATTAAACTGCATAACATTGGCTTAAACCTAATTTTCTACCTTTTAATGGTTTTCTATTCCTAATTAGTGATATGAAATCCTCATAATCCCAGGTTTCTCACACCGAGCTAATCTCAAATGAGCTTAGGGATCTCAACAAGAGATCCACTATGACATCATGAAAAATAAGTCCTAGAATTTGGTCATAGTAGCATGAAACTAAAAGGCATGTCATGGGTCCCTTCATTGTATGGAACCCCACATCCTGGCCATACAACGTTAAACTACAAGGTACCCCAAAGATGGGATGAATGCCTCACCATGCGTATGAGTCATATATACATAATGGATACCTGGTTCCATGAGTGAATCACAAACTAAACGTCTCTAATGTATCTGGATACACTCCTTCCATACCTCAAACTATGTGATCTGAGTGATCATGAATCCCCATAATCTTCCATGGCCATCGGAAATGAAAGGCCAGTGTCCTATGGACACCTTTGTTTGACTATACACATCATTCTGTTGTGAATCTTCATATGATTCCAATACGATAGTAGTGAATACAAGGAAAATTCATCCTCAGGAGAGTACTCTCCTACCTCGGTGCGCCCAAAGGATTTCAAGCCTTGTGACACCACTCTTGATTCAAGGGCCCTAAATTTCATCATTTACATTCTCCTTCCAACCCACATCCTTAATATATCAAAACATGCTTTCCCAATCCAGCTTTGGTCTCTACTTTGTATTTTTTGAAATAAAGATACCACATTCATGTGGGTAAATTTTATCCTCATATAAGAGGGAAAAATGTCCCCACTTATTAATGGATTTACCTAGATAATTTCATCTCATATAAGTTTCCCTTTTCTTTCTTAGGCGTACCCCTTTTCAAAGGTCATATTCTATGTTCAGAAAGGTCCCAATCTTTATAATTTTTCATAGCCCTCAAAGATGTAAGGACAGTGTCCTATAAACACATTTATTTGACTATTCACATCATGCTCCGATGGATATGCAAATGATTTATACAAGGAGGCCGTCAATAAAATGAACATTCACCCCCTAGAGAGTCATTTTCAGTTTTTGTATGCTCATACGAAATTTATGTCCCATCTCACCCCCATATTTGGAAAACCCCTTTTATAAACGGCTTACATATCCTCCCCTTTTCAAATGCCCAGACAAAAATAAGATTTATAACTGAACCGGCCATTGACCAACTCCCCCTTATGCAAGTAGGAATCACGTGGGAGAGGTTTCCCACTCAAAGCTGATATTAATGTCCCTAATACTTTCAGACATCATTACATAGATAGGACACCCTCTATAGCTACCAACATCAAAACAAAGTCAAAATGTTGTAAATCCTCTCGGGCCATCGGAGATGGAAGGCCAATGTCCCACGGATACCCTTGTTTGACAAATGAACATCATGCCCCGATGGATCTACATATGGTGCCTACAAAATGTTTTTCAATCAAAGGAAAATTCATCCTATAGAGAGTCCTTCCCAACCTCAGTACACCTAAAATAGCTGTCGAACCTCACACATGTCCAAAACCCAAAAATTTATGGATAAGAAAAAAACATAATTTATGACTGAAAGATATTAGGAGATTCCTGGAAGATGAATCCCAAATATGGGCCCCCTCCACCCTCATGTTTGGTAAAATCATCTCAACCTAAAACATCAGTAATATGTTTTATTTGTGGGACTGTGAACTCCCAGTGAAAAAGAAACCATGATCTCTAGAGTGAACATCCGCAAAGGGCACCTATGGATAAAAGTTGAGTATGAGTTCATTAAACCTATACTATGTATGGTTTAGAGGGAAAAAATGTTGAGCTATCAAAAGAGATGAAAATATTATTAGGTCAAAAACCGACAAAGGATAGCCTTTAAAAATGTAATGATATACTCGCTAAGACTATCACAAATAGGATTAGGATAAAATTAGGGTGATAATGAAAGAGACACAAATGTTTGTGATATTTTCCATTAAACCTTAGTAGTAGTCGAACAACCCTTGCTGATCCCCATGGCTCAGGCCAAAATTAGTGCCCGATTCAATTACTACATTTAACTCATTTCAAATCATTGTTCAAAATTAATACCTGATCAAAGTGATTTTTATATGAATTATTGTGATCATTTGAAATGATAAGAAAAGGAAAAGAAGAAGAATTTTAAGGCAAGTTAGTTCCATCCTATTTCTTAAAAATAAATATGGAGGGAATCTAAATCCTGGAGCCTCACCTCGTGAGTGGGAAATGATCGTTACAAGAGATGTTCGGTAGAGTTGCAAAGTTGCATCAACAACTGATGAAACTCCTCATTGGAATAGAGTAACTTTAATAAAATAGTATTCTCAGCCTATGATATTTCCTATAGTGCTTATGCATCCCTCATATCTTTAAGGTTATTCCTTTATCATTCTTTCATTTTCCATCTCCCCTCCTCAACGATGACCGCGACCCATACCCGCTTCTGTTTAAGCCGCTCTAGTTTCTGGCTCTGTTGCTTCAATTCTTGGTCGAGTTGTTCCACAAAGGTCTCTTGCTTCATGAGTTCATTTTTCAACCACGCAACCACTCTATCTTGATTGGAAGCTTCTTCAATTAGAATTTTACTTGTATTAGGAATATGAGCTGTCAACTCTACCATGGAAAGTTGAGATACAAGCATATCAGTTTCTTCCCAAGTAGTGACCACCTAACTCACTATATCATGAATACCATGATAGTCAATTACACCAAAACCCATCTCTTGATCCCCATCTTCAGTTAACCACAATGTCTGGAGACCCTTCCTCTTCCACAAAGGGGATAAGAGTTGTAGATTCCTGAGAAGCCACCATCTGGTTACCGATAGACCCTTCATTAACATACACACATGAGCCCATGATTCAACAAGATATTGGTACTCATTTAAATCACCTGATGAATAGATTATTACTTGTGATTCCCCTCCTAATGTGTTTTAAACTTTGGGAGGCCTGCTTGAATTTATTTCATTGTCACAGAGATGAATCTTAAATAAGAGAACCTAGAAGATCAAGAGGGGGAAATGCCCTGGAGGGGTCTGTGATGAACACTTACATGTGTTATTGGGCTCTAGGGGATCCTTTTGCAGCACCCCTACCATTGGTAGGGTGCACTCCCCAGCAGCAGTGCCTCCAGGGTAATAAATTATGGAAAGATCCATTTCGTGAGACCATGAAATCTCCTACAATATAAATTCGGGAAACCTTTAACATCTCTATAAGAAAAGAATTAACTCCAATGGTTGTTGATAAAACAACCTCTCCCATAAACCACAGTAGTAATGCCATAAATTCTATGTGGTCCTACCAGTAATGCCTACCCACAGGTGCATGTAGACAATTTTCCATTTCATTCATGTAAGCAGCCACCTCATCAGGCTCATATTTGAACAAAATAATGGTAGTATCAATGGCTCCCCCAAAAGAAAAAATGTCAAAACTTCCTCCATAAAGAAGCCTCCATATATATTCATTTGAAGCATTCTCCCTTAGTTCATCCCAGACCCTACATGAATCTGGAAATGCAACCGAGACTGGGATGGACAATGTTGGAAGGTTGGTGCAGTGGAGAAGAGTGGGTTTCGACAACCGCCAATGATTCTTGGGTGTCCCTGAAAACTCAAGACCTTGAGATGATGAATTATTATGAGGCATTGTCATCCAGTAAGAAGCTTTTTACATGGAAGCCACAATAGGCAAGACAATGAATTCGTCATCCTCATCATCAGTCTCTGGTCGTAGCATGGTGTGTACCCAACACAGGTATTTGAAGTGACCACTTTGAGAATGGATGAGGGTCTTGAGGTCCCCAAGGTAATGACCCACCTTCTTGGGATCCTCATAAAAATATACGTTAGTGGGTGCTGACACATAGACAATGCCAGTAAAAGAAACATCCTTTGTTTGGAGGAGATTACATAAAGAATGATGGGACCAGTCATGAGTAGATGGATGGCCATTCAAAAGGTCCCATAACTTCTAGTCGATTGGGAAATCAACCTCAAGGGGAATGGATGTTGGACTCCTGACAACTGTTTCAAAAGATCTTTCGGTCGCCCATGAGATCATGATCCCATCCTTCACAATTTTCTTGGGGGTAGTGGGGGTGGGGGGAGTTGAGAGGATTATACAGGAATTTCTCTAGCCGAGTGTGTCCAAAAACTCCCATTCTCTTCTCCTTCCCCTTTGTCCCAGATGCCTTGGTATTTGTCCTGATAGGAACCAGATAAGTTAATTGGCCATCTGGATATGATTTAACCCAGAACTCAACATAGATTTTGGTAAGGAAGGGTACACAATCCCTAGAATCCAGAAGTTTGTCCTGGAACTGGGTGTCCCCCCGGGTGAACATCAACCATAGTTAATGGGATATCATCAGATGCTTCTCTTTATGAGAACTATTGAGAGCAGGAGGACACAAAATTTGGATATAGTTAAATTGAATAATAAATCTATAGGGTGCATATACCTCACAAATAGGATCCCCTCTGAAATGGGCACCCGGGATGCCTTCTCTTAAAGAGAAGAAGTAACCTTGGCTGAAAAAGTCTTCAGATGCATTGTTTTTAATGGTACTGGTAGAGGAATCTTATGTATGATAAGAGAAAATTTCATAGACATTGAGATAATAAATAATTTCTTACTCATTATTTTTAGTTTTCTCCTCTTTTTTATCCTGTGAAGCCCATGCCACTGACATAACCCCACTGGTACATTGAAGATACAGTCAGAGGGTGGAATACAGAATTGATAATGAAATGATAAAAGTTTAACCTCATATGTGTGCTCTTAGCCACTCCCAAAGAATTTAAAAGGGACTAGTCATCTGGTAAGGTGTCCCCCCGCACTGATCTGACCCTATTGGCGATAAATCTTGTCCAATCCTGGGATAGCTAGATTGAAGCATCTTCTAGTGGCCAGCTGAGCGACCATGATAAATGTTGAGGCTCCCACACCACTAGTCGAAATAATCTATCGATGTTAGGGTTGATCCCCCTTCCCCACTCATTAAACTTCCCCTATTTCAGGGTGGGACAATAAGTACCGACTCACCTCTAGGATTTTTTTGTAGGACATGCTCTGGGTCTCTGTGGATCAAGCTCTAGAAGAGTATGCTTAAAAAAGGTACCAAACCACTCATCAAAATGAACATCTTAATTTGGAAAAGGATCGATTTACTTCAAATGTTCCTTCACCTGAATGATGAGTTTCTTGGCCAAAGGAGGGGTTCTTTCCACATCATCCCAAGTAGAGGATGTAGGTAAGAATTAATCATACATATCCCCAACAATAGGGTCTCTTGATATTAACTGAATGTCCTAAAGACTAATGCTAACCTCCCTATGGGTTAAATGGAAGGTATTGGTGTCTGGTCTCTACATGCATAGGAGCTGGAAAATAAGGGCAGTGGGATGGTGAGTGTATGTATGAAATATCCAAAAAACCTTGAATAATACTGTGGTCTACAAATCAGTTAGAAATTCTTCTCAAATATGGAAAACCAAAAAAGGCCACCCCCAATTTAATCCAAACGAGCCTCCAGAGAAAATATCCCACCTGGATGACCCATCATGCTACTTGTTCACTGTAGATTTCTATGCAATGATCTATTAGCAGCTGTGCATCTTGACTAGATTCCTCTACACCTCCTCTAAAGTTTGAGGTGTGTAGATCAGTAAGGTCAAAGAGCCAATATCTCTCTGAAGGTACCACCCCTAGGAAGAAATCAAGTACTTCAGGATAGAGGTGTTAATTAACCAGGAAGTAGGCTGATCAATCGGATGTGGAGTTGGGATCGTTGTATCAGACAATAGACCAAACCAATAAGATGGAATCTTGTTTGAGGATAGGTATTCTATTTGAGTTGCCGTAAGAAGATTTTCCAGAGATTGGTGTAATGGAATGACTAGAATTTTTTCATTATCCAACACCACTTTGTTCTTTGATCTTTCATCAATAGCAGAAATAGGGGCAGTAATAGTAGACTTAGAAGGATCAATGACTTCAGCGGAATCACATGAAATATCCATTACAACATGCACAAAAATATCAAAAATTACACAAAATGTTAGTCCAATGAAAAAATGTCTGATAAAGGAAAAAAATGGCTAAAGGACTTAAAGGACTGTCTGTATGGGGCTTGGAATATTGCTCCCAGAAATAGTATGTGACAACCATTTCCTTCGAGATGCATGATATGTGGAATAAATCCAAGCATTCTATATGATATGTAGAGATAATCCCTGCACACTGTTGCGGTATGTGGAAAGATTATGGTGCAGACGGTCATGATATGTGAATGTCCCAGGAGGCGTTGGCATGTAGAGCATTATCCAGTGAACAGAAGGGTTCATAGAGGTGGATAGTGCAAACCAAGGCCTCACCAAGTCAATATTCAAATTTTAGGTTTAAAAGTTTATGTTCAGATTTTTAAGGCTTAATGTTTAGTTCTACGGTTCAAGATCGATGTGTGGGACATGAAAACCGCATAGCATTATTCTACATGGAGGTCCAAATTTTAGTTTTAAATTCCACAACATAGTTTGTGGAACCCAGCAACCTCTTTTTGGGAATAATCAATTTAGAAAAGTTTGGATTGTAGCACATATAAAGCGGTTCGTGAATAAGGATTTTGTAAAAGAGATGGTATACGAATGAAAGTAAATAAGTGGGAGAGTCAAGAGCACTTTTAGCTGTAAGAAATAGTAAAAGACAAATGTCCTGAAACCCAATATGTTAGTGTGGTCCCCTTCTATCCAATGTATCTGTTATACCATGAACCACTTTAGTTTGGGACCACTTATACATCAGAATAGTCTTGCCTTCATTTCGAATGGACCCAATTTTGATGGGGGTCATTTGTAGGGTCCTGAAAACTTCTCCAAGGGATGAAAATATTTCCAAAATCATTTTGCAGAAAGAAGGAATAATTCTTACAAGTCTAGTAAAGTGAATGGACTCAAATTGAGTTAAAAAAATTGGAAGAAACTTAAAGGAATTATATTTCTCAAAGATTTTTACGTGACCCACATACAATAACCTAGAAGGGTTCGCAGACCACATGAACCACGAACAACTAGTACGTGGAATGACCCACGAGGTGCTGGCCTACAAAGCGATGTCCGGAGAACCCCAGATGACGAGAACCACATTGTTGGCTAAATAAAGCTCATGAAGTCCATCCACATACCATCTCACAAACTTAGAAGTACGCAGTCAAAGCAAATTGGAATGGTTCTTTAAACCATGACGTTAGAACCACAGCCTCTGCAAACCCCAATTGACCGATTCTTCTACGGATCGAGATACCTCGTCATAGGATTTTTCAAATGGTTTTTCATGCTCATAGATACGATTTCCCTAATTTTTTATAAAAGGAGCATAGATGGAATTGGGAAAGGAGGAATGAATAAAGAACAGAGGAGACCCCCGAGGTTAGACGTATGAAATTGGAAAGGATTTTTGGCTCCAGTCTCAAATCATCGATGAAGCCCAAATTGAAAACCACATTTCCACAGGTATAACTAGCCGAAACCATAAAATGAAAGAACATAATAATAATGGGATAACTAGGAACCTAATTGGTGAAATTGAGAATAACATATTCCTCATCGAAGAACTCCTTGAGAATGATAGTCCACAAGGCCCTCTATCGATATGATGTTCCACATAGTGTATCCTAGGCGGATTTAACCCGACGTCACATACGAAATCAGTATGTGAATGGAACCCGAAGTAGTGTGACATAACACATTCGGGAACGCGTACCTCTGTGGTGTGTGGTGGTCCATGCCCAAGCCTACACACTATTTCAGTACACGGATGACCCCTCTACACACACATCACCATGGTTTGCGGAGCTCCCCCCATTCTGCATAATAAAATAGTACAAAGAATGGGGGATATTTGGGTATTCTTCCCTCCAACATCAATCTTTCCCCTTTGTTACCATAAAGTCCTCCAAATACCCTATGTGAACTAGTCCCTCAACACCAGGCCAAAGCGTCCTTTGAAGCCACCAGAATCATATGATCAGATCATCGGGCGCATCTGCACTCCCCTTTGAGTCTATATATCCATGGTAAGTGGAGTCATGAAGGCTCTACCCACAACGATTTGGACTCCAAGGATTTTTGTAACTCTACATTCCTATGGTAACCTGGATTCCAACCTTGGGACGCTGACATGAAACTCCCCATTCTTGGGATTAAAGGGTGATCACTTTCTTTTCCATTCAATGATGAATAGTGATTAGTCAAAGGAATCATGTTCTCTTATCCTTGTTATGAGAAGAGATATTCCTCCTGTTTCTCATAATGTGTTATTGGTGCACTCCCACTGAGGTATGTCCCAAATCTTACAAGGTACAAGCTGCATGACCTCCAAAGTCATCCCACATTGAAGGGTTCCTTACTAAGAACCCTCTACCATGGTCACCCTAACCTCTTCTGCTATAGGCCCTCCCTCTCCCATCAACAGAAGATGAGTTGTGTGGTTGGTCAGATCTCTCACATCCTCTTGTTTCTCACACCGATCATGGCTCATGTGGCCTTAGATATTTGTGACAATTAGAACATCCACACAATAGAATCAAATATTGAACTATGAGAACTCTGATTCCTAGTAAAATCCGGATACATAGGATGCCTACTTGAATCCTCGATCTCAAAATTAGTTCCCTTCCAAAATGGTCCACCCAACCATGTCCCCTCATATGGGAATCTCCTATGCATAAACCCCATGTTTCCCAAACTATGCGGGCTCTGATTCCTCTCCTGAGGATATGTAAGAAGCCCATCTAATGGGTCTGATCCCTACATCATGTCACATTCTACCCCTAGAGGATGATAAACTCTAGAGAACCTTATTGCATGGATTAAGTTAGAATTGCCTCCATAGCATCAAATGCATGTATGCCTATGAAGATCCTGCAAACTAGGGGTATCCCATTGAAACACTCTTAAGGAATGAACCAAGGATTGATGAACGTATGAACACAACATAAATCTATAAGAGAGACCTCAAATAGGCAATACTCCCCCCCAAAGGGGTGCAGTTAGCTCGACTTCCCATCCTCACGACCAATGAAGTCCTTAAGTGTCATTGGAAAAATCATCATCCAACAAGCTCATGCCTTTGGAAATAAGGTCTAAGATTCATGGATACCAGGGCTGTTGGGGGGTTTCTAGCTCTATGAATAAACCCATTGGAGACCATTTGAGGAAGTTATATCATAAGAGGACTAATTATACAAGTACTTGACCCCATGAAATCACCCATTGAGATAATTTGACTATGGAACCTCCTTCTCAATATAGAAGGGATAAACTACCAAGTCCCTGCGGGGTCAATCTAATCCTCCTTTAATGAATGACGATCCAAATATCATTGAAATAATGATGGAGACGAGAAAGTATATATAATAATGGGAAATTCTTGTCACTCGTTAGACCATTATTTTCATTTTTCCCACACGTGCACCTGCATCGCCCTCAGAGGCGAAAAAAAATTGTGAACCTGACATGAATTATTAAGCAAGGGGGAAGTCTTACACCACTCAAGCCCCTTTTCCATACAACAAAAAAAGAAAAAAAGAGGGGGGGGGGGAGAATGCCAAGATGAATTGTCAAATATGAATATGTTCAAGATAATGATACTTTTATTGGGTTTTATGGTCCATATGTTATATATATATATTGAATGTTCTTGTAGAGAAACCTTCAATCCAAATGACATCCTGATGACCACTGCAGACATGCGCCTCAGCAATCCTGTATGCGGTCTGGGAAATAAGGAAGTGTAGGACCCCCTAACTACCCATCATCTTTAATGCTAGGTATCCAACATACTGATCAGAGAGTACCACCCAAATGGTACTCTCCCCATGGTGGAGGCCACAAGACGAGACCTCCAGTCTGCAAAAACTCGCTAGTCGCCTCCTCAACTATAGCCAGTACCCTAACACAAGGTGGCCCCTGTGGTCATATCAATCCATTTCAGGATCCTATCCCCGAAATGTGACAATGAGTACCTACCTTATCTTAGGGAGGCAAATAAAGTCAATGGTGACAAGTTCATCTCAACTACACAGGGGTCCTACTCAAGGGCCCCTTCCAGAGAGCGTCGCTTCCAACACCTGGTGACCAATTCTCCTCATGCTAAAAATGACCTTATGTCGAGGGAACCTACTGATGTCCAAAATACCCAAGCTCCTCAGGCTACCAGCCAAGGGATAAAAATATATAATCAAGAACATTCTATCACCATGGTTCCTGAGGAGAAACTCTACTATACAAATGTGATGACATTCAACAGGCATGCATACAACTCAAACCTTTTAGATAAAGCCCACCATAGAAATAGGGTGGCATAATAAAATCATGTACATGTTCCTATTAGTGATCTTCGATCCCAAAATGCAGAAAAAGTGGCAAAATATAGACAGATGCAAATATATATCGATGAACAAGATGTATGTCATCCAAATTGGGTGGCATCCAGCTACACGTAGGAACAAATACCTACTAATGAATATCAATCCCATCATCCATATAGGTCATCATACATCTATATATAGTGAAAAATACATGATGATGACTATGAAACCCTCTATCCAAATTGGGCGACAAGAAAATATGACTAGTGTCAAATTATTTCAGATGTGTACAAAGCCTGTGAGACAAATGCAGTGACAAGAGAGAAGTTGAAAAATCCCCAATCATGAATATGAAGCCGACCAGTCAAATATAGTGGAAACCAGAGAAAACAACCAGTGGAAGATTCATTCTTCTTTCCCAGCATAAGAGAACTTCTAGTATCTACTAACTAGCCAGGGGGGACCAGAGAAGGCATGAACTCCTACTCCAACTTCTGAATGGGCCTTCATACATGTTTCAGCCAAATATGTAACTTAGTACATATTGGAAATGATGGATGATCATATATTGATTCTAGACCATATCCTCTAAACATGATAATATATCATTTCATTGAGAGAAAAGGAGAGAACCCACTCACAAGACCCATTTTCCTCGAATGGAATAACGTACTCGTAAAATGGGTCAGTCACTCCAGAGAATTTATGCATCCCTGATCCAGTCTTAGAGGGTCAACAAAAATAGCAAGTGATACATAGACAATTGGATCGGGAACAAATACTTGTTCCAATTTGGGGACGCTGGTCCAACATGGTGGCCAATCCAGGGTAGGTATACATCCCTAACAAAACTCCAGATACCCATCAGAATATCCTGGTGGCATCACGAGACCCAACAATACAAGGTCCAATATATAAAGTTCGTTAACAACAACATGCGACCCCGATTACCCAAAATAGAGCACACAAAAATAAAATGGTCCAAAGAAAACTAGAAAATAAAAACCAAATATATGATCCTGCTCTGCTGGAAGTTGGGGTTCTTAATGCCCATGAACATATATCAATAAAAGTTCAATTACCTGTTAGGCTATTTCCAAAAATATGGAAGTGGAAATAGTAGGTGAAGACCCCTGCAATTTCGCAACCAGTAGCGCTGATGGTCCTCCCCAGAGCACCAATGAGGACTTACTCCGTGGGCCAAGAATGATCGATCACAAAAACCTATCTCCTGGTGCATGTCATGGTATCCCTCACCTTGACATGAAGATCAGATAGTATGGTGGTCCTCCCATTTCTATCATCCATCCTACTGGTCCTCCCCCATGTATGTAGTACAGATATGATTCTCCCTAGAGTCAAACATTGAGTCATGATAGCAGTCCTCATCAGGATGATAATCATTACAAAGGCCCTCCAAACAATGGAAGTAACTGCGAAGTCCCTCCCTATAGTGACATCAAGGTATGAGAAGGTTCTCCCCACATTTTTGTACATCTTGATGGCACTCCCCAGGATGTACACTACTTAAATTCTCCCTGTCGAGAGATAACAAGCTGTGACAGTAGTCCTTTCCCATGAGTAGGATAGAAGGTGTGTGGTTGTTTGGATATCTCACATCCTCTTGATTCTAAAATAGAGCATGGCTTACATGGTCTTAGAGATTTGTGACAATTACAACATCCAAATAATTAAATCCTTTCTTAAACTATGAGAAATCTAATTCCTGGTCAAACCAAAATATGTAGGATTCCTTCTTGATGGTCTGAACTCAAAATGAGTTCCCTTCCAAAAGGGTTCACCCAACCATGTCCCCTCAAATGGACTACTCCCATGCGTGAGACCCAAGTTTTCAGAACTACTTGGGCTCTGATTCTTATCCTGAGGATACATAGGAATCCCATCTTGCGGGTCTTATCCAAACATCAAGTCATCTTCTTCCCCCTGGAGGATGATAAACTCCAGAGTTCTTTATTTTAAGGATTAAGTTTGCATTGCCTTTGTATCATCAAATCCATGAAAGCCTATGATGATCCCGAAACCAGGGGTAGACTATGGACACACTCTTACAGAATGAACCAAGTATTCAAGAATATATGAACAAGACTTAAATCTATAAGAGAATCCCATAATAGGCAATAATCCCCCCCCCCCCAAGGGGTGTAGTGAGCCTGACTACCCATATTCTCAACCGATGGAGTTCTTAAGTGTCGTTGGCCAATTCCTCATCCAACGAGTGTCTGACTTTGGAAATAAGGTCCATGAATCATGGATACCAGGGCTATTGGGTGTTTCAAACTCCATGAATAAACCCATTGGAGACCATCTGAGTATGTTATATCCTTAGAGGACCGATTGTAATATTACATGACTTCCTGAAATCGCCAACTGTGACCATTTTACTATGGCACCTCCTTCACAATACTGAATGGATAAACTACCCAGTCCCTATGGGGTTAATAAAAGACTCCTTTAAAGGATTATGATGAGAATTAGTTTGAAACAAATATGGCGACGTGAAATTTTCTATAATATCAGACAAATGATTATCACCCGTCAGACCATTATTTTCATTTTTCCCACAGATGCACCCACATCGCCCATGGAGGAGAAACAACATCATAGAGGCATTATTATAAAATATCCCCGGACATGCCTCAGAACAATATTTAAAGTATAAATATTGCATCAGTAGCATATGATGAACATAGGAAACTCACTACCTAAGGAACACTACAACAACTACCCACTTATACGGCTAGATATTAATAAATGATCAAGTATAAGTTTCATTTCACTGTACATTTAATTTCTAGGTTCACATATTTAAATTTCATAAACATTACAAGGTGGGATAAGGATGTAAAACCATTTAATTTTAGATTTTAGCATTCAATTTAAAATAGATATACATTTCCATTGAATCAGTTCTCAAACACCTATCAATAGAAATAACACCCATTTATTTATAGTATACTGGCTCAACTCATAAAATTACACATCACAACCCATGAGGGCCTATGAACCTCATGAATAAAGATAGAAAATCACTCAATCACAACCAAGAGTAACATAAGAATATGATAACTATCACAACATCTCTCACCAATCAAATCCATATCATGAAATGAAAACCAGTGAAGTGAATCTATATTTCATATAAATATGAAAGAAATTTGAATTCTAGGTGCCTATAATGATGTATGTTCAATGCTACTTACCCTCATACCATTGATCCATGGATGAAATAAAATCATCAAATAGAGTAAAAATCAACAACGCCACAAAGAATTTGTGTCACCAAATGGTGAAATAATATCAACTGTAATATGAAAAATCAAAACAACAATTATACTTTTGGAAACATGGTTTTTACAGCGAAAATGGGTTCATGATGCCCATTCACTGCTTATAACCAAGTACCAAGAATTACTTATAACGACCCATACTTTACATACATTGTTAATACTTCAAAATTGAAGCATACTTATTACAACATATAACAAAACCACGAAAGGACCGTATAGGTATAGTGTCTTTAGAAACTGGGAAACATAAACAACTAGTTCATAAAGCATCAACTTTGCCTCCCACTTATTTCATCATATCTAGAGTCCCTTTTTGGAATATCCTACTTAATAACCTTCTTCCTGACCTGGGGAAAGAAAACATACAAAAGGGTGAGCTCAAATGCTCAGTAAGGGTAAACAAAAGAAATATCAATCACATCGTATACGCAAGCACATAACCTTTGGAAATCTTATCCTGCAAAAGAGATCATAATTTCATAACATGGGATAAATCATGGCAGTGAAATGTAATCACAATAATCATAACATAAAACGTGAAACTTTGTGGCATTCACACATAATCATAGATAATCATTTCTTGTTAGTCAAGACTCATTTCCAAGACTATCTTAGTGGACAAAGTCCCTTTCTGAACCGAGTCACCCTCGTTTCAGTCCTGTTTCACTGAACCGTTATAACCTACCGTTCCAGCCATGTCTATCTCATGAGATATAAAATCTTTACCCAATGCATTGGAGGGAGATATAGGTCCCACCCATCTCATAATGATACCATTCTTATGTGTGCCACAAAATCTTAAAACATACATCATTGCATAACCCATGTACTAAAAATGGGAATCTTAAACATCATGACATCATAAAAAAATTCATATAAGATAAAGGAATTCATAAAAAATAATTCCATAACAACATAATCAAATCAATGTAATAATAGGGATAAAAACAGAACCCTTTATTATCTTATATGGAAAATAATTTTGATATAACAACTGAACTTCATTCTTGAGGAAAATATCCTTTCTACTTCAAAAACACTTTTCCTTTCTTAAAATGTCGTAAAATTATAAACTAAAAGAAGTTGATTAAAAATAAACTTGAAAACTTGTAAAGGAAGCTTCTTGGAAATAATGTTTTAAAAATCCATTCATGCCGTATATGTTAAAAAAAACATTCTTCGTACTTTTGTCGGAAAAGTCAAAAAGTACCTCGTACGAAAAACGACAAAAGATTCCTTTCATATCTTTTACTAAAAACTTACCGAAGGGTAAAATTGGATTTAAACAATTGTAGGTGGATGGAAATAATATTACATATCTAGGAAACATGGATGTGGATGATAAAATACACCCTAGTAAATGCCAAAGTATAAACAATCTTGGATAAAAATGAGATTGTGATATTTCCCTTACCTTAGGTCCGATTTGCTTTGTACGTGTTCGAAGCTCCTGTATAATGGTTTAAATAATGTTATTGACTTATTCCAGAATCATACATATTGATATGATATCATATATGGTCATATTCTTAGCTTCTTATTAGTAATATTTCATTGTTACTTGTTACTCGGGTCTTTATTGCCTTTTGTTCTTATGCGTGTTTTGCCGAATAAATTCTTATTCTTATTTTAAGGATATAGATATCTTATATCCAGAATGGTATTAGTGTAACCTATATCATATTTATTCATTCAATTCATTTATATAATTACTATGTAATGATGATCATGTAGAACGAGTCGCATCACATCGTGGAGACGGTATTCCGTACGTACGCACGAGCGATGATATTATTCCCATGATCGTGGAATTGTATTTAAGTGTATTTATACTATTTCAGTATCAATATAACTTTATAATAATCATATATAGTTACTCATTACACCATTATACCCATCCTTGTAAGGTGATGGTGGAAAATAGATCACACCACGGCGTGGAGACGGTATTCCGTACGTACGCACGCGCGGTGATTTCTTTTTTCCGTAGGATGGATAGAAGGTGAATTAGGGTTGTTTCATATTTATAATAACATAACAGTATGTAAGTAATACTGATGTTATTACTTTATCATGAAACAACTAAAGAAGAATATGTTGAAGAAGATAGAAATTGAAAAGATCGGTAATGGATATTACCTCTTCTTTGAAACGCCTCTTTGAATCCTCCACTTAGGGAACTAAGATTGGTCTTTGAAGAAGACCAATACCTCTAGGATTATTCTAGGGAAGTGGATAAGGGATTTTGGAAGGGGTTGTCCGAGCTTGAGTGCCCAAATTGGTGTGAGGAGGAGGGGGAGGAGGTGCCCTTTTATAAGGGAGGAGAGGGGCACCTTAGGAATATCTCAAAATATTATTTTATATTAAAGTCAAAATAGGTTTATAATGGTTACAAAGGGTATTATTTCAAAGGTAAAGTGGGGATGGGTCGAAAGCCTATCAACCAATAGGATTTAGACAAGTTTAGGTTATTATTTTAACCTTATCAATTAGATTTAAGTCTAAGTTAAACAATTTAACTTTTACTGTGACTTTTTGTTTTCTTACACTATATGGTTAATACACTTACTTTAACATGCCAAAAGAACCCCAAGTTGTTTATTATTAATATATATATCCTTATCGAAGTCATTTGTCCGAAACTTAGATTTTTAGGAATAAAATAACAATTAATAATATAATATTTTATTTAAAAACTATTTTGTGTCAATTTTGACACTATTTGATATATGATTTTTGTGAAAGTCATAACAGAATTATATGTTCGAAAAAAGTTGATTAAATCAACACTAATATATCATAGTAACCTAGAAAATTAGTGTAATTCATAAAAAGTCTCAAATTACATTTATTTGATCATCTATAACATCAATTATGTTAACATTTCCTTAAAATGGTAATTACTGCATCATCGTTGTGTCATAAATAAATTAATTTATTTTAAGTCTAAAAATTATAAATAAAATATCATTATGTAGGAAATATTTTTATCTTTCTAATGAATATTTATAGTTGAATTTAGCTTATGTATAACCCCATATTAAAAATTTTTTAGTTATTAAACTTTGATTTTAACTATTTTAACTATTCATTAAATAAAACAATATTAAATGTCATAATCTAATCCAAGTGGACCTAAATGGTCATATTATATTCATAAGGTTGTTTTTGGTCGAATTACACTTATCCAATATAATTAGGACATGTTTTAGGGTAATAGTAATATCATATTTACCCTTAGTTACCCTATTTACTATTAACCGCGGTAAAAAAAGTAAAAAGTTACTATTCACCAAAAAATTATTTTTATCGTATTGAACCAAATTTTACTTAATGATATCAACCATGTCTTTCGTATTTTCAAAATTCCATTCAAAGAAGTGGTAAAATTATGTTTTATGCAAAATTCAGTTTTTAACCTACCACTTGGTGGTTTCACTATTCATCAAAAATTGAAAGTTTTCAGAAAAATACCAAAATTTCACCCTAGGCTAATTTCGGTATTCCGAATCCAAAAATGAGGTCCATTTTGAAAGATAAAATTTCAAAAAGTGGTTATTACTATTCATAACGGCTATTTTAAATAATATTTTCATAGCATATCGTCGTTTAGTGAAACTCGGTGTTGCGTACAATGCAAGCTATCGAGGAAGGTCATGATTGCGTGTAAAGTAAGTCAATCTAGTGTGTAGTGAAAGATTCTTTTGATGATATATATATATATATAACATAAAAAAAATATTACTCATAAAAATCTCGGGTGTTACATTCTACCCCCCTTAAAAAGAATTTCACCCTTCAAATTCGTCACTTTGTAACAAACAGATGAGGATACTTCTCCCTCATCATATCCTCAAGCTCCCATGTAGATTATTCAAGTTGGTGGTTCCTCCATAAAACATTCACCAATCGAGTGGTCTTGTTTCGTAGGACTTTCTCGCTACGATCCTGAATCTCTATCGGTTGTTCTTCATAAGAAAGATCTTGTTCCAGCGGTACAACTTCTGAGCTGAGTACATGTGAAGGATCAGGTATGTACTTTCTCAGGAGAGATACATGGAACACATCGTGAACCTGAGAGAGATTCGGTGGAAGCACCAATCGGTAAGCTACCTTTCCAACACGATCCAGTATTTCGAAAGGACCGATATATCTAGGGCTCAACTTCCCCTTCTTTCCAAATCTCATAACCCTCTTCCAGGGAGATATTCGTAAGAACACTTTATCACCCACTTCAAACTCTAGGTCTTTTTTCGGTTGTCGGCATAACTTTTCTATCGACTCTGAGATTCTCTTATGTGTTGTTGAATAGATCTGACCTTTTTTTCCATTTTATCAACGAGATCAGGTCCTAATAGCTTTCTTTCCCCAACTTCATCCCAGCAAGTTGGAGTCCTGCATTTCTTTCCATAGAGAGCTTCATAAGGAGCCATCTGGATACTGGAGTGAAAGCTATTATTATAAGAAAATTCCACCAAAGGTAGGTGTTGATCCCAACCTCCTTTGAAATCCATAGAGCAAGCTCTCAACATATCTTCTAGGGTTTGAATTGTTCTCTTAGACTGACCGTCTGTCTGAGGATGATTAGCAGTGATGAAACTCAACTCTGTATCCAGAGTATGTTGAAGACTTCGCTAGAACATCGAGGTAAATCTCGGATCCTGATCAGATATAATAGAAAGTGGTACTCCATGCAATATTACCACTTCCTTTACATATATCCTGGCAAGCTGATCTAGAGAGAAATCCTCTCTAATAGCAATGAAGTGTGCAGACTTTGTAAGACGATCAACTATGACCCAGATAGCATTATTTCCTTTGGATGTTTTAGGAAGTCCTATGACAAAGTCTATAGTGATGTTTTCCCATTTCCATTTGGGTATGGGTAATGGTTGTAACATCCCCTTAGACTTCTGTCTCTCAGCTTTAACTTGTTGACAAACCAAGCATCGAGAGACATATTCAGCAACATCTCTTTTCATGCCATCCCACCAGAAGTACTCTTTCAGGTCCCTATACATCTTCGTGCTTCTAGGATGAATAGAGAATGAAGAACTATGAGCCTCATTCAGCAGCTCCTTCTTTAATTCGGGGATGGTAGGAAGACAAACCCGATTCCTGAACTTTATTATCCCATCACAATCAAGGTTGAATTCAGGAACATTTCTCACCTTCTTTTGTAACTCGACATCTTCTTTCTGTGCCTCTTTAATCTTCACATGTATAGATGGTTGAACATTCATTTGAGAAAGATAAGATTTTTACCCTTCCATTATAATTCCAAGATCCATCCTTTGTAAATCCATAAATATTGGATCTTTTGTGATCATCATCATGGATAAACTAGCATGGTCTTGTTGACTTAATGCATCTATCACCTTGTTTGATTTCCCAGGGTGGTAGTGGATTGAGCAGTCATAATCCTTAATCAGCTCCAACCATCTTCTTTGACACATATTCAGCTCCTTTTGTGTGAAAATATACTTTAAACTTTTATGATCAGTATAAATATCACACCTTTCACCATAAAGGTAATGCCTCCAAATATTTAATGCAAAGATTACTGCAGCTAACTCCAAATCATGTGTTGGGTAATTTTGCTCATGGATTTTCAACTGTCGTGAGGCATAAGCTATCACCATATCATTTTGCATAAGAACACACCCCAATCCCTTCTTGGATGCATCACTGTAGATCACAAACCTTTCTCCACTACAAGGCAGTGTGAGCATAGGTGCACTAGATAACCTTATTTTCAACTCCTTGAAATTCTCTTCACATTCCTCTGTCCAAACAAACTTAACTCCTTTCCGAGTCAACTTGGTGAGTGGGTTAGATAATCGTGAAAAATCGTTTACAAAACGTCGATAATATCCAGCCAAACCAAGAAAACTTCGGATCTCAGTTACTGTTGTTGGTCTCGACCATCTTTCGATAACCTCTGTTTTTGCTGGATCCACAGATATCCCCTCCTTTGAGATTATGTGACCCAAAAATGCAAATTTTTGAAGCCAAAATTCACACTTGGTAAATTTGGCATAAATCTTCTCCTTTCTCAGGGTCTTCAATATAATTCTCAAGTGATCTTCATGCTCTTCCTTGCTCTTTGAGTAGACAAGAATATCTTCTATAAAGATTACCACAAATTGATCAAGATAGTCTCTAAAGAATCTATTCATTAGATCCATGAAGATAGCAGGGGAATTAGTAAGACCAAATGGCATCACTATAAATTCATAGTGTCCATACCTTGTACAGAAAGCCGTCTTTGGTATATCCTCCCTTTTGACCCTTAATTGATGATACCCTGAACGAAGATCAATCTTGGAAAAGTATTGAGCTCCACGTAGTTGGTCAAATAAGTCATCAATACATGGGAGAGGATATTTGTTCTTGATAGTGATCTTGTTAAGTTCTCGATAATCAATGCAGAGTCTCATTGATCCATCTTTCTTCTTAACAAATAGAACAGGTGCTCCCCAAGGTGATGTACTAGGGCGTATGAATCCCTTATCAAGATTCTCTTGGAGTTGCTTCTTCAATTCCTGCAACTCAATTGGGGCCATTTTAAAAGGTGTCTTTGAAAAAGGCAAAGCACCCGGTATGAGTTCTATTGAAAAATAAACTTCACGATTTGGTGGAAGACCCGGTAATTCCTCCGGAAATACATCATCGAACTCCCGTACGATGGGAATATTCTTAATCGCGAGTTTCTCACCAACCATTTGAGATAAATAACCGTCATTTAGTGGAATCAATACCCATAAAATGGAAGAAATTTCCACTGGAAGGTTATGTTCATCCTTGCATTGATAGATGATCATATATTGATCTGGAATATGAAATGTGACTTTCCTTCTTTGGAAATTGATATGAGCTCCGTATAAAGAAAGACAATCCATGACAAGAATCACATCGAATTCCACTAAAGGAAGGATCACAAGATTTTCAGGAAGCACTTTCCCACAAATGTCAATTGGAGAAGAATTATAAACTTTTGATGCGATTGATGTGCCATTAGGTGTTGTCACATCTAACTCAACATCTAATTGTTGAGGTAATACGGTGATACCCTTAGAAAATTCTTCAGAAATAAAAGAGTGGGTGGATCCAGAATCAAATAAAACATTTGATTCTTTAGAGTGGAAGGTAAGTGTACCTTTCACCACATCGTTATCATACTCCACATCGCTAATAGAAATTGCATGTGACTTTCCTTTGTCTTTAGCCTTAAGAGTTTGTTGACGTCGCCCATCATCATCAACCCTTGGATTTGGTAATTGATTGGCATAATGCCCCATCTCCTTGCACTTGAAACATTGAAGTGTAGTAGGTTCATTCTGTGTATCCCTTCCTTTGTTTGCATCATTAGACATCTTCTTCCCATTATCGCAGCATTCAAATGCCCGATGACCTTCCTTTCCACATTTGAAACATTTACTTGTCCCTTTAAGACAACTCCCTCCATGTTTCTTTCCACACTTTGAGCATAAGGGAAAGCTCATCTTCTTTTCAGTGTGCTCTTTAGATTTTCCTTTGAATTCCATTTTCCTCTTCTTATCAAACCCATATGACTGATGGGTTACTCCAATCTCTATCCCGACTTTGAGAGCACATAGAATGATTTCCTCGTAGCTATTGAAGACCCTTATGGCTAACGCCCTTCGAAGACTTGGTTTTAAGCCACTAAAGAATCGATCGATCTTACTCTCAGGTTGGATAATAATACCAAAAGCGTACCTTGCAAGTCTTGTAAAATTTTCTTCATATGTACCAACAGATTCATCATCCCTTTGCTTCAGTTCAAGAAACTCTTTCTCTATCTTTGTTCGGAGAATACGAGGGAAGTACTTATTGGAAAATAAGTTCTTGAACTCGTCCCATTCCATGGACTCAATTTCATCCCTTTGCCTCGTATTCTTAATAAGATTCCACCATTGATCAGAATCTCCTTCCAAAAGATACACTGCTAGGATGACTTTATCATGTTCAGAACATTGATGAACTAAAAATATCTTTTCAGTAGTACTAATCCATTGTTCAGCAAGTAATGGATTAATAGACCCGCTGAAAGAAGGTGGATGCTGCCTCATGAAGGATTCAACAGAATGTTGCTCCTTCCTTTGCTCGTTTGGAAGTCATGCATGATTCATAGCTTGAGAAAGTTGTGTGAGCATGGCTACAAGATTTTGCATTCCAGCTCCCATATCATTTGGTTGCTCAGGGGGACAATCATTGCATTGCCCATCGCATTCCGCATTAACACGGTTCCTTCGGGTTCCAGCCATTGACTAAAACCAAGAAGAATAGTGTGAGAAACACTAATTATAATAGGAAAACCACATAATTAAAGAATAAAATTTTCATGCTTAAGGTCTTATCCTAGGTTATTCATGGCCATTTCTAAAACACTAAGATTGTGTTCTATGCTTAGAATTATCCTTAGGGCTCTTACTAAGGCTTTCACATCCTAGTTTCCAAAGGTTGACTATACCTTTCCTCTGATACCAACTATAACGACCCATACTTTACATACATTGTTAATACTTCAAAATTGAATCATACTTATTACAACATATAACAAAACAACAAAAGGACCGTATAGGTATAGTGTCTTTAGAAACTGGGAAACATAAACAACTAGTTCATAAAGAATCAACTTTGCCTCCCACTTATTTCATCATATCTAGAGTCCCTTTTTGGCATATCCTACTTAATAACCTTCTTCCGGACCTGGGGAAAGAAAACATACAAAAGGGTGAGCTCAAATGCTCAGTATGGGTAAACAAAAGAAATATCAATCACATCGTATACACAAGAACCTAACTTTTGGAAATCTTATCCTGCAAAAGAGATCATAATTTCATAACATGGGATAAATCATGGCAGTGAAATGTAATCAAAATAATCATAACATAAAACGTGAAACTTTGTGGCATTCACAAATAATCATAGAAAATCATTTCTTGTTAGTCAAGACTCATTTCCAAGAATATCTTAGTGGACAAAGTCCATTTCTGAACCGAGTCACCCTCGTTTCAGTCCTATTTCACTGAACCGGTATAACATACCGTTCCAGCCATGTCTATCTCATGAGATATAAAATCTTTACCCAATGCATTGGAGGGAGATATAGGTCCCACCCATCTCATAATGATACCATTCTTATGTGTGCCACAAAATCATAAAACATACATCATTGCATAACCCATGTAATAAAAATGGGAATCTTAAACATCGTGACATCATAAAACAATTCATATAAGATAAAGGAATTCATAAAAAATAATTCCATCACAACATAATCAAATCAATGTAATAATAGGGATAAAAACAGAACCCTTTATTATCTTAGATGGAAAATAATTTTGATATAACAACTAAACTTCATTCTTGAGGAAACTATCTTTTCTACTTCAAAAAAACTTTTCCTTTCTTAACATTTCATAAAATTATAAACTAAAAGAAGTTGATTAAAAATAAACTTGAAAACTTGTAACGGAAGCTTCTTGGAAATAATGTTTTAAAAATCCATTCATGCCGTATAAGTTAAAAAAAACATTCTTCGTACTTTTATCGGAAAAGTCAAAAAGTACCTCGTACGAAAAACGACAAAAGATTCCTTTCATATCTTTTACTAAAAACTTACCGAAGGGTAAAATTGGATTTAAACAATTGTAGGTGGATGGAAATAATATTACATATCTAGGAAACATGGGTGTGGATGATAAAATACACCCCAGTAAATGCCAAAGTATAAACAATCTCGGATAAAAATGAGATTGTGACATTTACCTTACCTTAGGTCCGATTTGCTTTGTACGTGTCCGAAGCTCCTGTATAATGGTTTAAATAATGTTATTGTCTTATTCCAGAATCATACATATTGATATGATATCATATATGGTCATATTATTAGCTTCTTATTAGTAATATTTCACTGTTACTTGTTACTCGGGTCTTTATTGCCTTTTGTTCTTATGCGTGTTTTGCCGAATAAATTCTTATTCTTCTTTTAAGGTTATAGATACCTTATATCCAGAATGGTATTAGTGTAACATGTATCATATTTATTCATTCAATTCATTTATATAATTACTATGTAATGATGATCATGTAGAACGAGTCGCATCACATTGTTGAGATGATATTCCGTACGTACGCACGAGCGATGATATTGTTCCCATGATCGTGGAATTGTATTTAAGTGTATTTATAATATTTCAGTATAAATATAACTTTATAATAATCATATATAGTTACTCATTACACAATTATACCCATCCTTGTAAGGTGATGGTGGAAAATAGATCACACCACGGCGTGGAGACGGTATTCCGTACGTACGCACGCGCGGTGATTTTTTTTCCGTAGGATGGATAGAAGGTGAATTAGGGTTGTTTCATATTTATAATAACATATCCGTATGTAAGTAATACTGAAGTTATTACTTTATAATTAAACAACTAAAGAAGAAGATGTTGAAGAAGAATGAAATTGTAAAGATCGGTAATGGATATTACCTCTTCTTTGAAACGCCTCTTTGAATCCTCCACTTTGGGAACTAAGATTGGTCTTTGAAGAAAACCAAGACCTCTAGGATTATTCTAGGGAAGTGGAGAATGGATTTTGGCAGGGTTTGGCCGAGCTTGAGTGCTCAAATTGGTGTGAGGAGGAGGGGGAGGAGGTGCCCTTTTATAAGGGAGGAGAGGGGCACCTCAGGAATATCTCAAAATATTATTTTATATTAAAGTCAAAATCGGTTTATAATGCTTCCAAAGGGTCTTATTTTGAAGGTAAAGTAGGGATGGGTCGAAATCCTATCAAAAAATAGGATTTAGAAAAGTTTAGGTTATTATTTTAACCTTATCAATTAGATTTAACTCTAAGTTAAATAATTTAACCTTTACCGTGTCTTTTTGTTTTCTTACACTATATGGTTAATACACTTACTATAACATGCCAAACGAACCCCAAGTTGTTCATTATTAATATATATATCCTTATATAAGTCATTTGGCCTAACCATAGATTTTTAGGAATAAAATAACAATTAATAATATAATATTTGATTTAAAAACTATTTTGTGTCAATTTTGACACTATTTGATATATGATTTTTGTGAAAGTCATAACAGAATTATATGTTCAAACCAAGTTGATTAAATCAAGACTAATATATCATAGTAACCCAGAAAATTAGTGGAATTCATAAAAAGTCTCAAATTACATTTATTTGAGCATTTATAACATCAATTATGTTAACATTTCCTTAAAAGGGTAATTACTGCATCATCGTTGTGTCATAAATAAATTAATTTATTTAAAGTCTAAAAATTATAAATAAAATATCATTATGTAGGAAATATTTTTATCTTTCTAATGAATATTTATAGTCGAATTTATCTTATGTATAAGCCCATATTAAAAATGTTTTAGTTATTAAACTTTGATTTTAACTATTTTAACTATTCATTAAATAAAACAATATTAAATGTCATAATCTAATCCAAGTGGACCTAAATAGTCATATTATATTAATAAGGTTGTTTTTGGTCGAATTACACTTATACAATAGAATTAGGAAATGTGTTAGGGTAATAATAATATCATATTTACCCTTAGTTACCCTATTTACTATTAACCGCGGTAAAAAAAGTAAAAAGTTACTATTCACCAAAAAACTATTTTTATTTTATTGAACCACATTTTACTTAATGATATCAACCGTGTCTGTCGGATTTTTGAAATTCCATTCACAGAAGCGGTAAAATTATGTTTTATGCAAAATTCAGTTTTTAACCTACCACTTAGTGGTTTCACTATTCATCAAAAATTGAAAGTTTTCAGAAAAATACCAAAATTTCACCCTAGGATAATTTCGGTATTCCGAATCCAAAAATGAGGTCCATTTTGAAAGAAAAAATTTCAAAAAGTGGTTATTACTATTCATAAAGACTATTTTAAAAAATATTTTAATAGCATATCGTCGTTTAGTGAAACTCGGTATTGCGTACAACACAAGCTATCGAGGAAGGTCGCGATTGCGTGTAAAGTAAGTCAAGCTAGTGGGTAGTGAAAGATTCCTTTGATGATATATATATATATAATAAAAACAAAATATTAATCATAAAAATCTCGGGTGTTACATTACTAGTCTCAAAAATATTATCTCCTAATAGTAAATTAAAAAAAGAAACCACCTATGATTCCGATTTTTCACATCCTAGACCCAAATTCCACTTATGAGGTCCCCTATGTTCGGTGGGCCACATGGCCTGAAGCACATCTCCTCGAACACAAGAGGTTTCCAACTAACAATGAGGGCCTACGGTGTGTCTGTGGGGAGACTACTTCTTCATTACTAAAGTGTATCACAATGGGTGAAAGTAAAGATAAGTAAACAACATAAACAATATAAGTAAACATAAAGAACATCAGAAGATAGGTACAACAATAACTATACCACAAACAACTGGAATAACATTCATCAATACTACAACTGATGATGATAAGTAATGTCACTAGAAATCATGGAAAATAAGGATAAAAGACAGAAAGAGTAATAAGTTCCACAACAGTATAATGGGGATCAATGAATATCCTTAGAATCCAGAGCTTTGGCTCAATCATCTACTATCAAGCTCCATCCTATACAATGAGTAATCAAATGTTTGAATCCAGATTCTTACCTTTGTCAACAAATGAATCCTTGTAATCTATGCTGGGTAACAAACATCACTCGGAGAGGGTGTGATATAAATCACTATGAGGCACTAAAGACTAATAATATATTTGGAAGGAGTATAACCATACATTTCTAATAAGTATAAGCATGGCATATAATTTTAACAAATGAAACCTGATGAAATCAGGAAGCCCCACACGTATATTTAAAAATTGATGAACATTAGGGATAAATTATAGACCACCCACCTTAGGAATGTCTGGTTATACTACTCCAGTGTTGTCCCATGATTTGGCTCAGATCAGAGTAGATCTAAGAAAAAGAGAAAAACACTCTTACCCCGATAATTTAGTTGAGAGAAAGAGAGAAAGAGAACCACTCAAGAGGACTCATATAATTATCGTTGTGCATCAGACATGAAAAACAAAACCTTAATCAGATCCCAAATGATGTAGATCTTTGAATCCATAGATTTGGACTTAAAAAATCTCCAAATTCAGAAATAAAGGGGTTAATCTCGCAGGTTCTCAAATTAGGGAAAAATATGGGTTCTAATTAGATCATTATGTAAAAATCTATAAATTTACCTAGAAAATAGCATGTTCACAATTTGTCTGCGTGGTTTGAAAAAATGTGCACAAAACAATCATGGGAACCTATGAAAAGGGGTTCTCACATAGTTATGCTGCATGACCATGCTTCAACCATGCGAGATGGCCTTGTCCGGGAAAAAACAATCTGCACAGTTAGCTAAAAAATGTGGAATTCTAACACGGTTTACTCTAAACCATGCACCAGGCCTATTTTTTCAAAAAAAATACAGGTTCCAAGCTTCGAAAATTACCAAAACACGACTGATAACTTTACTAACCCATTAGGAATCTATATTAGGTCCAATGTTATAATTTAGATCTAAATTTTAAAGGATCCATACTTGATTGAAAAACCAGGTTCTTACAAATGATCACTAAAACATGATTGTCTCTTATATCATTTATGACCAATGTTAATAAATATATAAATTAAAAATAGTTTCTATAGCTTTTATGATCTAGGAATTATGTAATTTGGGAAAATAATGAAGATAAATACAATACTTATTAAACTAGTCCAAAATAATCATTCTTTCCAACAAAAAATATTGAAAATATATAATAAATATGTTATAAAAATATAGATAATGATAAAAAATAATTTCTATAAAAATGTTATATATATGAATAGGATTACGAAAAAGGTTACTAAGATAATTTTTTTTTCAGGAGATCTCAATTCTAAAGTGTATCCTATGAATTAATGTAAGGAGGTTAATTCTCTCAAATTTACTTTCATGAGATATATTTTTTATCGTGCAATATGTAATCATGGATGTGGTTATAATACTAACTAATAATTTATTTTACTATATTAATGTTATTTTTGTGGATTGAATAGCTATATCATTTCCTTTTTTAAATGTATTTTGATTCAATAGATATGATGGCCATAATGTACTTTGGTAAATCAGCTCCCTTCGTTGAGTTATAATGATTCTTCATGAGCATATTTATCCCAATATTGATTTTATACACCATAATATATTATTTAATCATAAATTTTATTCCCATATGGGGAAAATTAATTATAAAAACAAATATTTTTCCATAATGAATTTTACCCCCATAAAACTAATATCATTATAGATAATAATTCAAATCCTCTTTAAAGACTCTATCCCCTACTAGTCTATAATTTCTTATACCTCAAATTTTTACCTTTATTTTTAAAAAATGGATTATATGTTTTCTCTCGTATCCTTCACTATTCTCTTCTATTATTATAAAAATAATGGTAGGTTACTCTATTTATGATGTCTGTTTTCAACAAATGCATTTAAGATTATATTCACATATACTCAAAATAAATATTTTTATATCAAACTCCTCATTAAATTATATAACATTTATATTATTAAAAACTTATATGATTGAATTATATTTTTTATAGATTATTTGATTTCTTGTTCTTTAAATTCATATAATGATTCAATTTTGTATATTTTATGGTTTCATTAATTATGATTCTGTTGGAAAATAAATATGTTTCAAAATTATATCACTTGACATTTTTTAAACTATTATTTCCTATCAACACATTTTTATTGATATTTCCTTTCAAATATTGTTTTTTAATTTTCCATCCTTTATAATTATCTAAATTTACCCTTCTGAAATAAATGTTTTAAATTTATTATTACTTTATTTATTACAGTAAACGTATAATTTGTTTTTTTTCTAAAAACAATATTTGTATTCAATACCATTTATTCATTATCACTAAATGATTATTTTTAACAGGAGATATTTTTCTAATGAAACACCGTAAAAACAATCTTATAAAATATTATTTTGATCAAATTAGTTATAAGTAACAACCATTTGTCTTCTTATGGACAATTTTAGTGAAAACGTCTAAAAATTTTATGAAACTAATTTTTTTTATTAAATGGGGTTTTTATGATGTGATGAGTAAAACCCAAATACATCACATGTATTTTCATGATAAATTTAATGGGTTATCTCTCATGGGACACATATTTACAGTTTTTCATTATGATATGTTTGGGACCCATACATCTTTTCCATTCATTGTTTAAATCTTTATGTCTCTTGACAATATGGGAAATGTGAATTAATGATCGATCCACCAAGTAAAATAGGTGAGTGAAGAATGATCAAATAGGGTAAAGAGTTCATGGAATCCAAATCCAATAACAAAAATATTTATGTGAATCATGATCGACTAAGGGGGACACGTTCTAATGCTTTATCCACTATGTAATGATATCTATGGTTATGGATATGCCATAATTCCCTATGGAAGTGATTTTTTATGACATGTATATTATCAATGAATTAATATTATATTTTATTTACCTTATTACATGATAAATGACCTAAAATATTTTAGGTGCAACTTTCTAATATAACCTAGTTAGACCCATTTTCTCATATGATAATCACATTTGATTATCATTGGATGTCTCTTATGTTTTACTTATTTAGAAACTCATCTCACTCATTTATTATGTTTTTTCCTTTGTATATGAAAATATTTATTTCATTTGAGATGATTAGAATTGGATTTATAGTTTATTTGTTATGAATAAATGATTAAAAGTGATAAAAAATAAAATTTCTAAGTACCTATTATTCAATGACACTAATTCGTTGGATATCTGATTATTTTGACTATTTGTTAGTTGGAAGGATTATTCATGAATAATATTTAAATTAATATGTTTATTCATATTTTTTATAATTTATTAATATAAAATTAGGGTTTAAATAATTTTTGTATTAGTTTAGAGACCAATACTAAAAACCCCAGGGATGTGTATAAGGGATGAGTCTATGTATAGTAAAATATTCTAATAAGTTTCTAAGGAAAATACTGAATGGTATTCCTAAAAATATTATATATATATATATAATGTTATTAAATATCAATGTCGTATCTATAATAAATAGACCTAAGGGTAATAAAAATGAATATTTATTGTCTAATATAAACTTAATCCACATAGCGTTCCTAAAAAAGAGGCCTAAATACAAACCAGGTTTGAAAAACTAGGGGAATATTGTTTTTTTAATCACAATCAATTTATAATCCTTTATGAAAGCTTTATTATTTTAAGGAATTATCTAATGGTTTACAAGAGAGACAAAAAAATATAATTTTGTATTGAATGTATAATTATTAAGGTTTAACTGGAGAATAATTTCATGTTTTTATGTCAATGCCATTTTGAGGATGAATTTATAGGAGATTGTTTATAATAACACTATTATAATATATTTTTTTCATAAATAATGTTAACTCTTTTTGGTTTTCAAAATGTATGAAGCTCAATAGAATCTTATTAATGATAGCTGCCATGGATAAGGTATATATTTTCCCACCAAGTCACCTAATTGAAAAAATTTATCGAGTCAAAATTATTATGATTATGCCAAACTATCTATCACAAATTATCATTAATAATGCGATGTTTATTAAGTTTCCCAACACACAAAATAAAACATGGATGTAATATCATGAAATTTTAAGTTGAAATGATGATCCTAGAATAAAGATTCATCTTCCAATATGTGAAAAAAGTTGGAATAATCACAAAAGGGAATTCCTCAAAAGAAAAAAAACAATGATCTATGTAGAGGGATCAACCATTAACCTATTGGTTATCTATGTGACATGAAGAGTTCATATAATACCATGCACATATTGAAGTGCCAACTAATTTACCATACAAAACATAATTTTTCAAATGAGTTGAGTTGGAAAATTATGAAAATAGATGCCCCAACTCTAGAGTATTTATTATTTTTAAAATTAATGGACTCCTAAACCAGGGGAAAAATCTACTACTAAACGTAGTTTATGATGGAAAATGGTAAAATTTAAACTCATTTTCCACCTTAGATTTTCAAGTTATTTAATCTATACTGACAAAAATAGGAAGATTATAATATTTTCTATGAATATAAATATTCACTCAAATGATTCGACAATCAATGGGAACTTATGGTTATATGAATATCGAATCCCAATTCAATTATATTAAAAATTTATTCCATGAAAATATTATTATTATTCCTTTATTTACATTTTATTCTATTTTGTGAGTGGATTCATTCTATCCACTTAGAGGAAATGAATATTTGAATATCCTGATCCAAATTTATATCATCCTATATTTGTGTATAAATGTGTGACTATAAGCAGACAATTAAATGAAATTATATAATTTGGTTCTTGATATCAACTAATTACAGGGTATTATGTCAAACCAATATAGAAAAGTAATCAATATTTGTGGGAGTCAAATTTGTAAGAAAAAGATATGTTTTATATGTTTTAATAGTTGACGTCTATCCAATAATTATAACCTGAGTAACTATGATTATAAGATAACATTATGTATTTTCTTAAGTGGAATTAAATTATGAGGATGAAATTTAATTAGAGTGGATAATGTAACCCACTGAGATTTTAGTATTTATTTATTGTTAAATAAATATTGTGTTATGTAACTTACTCTACGGGAAGTAGCAAGTCCAAAAAAGTGGATATATAATTCTATGATCATTATTAAGAATTTGTAAGACTACTATAATAAATATTAAATAAAATGATTCTAAAAAATTTATATTTTTTACTTTTAGAGTTAAAATAATTAATTTTAAATAATTTATCATTATCAAATAACGGTTTTTAGTGTTATCAATTTCAAATGACCAATTTTAAATTCTTTTTTTTTTTGAAAAAATATGATATTAAAATATATTATCTAATATATTAAAATTACTAAAATTATAAATTTGGATGAAATAATATTATTAAAAATTAGAGTCTAATATTTAAGTTATTTATAATATGAATTCACCTTTGGGTTTGGAATGTTCAATTCCAGGATAAATTTTTAAACGTTATATTTTTTATTTTAAAATATTAACATCATTTTTGAATTTTAAATATCAATATTATCCTTAGTTGAAAATTTTTAATTTTTATAAAATAACTAATTATTATATGTATAGTTAATAGTACAGTTTTAACTAAAAACGTAGTGTTCGTGAATATATCAAGATGAAATTTTAAATTAAAAACAAATAAAATATTATAAATATTTAATTTTTATAAAGGATGAAATATATGTATTTCAAAATACAACTATGAATTTTGAAATATTTTTTTTAACAATATAAGAAATATTTTCCATTTTTATTTTGTTAAATTTTTTTTTCAAGTTTAAAGGAATATAAATTTTATATGTTTTATAATAAAATTTTTTAGTTAAACTAAATATATAAAATTATAATTATATCATTCAAATAATTGATTAACATAAATATTTTTTTTTTTCAAAAAACAGGAACATTTTCATGTCAGATTCACTAATGTTAAAATTAACATTCGTTACATATAGGAATTTCAAATTATAAAATTGGTATAATATTTTTAATTAATATGTACAAACTTTCTAATCTCGGATGTTTTATTTTAATTCATTAATAGTAAAATATTTGGGTAAAGAACATTTACCATTATAAAAAATAGAGTAAGTTAAAATTCATAGAGTAAATAACATAGAATCATATTTAAAACATGTTTAAAAATCATTACTTGGATGATTCTAGACAATATCTCATCCCCCACTCCGTTCTTCTCTATTATTGAATCTTATTAACATGTGAAACATTGTCCCTAAATTAGTTAATTTCAAATAACAATATAAGTATCATTATCATCACTTATAGAATGGTCCTCTCACCACCCCTTCACAAAATCTCAAATAATTATATATAAAAATGAAAAAAAATAAACATCACACATCTTACACAATAATATTTCTTTTATTTTAACCTTTAATCACATAATAGTTTCTTATAACACAAATTTTTATATAGTCATTCAAGGGAAAGCCTAATCCTTCAACATGAGTACATTTTTTGGATCATCATTTATTTTCATTCATAAATTACCAATTATAATTTTTAAAATCTCATATAATGAAATCAATATTATTTTTATTAAATATTTTATTACTATAAGTGATTATCACTTCCAAAAATTGACTACTATCATTTTTTCACTCTGACCTCTATTAACTAATTATAAGTGTGAATCTAAAGAGTATATGTGAATTCTATAATATAATTATGATTACTAAGAGAAAAATTATAATCAAACTTTTCCTATATCGTACTTTTAGAAATAAAATCCTTGCATTGTGCAGATTTCAACCTATACAAATCAATGAATCTCATTTTTTATTTAGTTTCATTTATATATATTATACCATATTAAAATAAAATTTAAAAGATAATAATTACCTAAATAATATCATTATTATATTATATTAATGAAATTACTCTAATTGAACCCTAAATCATAATCATAATAATCCATTATTTTTGGTATTCACATGTCTATGTCGATAGAAATACCTTGTTCTGTAATGATATACAATATTATCATGGATGATAATAAGAATATAATTATGTATAATATATAAGATAAATAATTTAATTAAAAATTTATTTTGGTCCTATAATTTAAAAACTAATATTAAAATTGTTAATTAATATTCCATGCTATGTTTGTGAAAGATCACTCAAACATGTATATCACCAAATTCATTTATAAGAACAGTGACTATAAAATTCAATAAATAAAATAATAAAACCCTAAATTATAATGATACTTAAATTAAAGTACATTTTCTTATGATAATTATTTACTTTTATATATTAATGATAAAAATAATCATAATTACAAAACAAGTTCAAAACCATCACGATTACTCACACTAAATATTGAAAATAGATAGAGACTAACTAATATAAACATAGAGAATAACAATAAATTATTTTCAAAAAATAGTATATATGTGAATGATTTTCATAAATAGATTATTAATGTAGTTATATTTGTTATACATGTTATTCAATCTCTTTAGCGGAATTCCTGAATTATAGTACGGGTTTTGTTTGTCTTGAATTAAATTTCTTGAGACAAGTTTAGTAATATTGAATATGATATCATTAATATGTTGTGATTAATTTTTAATTAATTAATTTTACTATATTAATGTAATGTATTACATTTTAAGTTCCACACCATGTTCTTTCTTTATATGTATTTCAATTCAACAGATACCATGGTCGCAAGGTTCTCAGGTGACATTAATATTTCCTTTATCCTATTTTTATGTGGGTTTTTATTACTAATTTGAAAATGTGGTTTTTCAAAATTGGTAATTCAAAATATTTTCCCATCCTTTGAATATCATATTATTTATCATCCTCTATACATTTCACTATATAATCATTATTTCATTTAAATTTACCATTATTTAAATTTAGGTTTCTAAATTTATTGTATTATGATTCTTTCACTTTAATTCATGAAACCATTATGATTTATTAAGGTTTATTTGCTGATGTTTGTTTTTTGAAATTAAATGTTTCTAAAAGTATTTAACTTCAAAATTATTAAACACTTATTTTTTTAATCACTAAAAATTTATATTTTTATTAAATATTTACTATTAAAATGAATTAAATTTAATTAATAATGTTTGAATTTTATAAAAGTAATTTTCTATGTGGCTATGATATTATATTTTATATTGAATACTAAAATATTTTCTAAAAAAAATTTTACAATTGAGATAACATTTCCTCTTTATTCCCAATGGATTTATTTCCTTGGTAGTTATTCGTCATGAATAATAATATAAATGCTCTTACAAAATATTATTATATGGTTATTGAGTTGTGGGTATAAATGATTTATATTTTTGAGCTGTATTTTGGTGATAATATCAAGATATGTTTGAATCCCATTTTAATTTATATGGTTTATTTATGATTTGATGAATGAAACCTAATTTCTCCCATGGGGTTTAATGATATATTTATTGTTTGATATATTATAGAATAAATAGATATTTTTTTTCACAAACTAACATTTGGCCCTTATACTTCCATTCAATGCATTTGTAATGCATTATATCTCCTGAGACAATGGGGATTATGTTTTGATTCTCAATCCACTAAGGGAAATAGGAGAGTGAGGGAAACATGATATTGAATCATAATTCACTAAGAGAAATATGTGAGGTAATCTTTTATGACTAATGGAAATAGGTTGTGATTTTTGATCCACTATATTATAAATTCTTCACATGTACAAGATCTATAATTCCCAATGTATCCCTTTTTTCAATGATATATGACTTTATTATGTCGTATTATTATGTTATTTCATTCTTTATTTTATTAATATTCATATATTATTTTTTTTCTATAACCTTTTTATGTACCATGATTATACCCTTATGAAAATATTATTCCCATATATTAGGATCATTATATATCTCTTATGTTTCCCTTATAAAGCATCCAAGATCACCCCTTTCTTACGTTTTCATTCCCTATAATACAAATATTTTTATTACACATTCTTTGTATAGTATTGTGGTTTAAAATTTATTCGTATGAAATAAATTTTTACAATTAATATACAATAAGCTTTTTATATATCTAAACAAACATGAAATAAACCTTTAGTTCAATAGATTGTGATACAATTTATAAAATTTAATGCTTATTAATAAAAAATAATGAAATTAATTTGGATATTTATATTGTGTTTCCTCACCTAAATTGGTTCCTTGAAATTCCATGAGATTCATCATTCATTAGTTTTCTAAAACTATTACTTTTTCCTCAGAATATACCATGATATTTGAAGTTCATACATAGTCAACACATATGACATACTATTATTTATTTTTACAGGATCAACCACATTTTATGATTTATTTTAGTCAACACAATTCACTTGGGTATAAATTTTTAATTTTCATAAATGATGACATGGATCCCAAGATTATTGGTTTTTAGAAAGGGTGAACCTAATGATTTACCATTGAAAAATAATTATTCTAGAATACTTATAAAAAATGTACACTAAGAAGACTCCTTCTGTACCCAATGATGTCTTATATTAAACCCTATATTGAGGGATTAAAACTTTATGATAAAATATTATACCCTTTATTGTATCCATGAACTCAATAATCCACCTAGGCAATGAATAAGCTTAAACGAAGTGTTTCTTGGAACCCTTCAAACCAGATTGTTTGCAAAGGGATGATACCTATGAACTATTTTGATACTACATTGTTAAAATAGACATAGTTCAACTCTAAATTATCTACATTGGAATAACTAATGATGAAAATGGAATAGGGCTTTGTTATTTATTAATCACATTAGTATAAAAATTAAATAATGTGAAATTACCTTGTCAGGATAATTTTATCATTTAGAGGGGGAGGCTATGAAAAAATGATATCTTTTATTTTTTATGTTTCTATGAAAATGAAATAACATTCACCTCATTATAAATATGTTATTACCTACTGAAAAAAATCAATCCCACATCTATATGAACACAATAATTAACAAGGATTGCTATTCAACAAGAGTCCCTACATCCTCGGTATGGTTTAGAAATACTTCAATACCACACAAACCACTAGAAAAAATTAATTTGTGAGGAATACAATTAGTAGGATATGCCATTTAACTCATGTAGCACTATGTAAACAATCCAGTAATGTGAATTACCCTTCTATCACAAATAATGTAATAAAATGTTTTGGAAAAAGAACATGTTAACTATTCTTCTTTATTAAATTTCACCAATGTATTATTTGGAAAACTAATCTTCACTTTCATACCTAGAAGATGGTAATAACATTGAGGAATTTGATATGAATCTCAGTCTGATTTACCATTCCAATTATCCTAATCCGATCCTCCCAATCCAATTTCTCAATAAATAAAATATATCTCAGTCAGAATATAGTTGAGAAAATTTTAAACACCTTCTTTATCATTTCAAAAAACCAAATATGATAGTCCTTATCTGATTATCTAGCCTAATACGATGACTGTCCAAATATGATAGTCAATTCAATATGATGATCAAATAAATAAATTGTATTATTCTCTATTCTCTTTTCACTCATCTATGAAAAAACATAATACACAAAGATAAATATGGAAATTTATTCTTCTCTCCCTAAAATGAATCAGCACTCTTCCTTCTCTCCTCTTCTCTATGAACAATACTTCAGTCAGAAATGTATGATGGAATTTTATCCTTTTTCAGGTGACCCAATTGTGGTTTGTTAGGGAATTTGAAATCGTTTCTTTATCCACCAAATTCCCCAAATTTTCATTTTCCTTGAATTTCAGGTGCATGTTGACTTCTTCAACACTTCTCAATTCTTTTCATTTCATCTCAATCCTTCTCAAATATTCTAAAAAATTCTGATCATCATCATAAATTCTTTCCAAACTCCATTGCAACTCTGGTTTTCCATACTGATTAGCGACACACTTATGTTGTCATATACCCATTCTGATTTTTTTCATTATAATCATCAATATGAATCTGTATCCACTGTGATACGATAGTTCATTACCCACATGATAAAAGAATTTGAAAACAAATAAGGTTTCTATTTTCTCTTTTAAATGTGATGCCCTTTAACTTCATTCTCTAAATAATTATATCTATTAGCATTTGGATTTATGGAAAACATAAACAATTTTTTTCTTTAAATTTCCAAAAAATCTTCCAAACCACCAAATTTTAAGATCCTCCTTATATCAAAACATCTTACCATATTCTCCATACTCCTATCAAAATCCAGTCTGATTCCTATTTTTATTGTGAGATTCATTATTATGATGTAATTCACACCTAATAAATGGTTGAGTACATTGTTGATCAGTCTCTTTAATCATGTTTTAATCAACATTAATAGTTTCAATTATATTACCATCGATCATGGTGGGAACAATTCTACCTTTGATGGTTACAATGGTATACCAAATACGATGGACCAGTGTCAACATCTCTGACGTTAATTTCTTCTTTCATTTTTATTATGACATTCTTTATAATCCTTTAAACATATTTACATCCAGGAAATTCATTATGATGACCTCGAGAATGAAGACATCAGTTTCACCAAAATTATTCTTTCACAAAGTTAAACTTATATCATGACTTACATCATGAATTTGAATTCATTGAATATTAGATTTATAATATTATGACTTCTAATGGAATGTGTAGTAAATTACCATACATTACAACATCTTCTTACATTTCGACATAGTCTAAATACGATTGAGATGATTACATTTAGACTGAATACAATGGGAAACATCTCTTTAACCCACCCTCACATTCATCAAGCATGCATATCAAGTTCTATAGAATAATTATGATTTGTGAGAACTCCAGTATCAAAATAGTATCATCACATTGAAATCATAGTCATGATGATTCCGATTCCATACTATTATGATCACTACTTCCACACTTAAATCAGGGCAATTATGATAACCATTTACTTTTAGTAATATTCTTCATCAATACAATTGACCTTTTTACGCTTTGTGAGTCCAACTCCATTAATTTGGAGGCCAGTCTGATTTTCACCAAATACAAAGTGAGGTTACTTCATTTCATCTTATACTTCCCTCTCTTCAATAAAATCTTTGAAAAAAACTAGTAATGAATATGATCACCCTTTTCAGCTTAGTCTTAACTATACCTTCAATAGGATTTTATTATCAACCATGTTTCATAAATTTCTAAACAATGTGTCCTCAAAAAATGGATTACTTATAATAAATTCTAAGCCTACATGAGCTAACTCATTATAGGAAATAATAATCATTGAAAGAAAAACCATGTGGTCCAAAAAAGAGTGATTTTGAAAGCATCCTTAGATTTCTTCCTCTACCTTAGCTTCCATACTCAGCTTTTCTTCTTTAGTTGAAATATTTTCTAGATTACAAAAATTTGGTTTCATTAAACCACATAAATAAAAAGATAGAATTGTTCACACACATACAATGATGGATTCACAACTTATCCACAACTCCCCCCTTTTACATGCTTCTATTAGGATATATTCAGTAAACAATTAACCCCTTGACAACACTATCCAAAGTTAATATGAGTGAAGTGACATAAATACATACCTCAACTATGATGAGAAATAGGTCAGACGCCCATGGTCATCCTCAATTTAGAAAACGATTTCTTCAGTAATGGTTTTTTGAAAATTTCAGCCACTTATTCGGATTTAGAAATGTATTATAGCTTTAATTAATTTTTCTCAACATGCTATTTGATGAAATGATATTTTATATCAATATTTATTAACGAGAATGTTGAACTGGATTTCTGGTGTGATTTATTTCACTTTGATTATAATAACCCAAGAATAAGGGTAACTTCACTTTGACAGGTAATTGCACATGAGCCTCAGCCAAGTTAGTGAGGATTACATAAGTGTATCTCAGAGAATTAGGATCAAATCTAGGCGGAGGCTAATTTCAGTTTACTATAGCAGGTACTATAGTAGGAATTGTGTAGAACTGTAGTAGGAAATGTAGCAGGCACTGTTTGGCATTATAGCAGCTAAGAATATTTCTCTGTTTGGGCCTTCGAGCCACCGATTTAGTCCCCGAGTCCTTTAAGTCCTTCAGGTTACCTAGGCCTTCGGGTCAGTAAGGCATTCGGTCCACCTCATGGCCTTCCGGACACCTTAAGTGCACAAGCAATCCAGACAACCTATAAGGAACAAACATCAGAAGGAAGGAGGAACAAGGATATTTCTCCATAGAAGAAGCTAAACGGATTGCAAGAATGAGAGGGTATGACACCTGCCATTGGGACATGCCTGTGAATGCATGGGAAAGCCTAGCTGAACAACCATGCGAAGGTGGAGAGATGATTTCACCATGAAGATGCTGTGGAGGAGCAGTTCCAAGTAGCTGGTCTAGGTTGTATGTAATGTTTGAAGCCTACGGTCAATGAATTCTTATAAGGCCTTCAGGACATGTAATACTTACACCTACGAGCCTTGTAAGGGTTCCACCTCACCCCTTGAAAGGTGGATAATCAAAAAACAATAAAAAATGAAGGCCTCAGAGTCATTAGAGGACAAGTAATTCTTCTAATTGAGTTTTTATCCCAATAAGTTGGGTACCAGATTGATTAGTATAATTATAAATAGATTCATCTATATTGAGAGTTACTAAAATCTATTTCATTATATACCAACTATTTAAAATATTTCCCACAAATAATAGTCTACTAGATTTGAATCTTATATCATCAACATTTCTTTCCGAATCAACATTGGAATACCCAAATAAATCTATAAATTATAAACTATCATGCCTGATACCAATTTTTTTTATTCCTTTGATGTATATGAGAATGATTTCTCTAGTAAGTAAATGTGATTATTTTATAGCACTACAAAATATATCACATAAGGTAACATGATAAAAATTGTTAGGTCTTGAGGATGTCAAATAAAACAGACATACAATCAACTTTGGGAATTCTTTATAATGAAATTCTTTCCCTTCTCTATCTTTAGACAACATTTTTCCCATTAAAAAAGTTGTGGATATAGGTTTTTAGTTCTCCATGATGAAATTCTTAAGATTTTCATTAGCATACTTTTCTTGAGAATGATAGATGTGTTTCTTCTTTTGTAAAATTTATAACCCATGAAAGTATTTCCTTTACCCCAACATGGAAATATAAAAATTTCTTTTCATTTATATAGTAAATCATTTATAGATTCATTTATAATTCCTAGAATAGATAATTTCATCAACATAAAAAATTATGATGAGGGAATAATCTTGAAATTCTTTGGTGTAAATATTTCTGTCAACTAATAGTTTTTTTGAAACTCAATTTCATTTAACAATTATCTAATTTGGAATACTAGTCCTTGGCATATTATTTTAACCCGTACAAGGACTTCTTCAATCTTCATGAATAAAATTAATTTTTTCCAACAACAAATCCACAAGGTTGTTCAATGTAAACTTCATCATGAAGATCACCATTCCAAATTGAATATTTAACATCTATTTGAATGATTTTGAATTTTTTTTGTGTATAAATAGAATGAAAATTTTCAATTGATTAAAACATTTCCACCAGAGAAAAGGTTTCATTAAAATAACTCCTTCAATTTTTGAGTAAACGTTTCACATTAATCATTCATTGTTTCTTATCACATAAGCTTATTCATTCAGTTTATTCTCGAAAAACAACTTTGTTCCAATGACATTTTTGTTTTCTATTATAGGAACAAGCTCCAATGTATCATTATTTTCCATCTGATCCAGCTTCTCATTCATGGAATGAACCCATTTCAGATATTCAAAAGCATCATTCACATCATTCGTCTCAACTTTGGAATATTATAAAGAATGTGTAATAACATTTTTTTATCTACTATTTTGTAACTTTTAATACTTATCACCAATAATATTCTGATCTTCTTGTTGTTTCCTTAGACAATGATTAGATTTTTTATTATCATCCTCATCACTAGAAGTATCCCAGTATAATTCTTCTTGAGTAGGATAATGATTGTCTGTATCCTTATAAAAAATGTTTTACTTATCATGCTCAACATCCTTAACTACATGAGTCTATTTTTATTCCGTAGTTTTTTGAATAAATTTAACTTTAAAATATTCCAAAATTATTTTTGTTTCTTTATGGAAACATTTATATCCTCTTCCTTCTGAATCATAGCCATGAAAAATTCCATCTTCACCTTTATGTTCATTATTTCCCAAGTTTCCACGTTCCTCATTTGTAATACATGGACTTCTGAAAACTATTAAATGTTTTAAACATGGTTTATTTACATTAAAAAATTTGTATTAGTCATATATGAACAAGGCCTATAGAATCATTAATTTTGATTATAAAAAATGGTACCCCTAGCTTGCCTCCAATAGATATGAGAAAGACTATGGTCAAGTAATATGGTTCTTCACATTTACACAAAACTGATATTCTTTGGTTTAGAAACCCCATTTTATTGAGGACTGTATGGGGAACAATAATCATGCCGAATTCCATGATTTTCAAGATAAAATTCAAATTCATCATTTCTGTATTCAAAACTATTTTCAATTCTCAACTTCTTCACCGAATACCCACATTCTTTCTCACCATTCCTCTTAAAAGTTTTAAACTTTTTCAGAGCATCTGACATATGTTTCTTATACATAGTACAAGTAATGCAAGTAAAATCATAGATGCAATTGAAGATTCACTTATAATTATTGATTTATTGTTTTCTCATTTGCCAATAAATATTATAATAAATATGCTCTAGGTGTTGTTTTGAAAAATCTAAAATTTCTTCTAAATTGAATTAGTAATATTTCCATTCTGGCAAATAGTGCAACAACAGTCTCATTCTCTTGGAAAATCAAGAATGTCTTTGACATTGTTTCTTTTTGAAAACTTACTCATGTTTATCTGAAACATGTGTCTTAGCATTTTATAGAACAATTTATTCTCTTCCACCATTACCAAGTATTAAGATTATAATATTTCACTGACCTGAAGTAATTTTCCTTTTATATGTTGACCTATTATAACTATCTTTACATCCTTATTACTTTTCATAGAAAATCTATCTTTTATAAACATAACATTGCTATATTAGTCACAAATGTGTGAAACACATAGTAGGTTTTGTTGCATCCTATCATCATATACATATTTCTTGGATTTCAATTTTTCTTTTACATTGATAGTTGATCCAACACCTTTGATTCTTAATGTTTCATCATTGTTGAATGTCATAGTTCCTTCTTTTAAAAATATTTTATTCTTATCCAATATCAAATCTACTATCATACAAGAATAACATCCACTATTAAGAATCAAAGGTTGTAATCCCTTTAACGAATTCATAGCTGTTTCAATAACACGAGATTTTTCTTCTTCCTTATCTTTCTTCACTTATAGCTTCTAATAATTTTTAAGAAACATTTGTTGTTATGATAACAATGAAAAACATAATTTTGGAAAGTTTCCAATTTGTTCACACATTTCACCAATACATTCCAATAGTTTGAACATATTTTATATATTTACTCCAATATTCTCAGGTTTCTCAAAATAACCTTCTCTAACTTATTTTATTGAGGATATTGAATTCTAATCAAAATTTTTCCTTTCATAACTTATGGAATAATAGTAATATTTTTTGTTGAATGAACACATATTTTTTACATGTCTATCTACCACCACAATACTATCTGTAGAAATAGAAATTATATTTTCCTCTAAAACATCCGTACTAACTATAATTGTAAATATGATTATTAGAAATATTTGAGTATTTATTTTCTAACCCACCTACCTTTTTGTTATCAACCATATATTCTTTGTCTTTTAGTATTATCTAAATCAAATGTTATTGGAATCTTTTCATATCCCGAATTTTTGGAAATATTTTTCATCACAGGCTATTTTGAAACTTTAGAATTCCCAACTTTGTTAGTCATAGAAACATACATAACATTCCCATATTTTTATATTTATAAAAAATTACATCTTTCCTCTCATCTTTTGAAGGTAAAAAATGTTCAACCTTCTCAAGTATCTTCTTATGAGAGTTTCTACCAATTTCAAAGATAGTGTTTTGGAAAATTGAATTTATATATTCAAATTTAGAACATCGTTTTTGAATAAGTTCTAACTCTTCTATTTTTTCTTTCATCTTCACTTCTGAATACTCATTACTATTATTCTCCTCTTCAAGGGATTTCAACAGATTAAAATTTTATTTTACCATATTATCCATCCTTTTAGAATATTTTTTTTTGAATTCATGTCATGAAAAATTCATCTTAAAACTTATTATTTTTCTTTTCAATACATCTAATCATTATCCGAAATTCAATCGATTATTATTTAAAATGAAATTCCAGTTAAATTTCTTCCACTGAAAAACTAATTATTGTAAACGCTTCATCATTTACTATTGAAATATATGTACTCTCAAAACCATACTCAATATAATTTTTAGATTCAATATCACTTCCTTATTCTTCTTCATTTATAGATAATAATATTATCTTTTTGGATTTTAGGAATTTCACATCATTCACTATAGAATATGATTTTACATCATCTACCTAGTTATTCCTTTACCTTCTTTGCCTTCATTCTTCTTCATCATTGTATTCTTTTTTATTTCTTTGAAGAAAATTTGAAACAAATTTCCCAAAAGATCAACATTCAATACATTCCAAGTGAAGTTTCACTTTGTATTTCTCTATACCTCATTTCACATTTTTAGAATAAAAGGATAACATATCATTATTATTTTTACATACCTCCTTTTCGGAATCAAATTTACCAGTTTTATCTTCAATAAGAATTACCATCGACTTCTCATTTATATAATCCCAAAAATACATTTCTTTAGAGACTTTAATTTTTTTATTCATAGCTTTCTCTATTCTCATTTCATAAGTAATGAGAGTTATATAATAATTATCTATATATAATATGTTTGGATCTCTGTCTTCCAATAAAGAAACTTTTGCATCAATCTTTTCATGAAGGATTCAAAAGAACATTTCCAAAAATGTAAAATATTTTAACTTTTCACCAAGACATATGATAGTGCTGAAAATTTCATTCACCATATAAAATAAGTCCCTAACATATTCTTATTCACCCAATTACAAATATTTATTCTTTAATCTACAAATTATTAATTTTACCTTCTTCACTTTTGTATTGCCTTCGTATAAATTTTTTAATTTATCCCATATACCTTTGGATGTGGAAACACCTTTCAACCTTAGTAATTCAATTTCATAAGGTGATGGTAATAATAAATTCATGACCACTTATTCATTATCTAGATTCTTCTAATCAATGGATGCTAGAGGAACATTTTCATTAATATGAGGAAGCTCAGCTGTTGCATCTTAAAGAACATTATATATAATAGACTGGAGATAAGGAAACATTCTATCATTTAGTATTTGATATGTATTTCCATCAAAAAATGAAATCCCTTTAATGTTAACACTATTCAAATTGTCCATAAACATCTCTTAAAAAATTATGAAAATAATATGGGAAGGGAACCTTCCTTTGATAGCAGTTGAATGTGACAAGTTAAGAGAATTGTATCGCTAAGAAGGGATGAGGGGAATCAGTGATATCTTTTCTATTTATGTTTTCTTCCAAATGAGAAAACCTTGAACTCATATTAAATATTTCATTCCCTGCTAAAAAAAATCAATCACACAACCACATGAACACAAGAATTTACAAGGTTCACTATTCAATAAGAATAGCTATGTCCTTGTTATGCTTGGAAAATAATCTAATACAACACAATCCACTAAAAAGTAATCATTTTGTTTGTAATATAATGAGTAGGATACGCCCATTCACTCATGTAGCACTATGTAAAAAATACAACACTGTGTGTCATTATTTTATCAGAAATTAAATAATACATTGTTTTTTGTGACAAGATATGTTATATGTGCTTATTTATCGACTTCCACAAATTTATTCATTGAAAAAAAACTCTTGGAATTCTTTCCCATATACTGGTAAGATCTTTAAAGGCATTGATGTGAAACTTAGTTAGATTTTCCAGTCCAATTCTCCCAATTCGACCTTACCTATCTGATTTCACAATACAGAAAATATATCTCTATTATAATATAGATGGGACAACTTTGAAAACCTTCTTCCTTACTCCAAAAAACCAAATATGATATTACCTATCTTATTATTCAACTCGATAAAATGACAAGCAGAAATAGGATGAGAAGAAGAATGCGATAGTTAGATGAATATGATTATCCATTGAATACGATGATCCGGTGAATATGTTGCAATCTTGTCTCTTCTCCTTTAAATCATGTCCAAACAAACTTCTTCAACAAATATCAATAAAAAAATTTGTTATTCTCTCTCTAAAATTCTCCACCACTCCACCTTCTATCCTCTTCACCAAGACTTGTACATAAATTAGAAAAGTACGATGTAATTTTATCATTTAATAGGTGAACCAAAAGAGATTTGGGTGGGAATCTGAAATGATTTCCTTCTTAACCAAATACCCTGGATTTGCATGGTTCCTTCATATTCAGATCTATCTTAACCTCTTCCAGGCTTCTCAATTCTTCTCGTTTCTTCTCGATCCATCTTGAATATTATAAAAAGTTCAGAAGTTATAGAAAATTTATTTTCAAACACCAGTCTATATCTGAATATCTAAACTAATTATTGATAAAATTATGTTTCTATATTCTTATTACAATTTTTTCATTACGATCATCTAGAAGAATAAATATCAACTATGATATGAATGGTCTCCTATGAATTGTGAAATGAATTTGAAAAAAAACCAGGGATATATTTTCTCCCCTAAATATTATCTCCCTAAACTTCATTCTCCATAGATTTATAACTATTGGATTTTTTTGACTGGAAACTAGAAACTTTGGATGCATATATTTTCCCTAAATCTTTGTATCCATCAAATTTAAGGCTCTGCCATTTCACATCACACCCAACCACCACCATCACACTCTTAGGAAAATCAAGTATAATTCTAGTTTCAATTATGATATTCCTCATTACAATATATGTCATAATAGATAAATGGTTAATTACATTTTTGATCAGTATCTGTCATCACATTTTGAATTTACTTCAACTGTTTTAATTCCCTTACCATCGATATCGATGATAAATATTTTTACATTGATGGATATGATGGTTTTCCGAATACGGTGGATCAGTGTCAGTAGCTCTAAATTGAATAGTTTCATTCATTTAATTATGACAATCTTTTATCTCATCCTTTAAAAAAATATGTATCTGGAAAACCCATTACGATATCCCCAATGATGGAAAACAATGTCTTCACCAAAATTCTTATTTCATAAACATCATCTTGTATAATGACTTCCATAATGAAATTGAATACCTTAAAGATCATATTTTTCTTCTCCAAACATATAATGGAAATTATTGTAACTTCCATTCCTTCCCAACATCTTCTTACTTTTTTCACATTCTGAATATGATCGACATGATTACAATCATTGTAGTTATGATTGGTTAAATCTCTTAAACTCCCCTTTCATTCATTAATATTTCTTCACTAGTTTTACTAAATAAATATGATTTATGATAACTCGAGGATCAGAAGAATATCAGCACATTTTAATCATAGTCATGCAAAATCTAATTATCTACCATTACGATTACTCTTTCTAGAATGAACTCAGGGAGAGTTAATTGACTATTTACTTCTAGTAATATTATTACTCAATACGATCATCATTTTCAAGCATTGTGAGTCTGATTCCTTGAGTATGATGTTCAATCCCATTTTCACCAAATATAAAATGAGGTGATTTCTTTTCTTCTTAAACATCATTTTCTTCTAAAACATTATTGACATGAAAATCCAATTCTAGAATACGATCACCCTTATCATCTTCGATATAACAGAAAAAAAATCTTACACTCCATTGTATGATCATGTTTTGTTTAATTTTATCTTTATGTGAACAAAAATATTATGTACCATTAAATACATTATATTAATGGAAAACTAACATATACGATTTCAATAAATTCATTTTAAAAATTTTATATTCTATGAAACATTCCAAATTTTGGGTGATTTGAAATTTAAAATCTAAAACACCCATGAACTCAATGATTTTATACAATGGAGTGAATAAAATAAATTGAATAAATAAAAAATATATTAATTAATTGAATCTATCGGTGGTTATTATATATATGATTATCAAATTTTCATTTCATGTTTGGTGAAACAAATATTGATGGGTTATTGGGATTATATTTGACACCACTTTGTTCTGCAATGCTCATATTATTGATTTTTTTTCACAAAACAAGTGTTACCTTTTTGTTTCTATGGGTATCAATGGGAGGGTGAATTATGGAAGTGGGTTATGGGATTTCTGGACACCAACACATGATTTTTTATGATATGGAAACAAAAATGGTGAATGAAATATCTCTAAGACATTTTTCTCTTCAAGAGTGGTAGTCGACAGACCATAGGGATTTCACCTTTCTCATGAACCTACCTCTATAATGTGAATAGAGGGTTAGAGGATCACATGTGGGAAAAAACCAAAGAAACTATACAGAGTACATTGTAGCTTAGGGTGACCATGAAAATATATATTTAAAAAATAAACCTTCCATTTTTTAATGAATGGTTCAGTATTTCATAGGTTGTAGAAAAGGTATTGGGTGAGAAAACCAAACAATAATCCATGTCATAGAGGTAGTCATAAAGGTTGTTAAAACTTTTAATTTTTCCACTAATTTTTTTTGGAAAGAGAACATTCCCTAAATTAAAATTGTGAGAGATTTTTTGTGTTATATTAAATGAAATTTAAACATATTTTGGAACATAATAATTATCATTATCTCTAACAACAAATATTTTCTCTATTAAGGAATTCATGGAAGTGATCATAGATGATTTACATGGGTACATGAAATTATAATTCTTAGATCATGATTTGAAATAAAACTCATATAAGTGGAACACAACCCTCTAAACTCTTCTTATTACTTGTAATATTTTTTTTAGAAATCATTTTTTTCACGGAGTTTTGGGAAAATTTATTTATTTTATCCTTTTTAAAGGAATTATAAAATAATGGTAGTGTAATTTACCCATGATTTTATTGATATATTTATAAATAAAGATAATTATATTGAAAATGTTTGGGACTAGAAAACATTACTACATAATGGTTTCAATTAAAAATTCATATGTGAAGGGCCTCATATAAGTAGGTATGCTTGATCAGAAAATATGGACTCCAAATATTTTACCAAAAAATAATATGTGTAAGATCCTGTCATTTTTAGGTACATCCCACAATGAGTTTTCTTCAATCCATTTTTATTTTGTTTAATCACTCTTCAATCCAAGGTTGTGGTGACCCTTTTTGTGTATAAAGTGATTTTTTGTGGGAAATTGCCTAAATTTGTGATATGTATGTTTGTGTGAATTATTGGAGTCATGGTCAAAAGATGTTTAAAGAGATTTAAGAGGGTTATATACATGTTTCTATGTATTTTGAGGTGGTTCAAATATTTCTATAGAAACTAGGATGACAACTATCCACTGGTAATTTACAAGCCTTCAACATGTTACAGGACATGTAAATGTGGACCGAAAGCCATCAGAACTAGTTCATATCATAAAACGAATACATACAATTAAACATTATAATATTATTTAATGTTCAAGTTGGTTTTTTTAAACTGAGGAGAACCATTTTTCGGTGTTACAAAAAATAGAAAATAAATTATGTGAATAGATTTAACATTATTTATTTCTTAGTCTTAGTAGTTATAAAGATATGATTACCATGTACTTTCATTACATCCTCACGAATCCTCCCCTCTCTCAGAACTTATGGGTACTGGGTGTGAATGTAGATCATTTCCTTCCCTTCCATAAATCTCATTTAGGAATATGATCCCCAATGAGTGTTTTTATTTTTTTCGCCTATCTTATACATGATCATAATTATCTGGGGTAATATTTTAACAGTTTGGAACTATGTGTTGATCATGATATTATTAGATCTAGTTTTTTCTTGTGATTATCATAAAATTAATTCTTTTTTGTGATACATGATAAAATATTTGTTTGATCATCAATTATTTTTGGGTGGTCTAAAACATATCATGTTGGCCTAATTTAATTATCGCTAGTATGTTCTATATTTATTATCACACTGTAATTCCATGAGAATGAATTAAATTATTGTATGTTCTTTGTTAAATGATAATAATTTTTATCAGATTGTCCAACGAATCATGTTGGGTCCATTGGATTTAGACTAGGTCCTACAACCATCTGATATGTGCTATATCCCAAGAACTTGTTAACACAAGGATAGTTTTAAATTATAGAAAAATCATAAACATTGATAAATTGATTTATTATTGGATTTGTCTAATGAATTACCATAACATGTAATTTCCTTAACTACATAAGATATAGAAACTTTGAAAAAAATAATGATTAATTAGAGTAATGATAATGATAGGTTGAAGGTCATGATGAACCAATTTTTTTTATAATTATGGTTATAATTGGAAACCTAAATTAAAAAAATATACTTGTCCGGATAAATGATAATTTGATAAATTGACCATTGTGTTTTATAAAGATATATTTGTCATGTGTGTTGTTGGAATATCGATTTTTTGTTAATTATTTGATTTTCTTTTGAGCTTAAGTGACATCAATGGGATTGATTCTTGAGGTTGGGATGCTTTTTATCGTATTTAGATTAGTATGATATGACTCATGATTTATGTTTACTCCAGAGGTCGTGGTACATGATTTTATTATAATAGAGGGATTGTTACATAGGTAGACAATGTGCTAGGGAAGATTATATTACCATATCATATATATGTGGATAATATGAATAGTCACTAGTTTCTTAACAGTGAGATTCTAAATAGCCTCTGGGAAAAGGAATTTTTAATTTTTTTTTAATTTTTTCAACTTACCTTCAGTGAGAGAATATTCTGCCAGTTGGATAATTTTTCTAATATAATAGGATTCACCATTTTTAAGGGTATTGGAAGGGCACCAAATATTGTTTTTGGGGTTTCCCCAACAGTCAACTTAGATATTGAGGGATAGAATATTTATTTTATTTACAATATTAATTTATTAAATTAACACCCTATTATTCTCTTTATTATGTAAAATATGTTTCCCATATGAGATTTTCTTAGACATAGTGGATTAAAACATATGAATTGTTCTCACACCCCAGAAGGGGTACATTTGGGTAACCAAACATATTTCGTGGATGCATGTTTGGAAAAGGTAAAGCTAACCTTTTTTTGATATCTAGTTTGGTGGGTGGGTTGAAGCAAGGAGATAAGGCCAGCATAGTGCGTTGTATAATGGTTTATTTATGTATTTGATATAATATAGTTATTTATCTGTATGAATTTTATCATGTCATTTATGTGCATTCATCATGTCAATGCATTATTATTTTATTATTTGGATTTATTGAATTTTTCATTTCTCAGCATTGGTTATCTGTTTATTTATTAATATATTTTTAGTCATTTTTATAACATTATATTATTTCCTATTTCAACTAAAACTCATAACTAGAGGCTGTATTATCCCTAATATATTCATGAGACCCTCACTCATTGTCTTCATCCTATGGAATATAGGGATGTGCACATACTGTTATGTACCCAAACCAGTTTTTCCATGTGAGATAGTTTCGGTTTTCTAGATGTTACAATGTGGTATAAGAAGAATCCAATTTCCATTCAAGTTTTTTACTACTTGGTAAAGATAGAAATAAGTATAGGGTGTGTCAGTACATGGTAATATGACAGTGAATGGGAGTAACAATGCTATGTATTGGGGACAATTTGAGTGTTGTTGAAAGGGATTGTTGTTTATGATGTTCAATTATTAGAGTTTTATTTCATTTCACCATGTTTTATTCCCTATTTCTATGATTTTATTTTTTTATGAGATTTATACTCATGGAATGATTTTTTGTGAGATGAGTATGCATGCATCATGATAAGAATATAGAGATATATGATGATATGGATTGTTCATTATAAGAAAATATTTATATAATATGATATATTTTCCATTATAAACTATAAAATGAGATAAATATTATATTTGATGAAAAAGGTAATAAGTATAATATTAGGATAATCAATTAACATGATCTTCCATGTATCGAGAGACAATGAGCCATTGGTTCTCTTTTTTTGTTCACCTCTTGTGCTTGATGATGTTGTTATATAGTGTTACATGGGTTGTGTTTGTTTTGTAGTGAAAATTCATCCTTTACATCATCAAAATTGAGCACCAAGAGAGTGGAAATTAGTATACTACTAATGCACCTGAGCCAATTCTTTCTATAGATCTTGGGAATCAAACTATTTTTTTTCATTATGAAAACATTCAAAGTGTCTTGTGATCCATTGAATAGGGGACAATTTAATCTGTTCATTTGATGTCATAACTGATAAGAGATTATCATTATACTATATTGGAGGTACATCCTTGATTAAAAAAAATATGTATATTAGATATCCCTAGAAATTATTGGTGTCTATGAATGAAGAATTAGATTGCGACATTTGTTGAGATTTTTTATTTGTCATTACGTTAATGCTGAGTATCAGAAGAATATTGTTTTGTTTAAGCCTCTTTCCATTATATAGTGGATGTGGGACAATTTAACATTGGTTTTATGAAAATATTAACAAAAAAACCTCCCAAAAATGATGTTGTATGGTTGATTTTGTATCAATTAATAATGTTCACCCACATCTTTATTATTTGAGATTCCTTCACTGCTGATGTTTTAGGTATTCCTTACAGGAAAGAGATAGTTTAGTTTAATGGTGTCATTAGGGGAATTATTTCTGATCGAGAGAATCATTTCACTTCTCTGTTTTGGTAGGATCAACAAAATGCCTTGGGTGAATAGGTTCTTTTGATCATAAACTTCTATCCTCAAACTCATATCCAATTCGAGTGTGGTAATGAGATTCTATATGATGTGTTATAAGCCAATGTTTTTGATTTTAGTTGATCACGAGAGCATTATTTAGAAAAAATGGAGTTATTTTACAATTTAATAATCAAGTAATTGATCATAATGGCACTATTTGGGGCTTTGTATAACTAGTTGTGTTATTCTTCACTTTATCATTTAGAGGTATGAGAGTTAGTGCATGAGGGAACTAGTATTGTGTATGAGAAATCTGAGTATGTTCAATTTAACCGGAGGGATTGGTGACCATGTATAGAAGGATGAAATGGTATTTTTATCATTAGAGATAACCTATGAAGTTTGATGTTGGAAATTGTGTTTTCCATCATCTGTCACCATAGTTGGGGGAACACCATGTTAGGTAGGTGGGAATTCTATCACCCAGTTTTTTCATGTTGGTTGAGATAGTGGAAATTGTGGGTCCATTAACGTATCAATTATCCCTTCCCCAATTCTATAGTTCCATGAATGAAATTTTTCAAGGGATTCATCTTGAGATATATCATAATGACAATTAACTTTTTTTTTTGATATTTATGACATCATTTTTAGTGTAGATGAATTATTTTAGGAGCATCCAAATTGAATTGTGGACCACAATGATAAATTTATCCAAGGATGGACTATTCCTCTAGTTTGAGTGTGGGGGTAGCATGGGCATGTTCAAGAGGATACATAGGTGAGGGACTCTAATATGTGATCATAGAGTCTATACATGTTTATCAAGAACCTATGTGTTTCTTGGTGTAATTTCAGGGTGAGCTACTAGATCATGGGGAGGTTATAAGAATATTAATTTTTTCAAGTATGACCCACTTTAAAATTTTATTGATTTTATTTTTTTGGGTTAAATTTTATTAATCCTTGTTGGGTTTGTCCCATTTTGAGGATGAATATCATTTTATAGGGAAAATGATCAAATGTTTAGGGATTCATGATTTTATAAATTATTATAGTTCAAGTATAAAAAATTAAATGTGTCTATGTAATTTTTATGTGAGTTTCAATCGAATTGATTTTTTTAGAGTTTTCTATAGAAACTGTGTTGAGTATTGTATGTTGGGTATTTACCTAGCATGACTATGTTACACGACTTGTAAATGTGGCCAAGAAAACAACATGAACTATTTTACAACATCAAAAAAATACACTCTATAAAGAATTTTAAAATTTAATAATGTTGGGGAAGTGTTACATTATGCTTAGGTGAATTATTATTTTGTATAACTTGAAAAAATAAATGTACATGATGTGATAGGTTTAAACACTAGGTAGTTGTTAGGATCAGTTGTTAAAAATATATTATTTACATGTAATTTCATTTTGTCCTTGTAAAACCTCTCATGTCTCAAAACTGAAGGAATTCTATGCAATTCTATAGCCTTTCTGTCCCTTCTCAAAATCTCAATCATGCATTAGATTCTTAGTGAGTTTTTATGGTTTTTATCTCCATATTTCTTTGTTATCCTTTATTATGGTGTAATTTTTTGGCCAATTTAGAACCAGGTGTTGATCACTATCTTCTATGATCTAGGTTATTCATGGGATCTTCTACATCTTCATTCTTCTTAAATTTTCCAATTAAATGCATTGCTTTCACTTATAGTAAAATGTGGGTAACATAAAAAATATACATTTGGTATGATTTATTTATCCCTAGTATGTCCAATATTTTTGACCATGTGAGTATGTCGGATGTGAAACCACATTAATTGGATAACCACTATTATATGATAATGTTTTTTATTTATTTTTCCATTGGATCCCATTGAATCCATAGGCTTGATACTAAAACATGTGGCCAATGAAAATGTGCTTGATCCCTAGACCTTATTGATGGTTGTAATGTTTTACATTAGAGACCAGTCATGAGTTGGGATAATTTTATTTTTTGTTGAAATAGGCTTATGATTTGGAATAACTTGTAATTTTCTTTATTTCTAATGATAGAATAACATTGGATAAAATTTAATAATTGAAATAATGATAAAATTAGGGAGGATATCATGATTAAACTAGTTTTATGTAACTATGATGATAATTGGGAACCTAAATTAATTAAATAGACCTAAATGGATGAATGAAAATTTAATAAACTGATCATTGTGTCTTATGAGGATATATTTGGAATGTGTGTTTTTGGCTTTGTGATTTTCTTACATGTTGATTTCCTCTCATTTGATCATATGTATCTTTAATGTCATTGATTCCATAGTTTGGGGTGATTATTAGAATATTCAGTTTGTTAGGATATGACTCATAATTTATGTTGACATTTCATGGAATGGTCCATGATTTTTTTAATATGAGGTATAGGATGATAAGTGAATGATGCCTAAGGGAATAATATATTATTAGGTCATATACATGAGGTCCAGATGAATAATTATTTGATTCATTTGTGTGGTATCCTCAATATCATATAGGTTGACAACCTTTTGTAAAAGTTTATGATTTATGTGATTCATCCTCAATGGGATAATTTTCAACTTGTTGGGTGATATTTTATAAGGTAGGGAGATGGAGAATTTACTTTGAGATATATAGAATGGTGCCAAATATAGTTCTATTATTTCCATGGGCGTCCCACCATAAAATGATAGTCAACATGTTTATTTCACATGCAGCATAAAATTTTAAAATTAATTCCCTGTTATAGGCATTATTTTTTGAAACATGTTTCTTAAGATGGATTTTTTTAGAAATGGTGGTTTCTACCTACTATGTTGTACTCACACTTTTTATGGGCCTGTAGTGTGTGGGAAGGCATGCTTGAGGTTATGTAACGTACCTATTTTGGCTATGTCAGAGAGTGTCAGATAGGGGGTTGTTACAACATGTTTCTTAATAGATTTCTACCACTTGTGAAATTGGGTTATTCAGTAGGCTGATACTTACATATTGTGTGATATGTGTTTTAGTTTCATGGGTGTTTTTTCATGAAATGGGAAACCTTCGTTATGACTATTTTATCACATCCGTGGTATAATTATATATTTAATAAATATTTTTTCATTCTCTTTTATTATATTAAGTGTTATGTAAATTTCTTATTTTTTTGAGGATGGTGTGGTAATACTAATGGGAATTTCTTATAGATTACATATTCTCACCCACTACATATGAACTATTGTGAAAATTAACAAAATTTTCACCAAGATATATGTAAGTGTTTTTTCTCATACAACACTTGTGTGGAACCATGAGGATGTCGTATGGTTTTTTTGTGTGTTTGGTCATGGAGACTTCAAACAATGGATTTGGTTAGGGTTTAATATAAGTACTAAGGCTTCTTTTAGTCTGTAAGGGTTTTTATTAAATATATAATATCATTGTATTGGTTATATTTGTGACTCTAATGAAGATTTGATTTGTTTTTTTATTAAATAATGATTGATTTTTATATCATAAATCATGTTCATTTAATGTTATTGATTTCATTAGGGAAATTGTTACTCTTTAAATATATATAAAACAATATGACTGAGTAAGGACATTGAAAATTATAGCCAGAACTTGGTGTCCTGGTGATGTCACATAAGGTTAGTTGAATTGTGATCATACCCATAATAATGGGTCAGGTTAGGGACTTTCAAGTAATATTAGTTGGGAAAGGTCCATTAGGTGAGATTTTATCATGTTAATAGGTGTCTTTCTAGCACATTTTTATGGGTTTAACTAATGAGATTTTTTGTATAATGGATTAGTAAAGTGTCTTTCCAAGAATATTTCATCAACCATTTTAATTTTTAGAATTATTAAAGTGGAATTGTTTTTAATTTTAATTTATTATTGATCTATTATGTGTACTATAATCCATGATGAAAGATTTAACTATCGATAGGGTTTTATTATTTCATATAGTTATAGTGTAAAACAACCTGTCCTGAGACCTAGGAATAATCAATATGGTGTAGATGAAAAAATGTTCATACCCAAACCATAGTTTAAATAATATCCTATTCAAATTATCATTAACCAAATATAGGATATTAATAGTTAAAATTGAATTGTGGAACTAACTCATGTGGATCACTCACTCATGTTCCCTGTCTAGAATCCTCAAACATTTCTTGGTGACTTGGGGCCTGAGAATGTGCCAGCATGTTATGGGAGGATAAGTATAGTTTATCTCCAGGGGACCACATAATAAATAAATTTAAATATGATCATGTATATACACGATGATTCTGGTTGGAAATTGGGGTACTAAAATGTTTAATCTATGGTTAACCAGGCCCTAACCTGTGACATGTTGTGGAGTTTGTAATAAAAAACTATATCATTATTCATTCCATGTGTTATGAAAATTTTATTTATTTTAGTTGAATGAAGGAAACCTATCAATAATAGAGTATGGATCCCACTTTTACAACATTCAAAATTTTCCATAGATATTTCAGATTGTGAATCCCTCAATGTATGCATATTTTAAGTAGTTCAATGATCAAACACTAAATCTCAAGTGATGATTTTATACATCGACCATTATAGGGACATGATAAGAATTGATCTAGTAGTAGAAATATACATCTTGGGTATCATTAGAGGGGGCGGGAAATTTTTCCTCCCAGATAAAAGTTGTAACTCCAATGCACGGATCATGTCTTAAATATATAGTTATTTTTATTTTAACAGTGAACTATATAATAAGTATACATTATTAGTTTCATTTCCCACACATCCTTGTAATCAAATAATTTATTATCAATAGCTTCCTTGAAATACATAAACATGGAATTCCTTAAAATTACATGATCTTATCATAATTTTATTAAAAGGTAAATCTCAAGATATTAAGCAAAAATATCCTAAAGCCAACGTGGAGTTACAATTATTCCATGTCTTAGTCTTCTAATGATCAACTTGGCCACTCAGTCCATATTAGTTTTATCATTCATAACTGACATAATCTATGTTATTTTAAAAATATCCTGACACCATAATAAGAACTACCTCAATAAAGAATTTTGAATTAGTATGTGGTGGTATATAAACATGATTTGTGAGGTATAAAGATCATTATAATAGATGATATATTCCCCTCGACAATCTGAGGTAGTGTAATCTGGATCCCATATTGATGAATATTTTTTTAAACTCATGCCTCCAATTATTTCATTTCTTAAATAGAGGATAAAACATTGGGGTTGGTTATGAAAATGATTCCTCACATTATGTGTATCTAGGAAAATATTAGGCAATTATAGTATTGACTGTGTAATTGTTTGGAATGTTTCATAAACATTGTTTTCATCCATTTTTCAAAGTCCTTACTATGTTTTATATAAAAATCCTTGATCTCATCCAAGTGTTTTGTTTGATTATAGAATCCAAAGCTCACATTATCTCCATTTATCAGAAGTAACATACATATTTTTTTGAAAGAGTTATATAGTTATTCAATGGGAAATGGTATCAAAATATAGATACATAATGGCCTAAAATAATAGTATTTGGTAAATTTTTTTTTCATTTGTAATTTATTACAATGGGTTCATTTTTTTGAGGTTTAACATAGATATTTTATTTCAATACTAGATTGATACATGCATATTTTTTAGATAACATCTTTTGATTACCTTATAAATTCAATGTGTAATTTTATATGGACCTACTCTAAAGAAAAAGTTCTTTTTCTCAAACATAATATAGAATGGAACAAAACGTGTTTTAAGATATGAAGGTGTAGTTAGTGTAGTTGAAATGTATGGGATTCATAATACTATAAAACTCAACTTAGAAGCTTCATTTTTACTCATTAAAAATAGGAATTGTAATATTTTAATTTGAATAAATTACAATATGTTTTATAAAATGAAACTTAGTAACAAATTTTATCTTAACTCAATTGATGACAAAATTGACCAGTTTAATTTATAAAAAAATTTACCCTAAATTAATCTCTGATTTGGGTAGCACCATCTCTGAATTAGGAAGGATGATATCAATAATATATATTTTAGAATTCATTACAAACACAATGAATAATTAATTCTTCCCTTTGTTCACACAACTAAACTCTTATTCTCTAGGACATCAATGAATCATATATTTCATAGATATATTTGTATATATTTCTTCTTTCATTATGGTATCTATTATGACTTCTTGGTGTATTTTTTTACGAATATTGATCCTCAAATTCATAAGGATATCAAGATGGGTACATTACAAGACTATGAAAGTTATGAAAAATTCATGAAGTGTGACTTTTAAGAATCAAATTGTCACTTACATGGTAATTTTATATAATGAAAAGGCATATAAATAGATCTAAAGATGATTGTGGTCTTTATTTTTTAGAAACAACAATGAATATCTTTTAAATTCAAAGGTTTATAGAATAAATAATATAGTATTGATTATTTCTCTCTAACTACTGACGTATCATTTCTCTAATGAAAATAGTTCTTAGGAATATAATTTTGTTCTTCTTGAGTGGTGATTTTAAGATATATATTGAGGAATTAATGGTTTTACTTAATTTTTTTATATTTACCAAAAATAGGTGTGGTCTTTGATTCCATTTATGAGGATTTTAAATCATGATTTTATTTATTTCTTATAGAGAGAGATAACATTTTAGATTATGGTTTTTTTAAACTAAGGATACTTGTGAAGAGATATACATCACATGATCTATGAATGTCTATAGTGGTACATGCTCTTATATAAAATGCACCAATATCATTTTTTTAAAATTCACAATGTTGATGGATAAAAAAAATCTAAAGTACTTATTTTCACAATTACCCATGAATGTGAGGAAATAATGCAGCATGAAATATCATTAGATTCCATTTTAATATAGTGCACACACGTGGTAATAGACATTTTGTTGAAAACTCTTTGAGATAAAAATCATATAATCCTATGGTAGTTGAAACATTAAATTAGTCGAAGTGATAGAGAGTGATTACTGATATGCTATTGGAATGTACTAAGCAAGAAGATGCTTTTGGTTTCTACCCAATTATTTCTATTCCAAACATGGTTTATTAGATAAGGAGGCTTAATATTCATAGTTAGATAACCTTATAGTGAGTCCAACCCAAAATTGTTAGGAGACCATTTATGGATGGATGAAAGATTGTAATTCAAGGTTTTTATTTCAATATAATATTTTAGTTCATCTTTCTCAATAATAAAATAATCCTTAAGATTGTCATAAATTTAAATGATATATCCACCAGATATAGAAATTGTGTCATGGGAATTGAATTTTCATTTTTCTGGTCATGTATTAAAAAGAATGTGTCTGCATATATTGATATATGTATCACAAGATAGTATATAAGGGATAAACAATGACGACCAAATATAATTATTTATTTATTTCCCATATCTGTAAATAAATTGGAATAGATTACAGTTGATTTTTTCATATGTCTACTATATAAAAATTATACGCATGAAACTATTTGGATTATTATCAACTGATAGAAAACTTAAGATCTTTTTTATATTTGGGAGAAAGAGATGGTAGATGACTGGACAATGTTATTTATCCATTATGTTCTAAAAAATAATTTTGTACCGGTTTATATTTTCATTGATTGAGATACTAGATTAACCTCACACACTGAGTGTAAATTAAAATAGTCCCTTGGGGCTAATTTTACTTATAGAACATAATATAATCCTTAAAAATGGCTAGTTATAGAATAATATTCATAATTTTTAATAAAATCTTAGATATTGTGTTTTGGAAATAAATGGTTCATAGAAATACTATCAAAATTTATTTTAAATTTCATACAAATATAGTTATTAGGCCACGATACATATTTCCTCGTATGAATAATTATATGACACTCTTCCATTTTTTATTTTTTTGACATGTGGCTGGGTAAAATCTTCTAATTATATTTATCCTCTTAAATGAGACTTCAGAGAAGAATAAAATGATTAGAATGTGGATGTAAATGTACCACTTATATTAATAAATCATTTTGAATAATCTCATTAGAATATTTCCACATAAATGGATGATCATGTATTCTTATGAGTTTTACCATGGTTGGGGCATCATAGTTTGACAAGGGAAGAGACTTTAAATAGTCATTATATTTGACATTTTGGAATCATTGAATAGATTATCATGGGTTATTATCATCTAGATTATATATGGACATTAGTTTTGGTTAATAACACTTTCTAAATATTTAAACTAAATATGAATTAACTTTATCCTGGTCATTTGTTTTGTTGGGATCTTATGACTCTTGAGCCATACAATTAATTCCATGACACACAAATCCACATCCATGAAAAGTATGACATGTTACTGTGGAGGGTTTATAAAAAATTTCAATGGTATCTATGGAAATATAAATGTATTTTTAATGATACATGATGTAGAGAAAATCTTATTCTAGAATAGTTTCTTCATATTTTCCTATAAACCTAAAAATAATTATATCTAAATATATAAACACAAAGTGTGGGGAGAATACGAGACTATCAGTTTGTGTTATTTTATTACAATGATATGTATTTACGTATTCATTTTTCTATTTCGTCTTAATGAGGTATTTGATATATTGGGAAGGATGGAGATGATGGTTGTGAATTATAAGATTCACTATGCATTAGGACCATATGTGGTGAATGATGTGGTCAAGGTTTTTGAGAACTCTGAGTCTGGGATTCATTAGGACACATAGATTTCATCACACCCGATAATATGATATTTATTTTTGAATGGTTATTGGGTGTGTCAACTATCAGGAATGTACATATCAAAACTCCAAAATATTCGATGTAATGGATTATCTTTTATTAAAAAATGGCAACAGAAATTGCAATACCCCATGGTGCGAGTCATGGTGGTGTCTTATGCTAGTGTCCCAAAAATATTTGAAAATAAGTCAAGTACATGGTGAATGGAATAATTTCAATCCTCATGGTTTTTAATATAGAATACTTGTTCTTTAAAATATGGAGAAGGAACCAAAATCCACATGCAAAAAAGGGGAGTGTTTTTAAGGTAGATGAAATATGAATTTTATCATATTTTTTATAGGATTAATAGTCATTATCCATATCATCAATCATGATCATGATTCGTATATTCATTGTCATGATCTTAGATGATTTCCTTGCACCACATGAGTTATTAATTCTTTTTTGGTCACTCAGACTCAATTAATTATCTTCTCCACCTATTTACAATTCTTATAAATTGATGTATTTTCTTTTAGAAATCAAAATTTTTAGTGTAAAATGGATATAAAGACAAATATTTTTTGAAGGATTTTTTTATGTAATTGGAAGATAAATATTAAATTATTTTAACACAGTGATGTTTATAAATATATAAAAGTATTAATTTATTTTCAATATATTTTTTGAGTGAAAAGAAATAATTGTGATGGTTTGAAATTATGATGAACATGAGAAGGTCCCCATTAGGATAGAAATTTTTCAAGGGTTATTTTAGACTGAAGGGAATTTACCACAATGTCATAACATAGATTTTCAGTGACGAGAACCACTATTATGTAAGGAATTAGTGGGCCTACATTTCCATTTCATGCATTATATAGCATCACGAAGTGACCTACAATTTTTCATCTCCCTCTTGTACACTTAATATTGGGAAAATGATAAAATATACATTAGGAATAATTATTTTAATATATAATATTATGTGCTATGCAAATGAGTATGTTACGTTTATCAAAGTGAGACAACATTTGAGAAGATAAGTGAAATAATGAGCCAGATTATTATTTTATAAATAAAGAAATTATTGCAACATTAATAAGAATAATGCCAATATATATATATATTTAATCATACAACCAAAAAAGAAATATTAAAAAATTAAAATAATGGAAGTAATATATTTTAAATAGTTATCTATTAAGGGATAATTCATCGTGAATAATGGATCGTGTTTAGTTGTACCAGAAACCACAATGCTTCATTAATCAGGTCGATTATAAATTATTGGAAATATATATAAATTATACATTATGTTACTTTATTTTAAATTCAACGAGAGTGCACTAAATCCCTTAGATAACTTATGTTGAATCCACCATGATGAGTCCTTCAAGTAAAAACTTCTTTTGTTTAAAAACACGAAGGTTAGATCCCCATTTTCTTGAAAATGTTATTTCATTTTCATTTTGGTACCCTACTTATGATTCTCATTTATACTAATGGGTATTAAGAGTACATTAATTTCAAATCCATCTGCTACCAAATTCATGAATCTCATATCTATTAGTTACTTAATTAACTATCAATTCAATATTATCAGAGAATTATGTAAAATATTTATTTATTCCCTCTAGTATTTAATATAATTATTTTGTCATAAATTAAAAAATATGAATAATAAAATCACCATTAGTATTGGTTCAACATGTATGTCATAACCATTTTCCACCATTATTTATCATGAAAATGATTATACCCTTTGTGTAATCAATATATCAATTCATATTAATTTATTTCAATTCCTTTATTCTGATGTGTGTCAACCTTCTAATATTCCATAATCACCTAAACATAGTATTTTATAATCCATTTATGTTTCAATTTAATATTACTACCATCAAAATATTATACTATTGTCTGAGGAAATTGTGGTGTTCTAAGATATTGTTACTCAATATCATAAATGATCAATTTCCATAAAACCCAAGACATAATAGTTACAAACCAAAATAAAAAACATCAATCACTACCAAAAAACACCTATATTTGTTTTCTTCCATGGAATTACCATCATAATACAATGAAATCCAAAATACTTTTAGATATATCATCTCACTAATGTTAGGACACTTCCAATTCAACTACATATACATTTTGTTTCAAAAGTTTCATTATTCATCAACGTTTGTCACATTATCACCAATATGATTTTCTATTATAATCCTAAATACAACCCAGATGAAAATGATGATATTTTATAACTACACCTACTAGATTTACTCACTATCACCTATTATCTCATATCCCACTAGTTTAAAATTTCATGGCATAATAAAATAATGCAAAATAACTTATTCCCTTATATATATATATATATAAAATAATGTTTAAAAATCAAATCAAACATTAATTTCATTTTAATACCATGATATATCTCCTCATTTCATGAATTCTAACATAATTTATTATAATCTAATTAGTAATTATTCATCATCATTATTGGTACTAAGTAATTATTAGGGGATCATTTTATAATGAATGAGTAGATTAACAAAAAACCACCAATTGTGGGTTTTTTTTACTAAAATCACATTATAGTTGTTTAGTTTCATGAATTACTAGATTTTGATGAAATGTGACATTGTTTAGAGAATATATTTTTTGATGGAAATATTCATACAATAATTGGTTTAACCAAGATGAAATCTTTGTTACATGTGATTTTATAAAAAAATATTGTTTAATATGAGTTTTATAGATAGGTTTTCATTCCAATATTTGATATTGGAATGTCTATTTTTTTAATAAGTGATTATAATGTAGTTATACATAAAAAACTTCATAAATATTTATAGTTGATCAGGTATCTAAGGGATAAGCATTATTCCTTGACAATCGTTATACAATAAGATTTTATAACAGAAATAAGTGTAACTATGGCATAAAAATTATGAATTACACTATTGTATTTTGAAATAAGATCATAGTGAATTAAAAATTAAATAGTTACCTAATGAATTATGGAATAATTTATTTTATGATATAAATATATAAATAGATATTCACTTTGATTTATAGAGTTCATTTCATAGTATGGTATTTATTTTTAAATGAAATAAAAATAGTGATAGTTATATTTTATTATATGTAATTTTGAAATAATATAATTGTTTAGGGAATAATTTGGCTATTAAGATACTTTTCAAATTTAATTAAATGTTTTGAAATTTTGTGTGATTAAATTTCAACATAATGGATGGATTTAAATGACCAACATCCTTGTGACATGCACCACTCCTGGAATGGAAATTTCATAATATGATGTTGATTATATTAAATGGTAAAATGATAGACCGAAAATTCATTATATATTAAACATTATAGATAATATTCCACTAATTTTTAATAAATTGATCACTTTTACTTCTATAGAGAATGTCACTTTATATTTCTATTTGGCCGGAGATGTGGACCTATAATGAATTAATACCACATTGCTTTTTTATTTGAATATTAATTATATATTCACTATAGGTGATCATTTCATAATCTATTCATATATTAATTTCTATGTAGTGTCAAAATAGGAATATTGAGTTAACTGACCATAATTTAGTTATGACCCTCTACTAAAGGATATGACATCATATAGTGAGTATGGGTTTTTTTGTAGAATGAAAAATCACCATGTGTATGTCCCATGAATATAAAATATTCATAATAATATGTATGAATCATTGTATTTAAGGAATTTTTTTGGATTATTTGGATGTCATGATGGTGTTGATATCTCTAGTATGTTGTTTTTAAGGGGAACCCTTTTCATTTTACGTAGGGATGAAAATTATCACAATAATTCACCCCTCATATTGTGTCTTTGATAATGTGGTCGAATCAATTGGTATCAAATATATATGGGAAATTGTATGGGATTATAACTATTTTGAGTAATATTATATAGAATTATGTGAATATAAAAATTGTTCCATTTTTAATATAAGAATTTATAAATCTTTTAAAAACTGGTTGACATAAATTTTATGATCTACTAGCCATGATGTTTTAACTATTACTATGAATGATTTTTTAGTATAAATACTAAATGGATAAAATGAAATATAGATCTCAAAAATTTTATTAATGTGGATGTAATTAAAAAAGACATATTCTAAAGAATTATCATATTATATTTTTCAAAAATTGATGACATACACATTTGATAAATCTATTTTGGGTAAACATGATAATACTCATAAAGTTTACTAGAATGTGCTAGAAATAATGTTTCAAATTCATATTAATATGTTTAATTATATAATGATGTATCCAAATGAAAAAATTGATTGTCTCTTCAAACAAATCTAATTTATCAGATATATCATCACTGATTGAAATCAGATATTCTTTGTAGAGATTGTTTTTAGAATATAATTAATATTTTCACCACTGTAGAATCCAAAAATGTATATTAATGATAAAAAATTGAAACATCTCGCTAAATATATTTTATTGTTATTTATTTTCTAATCAAATTATTATTATGGGAAAACAAATATGAGACATTAATTAGATTTATTGGCATTTAAGGACATAGGAAACCATTAAAACTATAAATATATAGGTACATTAATTTTTCTATATATTAAATTTATATTATCTTGAAAAACTATATTGAAATAAATAAGACAAAGTTCCAATAGAATGTTTCAATTTGTGTGCATAAGTTTTGAAAAGATATGAAATATCATTTCATGGTTTTCAATGATATTTGATGGTGATTATAAATAATATCACAAAATAAAAATAAAAAATAACCCCCCCATAAAAAATAAGTAATTTATAAATAAATAATGTAAAATGTTTTAAATAGAAATATTTTCAATAATGTATAATGATAATGTTGTGTTTTATGTTGAATAAGGATAAATATATTTTTTAATTTAAATTTGAGGAAAAGATGATGAATATGGAATAAGAAAACTCCATCTAAAACTAAGGATGGAAATCATCTAATATGAGTTATAGAGATAAATTTTTATATCAATGGTGATGTTGAGGAAGATGGTATAAAATAGAGAAGAACATGAAAATTAAAAAAATTTTGATTTACTCTCCAGTTAATATTACCAAACATGATGCACTAATTTCTTATATTGACATTGTACTCCAAGATCAATGAATTGCACAATTGATCACTGAAAAATATATGGAAATCAATATAAAAATTAAAAAAGTGAATGTAATCGACTAACATGGTACGACAATTGAAAAGAAATAAAATATTACAGAAAACCATAAATATGAAGTGATTTATAAAGAAACCTCGATCCTAGTAGCCTAGATCTAGTTCACGTATTATTAAATTTGGATAATATATAAGGATTCACTTCCTAAAGGGTAAAATATTTTATTATTCTTGGTAAACCATATACACATTTCAAATTTATATTGCATTTTAACCCATAAAATACATTGAAAATATTATTTGATAATTCCATTATTCCCCAAATATTATGCCTATATATATTAAACAAATAATTTTTAATATCGTGGGAAAAATAAATCATAATAATGGTGTAATATCATATGATAATTATGGGTAAACAGAGAGTGGAATCTATGAATAAATATGGTATAATTTATTCTTTAAGGAAACCAAATAAAAAAATCTATACAATAAATTACATGAGTATAATATGGATAGATAAAAAAATTATGGTAAAATTTGATATACTCAATCACAATGGTTAAAAACTTGACAATATATATTCTATCTTCATTAATAATCAAATGGGATATCAATAAATATATTCATAATCATGGAATGCATATTATTAGACATTTAAAAATTACCATAATGAAATTTTTATAAGAAATATAATATCTTTGAGGCCTTGTGCGAAGGAATCTTATAAATGGGAAGTCCTTGTGAATGAGTATATTTATTTATCACATTATACATACCAATTCATCAAGTGGTTATTGTTTCGGTCATCTCTCACTAAAAAAATATTAATTTTTTACTTATTTCAATGTGGAAAAACATAATAAAAAACATTTTTATTGAATACTAACATAAAAAATACTATAAATACTCAAATCAATAAACATATTCATAAATATTTTAATGTACAATTTTGAATTGTAATAAAATTGTACGCCCTCAATTATGCTGATGATAAATCATTCAAATAAATAATAAGGATTATATCAATAGAAAATATTCCTAGTAGATCATAATTATATTAATGGGTTGAAATAATTATAGAATAGAATTATCATTAAAATACCAGTAAAAACAAATTTAAATAAATAATTTCAAATGAGAGCCTAAGATATCTGAATCCAATTGGTAGTAAGGCCTCTGACATCATATGAAATCATAATCTATGGAGAAACCACATTCAAGGAATTCACAACCATAATCAAAACTGATGGAGAATAAATTTCCATTTCATCCTTTAGAATTAAGATCCAAGGATATAATCTATGTTGTCCACTACCATTTCAATTATCTATCTCTATTTATTCACTATTTATAACCAATGAGTTATTCCAACCCATTCAAAATATTTCACAAAAACCATTTATCAATCCCCAATCATATGAGAACACATGTAAAGTTGAAAAATATCATGTCCTACCAATTTAATAAAAATTATTCATTTTATTTACCAATGAGATGGTAAAACAATGTGCTCACAACTATAGACAATTCAATAAATTATCATCAAGTATCCCACTAAAATTAGTGAGATCACACACACCAAACATGGTGGTATAACATGGGTATGATACAATGGAACAACCCATCGGTGGCCAATGTTGTTGCTATCAACCTTCAACCTTAAATTTTTACTTGTTGGAAACCTAAATTTGTTCAAATTCAACAAATTATAGAATTAAAATAATTTCTTGGGTAACTAAAAAAATGACATGAAATAAAATTACAATATTATTTATGAAAACAAAATAGTATGGGAAAATGTATTTACATCAAGCCATATACACGTGGTATAAAAGTCATGAAGTATAAACTTATGATTTAATTTAGATTGAGGGAATAATAATGATTGGATTAAAACCCTAAAAATAGGTAATATTATCATTCAACTAAATTAATATGTCGATAAAAATAAAAATTATCAATGACATAAGAGAAATGTATTAATTACAAGAATAGGTCCTATAAGACAAATGGTTCTTGAATCCGATTTTAGATCAAGAAATGGGAGCCTGGACTACGATTTTGACTTCTATAGGATCTCCCAATGTGTTAGTATATCCACTAATGGAAAATGAAAAATTATATTAACATAATATGATATTTTAATTGAAAATTATATTTTCCCAGCATTTGACTGGGTCACATGGTTTGGCCCTATGGTTGGGGAAACAATGCACCATCTATGGGAAATTCACAACCTCAAGTGGGACCTCACATGATCATGGAACATGGTTAGACATTCTATAAATAAAGCCTATATAAAAAATCATATCCCCCACATGGTGATGGATCTTGGACTTCATGGTTTCCTCAAAAGTTTCGGACTTATTCATCCCTTTATCTAACCCCAAACGTTTTAATTTAACTGTGAATGATTGGTCATACAATTTCTACTAATCATGTAGCCTAGTTTCCGTTTCAAAACTCTAAGCCTATAGATATTGGAAATCCTCAAACACCCCCCACAAACCTTGATATCTTATTAGGAACTCAAATGATATAAAAACATGTATTTAAACCTAAAGGATAAAGATCCTTACCTCAAACAAATTCATAGGATCATATAATCATTCCCATAAATAGAAATTCGTCCATGAATTACCCTTCTATGGGTGGTCAAGAAATTCCATATAATAACTTTGGAAACTAATAATATATATCAACCACCCACTACAATATCTTATCATGTACATGAGGGTTCTACTAAATCACCCTTACTTGTGGAACTGAAAGGTCTCAGAGAAGCATCATGTTCCTATCAATGATAAAAATATGATGCTCCTCAATGTACACATTCACAAATAAATCCTACTCATCTATCTCTAGATTGTGAGAATTTTCTAAATGGTAATGGTGAAATGTATATACATGGAAGAATCATGCATGTATTGATACATTTTATGTAACTACAAACGATAAGCTATTATCCCGACTCTCTCTATAATACAAAATGTCTAGAAATATTACACTGAAAGCTAACCTTATCTTCTAATTGGTCTATGACTCAGCCAAGGTGAGATACCTAAAGTGATCAGATCCCAAATCTTAATCTCAATATTTAATCAATGGTGATAGGTGTAATATATCTATATAGACTATGTAGTATTCAAATACTTCGGAATCATTTTAACCTTATGTGAAGTCTCCAGAATGAGACGAGGTTCTATAATCTTTTAATCTCCAACCTCTATCTAGCCTAGGGATAATTGGAATGGACTACGAAATAATGCCTCATAATTTTCAATCTGTATAGTCTCCTAATAAATATTGTTTTATACAAACTCCACATGGTGTATATGCCTCTCCTAAGATCTGAAAAAATCAAAGCAACATTCTCCCTTCATGGAATCAATAAATTGATTTGTGTGATATGACTAGACATTAGTATAAAGGTAGTATTCCAATCATAGTAGAAGCTATGTACTCAACTTACTCTACAAACTCTGCTAAAATTGATAAGTCAATCAGGTGTCTCATTATGATAAAATGGAATGAGAAACCCTATTATGTCAAAAAATTTAATAGACATACAAATTCCCATGCTCATGTAATGAAAATGTCTCCCTAAAATGAATGAAATGAGAATATTCTAGGAACCTATACAAAACAAACCTTAAAGAATGACTTCCTCAAGAAAACCTCATAAACCCGATCAAAAAGTCCACACACAAATCATCCCATTCCACTTGGGAATATGAAACTTCTATAAAATCCTAGTTGGTCTCTAATGTTCCACCTTCAACTGTGGGCATGAAAAACACCTCATCAAAAAACTAGATACCAATCATTTCATTCCCTGCCACCATTATTTTCAACACATGCCTCTAAAAATAACGATATCATCATGATTTACTGCCTAAAATGAGACATGAAATTATCTCATCATCTTATTGAGTATGTATTCTATAACCATAACATGACCATGTATATGGATAATTTAATCCTCATAAATAGTCCAACGAGGGGTGGGTCCTCACATGCTAGTCCCTCCCATAGGACTAGGACCTAGGCATCTAATAACTATCCCATTATTACCCTATCTAGAAGAGTGGATTTCACTGCCTTGTAGAAGGGAAAATTATGCACATGTCAATTTAGAACCACCAAGTGAATCTTTGAAAACAATGCCATATGTTTTCCCTCACTACATTGTTCCTAAACTACATATAGTCTCTTCCTCCTACTTAGTGAATCCGAAACTTCATTTAATTTTATGTTCATATATGTAATCATACTATTAATTGAATTTAGGTATTCAACCAACCATAACATACTCAAATTCAAATCATGCCGTCTATATATATACTTTATGCTTATCTAGTCCATTCACTCCAAGAAATGTTCTCCCAGTAATGAATGGATCCATTTTCTCAAGGTATGTATAATAACATCTGTGTTGGTATCAAGAGTTGGATAGTTCCTCTTGTGTGGCATAAAATGAAGAGACTCATATTCCATGACTTATTCTACCTGTATTAGAGCATATCATAGAATGATACCTGATGCATATACATAATATATCTCCCTCCCAGCTAGAGATGAATCTATACCAATGTTGATATCAATCTCACTTTCAGCTACTGAAATGATATCTCATAGGTATATGACAATAACAAATTCAAAACCTACTTATTAAAGACCATAAGAGGTACTGATAAATTTGATAATCCATACATGAAATTCATATCATATCAATCTATTACCAAGAAATTCTCTATATAAAAGACAATATTGTGATCCTCCTAGGATACTGAAGCTCACACCTTCTCTAGGTCAACTGATAATCTTTTCTACAGGATAATATGACCCAACAGTTGAATCCTATACATCTAGAAGTTGATCATTGTGAGAACAACATATAATTGATCTTCTCTTAGTTTATCTAAAATGATCTTATGATGTCTCTCAGGGTCATGTTTATTTTAAGAATACATGAAGATATCATCAATTAATACCACAAAAAATGACCACAGATAAGGATGAAAAACAAGGTTCATTAGGTCAATGGAAACTGACGGGGTATTTATTATACTGAATTGATGAACTAGAAAGTTATATAGAATTTTTATTTAATAAAAATATTTAGGAGGTATTTTTGTACGTTAAACACATACCTAGTGATAATCTAACCTCAATTAAATATTTTAGAATACCAAAGATCCTTATAGATGGTCAAAAAGAGCATCTATATGTAGATAAAAATAATAATTTATATCCATGAATTGTTTCAATAACCATAAGTCGAAACCATTACTGATGGTACCATCCCCTTATTTCACAAAAGGACCGGAGAACCCCATGGAGAAATATTCAGTTGTATAAACACCATTTCCGCCAATTCCTCAAGCTATATTTAGAGGTACTTTAACTATTTAGAAGCTTTCCAATAAAGTGGAATGGATATTAGGGGAGCTCAAGGTACTAGATTTATGAAAAACTCTACCTCAATATTAGCAGGTAAACTAGAAATGTCATATAAGAAAAATTTCACAGAAATGATCATCTACTCTAGGGAAATATACCCATCTTGATACATGATCATCAAGATATAAAATAGAAATTTGGTTTATCATCTCATCAAATTGGATTGGAATTTAATTTCCAGATTTTATTGGGCTATCATCCAACCCATCCCACAATCCTTGGGTATATCTTATTTTCATGGAGATCCAATTCACCCTAGTGAATACAAAATCCACACACTTGTGATTTTATGGCCACCCTCATGTGATTGAAATAAACATTTCATCTATAAAAAACTAGATAGTACATCGTGAGTATAATGTGAAACCCTATCATATTGATGAAAAAAAGATTCAATATAAAATGAAACCCACCTATCTCAAAGGGGAACTCACTGAACTTTTTATACCATCTATTAATTTCCCCAACATAGTATCCAAGATCATAATGTCATCAAATAATAAAACTATGAGCCAAAGAATCCCAAAAACATGTATAGATATAAAACTATGTGAATGGAATATATTAAATAGGGGAGATACTATAGTGGAAGATATTAAAACCATACCTCTCATAGTAGATAATCATATTCTTTTATTCTTAGGTGTAGGCTATACATAAAATATATAGCCTAAACTTTGGCCCTATGAGAAAACCTCAATAACCGTAGTATGTTAACATTACTTTCTGTTAATTTTTTTTCATGGATGCCTCTGCCACAACCACCACCTCATCCTGAGTGACTAGTACTACTTTATATTCAGTCTTGGTGAAGATATGTGAATCCCATTCCTAAACCTAGAGTCATAGTCAATTCCCTTCTACTCACATCTAGATGAACGTTCCTATAGAAATAATGTACATTGACCATCCTTCTATATGTAGGAAGTCGACTATGTCTCTATCGAGATGATTCATAAAATCTCTATATCTCATACAATGATGATATAATATAGAAAAACCATTACTAACAGTTTTCCTGGTACTCCCCTCTTGAGAAACAATAAAATAGGACTTCATGCCATAAGATACTGATCTTATGGGTTGTGATTCTTAACTATAAAACTACGCACCCCCATGTTCCATTAGATTCTACTCAGAAATATGAATATTCTTTACTATGTTATTAATTTTAGTCAACTAAAACACAATTACAAATGATAAAACAACATTCTGGGGGCTATCCCCAAATATTCTTTCCCTAGATTCATCATTAAAAAGATAAATTGACACAATTTTTTGAATACCCATAAAGCATGATGAATATATAATAATAGTCATTGTGCCCATATCCAAACAAAAAAACTCAACGGATCTTTAAGATCTCAAGGTATTAGGGAAAAAGTAATGATAAAAGATGGATGGGACATCCCGCCTGTGCTTAGCTTCTCCAACAATCATATATGTTGAAATATTCACAATTCTCTCAGGAGGTGTCTCTAAATTCTCTAAAATCTACAAATTAGTCTCAAGACATTACTCAGATTATGAAGAAATACATCCCCTAAAGTTGTTGGATGATATAGCTCTTTGAAATCACATTCCATATCTTCTATATATGTGGAAGGATGCAGGACTCCCTAAATTGTCTATACAAAGAGAATAAAACTCCCACTAAGTAGTACATCTACACTCATATTTTATGCAACAACTAGTTGAACAACTAGAACTATGGGGGGATATACTAGTATCCTATGGACATAATCTCTCAGGAATAATTGTCGCAACCCTCATAGAATATTTATGGAGGTCATCATGGTTCCTTAATAAATCTCAATATGAAATGATCATAGAAAAAGGAATATGAAAGGTTGAAATGTTCCTATAAAAAAGTCACACCCCTCTTTCTACTCCAACATCCGTGATTGGGAAAGGGGAACATCCATAAGAAGCACCAGAGACACTGCCTAATTTCCACTCTAAATCTAGGTTATCTACAATATATCTTTTTACACAATTCATGTTCAATTTAGATTCATATTTATTTAAAATTATCTCTGATTTTTTGAACCAAATGGTTAAAAACATCTAATATATGAGGGACCTTACACCTCATTAATTGATGTGACACATCTACTTAATCTAAACCATAAAAAATGTTCCATTATATTGAACCAATGATATATGTCTAAACATTCCATGGGGTACTATGTAGGGTGTTTTATATATCCGAATAAGGAAAACACTTTTTAGGATACAAAAGGAACTATAAGTTAAAACCATGTCTCTCAATTCCCAATATAAACCATCATTCAAGAAATGGGTACATAACCCAAGGAAACCAAAATACCATCATGCAGTCTAGCAATTCATCATAAATTAAATGTCACAACCACTGGAATGTGATTTATAGAAGGTTCATAAAATTATTCTTGAGGTTGCATACCCTCATCTCATTAGGCCATGATAAAATAAAAGCCTCAATCATAGAAATTTTAATATTATAATTCAGGAGAATAACCCAATAGTGGAGTGAAATCAACAATAATAAGAAGAATATATAAAACCAGGTTATGTTTCTGGAAATTTGAATTTTTTCCATATGATGGGTAGCTACTCATAAGCACAACTCATTACCAAATTAAAAATACCACCTAATTTTCTTGTCTATTGTCTCAAAATAGTAAATCTAGAAGAGAAAATGATATGATAAAACTTTGTAACGTCTTGAAAAAAAAACACTAAATAATTCCCCAATCAAGGGGTTCACATGTCCTCAGGTTCGTCTCGCCATATAGAAGAGGGTACCGACAGGAAAAAAGGGATTGAGGTGTGTCTTTCAGGAGAATATTCACTAATGTAAAAGTGTGTCATAGTATTAATAATCAATTTAGTCATTAAAAGAATATGTAAATCAACCAGATAGAAGTAAACATATATGATACTAACAAATAAACTATGGAAAAGGTTACATCAAACACATATGATGATCAAGTCAAGTCTCTACAAAAAAGAACAGGAACACATATTTCAAGTACAATACATGTATCAAATGTAAAAAAATGGAAAGAAAAACTATCTACAGATACCATTATGATCTTGGATCAATAATATACTCCCCTACTCCTATGACATTAAAATTCATGAATCATACAAAATTCCCTATCTTCACTCCCTACCTTCATAATTGGAATAACTGTGGGTAACCAATGGTAACCTAAACAGGGTGTGTGCTTTCACTCAGTATTCCACCACTAATGGTGTGAATAATAATTCTATTCTATGTATATAACTAGAAGTAGTGGGAAATATATCATAAGTATAACAATAATTTAAATATTTTGAGATTTCATATATGATTATGCCCAATAGTCAAGCTTTCATAAACAAGGGTAGTTATAAATAATTAATATAAATATAAATATATGAAATCTAACAATAGTACTCTGATTCATGTACCAAATCTATCTGTAGAAATTGCGAAGCTTCCACCATTTCCATTTCATAAAACATAGTCAATATCCGCAATACTCTTGTTCTTTTATGAAATGTAAAGCATTTATAATGGACATGATGTGTATTCCTGAGTTAGACCAAGAAGTATTAGATCAAAGGTATACGAGAAAATGAATCCTCTTCAATCCCTATGAGAATATAATTGGAAACATAGTAATGAATTTGGTAGAGTCTAAGGGGCATGTCAGTAGAGCATGTCCAATGCGAGTCCAGGAAAGATGCATCCAAGGGGTAGTAAGGACCATGGAATCCTATGTAATTAGGATCCAGTAAAAAATTAGATCTAAGGCATCTACTATGATAATCAATTCTTGATAACCATAAATTTCCACATCTTCCAATGGAATCCATATCCATAGATCTTATCCAAGGAATCTACTACCTGTTCAATTCCCCATCTCAATTTATTCATCATTCTTAAAAGTTATTTATTATATACCATTAAATATTTTAGACATAAATCATTTCCCTATTTGAATCATATGAAATTACACAAAAAATGAGGAAACTACCATCCCCTAATAATTAAATTCAAACCTTTCCTTACATTTATAAATGAACAGGTATGACTTGGTACTCATAACTTTTGACCATACAAAAAATTCTCATTGAGGATCCCACTAAAATCGGAATGATCACACACAACTAATGGGGTTTTATAACATGGTTCAGATAAAATTTAAATTTTCATGGGTGGCCTATTGTGAGGCTTACAATCATCATCCAATTGTGAGAATCCTGTGTATGATCTAGTTTCATTCTATTCGATCATTCAGTTAATTTTAAGGGAATCACTTGAAAGCATGTAGTTCTATACAACTAAAATAATATATAAACCTACCAATACATATAAGAACAGAAATATACCACACACCATATACATGTGGTCATACAATCATCTTGTACCGAGCACTTCTTTGGTCGAGTTTGGGAGAAAATCAAGTAACACAAAAAATACTAAAAAAAATATTTTCTAGCACCTAAATAACTATATTGATATAAATAAAAACAAAGAATGAAATTAGAGAAATTTGGAATATACCAGCATTGATACAACAAGACAAATTATGGTTGAATCAAATTCTGAATAAAAAAAGGGATCCAATCTTATGATTTTGTCTTCAAAGGGAGATCCAATCATAAGAGTCTTTTCAACAAAGGTAGATTGAAAATAATATTTAGGTTATAAGATATTTTGAGTGAAAAAATTTAATTTCCCATATTTTTACTATGACACACGGTTTGGCCACATGGTTCACCAAACTGTGGGCAACCATTATCCCTCAATACCTTAAGGACGACCTCACACGGTCATGGTGCATGATTAGAAAATAGAGCACCAACCATGTGTGATTACTTTGTTAAAATAGAATATACCCCACACTAGCATGTCGTCTCATCAACATGGTTTCTTTTAGCCGTGAGGCTTCCAAATTCCCCAAATGCATCATTTATGGTTCCTAAATAATCGTGTAGACTAGTTTAATTTTCCGAAAAATTAACCCTCCCTCTATGATGAATCTATAGAAACCCTCAAAACTATCATGACCAAATTTTAAAATCCAAGTATGTCAAATAGTAGTAAAAATATGTAGAAAAAAAACCATACCACCTAGGAAAACCTAGGATCTTACCCATTTCATCCCTTATTCATTCAAATGAATATGAAAAAATGAGATTTTTATTTATAAAGCACTAAAATTCAATTTTAGTAGATTGTATGATCCAAAAATGAGGGAATAATTTTTTATATCTATCTCTAACTATTTTTCAAATCCATTATGGTTAGAACATGTTTCCCAATATAAAACATTAATCTCTAACCAACAATTATACCACCATTTTTTAATTTTTAATATTTATTTTCAAAATGTTTAAACAAATAAACATTGAAATATTAATCATGAATTTACATATACTAGTGGAAGAGGATAAAACCTTATCATCCATCCACTGTGGGTTCAAGTCCTAGAACCTTTCCCTATGTGTTGAGTTATCACCTAGAGTGTGGGGTTCTATTTTTATAAAACCATATTAACATTTTTCTATAATTATTTCAAATCATAATATCCCATAAATATTTCAATATAATGAATAGATAAACCATAATGGTTATTAATACCTTTATAAAAACCACTTTATCAATTTTATCTCAATATATAGAACATATTAACTGTTATCCTCCCTCTTTCATGTGTTTTCAATGATGTTAAACTTTTCACTGATTAAGTTTTCTTATTCATTAGTATAATTCAACATATTCACTCAAATCCTTATAAATAGATAGTACAATTAAATCCATATTAGTTTATAGAGTTTCATTAATAAAATAATATTAGAAAGTATTTATTGGATCAAAATACACAAGAATAGTAATCATTCAAATTCTTATATAGTAATAGAATAATCATGGTCTTATTCCCTTAATACCTTTTTAGGTATTTTCCCATGGTTCTTGGGGGATTTATATACATAGTTCCCCATATCCATAAATTTTAATAATTTCACATTTGTATATTTTTTTATGTCCATGTAATATTTAGAATGGAGTCATTTATTTCCACATGTGAATAAAACAATATTTCTATTAAAAAAATTTCCATTTTGTTTCCTTCTATTACTATCACATGTTGGAAAATCCTTCATTCCCTTCTTCCCTTTATCCATTTTTCTCGTATATTTTCTCTTTAATTTATTCCCCTAAGTGCCCTAAAAATATAATTTTTTTCTATCTTGATATCACATTATAATATATCTTTGTATGATGAGAATATCTCAGAGAATATTCTAATTTTATATATTGGCTTAGTCACATTAAAGAAATGATCATTTTATTACGAAAAAATCATTCATGTTAACACAGTAGTGTCTTTGGGCTGATTGTGTTCATTATCAAAGATGGTTTCCTTGGAAAATTTTTGTTTTCCATAGATATTTTTGATCAGGTATGTTGAAAAATATCCATTAGAAAAGAATTAATTCTCTAGAGGCTATATATAAAATTTCATATACAAGGTTCCTCAAGAAGGTTTGGTGTTTTATAATTGTTTGGAGGTTCGAAAATGATGTATGATTTATTAAGGGAATATGTTATGTTTGGATACTATGAGAAGTTTGTGAAAAGAAAAATTTATATGACCTTTTAGAATGTATGGGAGCTTCATAAGCATGAAATTTACAGCATCTTGAAAATGTTGTGTAAATCATGGATACTCCATGAAAGGTGGGAAAAATATATAAATAGGATTCTATCTTGTTCATTTCTACATGCATGTATTAATAAAAATCCAAAGTCTCTAAATTCATTAGGGTGATTCGAGAAGGATTAATCTTTCATGATGGGGTTGATAAGATCATTTTCTTCACATACAAAGGGGGTTCATAAAGCCTATATAATCTTCATGAATGTTGTGAGCTTTGAAAAGGTAGTAAGAATTAAAAATGACATCCAAGATTTGTTAAACTAGTGATAATAATGAAGGTTATGATAATATCAAAATATAATAGATTCATGAAGGAAGTAAGATTTGTAAAATTGGTGATTTTTGAAATTTTTTTGATCATTAGGAAAGAAGGATATTATGTGAATTATTATGGTGTTTTGCGATGGGTGGAAAGTGGTTTTTTCACAAAAGTATATCTTATGTGAACTAAAATTTATTTTCTAGTAAATATGTTTAAATTTTATATTTATCAAGTTTATGAAATTGGAACATAAGGATTCCCCAAACTAGATTTATAAAAAATTGATTATACTGGTCAAAAGATGTTTATTTTTAGAAGTGGTAAGAAAACCTCAATTAAGAGAGAATTGGGATTTAAATTTATGATTTTTTATAAACCATTAGGGATATGGATTCCACTACAAATATTGTAATTGATGTGTGATTTAGTGTATTTGTTACATAGGCACATTTCCTATGTATTATCCTTCAACGTATACTAGGGGTGTGGAGAATGATTTTTTTGTCTCGCGTATGATTTAATTTATGAATATACATTAAAATGAGAATGTAAGATAATTGTTTTTTGTTTAATAAAGACAAAATATTCTAAGGGGGTGTTTCATTAATCATTCATACAGTATTTCTCCACTCCTATCAGGGTATTCATTATTATTGGGATAACAATTTGAATCAGAGTAAAGAATTAATATCAGTGTTTCTATCTCAAGGGATTAAATGGAGGTTTTCAATATTAAATGGATTCAAATAATAAATGGAAAAAAATTAGAATTATATAAAATTGATATGAAACATTACTTCTAATATTTAGGAATTTATTTCTTCACAACAACAGTGCATGCTATTTAAGAAAGTAGGGACACTGGTTCTTTATCATAAGATGATTGTATAAAATTGTATGCTAACTCTAATGGAATCAATGGTTTAGTGAGAGATGTATAAAATAAAATATTACCAAAAGATTAATTCAATTAATTCAACACATTCTAGGCGTGAATAAATATTGAGTTTCTATTAAGGATATTCAAATGTAAATTAAGAAAAATTACATGTTCTTTGCAACAATTAGGAGGACATGAGAAAAAACCACAATGGGTATCTATATACATTATTTTACTGGGTGAATGTTTTGGTGGATGAAATTTTTATCTTAAAACAAGCTCACGAATATGTAGATATCATTAAGAGAATCATGAGAATACATCTATATTGGTTTATTATTAAATTCTTTGTACGGGAAGATATACATCCAATAGATTTGAAATTGGAAATGTTGCATAATACTCATCTCACATGCAAGATGAGAAATTAAAATATTGATTTTATAGAAAAGTGGATTTCAATGAGTTTTAATTAAATGAAAATAATTATATCCCCATTGAATATGGATAGGAAGAATAAGAGATATATAATTTCATGTCATTCCTTTCCTCAAATATAAAAATAAGAAAAATAAAATTCAAAGGAAAACAACATATATATTTATTTCAATATGGAATGGTTGGAAATATTATAGTATGGTTCCCTAATAAGTATAAAAATAAATTTGAATATGACGTTGAAATAACCATGATGAGCTATTCTACCAATGTGAATGATAATAAATTTTGTAAGAGAAACTTCCTTGAAACGAATAATCAAGATTCACAAGAAAATTAATGTTTAGAAGAATATAATGTTAAAAAAAGGGAAAATAAACTAATATGATAGGAAATTATATGGTTTATGTTTTATGTTGCTCCAATACAATGGTGGAATGTAAAAATGATAAAGGAGGAGTTGATGGAATAGTTGACCCCCATGATGAATTTGAAGAAAATCTTGATGAAATAGAAATTTGGAGTGCTAAAATGAAGAAATCAAAAAGATTTGATCATGATTCCAAAAATAATATATATTTTATGAAATAATATAACTCTTATTTAAAGGAGTAAATTGAAATTCGTATTTATTCACTGATATAGAACTCAAAAATTTTTATTGAGTAAAAGTTAAATTTTGAAAAATATAAATGATCAATCGATGTCATGAATAAATTAGAATAATATAACGTCTCGGGCCCGAATGACACTTAATAGGTTCCCCAAGCCCAATGAACCACATGGACTCAAGCGCATCTCCCCAAAGGCCAGAGGCTTCTGACTAGAAGTGAGGGCCTAGGATGTGTCAGTGGGGAGACTATTCCCTCATTATAAAAGTTTAGCGCAAAAGTTAAATGTGAAATCAGGTAAATACTGGAAGCAATGCATGTAAATAGAAAACACAATGGAAAATAGAGACAATAGTTATAATAAATGAATTAACTAGAATAATATACATTATTACAACTGATGATGATACGTTATGATTTTGAGAAAACTAGAAAACATGGATACAAGATAGAAGGCATAACAAGTTCCAAAAAAGCATAAAGGAAATGAAAATACTAACCAAAGAATTCTGAGTTCTGCCTCGGTAATCTGCTATCAAGATCCATCCTAAATAGAGGGAAATCAGGTTCTTTATTCCATATGATTCCCTTTATCAACATCTCCATTTATGTAATCTGCTTCAGGTACCAAATGACGTGCAAAGAGGGTGTGTAATAAATCTAAATGGGGCACCACCAACAGTGTCTCTAAAATTTGGCATGTGTAATGGAAATATAATAGTGTACATGCATGCATATATAAAGTAAATCAACTTAATATAACTAAATACCCAAGTACCTACATCAACCATCATTTGGAGTAAGAGCATAATAAGTCTATTAATTCAATATCAATATTTTATAAATAAGTCACATGTTATCAATCTTGACGATTCGAAGTTATGACAAGGTAGCTTGCAATGAAATTTAATTTCGTAAGTCTAAAGGTAATAACTAAGGAAACATAGACCTCAATGGTCTCCAATTGTGTAACAATTGTATACCAGTTAAGGGTAAGAGTGTAATCCAAGTATCATATTCAAAGGCATTCCACAATAATTTTCCTATCGAGTCCATGGTAAAACAAGGCTAAGAAGAGACAGTTCCCTATGGGCTGTAACCATGGCACATAATTTTCAATTTTAGAACCAAAAAAAGTATCCAAGACATCCATTAATACTATATGAGGGATCCTATGGTGTCAAACCAAGCATTAATGAATAAAAAAGAACTGAGATATAAGTGTTTTCTAACCTAATAAAGTTGTATCGTTGATTCCGAATGGGGTTCCCTAGTGCTCTTGGAATTCTCTGATAAGAATCCAAGTTGATCTTGAGTCTGGCCATTCCTGTTTAATAATTAATTCATACATTATATAATTTGGTTTAAGCCTTTCCTTTCAATTGTTTAATAAGGTCATATAGCATTCATCCTTTTTTTCTTCCATTAAAGGAATATACAATAATTAAGTTTAATTCAACTACCTTCCATTAATGTTTTAAGGGGTGATACATACATGAAACCTATATTTTATTCACATTTAATATAGTCAAGTCATAAACTTAGTATACATTCCAAATTCCATTTCACATTTAATTATCAATTTGAAGCACTTATCTTTGGTGGGTCAAGTGTTGAGAATACATGCTACTTTCCATTATGAAATTCACATTATAAATCAAGACATATACAATAGAAAAATTTCCCTTAAAAGGGTCATGTCAAGTAACACCTGAATGGTGGGTCAAACATGTAAAATACTAAAAACTCAATTATGAAATATCATCTACATGGGATATATGGAATTTATGAAATAACCAAAAAACAATTAATCACATATATGGAATGATAATAACCATACAATTCTAAAGATTATAATCCTAGCATATAAATTCAATAAACAACACCTAATGAAATCAGTGGCCCCCACACGCCAATTAAAAAATCAAGAAACATGAGGGATGAGTTATATAATACCCACCATAGGATTGTATGACCCTCCTCCTCTGGTATCAGCCCTTGATTTGGCTGGTAATAGAGTAGATATGAGAAAAATGAAAAAAATTCTCACACCTCAATAACTAGGTCGAGGGTAAGAGAGAAGAAAAATGGATAGAAAGTAATTGAGTACAAATCATTGCACATCCAACATTTTGAACATAATCTTGGAAAAATCCTGGATGAAAGAGATCTTTCAATCCCTGGATCACCCCTTCAAAGAGCTCTAAAATGGTACAAAATAGGCTAATCCCACCGGATCTCGAATTAAGAAGAAAAGGGGACTTAATTAGATCATTAAGAGAATAAGAGAAATTTTAACCATAAAATATCATGTACACGGTCTGAAAAACCATGAGAAACCCATGAATGGGTACCTAGGAAGAAATAGAACCTGCATGGTTAGGCTGTGTGGCCATGTGCTAACCATGTGATGCGGTTCTATCAAGAAATCGAACATCCCCACTATTAAGCAAACAATGCACCAATTATGAGCCTACCATACAATATGGTAGTTCCCAAAAAGATGGGTTCCAACTCTGAACAATCCCCAGAAACCGCAAAGTCATTTTGTAACTTTTTATGCATACATATTAGGGCAAAAATAATGAATTAGACCAAAATTTAAAGGATCCACACCTGAGTGAAAACCTAGTTCTTAAAACTTCTTGATCAAATGAAGACGTCCTCTAGTTCACCTTCCATGATTGGCTAAACACTGTATGAGAATAACTATATCCAATGAGCATATATGTCAACCTCCCACACCAAAGTCTCATATTGCACATGCCCATGATTCCTTAACACTCTTACTAGAGGGATAGACCAGTGTCGATTAACCTTTATTCTTCGGTCGACCTTGCATTCTGGATACTCCTCAATGCTAGCATCCTCATCTAACTCATCATTGTAATGAGCCGATTAACTATGAATAAAATTATTTTTATTTTAATGTCTTATGGATATAAAAAACACCTGAACTTTTATTTATTATTATTTAGTTTAAAAGACCATTAAGTATCATTATCGTTGATAATATTGCTGTTGAACAGTGATCAAATAACTAATATAAATATAAGTGTTGGTTGGAATAGAGTAATCAAGAGATGGGTGAATTGTGTATCGATAAAAATTTCTAATTGAAAATTAATCTTAGAATGGTTCCCCAATAAATTAAAATACAACCCAGTTAATCAAAGTAATACAGTTAAGAAAGTTTGACTGTTTAAATAACTTCTCAGAATATTTATTAATTCTCAGTAATCTTAATATCAGTTATTAAAATTACTTTTGAAGTTATTATAATAAGTAAAAACAATTATAACTTTTTTCCAAGATTAACTATCAAAGTAAATTTAGTGATTTCTAAATTATAGAGTAAAATAGAGAAAATAAATTAAACAACACAGAAGATATAAAATATGTGGTTCAATATCATGCCAAGAACTAATCCACTCAACTTGGTGATCACTTGCAACCAAGAAGTTTATATTAATAAACTTGATCCACACCCTGGATCAGGTTAAACCACAGTACACAGGACTATCTAGTTCATAAGACCTCTTCCTCATTTATTCATGGGTATTAACTACCATGTCACATAGGGACCTCTTCCACACTTATCCATTGGAATAAACAAGGTTAAACAGATGTGATAGGAATGATATCTTATACCCTCTAGTTTAATGTAGGAGACAATGTTTGATTTTATATAGACACAAACACAAATTGCTCAAAAGATAAAAATAATACACAATAGAGAAAAAATGATGAGATAAGGTTAGAAGTGCTATGAGTGTTAGTCTATGTAGATCTGGACTTCTAGGATGAAGCAGATATAGGAATCGATACCTCTTGTGAAAAAATAGAGTATCACAAGTCTGGTGATCTTGTTCAGATCTGTCTTGTGTTCTTCATGGAGTCTGTATTGAGAATATGTTCTCAACTCTAATTAATGGTATCATAGTGAATGCTTCATGTGTTCTTAAGATGTATTGATTTTCATGATTCAATTCTCTTCTCCATAATACTCATGTTTTTTCATTATTGTGCACACTTATTTCTCTTTATTTTTCTTCTATATTTTTGTTTCTAGCCATGATGTTCATTTTATTCTTGGAGTGCATGTGTTGGAGCCAACATGATGCATGTAATCTACACCTCGTACCTCAAACTATCTGGTGACATGTCTTCAAATATACATTTATTTTTTCAGATCATTTAAAATCTTCAAATATGACAGTAAGAGATTAAATTACAAAAATGAAAAAATAGATTAAGAAACAGTGTCACAGTCTGTCTAGAAATGATGTCTCCAGGAAACAGTGTCCCCTTTAAATGATATCTCCTTGAAACAATGCCTCCTTGAAATGGTGTCTCCTTATTTTCCATTGATAAATAAGAAAGTCATGATGATACAATTTTATAGGGATCATGAATCGATAGCACAGATGCAGTGTTTGATCACAGTTTCAGGTCATGGTGTATGGATGGTCCTAGTGTCAAGATTTTCACGGTGTCTGGATGGACACGGTGTCTGGTCATGGTGTCTGGTCCATGGTGTCTCGATAGTCACGATGTCTGGTCAAGGTGTCTAGATGGTCATGGTGTCTGGGTCACAATGTGTGGGTCCTTTTCTAGAAAAACATAACCAGTGGAAGACTCACGGTTTCTAAGAATTATCCAAATATCTGTACACAAACATAAATAGTGATATTTATAGAATGTATTAGACTTAATCATTTATCAAGGAAATCCGTTATAACACAAACTCACAATAGTTTACAATCATTAAATATATCACTTAAGTTATTGGATATGTTTATTTAAAGAATAATGAAACTAATCATCTGTACACTTGATTTTAAATAGAATAAATAATATTAACAAGATTTACATAATGTATGGGATTTGTGATCATTAAAACAAGATTAACACTTGAGGTGTCCAACAATCCCCCCCTTTATGATGGTCAGCAATCATGTCAGTGAGAAATCTGTTCTTAGTAAATGTGCCTCTTCCTTAGTGAGCATATAGAATACATATTAATCCCCCTTTTGGGATTATAAAAAAGAGTAAATAAGTAAATAAGAGTATATATAAGAAGATTTCATAATGAACTATATAAAAAAGTGTCATTACAAACTATAAGTAACAAGAATATAGAAATAAACCCTATTAGAAGATCGTACTCAATTTTCTTCATCACTGGCTTGTCTTCTCTTTTCCCTTGGTAGCAACATCAGAAGTGGAAACCATTAGAGTAGATGTGGAAGTGGAAGAAGAGAGTGAACTAGTTTATAGAGAAGGTAATGGGAGGCCTTCCAAGATAGAAAGGGCCAAGGTAGGTGCAGTGGAAGACCGAGTCAACTATTGATCAAGAATAACGAGTCTGATCTTACTCAGAGCCTAAGAGACAAACATAGATGTAGAGGCTAGGGCAGAGGAGGAGAAGGTAGGGAAACCGGATCTCAAGGGTGAAGCTGCAGGAGGCAAAATAATAGTACTATGCACATGAAGATAAGGTCTCAAACGCTTGATGAAGATAACAATATTCACACCACCATACAACATGACTTTCTCAAGTTCATCCTTATTCTCCATAAACTTATCCAACAAAGGAGTGAAATCATTGAGCTTTTGGAATTTTGTTTTGAAAGCTTGAGTGACCGAAGGGATTCTCAAATTCACTACAAGGTACTTGAAGTGGTTGGTCCTGACATGCTTCGAGAAGATCCTATTTAAGTTGAAGTCCACCTTATTAGTAATATCTTATAGAGCACAATTTTCTATTTTGTAATGAATTATCACCAAATCAATAACTATGTCACTGTTCTTTACAACCACAGATAGAGATTCGTTGTCAAATCCATTGATCACAGCCTGCAGTTCTTCTTTGACAATTGTTCTAAAAAGAACACCTTTAAAAGAGGGTTGAGATGATTGTACAAGAAGTATTAGAAGTTTTAACAACTGAAGTAAGAGTCTTCATTTGATTTAGGACTTTTTGTAGCAAACCCTTATACTCATCAGTCAACTTGTTAAGACCAATAACAAGCTCAAACTTTTCGTGAACAATTTTATTGTTTCATTCTGCTACATTGTCATCCGTGGAGGCTAGATTGGTTTATATTAGAGAGGCTACTTCATGTGGAATTTGACTACCAATATCCTCAACGAGATGAGAAATAGGTACTGGTCTTCAGTTCATCACTCTCTACATTTCTTCAACCATACCTCTGAGAGTTGTTACTTCCTCACGAAGTTGTATGTTCTCAACTATGACTTCTTGAATTTCGTGAAGCATCTTTGGCTGAATCTTACATATGATATTTTCCAACAATAAGGAAACATATCTTTTACATAAATTGGTCACAAAATCCAATTGTGTATTCATGATCTTTTCAACCCCATCCAATAGGGTAACTCCAAAATATTTTAAATCATCTTTAATCACCAATTTTGAAGGTTCTTGTGAAGGATCATAAATAAGAGCTAAGATAGGCTTAGGTTCCATGGTAGCTATTATATAAAGAGAAGAAACTAGTTTCAATTTAAACACATTAGACGGATCTATCCCTTTAACTGAGGCTTCCTAGGATACATTCACATCAAAATAACTATGATATTTATACCATGTATCCATAAATCTTGAATCAACTAGATTATGAACTTCAACACTTTCAATGCTAGGGGGATGATCCCTCTCAATAGGTACATCTTTCTCAGGACTGAGAGATTTAGATCCTTGATCTATTTCCATGATTTAATCTTTTATATCCTCACCCATTTCCTTTCTATACAACTAAAAGGATTGATCTATTCTCTATTTTGCAGATGGAATAATTTCAAGACCAGCTTGTTCCTCTAGGTTTTCATCAAGAGCAGCTTCTTGCACAAGAGAAATATCTTCTTTTATACTATCTTCTACAATATCTTTTCTATTTACCATACCAATATATTCTACTTCAAAAGAAGGTTGTTCTTCCAAATCAGCAATATGCATTTCTTTCTCAGTTAAGTATTGGAGAATAAGTTCACTATCTTTCTCATCTAGAACAGTTTCCCATGTCGGTATAACATCCTCTTCCTATTCTTCAATAGAATACTCAACAATTTCATATGCTTCCAAACTAGGATAATAAAAATCCTTAGGTCTTGAAGAGTGTTCCACCATATTGAACTTTTCTCGAAACCTACCATTATCCTCCACCCGTGCTTTTCTCCATGTATTACAAATGATTTTCATTATAATTACTATAAATTTTGAAATATAAAACACATAGTCCTTAATAGCTTCTTCATCTGGTCTAAGAAACCCTTCTTCATGAAGCATAACTGAGATTAATCTTGAGTAAAATAGAGAGGTTGACTTGGAGGTTGTCCTGATCAACTCACACATATTGTGTATAACATATTTGCATTGTTTGATCTTATTGAAATTCATCATAAGGTGTATAAAAAATAAATCATGGTACATGAGTGTAGAAAATTCACATTTTATAGGGAGAATAAGATTCTGAAAAAATTTAAACAGAAGCCTGGTTTCACCATCTAGCTCAGCAGCTATGGCTCTCCACTTTGTTACATTTCAAATTATGCTACCAAATAATTCTTCCAAAACAAATAACTCACTTAGAGGTGGAGTACCTCTCTGTTTGTCCTAAAAAATACCCTCATGTGGTATTCTAAGGCATGAACCCCATAACCATGAAGAAAAGGTACATCTCTGGCCATTTATCCAGCATCTCACAACATAGCCATCTTCTGTATCAAAAGATAATTGAACATATTGATAAAACTATGCTACTAGATTCAAGTAAATAAACATATCCTCCTTTGTGAACCAATCTAGCCATCCTTGTTCTTTTATCACTTTCAATACCAAATACATACTTCATAGAAGCCACTTAGGGTATATCTCATTTTCGGGTTCCACTATTCTGTCAACCAGATTCGGAATCAAAGGACCTTCGGGTGCTAACTTTAGTGCTATTTTTATCTTCTAATTTGATCTTCACTACTCAAGAGTTGATGAAGATAAGCATTTCATCCTGGTCGTTCAAAGATTTTTTGAGAGAGAGAAGTGTTGAAAGAGGGGTTACAGTTAGAGAGAAGTGAGCTCATGTGAAAAAGGAAGTGAAACGTCAATAATTTTTGTCATTTAGGGATATCGATCATCACAAAAAAAGTGAAACAATAAGAAATTAATTACCGTGATTTGGGTTATAATATGTAAATAAAATAATAAAGCATCTTCACAGTGAGAATGTAACTATCTTTCATGGTGAGACTGTAACTGGCTTTCTCGGTGAGACTGTAACTGGCTTTTACGGTGATACCGTAATTGGCTTTCACAGTGAGACCGTACCTATGTGATTTCTAAACTATGCGACTATATTTTTTGAGACAGTAAATGCCATATAATGACTTGTGAAACTGTAAAATATGAAAAAATATACTTACTACTTAATATATATCATTCCCAATTCATGTATTACGTAATCTATACATTCAAAATTTAACGGTTTGGTGAATACATCAGCAAGATGATATTCAATTCCAATGAATTCCAAAGTGATATCACCTTTTGAATAATGATCTCTCAAAAAGTGATGTCTTACATAAATATGTTTTATTCTAGAGTGTGAAACATGATTATTTGAGATGTTAATAACACTTGTATTGTCAATATTTATAGGTACATTTCTGAATAGATATCTATAATCTAGTAATGTGTGCTTCATCCACCAAATTTGTGCACAAAAACTACCATCAGCTATGTATTCAGCTTCTGTAGTATATAATGAAACAAAGTTTTGTTTCTTATTATACCATGATACTAGTGACTTTCCTAAAAAGCGAGAAGTTCCACAGGTGAGTTTTCTATCTAAATTACAACAACAAAAGTCAACATCATAATAACAAACCAACTCAAATGATTGTCCTCTGGGATAGAACATTCTTAGATAGGGTGTATGCTTGGGGTATTTGAAAATTCTATTAACAACATTTAAATGGTATTCCTTAGGGTTTTCTTGAAAATGAGCACACATACAAACACTAAACCTATTGTCAAGTCAGGTAGTAGTTAAGTAGAGTAAGCTTCCAATCATTCCAATGTAAGTTGTCTGATCAATAGATTTTCCATCTTTATCCAGATCCAACTTACAAGTAGAACTCATTGAAGTGTCACTAATTTTAGTGTTATCTGAACCAAAAATTTATATAATATCTCTAGTATATTTTATTTGATATAAAAAGTACCATAATTATTTTTGAAGGATTTGAAATCCAAGAAAGAATTTTAGTTCACCCATTAAACTCATTTCAAATTCATTTTGCATCATTTCAGAAAATTCAATGCATAAATATTTTTTTGAAGATCAAAATATAATTTCATCTACATTGATTTGAACAACTAAAACATCATTGGAAAATCATTTTATAAAAAGGGTAGGATTAGTTATTCCTTTTTCAAAACCTTTGGAAATAAGAAATGTACATAATCTATCATTCCAATCTCTTGGAACTTTCTTTAAACCAGATAAATATTTTGATAATTTAAAAATATGATTTGAAGAATGAGGATTTGTAAAACCAGGGGGTTTCTCAAAAAATACATTATCTGCTATATAACCATGCGGGAATTCACTTTTAACATGCATTTGATATAGTTTGAGATTTATACGTGCATCATAAGCAAGAATAATTCTAATGGCTTCATGTCTAGATACTGGTGCAAAGGTCTCTTCATATTCAATTCCTTCTTCTTGACTATAGCTTTGTGCAACCAATCTAACCTTGTTTATAACTATATTACCAGCTTCATCTACCTTATTTATAAACACCCAATAAGTGAAAATGGTAAATATGTCTTTAGTTATGTTAATAAGTTTTAAAAAATATTCCATTTCAAACTGATTAAGTTCTTCTTGCATAGCCATCACCCAAAATTCATCATTGATATCATCATTAATGTTTTGATGTTCATGTTGTGACAAGAAGACTTGATGTTCAACCAGATTTCTATGTGAATCTCTAGTTTGGGTTCCTTTGTCTAAATATCCTACAACAGAATCTAAAGGATGGTTCTTAAGAGTTCCAACAGCTCTAGAAAAATATGGAACATTGATCTTAGGTTCTTCAATAGGTACAAGTTCAATATGACTCAAATCTAAATAATTTATAGAATTGGAAGTTTTCACAGATTCCATTATAGGATGGTTTATGGATTTTGAAGTAATGTCTAGATTTGATACATCATCCTCCAAGTTATCTAGAGTTTTTTTAGGATTATGTTGATATATTTCATCAAACTTGACATGGACAGGTTCTTCCACACATTTAGTTATTTTTTTAAACACTCTATAGGCTTTTGTAGAGATTGAATGTCCTAAAAAGATTCATTCATCACTATTAGATGTGAATTTGTCAAGATTGTCATTATTATTGAGGTTATATACTTTGCAAACAAAAACATTAAAGTAGCTTAATTTGGGGTTTCTATTGTTCCATAACTCATATGACGTTCCATTACAAATAGGTCTAATCAACACTATATTGATAATATAGTATGCTATATTGAAAAATTTAGTCCCAAAATAAATAGGTAAGTCATATTCACTAAGCATGGTTCTAGAAATATCTTTCAAGGTTCTATTTCTTCTTTCTAAAGCTGCATTCTGTTTAAGTGTTCTAGGGGCAGAGAAATTATGACTAAATCCATTTTGTGAGAAAAATGATTCAAACTCTTGATTTTCAAACTCACGACCATGATAATTTCATAAGTATTTAATTCTAATTCCACTAAGAGTTTCTACAGTTTTGGCATATTTGGTAAAATGAGAATATACATCACTTTTTTGATCCAATAATAATGTCCATGTATTTCTAGAAAAGTAATCTACAAGAATATAAACATAGTGCTTTCTATTTAAGATAGAAACTCTAGATAGTCCAAAGAAATCCATGTGGACAAATTCAATATGTTGAGAAGTTGATAATTATTTCTGTGGTTGGAATGAAATTATGTGTTGCTTTACCTTTTCACAAGTAACACACACTTTATCATTTGGAAACTCATGTTTGGGTAGGTCTTTGACTAATCATTTTCTACTCAAATTTCTAAGGGAGTGAATATTACAGTGTGCTATTCATCTATTCCAAATCCAAGACGCTTTGCGAAATACACTTAAACATGAAGCATTTCGAGAGATTAAATAATCTAAGTTAACATAATATACAATTTTATTTCTTAAACAAGAAAACAGTAATTCATTTTTAGAATTGGAAACATTGCAAGATTCATTTTTAAATTTAACATGAAATCCATCATCACATAGTTGTAAAATACTATGCATATTATATTTCAGTCCATCAAAAAAATGTACTTTCGAAATTAAAACTGAGTTTCAGTTACTAATTTGGCCACTACCAATGATCATTCCTTTGGAATTTTCACCAAAGGTGACATGTCCACCATGAATTTTTATTAAATTCTTGAAGCACGAATAGTATCTTATCATGTGTCTTGGACACCCATTGTCCAAGTACCATAAGATTTTATAGGAGATCTTTAAGAAACATTCCTTCAAATTAGTCAGATAAAAACAGATTTTGGTACCCATACCTATTTGGTTCCCGTAATATTAGTGACTAGTGATCTAGGAACTGATATATGCCTCATAGGTTTCCTATAAGCATTACATAAAGTACTTGAAAAATAATCATTTTTTCGTCCTGAAATGCTTGAAACAATAGAGAGTGTATCACAACTTAAACTAGATGAATGTTTTCTAGAATTAGGAGTAATGTTGAATTTCCTAGACTTAGTAACAAAATTAGTTCTTCCAAAATTTCTTTTACAAGGTTGATATCCTATGCAAGTGGTATATTTTGGAGAAATCTATTTACCTAGTATTTGTACCAAAGTATCTTTACCATTAGTAAAACATTCAAGATATTTTTTCAATTTCTCATTAGATTGCTTTAGTTCATTGTTTTCTTTGAGTAATTGAGAATTTTTATCCCATTATATAGTAAGTTCAGATTTAACAGTTGAGGTAAGTGCATGTTGTTTCTTTAAAGATTTGTATTTATCTTTTTGTTCTTTACATGTCTCTTCAAGCATATTACAGTTTTCAAACATTTCATCATTAGTTATATTTTTAGAGACACTCTCATCTCTAGAATAATAAGAATTGTGTAAAGGAGATTCTAGTGTTACCTCAGATGTGTTTTTCATAAAACACATATTGGATTTTTTATCCAGTTCATCATTTGATGATTCTGAGTTACTTGAACTATCCTCGAAAGCACTCCATATTTCTTTCATTTCCTTTTTATACTTTTTTATCTTTGTCATCATATTTCATTCTGTACTTGAGATTATAATAGTCAACCATTATATGTCCATTTTGTTTACACTCATAGCAGACTACCTCATCAGACTTGTCACTTCATTTCCAATCTTTCTTCTAGCTTACCTTTTGATCAAATCTTCCCTTGAAGCTAGGATTACTGAGAAATTTCTTCTTTTTGTAAAATATCTTAATCCTTTTGGATAATTGATACATCTCCTCATCACTGTCAGGTGATTATTTTTCACTGCTGGAACATTATATAGAGGATTCCAACTTCCCTTTATCTTTGTGTTTAGAATTTGTGGTCCTAAATGAAACTTTTTTTCTGTTGGGTTCATCCTTCTCTTCTTGTTGACTTTTAGATCCTCTTCATACATCATTATTTTTCCAATGAGTTCTTTTACTAGTAACTTGCTGATGTCACGTGATTCTATAATAGAGACAGAGGATCCTCTTGATCTGTTAGTTAGGAATACAAGAATCCTCATAATCCTCCCATTTGCAGTAACTTCTCTTCCAAGAGAAATCATTTTGTAGACAATTTAGTTGAAACTGAGATTCATGTTAGAAATAGGCTCATCAAGTTTCATTTTAAAGTTATAATATTTAATATTATAAGTATTAAATCTCAATTCATTCACACTATAACTTCTTTCATGTGAAATAGAAAAAGTATCCCAATTTTCATGGGCAGTTTTACATGCATAAATTCAGTTAAATTCATCATCTCCTAAGGAGAAATATAAATCATTCATTGCATTGAAATTTTTATTGTAGGATGTTTTGGTAGGGTCATCCCAGGTGATTCTATCAGTATAAATAATCTTATACACATGTATAATTGAATACCATATTTCGAAACTCATACTTTATAAATGAATTTTCATTTAAATTTTCCATTAAGCATAATTGGTTCTATTAAAGAATGGTGGTCTGTTTGTTGCTGCACCTTCCAGTCTATTATCCATAATAAAGAAATAATTTGAAAGAGATAAAAATTTAAAATTGATAAAAATTTATATATCTTCAAAGTACAACTAAAATTATAGTTTAATAGGGTCAAAAATAGTGTCTTAAAAACAACCCTTGGATTGAAAATGTTGGTTGGAGTAGAGTACTCACGAGGATGCTGAATAGTGTATCTATAACATTTTATGTTTGAAAAGTATTCTTAGAAAGGTTCCCCAATAAATTTATATATAGCCCAGTTAATCAATGTAATATGGTTATGAATGTTTGACTATTTAAATAACTACTCAGAGGATTTATTAATTCTCAGTTATCTTAATATCAATTATTAACATTACTTTTGATGTTATTCTAATAAGGCAAAACAATTATAACTTCTTTGCAAGATTAACTATCAAAGTAAATTTTGTTATTTTGGAATTATACAGTGAAACATAATAAACCAAATTAAGAAAAACATAGGATATAACACAAGTTGTTCAGTCTAAAGCCTAGACCTAATCCACACCACTTGGTGACCACCTGCCACCGAGCAGTTTATACTAATAAAGATGATCCTGACCCTGGATTGGGGTAAACGAAAGTACATACGACTGTCTAGGTTACACAAACTATTCCAAAGTTCTTTGTGGCTATGAACTACCAGGTCACACATGGTTCTCTTCCACACTTATATGTGGGAATAAACATGGTTAAAAATATATGAGAGGAAGGACATCTTGTATCCTCTAGTTGAATGGAGAAGACAGTGCATGTTTTCACACACACACACACACACACTGTTTGAAAGCTAAAAATAATACACAACAGAGAAAAAATGATGATATAAGGTTAGAAGTGCTTTTAGTGTTAGTCTAGGAAGCTCTGGACTTCTAGGATGATACAAGTGCTAGAATTGAGTCCTCTTATGAATAAAAAATTATCATAAGTCTGTGCTCTGGTTCAGATCTGGGTCATGTTCTTCTAGGAGTCTGTGCTATGAAGATGTTATGAACTCTCATCAATGGTATCATAGTGAATGCTTCTTGAGTTCTTCAGATTTATTTCATTGCATGTTTCGGTTATCTTCTCAATAATGTTTGTGTTTCTCCATTATCACGCACACTTATTTTTTTTATCTTTTTCATCTATATTTTTGTTTCTAGCCACACAGTTATTTTTATTCTTGGAGTGCAAGTGTATGAGCCAACATGATGCGTGTATTCTACACGTTGTACCTTGTACTATCAGGCGACATGTCTAAAATGAAACATTGATTATGTCACTGAATTAAAAATATTCAGATATGACCATTAGAGATTAAATGAAAAAATGACAAAACATATTAAGAGACAGTGTCACAACCTGTCTAGAAAGAGTGTCTCCATGAAACAGTGCCTCCTTGAAACAATGTCTCTGTGAAATGGTGTCTGCTTGAAATGGTGTCTCCTTGAAACAGTGTCACCTTCTATTCCTTTGAGCAATGATATAGTCATGATGGCACAATTGTATAGGTATCAGGAACCAGTAGCACAGATGAGGTGTTTGATCACAGTGTTCGGTTATAGTGTGTGGATGGTCATGGTGTCTGGATGGTTATGGTGCCTGGTCACAGTGCCTGGGTCACGGTGTCCATATGGTCACCGTTTCTGGTCACGGTGTCTGGATGGTCACGGTGTCTGGGTCCTTTTAAAAAAAAACATAACCAGTGGCAGACTCACGGTTTCTCCAACTTAGCCAAATATTTGTACACAGACTAAATAGTAATAATCATATAATGGATTAGACTTAATCATTTATCATGGAAATCCATTATAACACAAACTCACAATAGTTTACATTCAATAAACACAACAAATAAGATCTTGGATAGGTTTATTTAAAGCATAAAGAAACTAATCATTTGTACACATGATTATAGATAGATTAAAAAGGGTTTGACAATCTTTATAGAATTTATAGGATTTTTATCATTAAAACATTATTAACACATGATGATTCCAACAAAAAGGTATTATCAAATCCTGTCGACAGAAAATGGAGATGATGGCCTCATCTAGTAGACTTGATCTGTACGATCCTCATTTTTGGAAGCTCTTAAAGGAGGTAGCATCATTGGGATTTTCACTTGATCAAGCCCATTCCATGCTTTAACACATTAATCCTGAATGGAATCACCCACAGTAGAAGTTCATGTTAATAGGGATTACCACCCAAGCAATATTATTCACGCTACCCCAAGATTCGGTCACCATCACACAACTTACCATTAGGTTTTATGTGGGCTTTATAAGGGGTTTTGTAAAAAGGTATTAGTTACTTATAGTGTAATACCATTCTATAAATAAACTTCATATTCCATCAATTCCATTGTGGAAGTAGACCTTCATAAAAAACTGATGAATGTGACAAATTGATTTTTCGGGTTAAAATGGTACTTTTGGGAAATATATGCATTACTATATTAAACTATGTTTTTTTAATAATATTATACAAAGATTAAAATTAATGATGATTATATCAGTTCCTTACCTGTAAATTATTAGGTAATCAGTTTGATAAGAGTTTTATTTTTATTTGATAAAATAGAAAGTGTATTTTTAAATAATTTCATTAACAAAATTAATGGGGTTTTTTAATAATTATTATTCTAATAAAATTGTATATTAAAATTTATTTTATTAATAATAAATAAGTATATAATTCTTATGACATCAAATGTATTTTTTTTATAAAGTTTTAAAAAATTTTATTGTCAAAACCTGTCAATTTTCAATAAATGTTGATTCTCAAATTAAAAGCTAAAATTAACATATTTAGATAATTATTTAGATAAAATGAATATTATTTTTGGATTCAGGATGTAGAAATTATCGAACAGTGAAATTTTCATAATTTTTGGAGATAATCAAGATATTTGGGTGAAAATTAAATAATAAATAACTATATAGTGTCTATTATGACATCATAATGACCTAATAGTTTAGTAATAAAAAACCCTAAAAGGGGTATTTGACCAAATATATATGTTCTAAATTTAAAATAATTTTATTTTATATTTATTTTATATAATTTATAACACCTTAGTGAATCCTCCAAAATGTATAACATATTTTATGATTTTATATTCATTTATTTAATAATGTGACTGAACTCCACAGAATAATGGATAATATTTTAATATCTTCGTCCCATGTACATATAAAATAATTTTTCAAATTCTATTTGTAAAAAACCATGGGAAAATACCATGTAAGGGTTAGTGGTTTTGAAAATTTTAGTGTGTAGTGTCCAAAACCAAAATAATATAGAATCCCCACTCCTTTCCTATATAAACCCATAGAAGCACTCACTCCTCTTTACTAAAACTTCAAGAATCTTTTCCTAACCCTATTATCCACTCCCTAGAGTCCTCCCAAGTCACCCTAATCTCCCAAGAAGACTCTCACAAGCCTTTGGGATCAAACATCCAAGTAAGGGATCCTCACATTCATTCCATTTTATTTTTTCCCCAGTTTCATTATATTGTTATAACCATCTATTTTTGAATTAGAAATTATGGGGTATGTGTTTTCAACTCCCCCATAATTCATTTATTATGTTTTAATGATGAGATATCCCTCTCACTCTCATTAATCTCTCCCACGTACACCCGTTACCATGTTGAAATTCTATAAGGGATTTCTCTCTCCTCATTTCCATTCAAGCATTTCTCTTAAATTATGCATCTCAAATTCCATTTCCTATGTTGGGATATTAATGAAACACCACACCCTTAATTCCCATTTAATTTCTAAATGATTAGAGACCAATTTTTCTCTCATCAATCTATTTTATGAATGCCCATTTGATGTTGTTATACTGTAGAAATTACAACATGATTTTCCATTCCAAAATCACCATGTTGTGAATTCCATGCCATTTCTATATATGGGGGTTTTCACATTTTTTCACATATACCTATTGATTATGGAATTTCATGTATGGATTTTTCATTTCTATATTGTGTAATAAATGATAACGTTGAATGAATCCATTTTATATGATCTATATGGCACACTTATGCATGATACTAAAATGATTATGAAGGGTGCGCCTGGATTGTGCTACAATGCATTCGGTAATGTTTAGTATCCCGATACATCATGTTGGGAAAAAGGTTTATCTGATTCCTTTTTAGGACTTTTTTTCATCATGTTGGGACATGATTTTACATGAATCGTTTATGTTAATGACACAGTTTTTTAGGTATTGGCACATTTCCATGTTATGATAATGATGTTATATCATATCTTTATGTTCATGTTTCTCTTGTTCTCCATTGATATGACTATTTCCTAACTTGTATTGTATTATTCATGTTATTACTTTTTTATTCCCTTACTGCTCTTTATAGTTCACCCTTTTCTTATATATATCCTTAGGTTATCCCATGCAATGCTAAGTATTAAGGAATGTTGTGGTCATGTAAAAGAAGATTATAATAAAGATATTGTATATGATCTCTTAATTTGTTATGTAATGTTCCTAATCCCCAATGAAACTATACCTATCAATGTTCTGGGTTGTATTAAGTGAAATATTATGTAATAAATAATGTTTAATTATGTAATAAAGAATAGGGTTGTTATAGTTGGTATCAATGTGTAAGTTTAGTTATTTTTGGGATTAGGATAAGAAAACCCAAGTGAAAGCATTAGGGATAAGAATAAGTATAACAAAAACATCATTAGATTTTGGTGATTATAGATTAAGTGTTTTATCAAGTAAATATATCTCTTACAAGATTTCAAAAAGTAGAGGTGGCTATGGTATAGTTGTATATAGGGGTAAGACATGAAAACACCAGTTTGGGATAGACTTGAACTAGAATTAGTGCATGAAAATGGGCCTTGTTCCACTATTGTTTTGATACTCCCATGGTGATATTCTTCAGTAAATTCATAATCTTAGTATGGAACATTATTAAGGGAGAAAGAAAAAAGTCTATAATAATATATTTTAGGAAATAGATCACGAATGACGTAGATTGAAGCCTAGAAATTCATAATTTAATTAAAAATATGTAATTTATAAGTTTTCCATTTTTTTCAAGGGATTCCAATTTATGTTTTTAATTGTTTAAAATAACTACCCCTAATTTAGATTTTATTATAGCCAGTGGTAGGTAATCAGAGGAATCGTACTAACAACCTATGTGAAGATCAATGTGATGATTGTTCTAATGAGATGCCCAATTTCATGGGACTGGTAATCGTAAACATTTTCATGATACTCTATTAGTTAACTAATGTTTTTAATAGAAACATGGGTCTAGTGTAACTTACAACCCCCTACAAAATAACAAGTCACAATCGAGATATTCATGAGATAAAGGCCTCCAACATTCAATGGATCATCAGATCCATCAGTTTCCAAAAAATGGATCAAATCCATTGAGATCTTTTCCATCCTTCAATGTTTTTAACAAGAGAAGGTTCTTTTGTATTCTTATCGTATGGAGGTTGAAGATGATCAATGGTGGACATTGATCAAAAATAATAAGCCAATTGAAGATATAAAGGTGATGGTATGGAAGGATTTCTCGAAATTTTTTGTCAATAAATATTTTCCCCACACCCTCCATATTAAGATAGAAAGGGATTTCCTTTCACTCAAGAAAATGAAGGATGAATATGTTGGGGAGTATGAGGAAAACCTCACCATACATGTCAGATACCCATTTGTTTTTGTTGTTACCCCTGAATTAAAGGCTGACCACTTCTTTGATGGGATAATACCTTGCCTATGGAAATCCTTAGTGATAAAAAAAATTGACCACATGAGGATATTGTCCGATGTAACCACAAATTCAAGATGAAGATAAGTGAATCTTAAGGGTATCATGGGGATAAGAAGTGGAAATTTGACATTAATTCTGGTGGTCTAATGGATAAATCCAATGGTGCAATGAAATTCTAGCATCCCACTTTCCAATGGTGTGGAAAGAAGCACACAAGAAATTTCCTAAATGGGATGAGGAAATGTTTTAGGTACTGGAATGAAGGGCAAAAATCCAGCGATTGCCAATAAGAAAACCCTACTACTGAAAGAGAGGGAAGGAACACTCCGTTTGATCCTAAACACATTGTTCATTAATAGAACTGCAATTAACCTGAGAACTTTTAAAACTAGTGACATAAGACAAGGGTTCTCAGAGGTAACCAGAAACCTCCAAGTTATAAAGGGAGAGCTTTTTCCATCACTACTGCCAAAGGGAATCTTGAAAATGAACTGGTGATAGGTATTCTAGTTATTCATTCATAAATAGTGAACATACATTTCAATTCGGGTTATATGCATTCTCTTATATTCCAAATCATTAGTAGAAAAATCCCAAAAACACCATAAATCATGGAAGTAGTGATGTTAGTGATAATGAAAAATGGGGAAATTATTGCATCCCCTAAATATAACTCCTCCACTATCACAATTTTTGGATTTAACTTCCCAACGAACATCATCATACATCCCTTGGTGGAATTCGATTCAATTCATGACATGTATTGGCTTTCCCTATATAGATCCAACATAAACTGTCATGAGAGGGAAATCACTATCCATATGGTGAATCGACCCTCGATTCTATACAAGTGAAAGGTGGTAGTGAATATTTTTTATCACCATCATCTCAATCATGGATATTACTTCCCTATGATCATGCATATCATTCTCATATGATTATGTCTAATGAAGGAACCATCCTAGATGACATGCATATTGTAAGGGGATTCACTGATGTGTTTCCCAAGGTATTTTATAGTCTTACTCTTAGAAGAGATGTTGAATTATCAATAGATATTATACTTAGGGTGTTGCCAATATCCAATAATTATTATAGAATGGCTATTTTGGAGCTTCATGAGGTAAGTAAACAATTACAAGAGAATCTGGATAAAGGGTTTATACACCCAAGTGCTTCACCATGGGGTTCCCCAAACCTCTTTGTCTAGAAGAAGGATGGGTCAATGTACCTTGGAATTTATTATAATGAGATCAAAAAAATCATGATAATGAACAAGTATCCTTTTCCATGACTTGATGACTTGTTCGATTAGCTATGTAGAGAATAATAATTCTCTAATGTGGATCTGCAGTCGGGATATTACCAAATAAGTGTGAAGAAGGTAGATATCCCCAAGACTGCTTTTTTGTACAGGGTATGAGAACTATGAATTCATAGTAATGCCTTTCAGACTCACAAATTCTCTAGAAATCTTCTTGGAATTGATGAATAGGTTATTTAGATATTACCTTGAAATGATTGAGGTAGTTTTTATAGACGATATTCTTATATACTATAAAACCATGGTAGATCATGTGGAGAATCTAAGCATTGTACTAGAGACCTTCCAGAAGGGGAAGACTTATAGAAAGTACAACAAGTGTGAGTTCTGTTTGAAGGAAGTTTCCTTGGGGAATATGATCACAAGAAATGGGATATATATGGATCCTTCTAGAATAAAAGAAATTGAGGGATGTCTGGGGATTAAATATGTGATGGATATCCATATCTTATTGGAGTTTACTAGATATTATCCATGATTTGTGAGAAAGTTCTCATGATTGTCAAACCCTCTTACCAAGATAACTTGGTAGGGAGTCATGTTTTCTTGTAATGATGAATGTGAATAAAGATTCATGGAGTTGAAGAAGAGGATTATCACTTTCCTTGTGCTCACACTACCCAAAAGTGGGGATCTTTTCATAATCCTCAGTAATGCATCGAAGAGTGGTATGGGTTGTGTGTTGATGCAGAATGAAAAATTCATCAACTATGCCTCATGGTAGTTGAAAATTGTTGAGAAAAACTTCCCCCCTCTTGATATAGAGTTTGAAGCTGTGATCTTGGTGTTGAAAATATGGTGGCATTATCTATTTGGGGAAAAGTGTTAAACATAGACAGATTAAAAAATTCTCAAACATATATTCACATAGAAAGAGCTAAACATGTGCCAATGAGGATTTCTAAAGATCATCAAGGATTAAAAATTATCAATCCATTACCACCTTGGGAAAATGAACATGGTGACATATGCTCTAAGTAGAATGGACCCATCGATTCTATTATTGATGACAATATAAAAGGAACCAATATTATAAGATTTATTGAAGATGGACATGGGAATCAGAGAGAAGGGAGCATCATCAATCCTTTCACAAACGATTTCTCAACCTTATCTTTTTGAAATGTAAACAGATTCTAAAAAAGATGATGTGGGAATTAATTAGAAAGTGGAAACTATTAGAAAAGGGTAATCCTTGGAGTTTAATGTTAATGAAGAAGGAACTATGAGATTTGGGTCAAGACTATGTGTTCCATCGACTCCCAAGTTAAATAAATAACTTTTAGATGATGCACATAGTTTGAATTTCATGATGCACCCAAGAAACAGAAAGATGTATCGAGATTTACAAGAGAATTATAGGGTGTCTAATATGAAGGAGGAGATCAATGAGTATATGTCAAAGAACCTAGTATTCTGGAAAGTGAAGTCTAAGAGGCAGAAGTCTAAGGGGATGATGCATCCTTTATACATACCATTATGGAAATGGGAAAACATCACCATGGACTTTATCACCAGACCTCCAAAGACATCCAAAGGAAACAATACTATCTGGGTTTTGTGGATCATCGTACAAAGACAACACACTTCATTATGATTGGATAGGATCTCTCATGGGATCAACTAGAATAGATATAAATCAGAGATGTGGTAAGGCTGCATGCTGTACCACTATCAATTATATCTGATCTGGATCCAAGATTCACCTCTATGTTCTGGAAGAGTCTCTAACATACTCTGAATACTGAGCTGAAATTCAATACGGCTTATCATACTCAAATAGATTTCCAATTTGAGTGGTCTATCAAAACACATGATGACATTTTGAGAGCATCCTCATTGAACTTCAAATGAGGATGGGTTCAACATCTTTCTCTGGTTGAGTTCTCTTAAAAAATAGTTTCGACTCAATAATACAAATTACTCCTTATAAATCCTTTTATGGGACGAGGTGCAAAACACCAGAATGTTGTGATGAATTAGGGGAGTGAAAAATTATGGGTTCATAAATGGTCAAAGAAATAGTGGAGATTCTTAAGACCATCCAGCAGCACAACAAAACTTCTTAGAGTTGAAAAAAATCTATGCTGACAATAATTGAATAGACCAAGAGTTTGATTTTGGAGATATTTTTTTCCATCACATGTCTCCATGGAAATGGGTGATGATATTTGGGATGAATGGAAAGATTAGTCCATGGTACATCATCCCTTTTGAGATCCTTGATCACATTAGAGGAGTGACGTATCGACTTGCACTCATACCCAAACCATCTCACTTAAATGATGTATTCCATGTATCATTCTTTAGGAAGTACATACCTAACTCATCAAATGTAATCAATTCAGAGGTGATACTATTAGCGAATGAAATCTCCTATTAAGAGAAGATGAAAAAAATCTTTTATCATAGAAAAAAAGTTCTAAAAAATAAGAAAATTCCCCTCGTCATTGTGTTATGGAGAAACCACATGTTTGGAGAAGCAACATGGGAACCATAGGAAGTGATGAGGTGGAGTTACACTCATCTGTTTTAGTGTGGGAAAAAAATTTCATGGGAAACATTCCCCCAGGGGGAAGGTTGTAATGAACTGATTATTTATGAATAAAATTCCATTTCTTTTAATGTATTATAGATATAGAGAACACATTCACTTATTATTATTATTATTGGGTATAAATGATCATTATGTATCATTACTACTGATAATATAGCCATTGAATAGTGATCACACAACTAATATAAATATAAGTTTTTAACAAATCCCTTCAACATAGACAAAGGTGTTGATGGTCTCATCTAGTAGACTTGGGTTGTACGAAGCTCAATTGTTGAATATAAGAAATGAGGTAGTGTAACTAGGCTTTTCTCTAGACCAATCCAATGCTAAGCTTCAACACATTAATCTTGAACAAAATCTCCTATGGGAGAAAACCAAGTTAATAAAGATTAGCACACATGTAATTTTATCCGAGCCACCCCAAGAGTATGTCAGCATTGCACAACTTACCCTTAGGTCATATGTTGGTGTCATAAGGGGTTATGTAACAAGGTATTAGTTACTTATTGTGTAATCCATTTATATTAATAAAATTATTATTCCATTAATTCCTTTATTGAAGTATTCTTTCTTAACAAATAATGAATTAGATAAATTTATTTTGCAGGTAAAAATGGTACTTCTTTGAAATATAATCATTATTCTATTTAAATATGTTTTCTTTAATAATATTATAAAAACAATTATTGTAAATGAGGATTATATCAGTTCCTTATCTATAAATTATTACGTAATCAGTTTAATAAGAGTTATATATTTATACGATAACACCGAAAGTGTATTTTTAAAGAATTTATTTTAAATAATTAACAAATTTTCGAAATAATTAATATTTTAATAAAATATTATTATCAAAATACTATTATTAATAATAAATTAGTATATAATTTTTATGAAGTCAAATGCAATTTTTTATTATGGTCTAAAAACAGTTTTTGTCGAACCCGCCAATTTTCAATAAATGTTGGTTCTCACATTAAAAGTAAAAATTATCATATTTAGAAAATTAATTCGATAAAATGAATATTATTTTTGGAATCAAGACATTGAAATTATCTTGTGGTGAGTTTTTCATAATTTTATGGGAGAGTCAAATTTTTGGGTAAAAAATAAATAATATATAAGTATATAGTGTGTTTTATGACTTCATAATGACCCAATAGTGATGTAATAAATACCATAAAAGTAATATTCGACCGAATAGATGTTTTAAATTTAAATTAATGTTATTTTATATTTATTTGACTTATTTATTAATGCCGTAATGAATCCTCCAAAATCTATAACATTTGTTTGATTTTAAGTTCATTTATTTAATAATGTTACTCACCTCCACATAATCATGGATAATATTTTAATATCTTCAGACCTTGGCCTTATCAAATAAATGCTTTCACTCCAATTTGGTAAAAACCATGGGGAAAAACCATGGTAAGGTTTGTGTTTCTTAATATTTTAGTGTGTAGTGTCCAAAAGCTAGATAATAAATAATTGCCCCTCCATTCCTATAAAAACCCACAAAATCACCCATTTCACTTTACTCAAAATCCTTCAAACACATCCTGAATCTTCTCACCACTCTCTACAGTCCTCCCAAGGCTCCCCAAGCTCCCAATAAGCCTCTACCAAGCCTTTGGTATCAAACATCTTAGTACGAGATCCTCACTTTCCATCCATTCTCATTTTGGTCCATGTTTCATTATATTGTTATGCCCTTTTATTTTTTAGATAAAAATGATGGGGTATGTTATTGAACCTCCCCCATAATACCCTTATTATGTTTTAATTATTATATACCCCTTTCACTTTCATTAATCCCACCCATTTACACTCATTATCATGCCCAAAAGGGATTTATCGCTCCTCATTTCTATTCCAGCATATCTCTTATATTTTGAATCTAAAAATCAATTTCATATGATGGGATATTATGATCTATGATCCCATTACTACCCAGCTCATTTATAAATTATTAGAGACCCATTTCTCTCTTATAAACCCATTTTATGAATCCCCATGTGATGTCATTATTCTACCAAAATTAAAGTGAATGCCAAAATCAACGTGTAGTGAAAATCATGCCCATTTATTTATAAAAGGTATTCACCATTATGAACATATACTTATTTGATTATATACTATCATGTATTAATTCCACATTCTTTTATTGTGTAATAAATGATGATATTGAATGAATCCATGTTATATGATCTATGTGGCACACTTTAGTAGAGGATTTAAGTGTTCATGAATGGTGCACCCAGATAACACTCCAATTCACTAGGTAATGTTTTGTATCACGATACTTCATGTTGGGATAAAGGTTTACCAAATTACTTTATAGTATTTCTTCCATCATGTTGGGATAGGGGTTCACATGATTCTTTTTTGTGAATGATGTTGTGTTTTAAGATCTTTCCACATTTTCATGTTAAGATAATCATGCTATATCACTCTATTATGTTCATGTTTTTCTTATGCTCCGTTGATAAATATATTTTATAAAATGTAATACATTCTTCATGTTATTCCTTTTTTAATCCCTTACTGGGCTTTATAGCGCACTCTTCTTTTATGTATTTACACAGGTTATCACATGAAATTCTATGAAAAAAGGAATATTGTGGTTATGTAAAATATTTTTTCAATAAAGATGTTATATTTTTTTGTATTAAGTTGTTATGTAATGTTCCCAAGCCCCAATAAAATAAGAACTCTCGATCTTCTAGGTTGTATTAAGTTAAATTATATGTAACAAATCATGTTTAAGTTTTTAATAATGACCAAGGTTGTTATAAACTTCCTTAGGATCAAATATATGAGATGGGTCAGTATGATGCTGAAGAAGATGTGAAACATGGAAGACATCATTCATGGAATGGTACCTATGATGTAATAAGTACTGATAGGATACTAATACAATTATTTTTAGGATCTCAAATAGACCTACATAATGAGGTGACAACTTGCCTCTCTTCTATAACCGTTTATTCCCTAGCCTGGGTGATACTTGAAGGAAAACACAATCCCTAACTTCAAACTCTAGAGGCCATCTATGAAAATGGACATAAGATTCGTGTCTGGACATGGTAGTAGTCATTTTCTTTTTGATCAGTTGAACCAACTCTAATGTATCCTGAACGTGATGATGACCAAGTAGGGAAACCACACCTGCCTCTACCCAGCATAGGGGAGAACAGAACGATATACCATTTAAGGATGCCAAAAGAGACATATGAATTTTATTCTAAAATCTATTATTATAGGAGAACTCAACAGGAGAGATATTAATTTACCAAGAACCATAAAAATCAAGGACATATACTCGAGTCATATCCTCATGAACCTGTATCGCCTTTTACAATTGTCCATCGACATAAGGGTAAAAGGTTGTGCTTATAAGAACCTATGTTCCCATAGATTTCTGTAATTGCTACCAACATCATGATGTGAAACACCAATCCCTGTCTGAGACAATAGTACATGGGACCCCATGGCATCATATGATCTCACAGACATATAGCCTTCCAAGCTCATAAAATGATAAAGTATCCTGAAAAAGAATGAACTGGGATAAATTCATTACTCTATAAATGACAACCCATATAGCCTCTCTACCTCAAGTAGTCCAAGGTAACAAACTAAAAATCCATTAAAAATTGTTCCCATTTCCATTTAGGGACTATAAGAAGTTTTAACAATCCTAAATGTCTATGGTGATCCACCTTCACTTTCTGATAGGTGGAACACCTAGTGAAAAGGCATGTTATCTCATTTTTATATTAAACCACCAATACTAGCATTAAATGTATCGATACACATTATACATTCCTAGATGAACATCGCATTGAGAGGTATGCGAAACTTTAATAAAGTACTATGTCATATATTTAGGACCTAGACGTGTCTATGAATACACAGGATGTTGTCTCTACCTATAGACCAATTTGGAGGTGGGCTATCATTTGATATACTCTTATGTCATAAAAATACTCCAGGATCTGAATACCATCTATTATTCACTTTCTCGAGGAGTCAATAATTAACTGTCAAATATAAGAGATAGGATTGCTCATGTATATCATTAAAATCATGTTGAAACTGAGAGAAGAGGACCATTAAATACCATTCATCACTGGATTCCCATACTGCTTGTGCCTGAGTTTTTCTAACACAGAGAATCTGTAACAACATTTCCCTTCACAGGCATATAGGCAAGCTCAAAATCAATGTATTATAGATATTTGACCCATAATGATTGTTTTATCTTCCAGTCATGATGGGTAAAGATATATTTGAGGCTCTCATGGTTCGTGTACACCACAAAGTGCTCACCCAAAAGATAGTGTGTCCAGAAACGTATGGCATGGACAACTATTTTTAAACCAAGATTGTGCATCACATAATTTCTCTCTTGATCCCTCACCCACTTAGATCCTTATGAAACAACTCTGTCTTCCTATATCCAAACTACTCCTAGAACAATTCCTAATGTGTCATAGAAGACATTATAACTTACACTTGGATCGGGAAGAATTTGAATAGGTGTCGAGACATGCCTCCCCTTCATATCCTGAAAGGCTTTCTCGCATTATTCTGACCAAAGGAACTCTGCAACCTTATTTTCAAGGCCAGTCCGAGGTGAATTTTGGCATGAGAAATATTGTATAAAACGAATGTAATATTCATCCATCCCCTTGAAACTCTGTATGTCAAACACATTATTGGGATGCTCCCATGAAACTACAACACTAACCTTTTCAGGGTCAATAGATACTCCTAATTATGATATTATATGACATATAAAGTGAACTTTTTTGATCCAAAATTTTCACTTAGAAATACTAGTGTGAAGATGATGGTCTCCTAGGGTACTCAGAAAGATCTCAAATTTTTTTTCATGGTCTCATCGAGTTTGAGAATACACCATCATTTCTTTCACAAAGACAATGATAAAAGTGTCTAAATAGGGGTGGGAACCCCTATTCACCAGATCCATGAAAATGGAAGGTGCATTCATAAGACCAAATGACATAACAAGGTACTCCTAAAGACCATAACTTCTATGGACATCTCTATAAGGTATGTCTGATGGTCTAACTCACATCTAATGGTACCCTGATCTCAGGATGAACTTTGAGAAGACCCTATCTCTTCGAAGATGGTCAGCGAGATCATCTATTCCTATAATTGGATATCAGTTCTTAACTATAAGCTACTTTAGCCTTCTGTAATCCAATTACATATGTATGGATCCATCCGCCTCTATGGAAAAAAACATGCGTGAAACCCAAGATGATGTACTAGGCCGTATAAATCATATGGCCTCTAAATCCACTAATTGCCACTTAAGCTTTTGTATCTCTATATGTGCCATCTTTTATGGAGTAATGGACACCAGAGATGCTCCCAAAACTAGCTCAATTGTAAACTATACCTCTCACTCAGGATTTAAGATAGAAAAATCATTTGTAAAGACCTCCATGAAATGACCCACTACTGGAGGGAATTCAACTTTTCGTAAACCCTAGTCCTCTATAAATTTTTTTTCAATCTAGGCAGTCCCTCTACTTTTACCATGATGCTTTAGTACAGATATTCCAACCTTGATATCCCACTCACTCTTGTATAGATTTCTACTACCTTCTGTTGATGTAAACAATACTATACAATGCCAAAAGTCTACAAAAGCATGATATTAAACCATCCAATCCATCCTAATAATGACATCCAAATCTATCATCTCATGAATAATGATGTTTTTTTATGAAAGGGTAACTTCTTAACTCAATGGGAAAATCCATTCCCTAGTGTACAACCTCTGTTCATACCCATAATAGTGCATCTAGGGTCATTAAGACATAATAATACTGTATCTCTAGTACAAGAATTTTCATGATAGATACATATATAAAAGATTTATAAGAACATTTTATCAAATAAATTAGATACTATAGTAAAGGCTATAATAATAGTACACCATTCATTAGATTGTCCCACAACCTACTCCTTGGGTATTGGTTATAGTACAAGGAACCAACCTGATCCATGGCCCTCTGAAAAAATAGACTACCATGATCATAAATGCTCTTTTGGTGCTGTTGGTGATCAGGGGTTTGGATTCCACACCTAGGACCTCCTCCTTGATTAGTTTTACAAGTTTTATTCTAACTCCACATATGACGTGGAGTGAAAGAACCTTTTATTAATGGGGGTATAGTGTGAATCCTTATCCACTCAAAGCGGGTGAAAAAATCCTATAGAAACTCTAAGGATTCCTCATACGTATGCAGTCTTGACACACCATTGGGTCACTACCACAATGAGGCATTAGGTTTTCCCATCATACACACTGATGAAAAAATTTGGAGCTGCCAAAACGGGCACTCTGGTGATCACTAAATTGAATAGAAACCTCTAGAGAATGTTTTCTTCCACTAGATGAACTACTTTTCTGAGATAGAATTTTTCTTCTTTTCCCTGTACTATTGTCATACCTTAGGTTACACTCAGTGATAAGAGCCTAATTGACTATTGATTAAAAGGTAGGATGGCAAAATCCATTCACCTATTTATTTATGGCATACTAGATCCCATCATAGAAAAGTCTAAAAATTAACCGAATATATAGAGAGAATAACAAAATATATATAGAGAATAACCATACATTTTTAAGGATAATAATCCAGGAATATAAATTTATCATACAACACCCGATGAAATCAGTGGTCCCCACACAACAATTAAAAAATAAAAAAATTTGAGGGATGAGTTATATCCCACACACCTTAAGATTTTATGAATCTCCTTCTCTAGCATCAGCTATTTATTTGTCTTGGAATAGAGTAGATCTGAGAAAACGGGAAAAATATTCATAGCTCGATAACTAGTTTGAGAGAAAGAGAGAAGAAGAATTGCTAAAAAGAACACTGGTAATTACTGTTGTGAATCTAATATGGAAAAGAAAAGCTCAATCTAATCCTGGATAAAATAGATCTTTCAATCCCTATATTAGACCTTAAATATGCTCCAAAATGAGAGAAAAATTGGTTAATCCCAGTGAATCTGTTATTATGAATAATAAGTGGACTTAATTAGATAATTAAGGAAAAAAGGGACATTTTACCCATAAAATAGTTTGCAAATGATTTTCTCGCATGGTTTGAAAAACCATGCCCAAACCATGAATTAATACTTGGGAAAATGGAACCTTCTTTCTTAAGATAAATGGCTAGTCACCAACCATGTGATATGGTTTTTCCCAAAAATAGACCACACTCACGGTTAGTAAAACCATATGCCAACTATGTACCAACCATGTGATAGAGACAGTTTCCCAAAATTATGGGTTCATGCTCCGAACAATCCTCAGAAACCCCTAAGGCCTTTTTAAAATCCTTAGGAATCCATATCAAGCCCAAAATAATTAATTTGACAAAAACATAAAGGACCCATACCTGAGTGAATAATTAGGTTATTATAAACACGATCAAACCAAACATATTGAAGAACTAAATGAATTGGTTTTATACCTACATAGAAAATTAGAATATCTATAGGGAATCTTTACTCCTGGAATATCATCTAGAAATTAGATCACTTGGGTGACTAAAAATTGGGAAGTGGAACAAATAGGTACATCAAGATAAAAGAAAATTTGATATCAAAATTACAAGCCTAGTTTTGGGTTTATTGTAAAAATAAAGTTATGGTTATTGACGTCAGACCAAAATCACTCACTCTATGAATGAAAATTTATTTGGATAAAAATTAAAATCATAAGGATCATAAAATCCAAAACAAATTTTCACTATAATAATTTATAGGAATTCACCACTAATATGTGTAATTGATGTGGAAATATGGGACATTCTAAAAATTTATTTTCCATATCCAAAAAGAACCTAAGGGAGATAGACCAAAAATAATTCCAAATGGAGTTCAATATTATGTGAATGAAGTTGATGGTCACTATTTTTGGTTTGGAGGAATCAGACACATGGCCAGATATTAGTCATCAATGATGTAGAGGAATGTGTTGAAGAATACTAAAAGAGGTCATACGAAGCAACTTAATGAATCATTGAAAGGGTTAAAAAGGGAAAATATATTTTTTGTTTTACAAGATGAATGTGGTCCGTCATAATCTAAGGAAGATCAATTTTATTAATCCATAAGAGGTATTAAGTAAAATACATGGATAAAAAAAGAGTTTATTAGGAATTGGTTGCATAGATTGACCTTATAGTATCCTATTGTGTTGGTGTATGGATCCTTGATAGTTTATATAAATCCCAAATGACAATAAATAAGGATCCTTATATAGGAATAAAATATGATATGGAAGGTGTTGTCATATTTGGAAATGATGAATCACTAAAGAATATTATCTTGGGAAAATTCAAAATCCTAGGTCAATATATGAGACATACATATGTCCTGGTTATTGAAGGTCTTTGTCAAAAGTCACTAAGTGTTAGTTAAAGGTTTGGATCTAGTATTTCAATATTCCTTACCTAGATATTATGTATCATCAATAGAAAATATGGTATAGTTGTGTTACATTGAAATACCAAGAAGGGAAATCTATAAATTGTGAGTGGAGAAATAAAATATGTTCTTTAAATAAAAAATGTATAAAATATTTTTTTTATAAATAAGATAGTCATCTATTTCATCTTTCCCTAGAGAATCTGGTCAAATGTGAGAAACTCATGATATCCTCATATAACACGTGGTTATAGTTACATGTATGATTCTTGTCATTAGGGGAATATCATCAAAAAGTTATACCAAGAAATAGAACAAAATTCAACAAGAGTATATGAATTAGTGCATGAAGATGTTTGTGGTCCAACTATACAATGATCCATTAATGAGAGGATGTATTATATACTTTTAATTGATTATTTCTATAGGATGGAATGTGTATTTTATATTTCACACAAATCTAATATGTTCAGGTTCATAAAAAATATTGGAGGAAATTTTAATGTATTCTTAGGTAGTAAATTATCAAGGTTCGTACAAATAATGGTATGAAATTCAAAATTGAAATGTTTATGATTATCTCTAGAAACAAGAGACAATGAATCATGTTTTAGAAGTGAGAACTCGTCAACAATATGTAGTGGTTGAGATGATAAATTATATCATCAAAACATGTCCAGAATAATGGTTATTGAAAAGGGATTATCATAGAAACTCAGTAAGGATGCATTCTTATCATCTTAGTATTTATCCAACAGGGATTTATTATGTATGAAGGAAGAAAATAATTTGTATGAAATGTGGTATAGAAAGAATAAAACATCTAAATACTATCCTATCCATGGATGTTAGTGTCTTAATCAATATAAATAGGAACATAATAAATTTGATTCATATGGGGATGATAGGATATTCCTTGGATAGTTTGGAAAAGGAAATGCATATAAATCCTTTAATAAGTGGCTGAGAAAACTAGTTAAAATAAATAATGTCACTATAGTAAAGAATGAATAGAATTTTTAAGAACATATTGAATAGTTTTTCAATGTAAGGTATGAGGAGGTAATAAATATATGGTTAGTAGAAGTGGAAAATGCTGATTCAAAAGAATATAGTGATGTTCAGCTAAAGGAAGTTGAATCTGTAACTACCTGGGATCTGAAGATTCATGCAAAAAATGATCCATAAAATACCATTAGTTATCAGGAAGTTCAATTTAAAACATGACTAATGAATTAATTATAGTAGGAATAATTCCTATTTTTGATGGAGCCTAAATTTATTGAGGAATAATTTGGATATGAGAACTCGATTCAGGTAATGAATGATGATTTTTTGATAATTGATAAGAATTATAAATGGGAGATTATTTCAAGAAAGGAGATACACATGCTATCTGTACCAAATTGGACATCTGGAACAAACTAAATGAACATGTATGGTAATTAATAAAAAATCATGAATAGTTTGAATGGGATACTCCTAGATCAAGTTAATCAATGTTGACGAGACATTTTCTACTGTTGAAAGGCTTGAGACTATTCACCTTTTCATGTCCACAATAGTGAAATATAATTTCAATGTTTTTTGGATGGACTTCATGTCAGTATTTTTCAATGGGGTCCTGTAAGATGAAGTTCATAATGAGAAACCATATATTTTTATCATTTAGGGGGATGAGAATATGGTTTTTCAAATAAGGAAGACACTATATAGAGTAATTAAAGAACTAAGAGTATGGAATTGAAGGCTTCATATTTTTTTTTATGAAAGGCTGGTTCTTAGGGTGGTGAGGTTGATTAAAATATATATTTCAAAAATGATAGTAGTAAATTGAATATGGTGCAGGTGTATGTTGATGATGAACTTCACTAAAAAAGTTAGGGGAATTCATTATAATTGACTTTTAAATTTAATGATTGTTGAAATAACCATTTTTATTCATTTATAAGTGACACATAAAGGAAAGGAACATTTATTACTCAATAAAAAATTTGAATAAGGTTTTGAGAATAATAGAAAATGATAATTTAAATGAAAACTCTGATGGATACCCAAATAAAAATATCTTGGGATGATGAAGGTAAATCAGGTAATATAACCAAAACTATTTTCAGATCATTGGAATTAAATTTTATTTTATAGAATAATGACTTGATAATGTTTTTTCCACATGATGAGTATCATGGTATCAAATAAATCACAACAAAATGAATATTATTTTAGTAAAAAATAATTCTTTGAACCTTTAATGGAATGTGGGATTTTTGTTTGCTGTATAATAACAAATATCTACAACATTTAATAATCCATACTAATGAAAATTGACCTAGTTCTACAGATAATATATAATAAACATCAGCTGGTACAACATATATATATATATTTATTATGTATTAAAAACTAGTTAATGAAAAATGTTATATTTTATCGATCATCGTAGAAGCTCATATATTTAACTTAATAGAGCTTTGAAAAATTTACTGTGGATAAAGAACCAACATGGTGATATGGGAACTAAATTGAAGCCACTAATATATATACATTTCAGAAATTCATGTTCTATAAATCATATAAGAAATCCATTTCATCACTCATAGATGAAGAACAATGAAATAATGCATCATTTTATCATTGAGAATGTGGATCAGGGGATTTTGATGTATGATTATGGGCCTATAGAAATATAAGTAATAGATATTCTCACAAATACATTAACCATATAATATTTTAAACAACATCAACTAGATCTTGGAGTTTATCCAGCTCATCATGCTTTAAAATTTGTGGTTGTAGGACCACATTTCACTATGTAATGGTGTGTTTCTACCTTATGTGATTATTTCTTTCTTTACAATATAGCCACCACATAAGAGTAACATTTGGTTTCATTGACGAAGGGGGAGAGAATATAATGATCATGATAGGGGATAAGCTGATAAGGGGATTAGAAAAATAGGATGAGTTTTAAATATGATGATGCAAAAGAGGTTTTATCAAAGGATATATATCATTATACATGGTCTTCCTGGTGATATGAGTTTACTATTTCATGAGTTAAAAGATTCAATAATGAACATTTCATGCAACTCTAGTTTCTCATGCCGAGAATGGCTCATCTGGGCATAGAGTGTGTGCTGAGTAAATCATTGATAACTATATAAAATAATAGGATGAAGTTTTTTGTTTTTGAAAATTGTAAAAGAATTAATGGTTTATCCAAATGGCATAGAGTATTCGACAAATATGTGGGGGAGATTTCAAGGGAAAAACCCCTCATGGTAGAATTGAATTGTTTTTGGGTTGATTGTGTTTTTAATAAAAAGGTTTCCATGGTCAATTATTTATTTCCATAGATATTATTAGAAATGTATGCTGACAAATATACAAAAAAATAATGTATTTTCTAGAGTTGGTGTATAAACATTCCTATAAAAGATAGTGTAATTTCCCTTTGGTTGGACAATTTATGGGGTCCATAATTTGGATGATGAATCAAGAATCCTAAAAGATGGATTACCCAGTGTGACTCACAAAAATATGGAAAATGAATGGAATTTGAGAAGGTTTTGTGGTGTAATAGCGTTTTTTGTTTCACAATGGTTGTGAGATTCACGAATAATGGCTGATTCATGTAGGAAGGACATTATGTTTTATGAAATTGAGAATATTATAGATGAGAAAATTTCACTAATGTATCCTAAAGGAAGGGACCTTCATAAACAAGATAGTTTGAGCTTAATGAAAATTTAGTTGCATATTCAGAAGCTTTTTGAAATGGAGGAAACATCTATAAAAAGGTGTATACCCCCCATCAATTATATATGATATCCTTAACTAAGATCCAAAGGCTCTAAATACACAATGGTGTTTCATGAATGATTTTTATTTCATTAATGTTCTCACAAGATCAACTTTTTAATATAAAATGGTGGTTCATGAAGGCTATATATGATTTGAGATATTAGAGAGATTCTTAAAAGTATAGAGCATCGTGATGGGTATATGATCTTCATGAATGTAGTGAGAAGTGCCAAGGTTTTCAGCATCACAGATTTTTTGAGCTTCATTAAGGATGTCTGATTTTTATTGTGGTGAGATTAATAAAACTAGGGATCAACATGATATTATGATAATAATTTTTATGATTTTGGTTTTTTCATGATGGATGGAAAGAGGGTTTTCACAAAATTAAACCATATATTACCCAGAATGTATTTCCCAGAAAATCTATTATAAATTGGTATTAACCAAGTTGATGAATATGGAATATAATGATACACCATATGAGGTGTTAACTATATTTATTAACTAATCATAATATGTTATTAAGGTTTAATGTAGCATAATTCAGTTTAGATAATAGTGAAGATTCAAATTGTGATTAGTTGTAAAATAGATGAGATAGAGAATCAAAACTTAACATAGTAATAGAAGTTCACTTTAGTTGATTTGGTATATATCAACATTTCTATTGTATGGTCCTTAGACATAACTCAGTGGGGGGGTAAACTGAGTAAAATTTCTCTATTTCATTCATGTTTTCATTCCTTTTAATATATTTCTATGGAAAAAGTGATAAGTCTATTTTATTTGAAGATGAATTAAGATCTGAAATGGGACTTGTTTTAATCTGTCATATTTTAATTCACCCCACCTTATAAGAAGATATTTTACTTAGTTGGGCTAACACATTTTTACACTTTAGAACTATTTCATTAATTTGGTACAAATTCCTTATAATAAGAGTGATTTCTAGATGATTTCATATAGTATAGTAGATTGTAACATTATGATTCATTATGTATAATTCAAAAAATAGTGAAATGCTTAAAATTAATTGAAAATTTTATTCATAGATAATATCACAATCATAAAATGGTTTCTTTCGTGATATGTCTTTTCAAATCATTAATAATTCTTGTTAGAGAAATTTTAATTTTCATAAGCTTATTCCCAAAGGGTTTCAAAATATGTGCACATAAAGGACCATTTTTTGTGCACCGTGTGATGATTGGTTCAAGTTCAATGAACCCATCTTAGAGTTATTATTCATAGTTTGATGTTAGCTAATATTTATTTTCCCAAATCCATTTCCCAATATTTCTGATATAATTCATCTAATACCAACTGTATAGAACTCTCCCCTATTTCCCCGTATAAAATTTTATTTGATAATTCTATTATTCTGTTAACCATATACCATCATATAAATCCCAAAATACATTTTTCATCTTAGGGAAAATAAAACAAATGAATGGAGGAGGTCAGATGCACAGTGAATGAAAACATACAATAGATTCTATGAAAAAATAAATAATAATAAATATGGAAATCTAAAAAACTTAAACACATTCCATATAACAAATTAAAAGATCATAATGTAGAAATATTAAAATATTATGAAGCATACCTTTCAAAAAATCAAATTAACTGAATCATTAACATAGATATTATAAATAATTGAATAATTACATGAAATATTATTAGTTCAAATTATAATGATGGAATGCATAATTGTAGACATCTAAAACATACGATTAAGGAATTGTTCTAGGTCATCAACTATAGACGATACCATGTTCCAGTACATCTAATAAATGAGCAATTCATTGGCCAAAATCACATATATCTTCTCTCACGATCCAAACCGATGAATCTTGGGGATATATTTAGCCACTCACATCAATTATAACGTCAAATGCATAACTCATATAAAGGGGTGAAACATTATCAGCAAAAAAAAATGGAATTGAAAACTAATATAAAAAATATTAATACTTAACCCAAAACATTAAACATAATCCTAAACCATTTAGAGTACAATGGGGATCTTTAATAAAATTTTACATCCTCAAATAAACTAATCCTAAATAATCAAAAAATAATTTTTATTATATGTATACAAAATACCCCCATTGAATAATAATTATGTCAAAAGTATGATGTCATTGATGAATATAAATAACATAAAATATATCCATAAAAACATTCTTTAGTGAAATATTATTTTCATTTTCAAAATCAATTTTGAAATCATAAAGAAAATTTAATGTCATTTTATTTGGAAATTATTTAAAAAATAACAACTTCTAGAATATTTAGAGTACCTATACATTAATATAACCTTGAAAATATTAAAAGTAAAATTCAAATAAATGTCAATAATGGTGATGGGTAATTAAAAAAAAATGATACAACTTAAAAGTATCATACTTTTATATCGTAAAAAGGTTATACATATTACTTGAAAAAAAGAAAATTTATTTCAAAGAGTTTTTAATAAATTTAAAAAGGGGTAAAAAGGTTTTCAACAATTCATTTTTAAATTAATTAAATGTTTTGGAAATAATTTTTATAAAACATCGGTTTTTATTAAAACATTATTGTAATATAAAATAAAAATGATGTTGTTTTTTATAAAACAACATCTCAATATTTTTAACTACCATACAGTTGATATATTTACTATTATGTGAGCATGTAATAAATAATCTATGTATGAGTAATTTAAATGGGTATATTATACAATGATAATATTTCTTCTATTATGTAAATATATGTATTAAATATCTCGATGATGATGAGATTATTAATTAAACCCTTATAATTATCATAATTTTGATGTTGTAATTAATAAAAGAATAGGTTATTTGAATCAACTATATATATATTAAAAAAGTTGAAATAAAATCTAAGATAATAAAATTAATTTTACACATAATAATGACAATGAATATGTAGAATAACCCTAATAACAAAATTTGAGTTATGATATTATTTAATAAATGGTAACATTTAAGACAAATCACGAAAAAATAAATAATTAAAATTGAAACATAAAATAGAATAAATTATTATTGAATCTGGAAATTTCATAGTAGGTTTTCAATATATACACCACATAATAGATAATTGCTTCATAATAACATATAGCACTTAATAGAATGTAAATTGAGATGAAATCTATTAAATCTCGATTCCTTTTTGTTGGATGATATTTAAACTCATGTATAGTTGTATTAAACATGTTATAAAAATTTTAAAAAACCATATTAATATTTATAAAATGATATATCATCATTTTATAACTTCTTATTTCCCATTATTTAATAATCATTCATTATTTCCATTATCTTGGGTGTTAATTGCCTTGTTTTCTAATGCATGTTTGTAATGGAAGATATTGCTCATTCACATATAATAAATTTTCAACTTATAAATAATAGTAATCATAATATTGTTATCATATAATTATATCTAATATAATTTTAAATATATTCGTTAAACATGGTTTCAAGAAATGGATATGTACAATCATAGAGATGGCATGTCATACGAATGCAATGTTAGTGTTTCCATTTTTCAATGACTAGCATAGAAATAAGTTATGAAATATTTTATATTATCAAAATGATAATAACATAATATATACCATATTATTTCATTAAATATAATTATATACATCATCCATGTGGTTTGGTAATGAAAAGAGTGTCACATTATTTCATGAATGTGGTAGTCCACACAAAAACGAATGATGTTATCATCAATCCTTGAGTGAAAAGGTAGAAAATAAAATGATATATATTATATTTGGAGAATTATAAATATATCTTGAGTATATTAATTATTTCATTTATATAAAATATAATCCTTATCATTATCCTTATTACTATCCATGTATAAAATTAAAAAAAAATTAATCACATCACATCGCAATGTAGTAGTCAACTGTACACACAAGCGTCATTATCATATATCCTGTGAAATGGAAAAGATAAAACATATATATAATATAATGAATCCATGCATATAATTTTTTTTAGAAATATTATATATATATACTTTATACCCATCACCAGAGACCAACATGAGAGGTGGTAATGGAAAAACGAATGACATCGGTTCGTGAGGTAGTAATCCATCATACACATGAATAATGATTTCTTAAAATATTAGATGGAAGTGTAAATGGATGAATTTCTGGAATAAAATTAAACAATACATTTATATTTATAATTATTATTTTATTATTTTATACTTTCCTTATAAGTATTGAAGTATATGGGGGAAAAAATAAAAATAGAAATTCCCATTTGGGTATATTACCTCGTCTTTATGTATCCTTTGAAGGATTACCCCAAAATCCTTCTTCAGATGGATTTATTCTCATACAATGGATTATAGTATTATAAGGGGAGGTAATTTAGGAATTTATTTAGGATGGAATTGGAAAAAACAAATTTGTGTGATGGTGTGAAGAAAATATGAGTGGTGGGAGCCTTTTATAATTGATATGAGTGATAAACATGTAGTTTAATTGAAAATATTCAGTCATACACATTTTGAATAATTTAAAAATCATTAAAATGGAACATTATATATCTGAAATATATTCTATATAAATATCACCACAAAATGGGATTTTATAAAAGTTTTTATTTCATTTCTAACACATATCCTCTTAGTTTTACCCTCAGTAAATCAGTTTTTACCATAGATTCAGTAATTAAATTTTACACTTTTCAGCATCAAATTTGTTAAAAAGTTATGTTGAAATTTAAATAAATAATAAATTATTATTATTATAAATATGGAATCCATTAAATGAAATTTATTTAATATAATTGTAAAATTTAAATTAAAAGGTATCCGACATACGCGATGATAAAATATGTTTTTAATGTGAAATGATCAAAAGATCACCAAGTTTTTATATAAAAATTAAATATTAAAATGATTGAAATTATATGTATTGGAATAATTTATTTATAATTGAAGTCATATTTAATTAAAAAAAATTAAAAACATAATTTAACACTGTAAATTATTTAAATGAAATTTCATTTTCAATTAAAATTTAGAAATTTCTATTATTAGTAAAACAATTTTTATTTTCATAAAAGGATAATAAAGTATGATAATATATTTTATTATTATGAAATTTATTTTTTAAATATTATAAAATTATTTTTCATGAGGTGGTAGATATTCATTTTAATTTTTTTTTACAAATCATGAGTCAACCCTCTTTTAGAAAAATGTTATTTTTTCAAAAGAAAATAATTTTCATTTAAACTAATATTATTTTATTACTAATATATATAAAAATGATGAAAATGTTCAAGGTATATATTTTACTAAATTATTTCATCCTATTCATAAACACTATTTCCATATCTAGCGATAACATTCATATAAAATAATAATATAAATAATACATTTTGTGTCCTGAAAACTCAATTTTTATTTTAACAGATGATATCAAAGATTTTAATTCATTTTTGTATAGTAAGAAATAAAATAAATTGAATTTATTATAAAATAAATATATTTTAACAACTTGGGGTGTCACATTATCTTATGCTGTTGGTGTTTCATCTCATATAGACTATTGAATAATGTTTTTCCTTTTATAAGTTTTTCGTGATGAATTATATTTATATAATGTTCTTATGGAAATAAAAATAATATTTTTAAATAATGAATAAGATTTTTCTCATAAAATTATCAGATATCAAGTTAACGAAATGTGTTTTATGTTTAATAAAGAGTATTGAAAATATTTTGACTAATAAAATAAATAATGTTTTTAATAATTCAATCATTGTGTGAGTTTATGATAGATATATATCCATAAATGGTTTACTATCCTAATACAAATTAATATTTTATTCTAAAAGATGGTGGAATTCAACAATATAGAGTAACACATTGGTTTCCTTTATCAGAATAGGATGATGGGGTGTAATTTCTTCCTTCCATGAATTCCTTCTTAGAGTTCTTCACCGACATCAAATATCCCTTGTAGGTTAAATACATGTTCATGAATCTATTTACCAACACTATATACATGTGTAATTTAATTAATTAAACCACTTGATTTCATGAATGTGTGGATACCTAGTGGTTGAAGATGATGATCATATACGAAACCTATAAAAAATTCCTAATATGTGATGATGATATAGTTTTCATATGTAATAAAGAATCTAGATCATAAAATCCTTGGTATCCAATGATTAGCCGATGAAAATTTATAGTTGATTTGAAAAACCTAATAGGATCCTTGATGGGGGAATCATGTGATCATATCAAAGGGGAAATCATGTTTATTACATAATTAACACAATATTAAATCAACTATGAATATTAATTTCACCACAAAAAAATTTTCTAGGGTTTTTTCACACTGAATATTTTTCACATCACAGAGGTTAAGAATCCTAGGCTCATCACATAAGAAGAGAACAAAGAGATGTAGAGATAAACATATATGCTACTTATGTTAATCACATATGGAATATCACACTCATGAAATGAGGGAGCATCTTATGATTAATACCTTATTAGAGAGATACTGTATTCTATGACCATCATATAGGATTCTTAAGATCAACCACTATGGTTACCTATGATCATCAATTATGGATATTTTTATATATATATACTATTATGGTCGGTTTAATGATTAGTGGATATAATCCCATTTGCAATTTTCACTGAATAGTTGATCAAATATTTATTTTCCAGTTATGATGCCTCTATAGTGACTCAGACATAAACATTACATCATATTTATTTTAAGTCAATAGTTTAATTTATTTTACTTTAATGACCATTTATTGATTAGAGTTTTAGTAAAATATTTGATAACTCCAAAGTAATAACAAAACATAATACAAAGTAGACACTTCTGATTAGTATCCTTTTCCCATCATATAAAACATTTAAAAAATTTTGATTTAGTTTCATGAAAACTAATAATGAAATTAAACATGACCTCTTCCATTATGTTACCAATATCTAAATAATATTACAAATATTTAAATAAACATGTAATGAGCACAAAAGGCTCAATACATTACATAAATAGAAAAACTGGTGTAGTCCTATAAAAAACATGAAAACCAAAATATATTTTTTCTTAACTATATAGATTTTTAACATAAAAAATTAATTATAATTATATTCAATATGTCATTTATATTACCTATTGAAGAAACTAATTACTATGATAAATCATTATATATCATTGAAAATCCATATATGTACCATTGAACATTATTTCATTGAACCATTTCTAAACCATTATAAATTAGAATAACCATATAAAAAACCTCGAATGTAATCTCTTATAGAACATATTCATTAACCATGTAATTTTAGTTCTATATGGATATACCCAACATATATAAAGTCCAAGAACAAAATTATGAATTTTTTTTTTATAATTTTAAATTTTCATCATAAAAATGTGAACAACACTTTTAATCTCTTATGAAACTCACATTCAAATATGAAAATACAATTTTCATTTCAAAACCCATTATTAATAACAAATACCCAAAAAAATATAAAGGGTGCTTTCTATTGAAGGATGCAGAAATGAAATAATTGTAATCTAAAAGTGAAACAATGTCCATAGTGTTAGAAAATATAATTGTCTTTATGAACATAAAGAATAGAGTATTTCTTTGGTTGTTTGTAAACATTTTCCGTATGAAATATTCAAAAAGATTCATTTTAAAAAATTAATCTAGATTAAAAAAGGAGAAATAAAATTTACATTATGAATATTTTATTTCCATATAAATGTTTTGATAAAACAATATAGGAAACATTTTAATGAAAAAAAATGAGTTGGATGGGAAGCATTAGAAGTTAATTGTTTAAAGAAATGTATGCTTTCGCTATAGAAGTATTTAAATCAAAGGCCCCATGAAAGAATGACATTAAAGTAAAAAATAATCAAAATTGGGGTATAGATATTGAGGATATGAAATGTTAATGTCCATAATATATTCCTGTTAATAATGTATTGTTTTATGACACAAATGTATGACTCAATAAAAGGAAATTGAGACGTTTCCCCTTTCCATATGTCTGACTTATCACATATTAATTTATCTTCCTAAATAATAAATATATGTTAATTATTTAGTTAATATGGAACCATTTTCAACATTAATGTTAATTTTATTTCACTTATTACCATGTTATGTGCAGATAATTAATCAGTTATGTTTACATTGAATGTTTTGACCATATTTTACTTATGTGATAAAAATGTATTCTATAGAATGATTATGGTAAAAAAGGTGAATATTTAAAAAAATCCAGAACAATAATCATGATAAGGTAAACATATATATATCCATTAATTATTATTTTAATACCAAATATTTATGATGGTTTTGAGAAATGAAGTATATTATGACTATGGAGACAGTAGGTCATGCGTATGCATGAGAAACATTTCCATTTTCCATTAGTCATTACATAAAGGATATAAGTAATATATGATCACATTAGAATGATAATATTATCATATATATCATATTTTTTCTATAAATATACTTATATATATAATAAAAATTATGTGTTCATGAAAGGATATTCACGTATCTTTGTGAAGACGGTGGTCCACAAATTTACAATGTTATCATTTTCAATGTATGAAAGAAAATCATGTATTACATTTTTTGGAATTATAAAAATATCATAAAAATAACAATTATTTAATTTATACAACATATATTCATTAAATGTATCCTTAATACCTTCCATGTAAATCACTATATAAAAACGAATATTTTAACCTCACATGGCGGTAGTCTTTTATACAGACGAGCGATATTATCATATACTATATAGAATGGAATGTCAAAATGTATATATCATATAATGAATCCAGAGAATAAAATTTTTAAAAATATTATATATTTATATATATATATTAAATCTATCATCATACCGAACCATGAGAGGTGGTAATGGAATAAAAATTGACATTGATTCGCGAGGCGGTAGTCCACCGTACCAATGAAAGATGATTTCAAAAACCATTTGATGGAAGTGGGGAAGGATTTAGATTATTACATTATCATAATAACATATAATTATAGGAAATATACTAAATATATTATATAATAATTGTTTATAATTTAATAAAGGGTGTGGTTTAATAAATAAAAACAAAATTCCCATTGAAGAATGTTACCCTTTCTCCAGGTATCCACATTAGGATTGCACCAACAACATTTTTAGGTTTTATATCTTCCCAAACTAAGAATTCAATAGTGATAAGGGTAAATTTGAATTGAATTTTATTTGGGTTTCATGATCAATTTTGTATTTACTATTTTAATAGAGAGGTGAGTGCAGTCATTTTATAGATGAGGTGACTGAAACACATGTACGTTTTTGAATGAAAAAGGTGTACCCCTATTTTTTTTAATACCACATAAATATAAAATAAATTATTTTTGTCTTTATATTGGATAAGGTATATATATTTACATCCAATTTGTGTGGGATATGTTTATTGTAATTTTTTACTCTTATCATTTTAGTTTAATCCCACAGCAAATTCATTTTCAACATAACCATAATAATTAATTTTTAATGTTTTCACTTTTCATTTTCATCGAAACTATTTTTAGCTTATTAGAAAATATAAATTATTATGAAAAAATAAATAATCAATATTACCAAATGTAATTAATAGAAGTCAAAAAATAATATTTAAAACAAAACTCACAGACCCCATGAAAAAATTGGTTTTAAGAACAATATTTTCCCAAAAAACATGATTTTTTATATAATATGTGAATAATAATAATAATTTCATATAATAATAATTAATATTAATTGATATATAATACATATATACATATAATTTTAAATATTCACAATTATGGATTATTTTAATTTATTAAATTTAAGAAACATTATGCATTTTAATATTGTTTTTAGAAAAATCTTACTATTAAATCCAATTGTCATATTATAAAAACTAAGAATAAAATGTTCATTAAAAATCATTTAATTAGATTAAATATAACCAAATAAAAATTATGTTACTTTTAATTAAATTCAAATCATAATAGGATAATAATATTTTCTGAATAAATTGGAAAATAACTTTTTTGAAACACCATTATTTTTTCATTGTTCACTAAAATATCAATATTTTCCGAACAATAAAAAACTCTCACCATAAATAAATTTGGATATTCTGACTTCAAAAATAATATTAATATATGAAAATTAATGTTAAAACATTTATATATTAAGAATTTAAATAACTCTTTATAAGAACAGATTTTAGTAAAATTTATTTATTTTATGAGTTAAATATTCCTTAATATTTTTTATAACTAATATAAATATCTAATTAATATTAATAATTATGAAAATTATTTATTATATAATTTCATTGGTTGTTATATTCTTCCTCCATTTAGAAATTCTATCCTTGAAACTTTATTAACATATTAAATAAGTGGGGATATCATTACCTCGTAGAATTTTAAGACAACCATTTTACCTCTTCAACCATATTGTTTTTCCATAAAACCATTTTATAGTGAATTAAATTATTCCATAGAAATTTCTACCAATAGTTAAGAATTTTAACTGGTTGTCCCTCATAAGAAATATTTTCTTCTAACTAAGCCTCTTTAGGGATCAAAAATTGAGATGAATCTGGAACATAGAATTATATCATAAAAAAAGAAATAATTTTTTACCTAAGATAAACTTTGAGGAAAACCCACACAGTTTGGAATTGATATAAATTTATCCATAATATCATACAGTCTAATGAAACATATTTTTAGATTCCCTTTTTACCAAAATACATAAAACTTTTTCATTGGAGATACATTAAGAAATACATGATCACCTAAATCAAAAGAAAGATCATTTATATGGTTATCCATATAAATTTTATTCCTTTCCGGATATGTCCTCGTATTGTTAAATAATCTATAAATTATCCCTTATTTTGACATTAGAAAATTTTTCATAAACTTTTTTCTCTCCAAAATTATCCAAAAATGATATATTATGACATCATTTTCAATAAAATTAATCAAAAGGATCCATATTTATTCTGTAATGAAAATGGTTGTTTTAGGAAAACACAACAAAATAAATATTCTGATACCAAATTCACTATTAATCCATCAGATGAAGAGAAAATAATATAATCCTTAGTCTAAATTTGATCACTCAGAATGTTAATCATATTGAGGAAGAAAAACTATACATAAATTTAATTTAGTACCTAACAACTTCTTGAATACCCTTCTAGAGATTAGATATGATCACTGGATCACAGTCTAATACAATGGGGAGAGGCACTCCATATAACCATAATATATACATTATATATTTTTGATAATTCTAATTTAAAGACATTATATATTGAATGTGAAGGGAATTTTCAGATTTATTGAATAAAAAAATCTAAATTAAATTACTACATTTAAAAGTATTTTAAAATCCTACCACATAATCCATTGATATATTTCCAATATCCACTTCGACACAAGAATTGGTTAAACCATTCCCTTCTATTACTTTCATTCTAATTTATCCTATTTAATTCTCAAAATCTTAATGGTGATGTAAATAATATCTTTATCTATTTCATCTCACTAGTAATACTCTCAATGGCATTAATAAATATTAGTGTTGCCAGGATGGGCTAAAAATGGGGAACTATGATATTACTCTACAACTTTTTAAAAACCATTTAATATTCGGAAATACGTGATAATTTTAGAAATCAGAAAAACCTCATTATTCAATATTATATCCATCCTAATTACCATTCTTAATAGATTATACATTTAACTTTAATGATCGATCATCATTATAATCTTTCATCACTATTTTTTAAAAAAATTGCTTTTTTAAAACCTAAAACGTAATATTTGATTTCCCTACATCAATAAATTTAAGTACAACACACATCACATCATTAATAAAATGGACATTTTCCCAATTTATCATGGTTAATGAAGCAGTAATTTTGGACACAAATAATCGGACACATTTTTTCTTTTCTGGTATGGTAATGAATTATTCTATCATAATTCTTCAAAATATCTACCCATGATCTTGATATAAGATTTAGTTCTTTCTAATTGAATATTTACTTCCAAAAATAATAATTATCATAAATTTCAAACAATACTCAAACTAGATGATTCCTCTAAAATAAAAAGTAAAAAACCATAGTAGTTATTTTTTGATCATGTATAGATTTATTTAACTCATGAGGTTTTAACTATATTTATGAATAATAAATTACCTAATCATTTTTAATTAAGTCACAACCAAGTAAATTCAATGAAGGCTTACTGTGAGTGATAAATTCTTCAGTTTTTCATGGAATGGAAAAAATAAAAGAATTCACAAATATTCAAGTTATTTCTTGAAAAAAAATCAACAAATTATTTTTTACAAATAAATTTTTACTACTTTCCTTAGTTATATGGATAGAAAACCAAAAAAGGATTTAAAAAAAACCTTTAGTATTAACACACTAATCCTAAAAAAATATGAATATCTAGGATATTTATAGGCCTTTTAAATTCATCAAATTTTTTATATGTGTAAACATGTATGCTTTATTTAAAATAAAATTCAATTGAAATAATATTGATGAAACCGAAATTCTAAATAATTAAATATCCCATAAAAATTATTTTCGTTTACAGTGTGGAAAAAATCTTCTTGTGTCTTTAAAATTTATATTTAATTTAATAATATAATAAAATTTCATCAATAACCATAACCACAATCATTTCCAAAAAATTTGAAAAAACCCTTTTCGTGTCCATAAATACAGTAAGTGCATTGGACAATATGAAAGGCATAACTAAAAACTCAAAGTTCCCATAGCTAATTTGAAATATCGTCTTCAGAATTTCACCCTCCATTACATTAATATGATCAATCCCTAACATTAGATCATCCATAAAAAAACTATTATTCGAAGAGTTGATCAAGAAAATCATCACTGTGAGGTAAACGATAAATGTTCTTGAAAGTGATTCTATTCAAAACATAATAGTCAATGAAAATAATCATTGAACCATATTTCTTGTTTATAATCATAAAAGTAAAACCCCATGCGGGTGTTCTAGTTGAAATTAATCCATAGTCAAATAATTCAGGATATTGTTTTTTCAATTTTAAAAGTTCCCCACAATCCATTTAATATAGAAGTTTAGAAATAGGATTATCATATGGAAATGAGTCAATAGTAAACTCAACATCGTGATTAGGAATAAAAACCTAAAAATCATCAAAGAAATCATCCACGTATTAATTCAATATAAAAAATAAATAATTTGAATAGTTTCATTTTTTAAAAAATGGGAGCAATGTAATATTCACTCCCATCTCGAATCAATTTATTTTATTCTTGGATGTTATCAAAGGCATTAAATAATTGAATAAAAAATGGCACTATAATCTATCTTAGATTCAAAAACATAAATCAATTCCGTACTAAATATTATATCAATATATACTATTTATAGTTTTACCAGACATGTTGGAAAGGAATTACCACTAAATACAATAGAAAGATACATATAAATCCTGGTTTCTATAATACATCAACCTTGAGTTGTTACCAAAATAACTGTCTTACACTCAAGAGTTGACACTCCAAAATAATCATAATAATTATTAGAATTGGAAAAAATTGTAGAGGTATAGTCAATATGGGTATTGCTGTAATTAAAATATACAAGTAACATTATTTTCTTGACTTCATTTGATGGCCCATCATCAACTGTAGTTGAAGAAAATAATTTTTTCACACCCCTTTTCTTTTGATCTTTCTTATTTAAACCCTATTTTATTATCTTCAGGCATATAATAACATAATTAACAAAATAATTGTATCTAAATCATCCCACCATTGGATTTTATCAGTGACCAAATGCTTTGATTATTTAAGAATAATTTCCTTATAGACATGGGCCATATGGTCAAACTTTTAACCCAAGTAACACTACATTGATTTTATAACACATTATCTAGGGTTCTTTTTACTACACATACCACAATATGTGACCATTATTTTCTTAGCAAGATATTTTTGTGCTTTATTTTTTCAAATAACAATTAATCATTTCCACCTATTACTTTAATCATCATTGGTTACATAATTTTCATAAATATACAGTACATTCTTTCAACAAAATGAAGAAATCTCATATACTTTAAATTATCTGGCATCTAAAGAGATTCAAATACATGCATTCATTCCTAATAAAAATCTATTAATATTAATTTAATTTTCCATTAAAAAATAAGATATGTACATAGAGAATCATCTACAATTCAATTCACATGTTTCCAAAAAAAATCATATTTTTTTTATTTTATGATTGTTTTTCAATCAATATTAGAACAACCATAGAGAAATATTTCTCAAGGGGTTGATCTTTAAATGTTTTCCATTTCATGAAATTAGGATCATCTATCAATATTAATCTATTTAAAAAACCATCATCAATCAGATTCACATTCAAATCGCTAAATGGAATGAGTAAAATTTTGACATTCTGAACATCCCATGACATAAAATATCATTTCAATGAAATTGTCCATACTTCATATAACACAGGGAAAGATATTACACATAATGATGATGAATTTTAACTCATCATATTCTCCATGATTTACATGTTCCTTCATGGTAGATTAAGTTCCACTCAAACATGAATACCACCACCATTGGTTTCCTCTATCATCTAATACATCAAGAGAAAATACTATTCTGTTCTGATTCCAACCATCTCAGGATATTGATTTGGAATACTATTTTCATTTTGATGCCTTATTAATATAGATTTCATGTTTCCACTAGGGAATATCATTCTGATTATAAAAAGTTTAGATGAATTAGAACGATGATATTAAAATTTAATATCGTTTGAACTTATCCATTAGGTAATGTATTTCTAGGTTTTCTATTAATGATATTTTAACCTATAAAGTTATCAAAACAGTAATATAATACCACCTATGGGGACCCAAACCTATAAATTATATAATATTAAATTTTATTTCACATTGAGGATTTCTTTGGTATTTTTTAAGAGAATCGAGTCATTAATCATACATAAAAACCATATAATACATAGTGGAACCTTCTGATTAGTATCCACTATTCCAACTGTATAATAATATTAAAACAAATCATTATTTATTTTCCTGAAAAAATTATAATTAATTTAAAATTAAACACTTCTTTTCCATTATCAATACTTAAATCCCATGAAAAATAATTTAAGAAAACATGGGATGAGCACAAAAATCATAGCAAGGGACATAAAATGAAGAAAACCATTAGTCTACTGAAAAAGATGAAAACCCATAAAAAGGTTTTCATAAAACACACATTTTCCTGATGAAGTGTATTTTAAATATTCTAAACATTTCATTTATATTGAATTTTGAAAAATAAATGATTCCAATTAAAACTCAGTATTAATAATTGAATAGAAATATAGGTCACTTGGGATATCATCTCATAGAACCGTTACATAACCCCTAAAATTCCCTTAACAATTATTTTAACCATAAGGACAACATCTAATATAATTATCTTTAGATTATAATAATTACCAAATTCATTGTAGAATTGTTTATGAACACCCATCATATTAGCTATTACAAGCCTACCCAAAGCTATCCAGGTGAACCCATCATTGATAATTTTCTTGAACCAAAACATAAAAATGAAGTATTATGCTTTATCTTGATTATTATAAAATTTTTGAAATTGTTTTTAAACACATGTGGAAATCACTTTCAGATATCAAAATACAATTTCAATTAATAATACCATTTTCAATAAAAAATTACACAACAAAGGGTAATTTTTTTCATTGATGGAAACATGAATTATTGTAAGGGAATCTTGAAATAAAATAATATGAATGTCAATGGAAAAATTCATTGTTATGATGTACTGATAAGTGTATTTAATGCATACATTTTGGAGGGTTTTAATGATTTTATTTATGTATACAATTGATTAGTCCTTCAAATTTTGTAACATATTGATTTTTTTATGTTTTAATGGTTGGAAAAACTATTTTTGGAAAAAGGAATGAAAAATTTAGAATTTATAATATAAAGGACACTTTGCAACATGATAGAAGTGAAGTGGAATGATATAGGATTTTTGAAGATGGATAAAGATCAAAAACTAGAGAATGAATCACTACACAGAGTGTAATTCAATTAAATGTTGTCATTTTTTCAAAAGAAATTAGCCACACAGGACAAGTCATGACTTTATTAAACACTATGAAATACTATTACACATTTCATAACTATATTACACGACGTGAGTTTTTTGGAGACATGCTTTTGGAGAATATTATCATGAGATTTGTGAAGCCTCAAAATAGTATTAGTACACATCGTGTTACTCAATTACATATCTGGATTTTGTTGCCATGAAGAAAAATAAATGTGATGAAAATGAGGATGTAAAGGGAAATTCAATAAATAGTTCCCCTCGATCGCACCATGAAGGGAGTTTGGACTAGAAGGAGTTAGAGAGATGCCAATGGATGAATTCTAGATGATAGAGTGATGATATAATGCCCAACTAACCTCCATTAATATCTTCTATTATTCCTCAGGTCACCATGATGCTCATTCTCATCATGCTTAGCATGTAAGAGGAGTTTATATTATTCCAGGTGATGTAATTGTAGCGGTGTGTACTATTAGGTATTATATATATATTATTCATGTTTTTTTTATTATTTTAGATCATTCTAACAAATACAATTCATTCAATTTATACAATTGAATGACCATTCTATGCGTTATGATGAATGTTATTTTATTTTAATTAATTGTTTCTTCAATTTTGTGTATTAATATTATGAAACATAGGATAGATATGTTTAAATTTGGTTTTGGGGCACATATTTCCCTCATTTAACCAAGTATGTTACCATTCTAATGGTTCAATCAAAAGATTATTGTAGGGTACCTATACCAAGGATCCCTACTGCCCAAATTCCAACTCCAAACATGAATAAATCAACCATCAAATATTTCCCTTGCACATGAACTTGAAAATCACTAAACCAGGATTTTATATCCCCAAATATCGGCTTTAATCTTTGCTACTACAATCCATATTTTATGAAATTTAATAAAACAATTTAAATTTTGTTTTCCTTAATTTATTTAGAACATACAGAGTGTCTTTATGGGTTTTATAGTTAAACAAGATATATACATTATTTTTGGTACCATTTTAAGAATGGTTGTTACTAAATATAAATTACTTTTAAATATAAACATTTATTTTTTACTTTCATTCATTATTTTATATTCGGTATTTCTATGCTATTGTTTCACTCACAAATGCATTGCATGACTACTCCACTCATGGTTTGTTTAAAATTGAAGATATTGCACTCAATCCAGAGCTAGAAAATACCTTGTTGAAGAAATGAAAAAAGATGGAGGAGACTTAGAAATAAAAGGAAACCATTATCTGAAGAGAGAAATTTGAAAGATCTAGCCATGATATGGGATAGAGAGCATAACCATAGGTCTGAGGAAGAACCCTAGTTAGAAAGCGCTGATCAATTATATAAGACCAGAAAAAATGGGGGTTAATACAAGAATATATATACCCCTAACACTATCAACATTTCGAAATAATGTTGGAGGTCATCCAAATGATGACACATTCACTACAATTCATCGAGCTACCTGATGAAAACCCTAATTAAAACATCGAATGATTATTGGAAATTTGTGAAACATTCTAAATTTAGATCATAAAAAACGTTTTTGCTAGACTATGACTCTTCGTAATGTCCTTGACGGATAAATAAAGGGATTGGATCTAAAGTCTACCTCAACATTAAATCCCGATATGAGATGATCTTGTAATATTTTTTACAAGGTTCTTCCTATACTCAATGTCAATAGATCTATGGGTAAGTATTTTAAATTCCATAAAAATAAATGATGAATAAATATACATTTCATGAGATACATTTAACGGTTTATTAATATTCCATCCTCATCATGGAATCTAATTGTCGTTATTAATTTAACTTTCTAGAAATGATTATCATAGGGAAATTTTATGATCGTAGATGCTATTGTAGGTGGATATTTTATTATAAAGTCACCAAAGGACATCTATGTGTTGTTAGATGAGATGTTCAGAACTTTTTTTCAATGGAATCCATAAGATGAGAGAGTAGGAGGAGTGAATATGGTTGATAATAGCTAGTTGGCTACTCAAATGGTGCTTATGAAAAGGATGATGGACATGATGATGGAAAATAAAAATACCCAAAGTATGTACTATGAATATGTGAATTATTTATATTTTAATAATCAAAATTATGCTTAGAGATATAGGCCACAACAAGAACAAAAAACAAAATCCAAATCATGGACAAGGATTTTAGCAGAGACAACTAGGTTTTCAATATCAACATTATGGCACTCACTGACGAGTGAAGTCCATTCACTGGAGGAGACCCATGCAATTTTTTTGACCTCAACTGGAGATACTCTTTATGAGATGACAACATAATTAATGGATAATGTAAATGTTATCATAGAATTTAGAAATAACTCACAAAACCAACAAGCTATATTGAGTAAATTATTGGGTTAAGTCGACTATATTGCCAATAAACTCAAGGAAATTCATAGAGGAGAGCATCCTAGATGCCCAGAACAACATCCCTACATATAAGTGAAAGCCATATTTCTTGGATGTGGAATGAAGAAACATATATTTAAAATAGAATTTGTAGGATATGAAGAAAAACATATAATTAATGTATGTAAAGTAAATCACAAATAAGATGAGGAAAATAATGATGAATTTCCACCATTGTATTGACCTTGACTACCATTTATGGGCCAGTTCAAGCATGTGAAGATTGATGAAATGTAACCAAATATTTTATATATGTTCAAGAATATACACATCAACATCCCATTTTCCAAGGTAACTGAAAAATACCTATATATACGATGTTCTTGAAGAAAATGTGGACAATAAAAAAATCTTCAAGGATTAGCCCCTATTCCACAAGCATGATATATTTTAGTACTGGTTTCAAGAATACTATAAAAGAATAAGCATGATACAAATAGTATTCCCATTCAAATTTCTGTTGAAACTAAAAAATTTGGTAGTTCTATATGTGATTTTGGTATTAGTGTAATTATAATGTCATATGAAAAATTCCAGAGCCTAGATTGAGAGATATGCAACCTAATTGAGTCATTATTCAACTAACTAATACAACAGTTATTTTTCTTCAAATAATACTTGAATATTTCATCGTAAAAGTAGACATTTTATATTTTCTAGAAATTTTTTTGGTGATAGACATAGATGAATAAAATATCCCAATAATCATTGGAAGACTATTCATAGCTAAAGAAAGGGAACTTATTGATGTTCACAATAGGGATCTAGCCTTACGAGTTATAGGATTAGATATGAAATTATATTTTCACCAAGAAATTTAGAAATCTTATGAAAAAGTTGTTGAATTATCAAAAGATAATCTACTGAAAGCAAATGATTCAATTTTTATTGAAAAAGAGCAGAAATAGACAATATATAAAGTGAAAATTAAATTATGAAAAGAATGAATAAACATAATAAAGTGATGTAAAAATATGAATCTATTAGAGGAAATTTCATCTATGAGGAATTTAGTAAAGGAGAAAAAAGTTCGGATGTTACAGACCATCCATTTACTTTTTCAAGAATGGCCAAGATTAGTTGGATTGAGCAAATGAAAATTGAGAGATGTTTCAGAAATGGAAGTAAGATGTTGATTTTAGAAAATTAGAGAGGACCCATCTACACTGAGGAAGAAAGGATTCAACATTGGTTTTATCTATATCATGTAACCTCATTCCTAACGTCAACCACGTGGAGCTAAAGGAGGTATGGTGCAACTAACAATGGAAAAAAATCTCTTAGGAGAGGAAATAAAAGTTTTTTTGTATTATTCATTTTTCGTTTTGTGTTTTAATTTTGAGAAATCACCTATCCCTTTTATTTTTTTAATTTCATTGTTATGTACTTTACATTCACTTTGATATTATTATTTTTGCAGGACCATTATAGTAGGCATCAAGAATAGGAAAGCAGTATGAGAAGAAGCTAAATTGGAATTACACATCATGGTGGGTAGTTACACATCATGAGATGGTTCAAGATAACCCTGTATAACCCATTTTTGAAGTTTCAATTTCATGGGGAGTAAGAAATTAAATTTTTGAATTTTAGATTATATTCCCCACATGTTATTTATTTAAAATCTAAAACTATAAATTGTTTTTCAGTACTTGATTCACACATTAATAAAATAAACTATGGGACATAAATAGTTTAGGATAATTACCATGCCATGTATTTAAATTTATTTTTCAATATATTTGAATGTCATAAATTTGGAAAATAAATTATTAGAGATAAGGGCGTAGATTAAAGTTTGGAAAATTATGATTTAAGGGAGCATGTGAATCATTGTAAAAGAATGTTTTCTGAGATATGGACATGCTTTGAATTTCTAATGATTTTATTAATTGATTTAATAATTTTTGTGAATTTCCATGAATTTTTATCCAAACCATTAGTCTCATTCCCAAGACATCTACAATGACTAATATTATCCATCAATTCTATAGTATATTTTTTGAGACAATCTATCATGATTACTTCTAAAACTTTCTTTGCATCTTGTCGAATCTATGAATGAAAAATGTAAATTTTAAAATTATTGAGTAATTATTTTCATTTCAGCCATAAACATGATACCCACCTTCTATTAACCAATTTTAATCCCATAGAATCCATAAATTATTTTTTTGGAAATAATCAATGTTACAAGCCTATGTTTTCCATTACTACCTATCTCTAAATTTGTTTCATGAGAATTAAATGATTAAGTGCGTGAGAGGATGTTTATTGTGTGTACTTGGATATACATCACTATGGATATTTTTTTGGGAGATTTTTTATGATATGAGGATATTCCATGTATTATTTATTGTATGATTATATTTAACTCTCTTTATAAAAAACATAAAAAAGAAAAAAATGAAAAACAAATTGGGTTGTGTTTCGGGAGGATCAAAATTTTCATTTTCTAGAACAATAATATTTTGATCATATTTGGTTAGGTGATGTATTTTTTTATTTGTATCAAATATATATTTTGTTAAAAAAAGAATAAAAGTACTATAAGAGAGGTTTATTCAATCATTGTACACTTTAGAGTCAAACCACCTTTTTTATCCTAACTAATTATATAATTTACCGACCTAACATTAATCCTTAGAGTCATTTGATCCTAAAATGGTGAAGGACTCATGATTAATTGTTATCTTTGTCTTTATGCAGTGGAGATGTTATATTACTTTCAATCCTATGGTAAGTTACACAATTTTCAAGTATGTGTTGAATTCTGTTTAAATTTTTTCCATGATGATGAGTGGAAAAATTCAGGAAAGGTAAATTGAAAATGACATTTGTGTTAATAATGAATTGAAAAAAATGGAATATTGACAAGGCTTGGTTATTTAAAAGGGTTAAAGTTAAATATATTTTTATCTTGTTTCATTGAGAATTGAGGTGTTGAATAATAATCTGATGTGGTCATTAGAAATTAAATTTTAGATTTGATATTTTTTTTATTGAAATATAATTTGAAGCATTGTATGGTGAATTTATTTTTTATTTTGTTGAGATTCTATATTTGATGACATGTGTGAATTTTTTATGGTTGTATTTGATAATATTATTTCATTCATATGTTTTAGAGTGTTTTAATGCTTTGATTTATGTATTTAATTAATTAATTCTACCAATTTTGGAATGTTTTGATTTTTTGTTTTAATAGTAGGAAAAATAAATTTATGAAAAATGAATTTAAAAAAAGGATAATCTATAAGCTAAAGGACACTTTGCACTATGATAGAAGAAAAGTGGTGTGACACCAGATTTTTTAAGATAATGAAAGATATAGAACTAGAAAAAGGTCGATTGCACTTTGTGTAATGAAATTACATGTCATGAATTATTCAGATGGAACTGGACACACCTGAAAATTCCAGACTTTATAACATGTTGTGAATGAACATTACACATCATGTAATGATATTAAAATATAATTTTTTCAGAAATGTTTTGGGAGAATATTACACTGAGATTCGCAATGCCAAAAAAATTTAAGGATTATATGTCGTGCAACACAATTACACGTGATGACAATGTCAGAGAGTAGAAAAATAATTGCGACAAAACTAGTGTTTGATGGTATTTACTATAAATAGTTCTGCTCAGCAACACCTTTCAGGTATTATAAACTAAGTGGAGTTAGATTGATGTAAAAGAATGACATCCTGATGACAGGTTGACGATCCAGAGCCTATATTCTCCATCATTCTTCACCGATGTTCTTATTTATTTATCCATGCTGACCATTCTCATCATACATTGCATGACTGAGTAAATTATTTTGTGTGAGATGATGTGATTATTCGGGGATGTGTTGATAGTTATTATTTATATATGTTATTCTCATTTTGGATTGTTTAAACTCATTATATTCATTCCAATCCATTCTCTTTATTCCATTTCATAACCATTTCTTTCATTCTTAGAAATATTAATTTATGTGCATTAATTTATTAATCTATTTTCTGTATGACCGATATAAACACTTTTAGTTTTTACTTATTTTGTGTTTGAGTCAGAATTCGGTCAAATTGAATCCTTAATCTGGGTATCATACCCTAATCCTATGATTTTACCACTATAATTGTGATATACTAGGTTCAATCCTAGAACATGGAGACCCAATATTGTATTTTAACGTAACTATAGTAGGTTTCATAATAGCCGCACAATTTTTTTTATCATTGATGAAATTAAAATAATTTTCCTTATAACACAATAAATGGTCATGAAATTATAGAAAGAAAATGAATTTGAATTCATAAAATAAGTTTCAAAAAATCTAGAATAAGAATAATAAATATAAACAATCATCAAGAGAACATCCCAATAAAATCACATCACTCAACACAAAATAAACTACACACTCATACTAGGTATTATGATAATGAGTACCATGCATACCCGAGGAAGAATAGAGGAAAATAACAGTAGTGAATCCAGGCTCTGGATCATCATTTTGTTGTCTGGAGGTCCTCTTTTGGCATCACCCCAACTCCATCTGGTCTAGACTCCCTTCATGGTTTATCGGAAGGACAAATTTATAAGAAATCTTGTCATATCCTTGGTCACATCACATTTATTATTCTTATCCCTGACAAGGTGATGACATCTAATTTTGTTAAATGACATGTAATCATCAATTTTTAGGTGTTGGGAATCTGGATGTAGTCTTCTACAAAAACTTGTCTCAAAAAAATTCACATCATGTAATATAGTTACATGACGTGTAATGGTCTATGAAAACTTGTAATGAAGTCATGGATTGTAATATGTGGATAATTACTTTTGAAAAATTCATGACATGTATTTGTTATTTGTTTAGTTTTCCAACATTATCTTTCTTAAAAAAAATTGTGTCGCACCGCTTCGCTTCCCTCACGATAAAAACTGTCCTTTAGCTTGTAAATTTTCATTTTTTAATCCCTTTTACTTAAATTTTTGGTTATTTTCATAAAAACATAAAAAAAATCAACATTCCCATAATTTGAAAGTTTAATCAAATAAATGAAAAAATAAAAACATTAAAACATTCTAAAATGTATGCATTAAATACACATATAATGTACATTAATAATATAATATTCCTTTTTTCATTTTCCTAAACAATTAGAATAATAAAATATATTTTTTTTTGTAAAACCATTGAACATAATGAAAAAATAGGAATAGAATTTAATTTATAAATCTCATATATCTGTATAATTCTTCCCGAAAATAATTTTAAACACATAGAAAATGAAAACAAATAGTTTGAAGGAAAACATAACAAGAGAATTTGTTTGAAAAAAAATCCCATTATCACTTTTGGAATATTTGATTTATAATCCCCAAGAAAGAATAAAATTAAACAAATCTATAAATATGATAATAATATATAAATTGATTGTAGAACATGTCAATGGTATGTATATACAACAATTAAAAGAGTCTCTGTGTATAATATCCATAAAAATCACAATGAAATGTATTTGAGATAAATTCTCTTTCCTTGAGTATGATATGTTACATTTTTCATCATCTTTATAAATAATATAGTTATTATAATTATTTACTTTATTGATAATTTGTTTAAATTGTATCATTACTTTTATTTTATTTATTACAATTTTATATATTTCTTCTTAATAAATGAAGTTTTCTTTTAGTTTTTTTGACTATATTCATCTTACGTGTCATAAATGACTTTGGTATGATGAATATGGACAAAGTTGTTATTATATATACAAATATATAATAATAATTATTTCATAACTATCATATTTATTCATCAAATATACCGTTAAGGCTAATAATTCATAATGGTTTAGACAAATGTGTTATAATACGAGCCTAAAGACGGTATTCCATACGTGCACATCAGTACAATTTCATTTTTTAATTGATAATTATGGGAAGTTGGTACATAATATTTTATCATTAAACAATAATTATATAATCATATATGAAATTTTATTTATTTACATATACTTATATATATCATCAATTTGGTTTTTTTGAAAGTATTGTCACATCACTTAGTGACAACGGTAGTACACACGTCGATGAATAACATTATCAATTTTAACTGAAAAAACAGAAATGATATTTTTTTAATATCAGAATGAAAAAAAAATTCATTAATATCAAAATTGTATCATTTATACAAAATATATTAATTATATATATCCTTATAATATTCCATGTAAATATTTAGTGAAAAATAAATCACATCGCTTTGCGATGAGGTAGTCCACAATACACACTAGTGACGTTATCATATCCTCTATATAATAAAATGTAAAATTTATATATGAAATAATGAATAAAAATATATAATAATTTGATAAATATCAAATATAACCTTTATGACTATCATTACATTCAACCATGTTATGTTTTAAAGGAAAATACAAATGACAACAACTTGGGATGTGGTAGTCTGACGTACACATGAAAGATGAATTTTTACCCCATTGTATTAAATATGAGACATATTTATTTCAAAAAATTAACATATTAAAATCTATTTAAATTTAATATAAAATATATTTTACATAATAATTGTTTACAAATACATTGAAGAGGATTTGGGAAAAATAAAATAAAAACACTCCTTAATTAATGTTACCACTTCTTTGGGCATCCTCATTACATTCACACCAAAATACATAAAAGGACTCATTTACACCACATCTAAATTTTATAGAATGATAGGAGAGATGTTTTTAAGTTATCTCGGTATTTATTAGATGATCCAATGGGGATTTATGGTGTGAATAAGTGATTAGAGTGGTGGTGTTTTTATAGGTTAGGTGAGTGGCACACTTGTAAATGTTTTTTTGATTAAATTTTACCCATGTTTTATCATTCTAAAATTATCCACAATGTATATTTATAAGAGAAAGGGATAATATCTAAATATGGAAATTAAATGGTTTTTTGACTTTTTTGTGTCTTTTTTTACCCTTATCTATTTAGTTTGACCCCATATCAATCTATTTTTACCTTAACCATAGTAATAAATGTTTACTATTTTTTAGTATCATTTTGGTATAAAATGTATGTTGAAATTATTATAAAATATTTATTATACTCATGGATAATATAAAATGTATTTTGTCAAAAAAATTAAAATTTTGGGATTTTTTTATTTAACATAGTACCCATAGACACAACAAAAAAGGGTATATAAGAATAGTATTTTTTTGAGTAAATGATGACTTTATATTAACTCTTTGAATAATAATAATAATTATATGAATAATAAATAATATGAAATTATTTATAATAGAAAAATTTATTTTAAATCATTATCAGTATGGAATTATTTCTATTAATTAAAATTGAAAAAATGAATTTTGAATCACTATAACACCCCAAGATTTCATAGTATGTTATCTCATTAAAGTAATTCAATAGCTTGGACTACACACAACACCGAGTTTGAGTGCACCAAAACTTACCACACTAACCATTAAAAAAGTGGATATGAATAGTATTAACTACATTTTGAATCTTATATACTCTATATAATATTAACATCCATATTAGGTGTTTCTTAGACATAATATAAGAACAAATTCATTTTTTTTCATAAAAAAGAAGTATTTTTTAAAAAATGAATTTTTACCGCCTTTTAATGGAAAAATATTTTTTAAAAAAATAATTCACACTTTAATATATTAAATTTAACAAAATAAACTTCGTTTTTAGAGTCAGGACATAAGAATTAAGTTTCAATAAATTTTTGGTGTTTTTCTGATAACTATCATATTTTAATGAATAGTGAAAAATACTATGTTTTAATTAAAAGAATCTTTTTTAATCAAAATAATTTATAGTGATAAATTATGAATTGAATGATTTGTAAGTATAATTAGATTATATTTTTTCATTTAATACAATGTAGGTCATTATAAGTAATTTCACACTTAAATTTGATATAAACACACGTCAATCTTTTGAAAGTTTTTACTTTTTTAAAAAACCCGCCTTTTGGTTTTGACAATGGGAATTAATTTTAAATTCATAAATGCAACTTCTATGTTTTGAATATGGTAAAATAGACTTCATTTTTGAATTCATAATATCAAAATTATCTTAGGGTAATGTTTTTGTATTTTTCTGAAAACTTTCAAGTTTTGATAAATAGTGAAAAAACACTGCCTTATTGGTTAAAACCGACTTTTTATTTAAATAATTAGTTATTTATTTTAATTTATTTTAGGTCATAATAGATACATAATAATTATATATGTTTAACATAATTAATTGGAGTCATTTTATAGTAATTTTAGATATATAAAATTTTATCAAACTTTTTACCGTCTTTTACCCACCTCTTAGGAGCATTTGAAAATTCGCATAAAACACAACTTTAATGCTTTTGTGAGTTGAATATAAAAAATCCAAGAGAAATGATTAATATCAGTATGTAAAATTTGGTTCAATAAGATGAAAATAAGTTTTGGTTAATAGTAACTTTTGACTTTTATTTACCATGGTTAAAAGTAAATAGGGTAAATAAGGCTAAAAATGGTATAATAATTAACCTAACACATATACTAATTATATTAGATAAATATAATTAGACTAAAAAAACCTAATTAATAAAATATGACCCACTTCGGTCCACTTGTATTAGATTAGGACATTTATTAATATTTTATTTAAAGAAGAGTTAAAAGAGTACAATTCAAAGTTTAATAACTAAACCATTCTTAATATAGCATTATGCATAATATAAATTTTACTATAAAAATTAATTAGAAAGATAAAATGATTTAATACATAATAATATTATATTTATAATTTTTATAAATTAAATATGTTAATTTATTTATGACCCAATGATGACGCAGTAATTACGTTAATAATGAAATATTAAACTAATTGATCTTATAAATTTCCAAATAAATGTAATTTCAAACTTTTTAAGAATTAACCTAATTTTCAAGGATAATATGACATTTTAGTATAGAACACATGAATTTATTTCGAATTAATAATGATTTTAGGACTTTAAAAAAATCATTTACTAAATAATATCAAAATCGACATAATTGAGTTTTTAAAACTAATACTATATTATTGGTTGATATAATATTCCTAAAAATCTAAAGTTCGTCAAAATGGCTTTAATAATATTATATATGTCATTAATGAACCTATTTGGGTTCACTTGGAAGTTTACAGTTTGTTTATTAACCATCAAATATAAAAATACAAAGAGACATGGTAAATGTCAAACTATTTAACTAAGAGTTAAATCTAAAAGATAAGGTTAATAGGATGGCCTAAATTTGTCTAAAACATATTGGTTGAGAGTTTTTCAACCCATACCCACCTTATCCTTTAAATAATTTATTTTTGAGCCATTAGAAACCTAAAATGATTTTATTATAAAATAATATTTCAAGCTTTTCTAAATGTGACCCTCACCTCTCTTATAAAAGGGTACCTCCCTTTCTCCTAATTTCATACCTCCAAAACCTTTTGGATCGGCCATCCCCTGCCCAATTATCCTCCTAAGTTTACTATCTTCATCCTAGAGGAATTACTTTGGTCATTAAGCCAACCTAGGTATCCCATTAAATCAAATCAGATGTAAGAACCCGAAGAAGAGGTTAATATTTCATCACCTCTTTCAAGTTCTTTTCGTCTTCCACTTCCTCTTTATTTGTTGTTTTCATTATAAAATAATAACTACAATATCTTATATATAATTTTATGTGATTAAAAAAAATGGTATACCCATATTAATTATTCTATTCATCATATAAATGAAAAAGTCACCATATGTGCGTACGTACGGATTACCGTCCCCACGGCGTGGTGCAGTTTGTTATTCAAACGCAGAATTATTTGGATGGGTATAATAATGAGTATAACTGATGTAAATAATAAATATAACATGTTAATTATTATTTATTTGTGATATAATATCCAATTACATATGATTTCTCTATCAATATAATGATATTGTCGCTCGTGCGTACGTACGGATTACAGTCACCACGACACGATGAGATTCCTTTCCATGTTCACCATTCAACGATGATTATAAAATATATATAATTAATAAGTATTCCATATATCACATAATAATTCTACCATATATATATATATATATATGTGTGTGTACTTACATATATCTTATTCACTTAGTTCCGTTCAATACGATATGAAAATGAAAACAATGTTTATGCATACGTACGACCTTCCGTCACCATAAACGGTGTTTTCCCTTTCATATATACATCTGTTATACAAATTTATATTCTTAATATATATGATATATAAATCATTTTTTATATTCTGTAAGTATTTAAATCGTGATCAATGTGATACAATCAAGAGTAACAAGTTAAAACACGCACGATAAAGTAAGCCATTATTACCTGAAATGTTAATTTAACATGGAAATTATTATTAAATTGTTAGTGTAAAGTCATAAACGAATCATGAATGATATCATAAATGTTAATATGGTTCTGTTATAATTTAATAACACACTACAGTCTTTATACAAGAGGTTAAATGTACCCTCGACTAGAGGAAATTGCAAGGAAAGGTTTAATTTCACAATCTCTTTATTATCTAAGGTTGTTTTTATGTAATTACCTGATGGGACATATTTATTATCCATGTAAATGATTCATAAAAGTGTTTTCAAAGGGATTATTTTTTGGTGACATTTTTACTAAAACATAATTTTAAATGTTTTAAATATTTATTCTTCTAAATCATTTTTATTAATGTCCATGTTTTCAAAATGGGTTATTAAGGATTTAATTATATGGACAGGAATGTTGTTAAAATGTTAATTCCTATCAAAAGTGACAAAGTGGTATGGGACACTTTAATTCAAAAATTTATTTAAATGCCTTATTTTCTAAATTGTGTGACTTTTAAATGTTTTCATGATAAAGAGATATATCTCTCAAGGAGTTTTCCAAATCATTCTCATCTATGTCAACATCCATTGATGGATTTTAAACTTGTTTAAAGTTAATTTATTATGATACAAATCTTCCATATTGTATTAAAGGTTTTGTGATATGTTTGACTGTGGAACTGTTATTTTTACACCATTCATAGTTTATAAAGAAATTATTGACATTTTGAATGCTATTTTTAATATGAATGTTTATGTTATGTTTAAACCTTTTAATTTTAAGAATGCATTGGACCTAGTAAGTGGCGGGTGGAGCCTGCTATAGCTCCTCAATGAATCGGTAGGTCTCATTAGACAAACTAGTGTCTTGGCACAAGGCCTTGACAAAATTTTATTTGTAGTCTTGCCTCACGGTCTTGACTATGTGGTTATGTAGTCTGACATTATGCATTCCATCATTATGAAAGTGGCTATTGTTATTTCATGTGATTATTCGACTAGTAGAATATCCATGTGAATAAGTAAATGGAATTATTTAATTTTATCTTTTCCATATTATGATGAATTTTTAGTTTAAAAAGATTTTGTTTTATTCTTATGGATTGCCTTAAATGTTTATACTTATTTATGATTGTTTCATCTATATTTTTATCCTCACTGAGAATCTGAGCTAACTCCTTTTTGTGTTTTACCTTTCTTAGAATTCTAAGAAGTGTTTTATGATTGATAAGAAGGGTTAATCTTGTGTATTAATCGTGTTCTCAAAGGATCATTTATGTTGTGTTTTATTTTATAATGTGTAATGTAATCTTCATGTATGTAATCTATTTTCCAAGATTGTGAAACTGATTGATATTTCGGGACTTGATTCCTTGTAATCATGCCAATGTATTAAAAGAATGCACTGACTCTGGGCTTCTTGTGCCAGGGCATTATAGTTGGTATCAGAGGATGTTTAGAAATAATCTTGGAAACTATATTTAGAAAAATATTGATTATAGAACACTACCCTAAGATAGAATTTGAGGATTAGTATAGAAGAACTTCCTAAAATTTTTGTACTGTAGTGATTTTGTGAGTTTTCCAAGCAACACATCCCAGTCTTGATACGAGCATGTGGAGTTGGCTCTGGCTTAGATGTACCTAGGGGTAAAACCTGAAAACACCACTTGGAGTGAGACTCAAATGGTAACTGGTGCACGAAAACGGGCTTTCTGCACTCTTGGTTACGACACTCCCAGGGGATATTCTTAGTAAAACTCTCATTTTCCTTAGAAACCACTATGAAGGGTTTATGAGTATATACCTACTAAAAGAAAATTTTTTATGATTATAGATTATATACATGAACTGTTTAATTTAGGTAAACTTTTTTTCCAGTTTGGAATTATGAATTTTGATTCATAAACTAACCTATTTTACGCCATTGTTTAAAAATGGCACCCAGTAGATGGAATGGGACCTCCGGTAATACTCATGATCCAACATTCTAGAAGGATCATATCTTTCATGGTATTAATCCAACATTTATAAATGAAATACTCTCGCACGTATTGTCATCATATGAAGAAATAGTATCATGTGATAATAAGATTAGTAAATAATTTTCTAAGTCCTATGGCTTTGAAGGGATGCCAGAGAAGAAAAAGATGCTCGAGAGAAAGATGGATAAAGGGAATAAGGGAAAGAAGGGGTTTCCCATATGTGATAACTGTGGAAATAATCACCTGGGTAAATTCTTGAAGGGAATGGGAGTTTGTTATATGTGTGGAGAAAAAGGACACTATTTAAGTGATTTCAAGGGTGAGAAAATGTTTTCAAATTTACAATTCTTCATTTTCAAGGAGTTGGGACACTATGCGAATCAATGTCTAAATCATCATAGTATACCCCAAATGCTGTATTGGAGAATAATCAAGTTATGATACTACCAATGATAAAGAGGAATTATAAATATTTCTTTTGTTGTTATTAAATTATTATGTCATTTGAGTATTGTATTAATGATGTACATGTTATAAGAATTATATAGGATTTAAGGATTGCATTGTAGTACTATTTCATTAAGGACTTGAGATTAGTGGAACTAAGAAAAGTGACTCAATGTCAAGTTAAACTTCTGGGAAAATACATGGTTTAAATAAAGACAAAACCTTAATATGGTCCTAATACTGAGGTATTGATTTTTGAATAAGAGATGATTGATTTGGATAGATTATATTGGATATTATTGACATCCTTGGAACTGGTTAATGGTTTGTTTATTCCATCATTGTTGGAGTTAACAATTTTTTTTGATCTAAGGAGTATATATAATATTATATAAGTATTAATGGAGAATGAATGCAATAATTATGGTTATATGATAATTCATGTTGTTAGCGTGTTTTAAAAGAATACATGATGATGGTAATCACATGTTATTACATGGAAAAAGGATCATTATTGTGTTTACCTTCCTTAAAAATTTTGGACTGTGAGTTTGGGAAGAAGTATTTTGGATAATTCTAAAGGTTGGAATCGATTATGTTTGACATTGGATACTATTTTTAAGGTTAAATCATTTCTTGATATTATTTTTGTATTTCCATAAAAATGACAACCCGGAGGTCGGAAGACAACCTGTCACGTCTGGCAAGTATAAGGCCCCAGCCTTAAACCTTACTTAATCTTGAGTTATTACAAGATTACACATTGAGGATCTTTTCAGGTTTAGAGTTTTAGAGAATTAGATCATGAAACTTGCATTACATTCCACATTTAAACAAAGTGGTTACATAAAAGACAATATTCATTCTTCCCATCAATGGAAACCTATTTAAAATAAAACACGGATTCTTTCTTGACACATCCTTGACACTATCATCACATCATGTACCTTTCCCTTGACCTGTGAAAAACATTTCAAAAACTTGGGATGAGCATAAAAAGCTCAGTAAGGGTTATAAAAACATGAGTTCATAAATACATAAGAATGAAATCATGCTTTACCCATAAAACATAGGCATATCAAATCATGAATAAATCATAGAAAACATAAGACATAAAGGTAACTGGAGGCATTCATAACATTCTTACGTAGGGAGTAACCCTCTTGGTTACGTTTGGAATACCCATCACAGTATATTCCCTAAATCTCTTCGGAGAAACCTTAACGTTTCACTCCTTCGCGTTACCCAATGCATTGGAGAGCTATAACGGGCTCACCCGCCCTTAGTTTATCACGGAACCACCCGTTTTCATAACAATGCCCAAGAACCATAACATAAATGTGTCACATAAAACATGTATAAAGGAAACATAACATTTCCATATTTCAATCACAATATAACATTTTAGTATATTGAAATATTGAATCCATTAAAAAAGAAACCATTTCCAAAACCATTTAAAAAATTTAATACAGAGATTTTTGAATCAAAGTGTCCCATACCACCTTGAAGCTTAAAATTTTAAACCATTAATATCCATATAAATAAATCCTTAAAACCATTTTGAAAACATGGATATTAATAAGAACAAATAATTAAAACATTTAAAACGATATTTTGGTTAAAGGGGTTTTACCAAAATCAGAGACACATGAATACAATAATTGAGGAATAACATTTAGTCAGAACTTTATAATATCATGAGAATAAATGGATTCATGATATAATACTCCAAAGGATAGTATATACACCATATAAGAGTTAATTGGTGCATAACAACAATGAACCCTCAATAGAAATGTCAAATGTGATGAAATCCCTTATAAAGAAGGTATCCTTAAATTAAGGACAAATGAATCTCAAAAATATGTGTGACAAATATATATACAACCAATATAAGTGGATATTAAGTGTAAAACAATAAAAGGTCAATCACACATATTCAATGGATGACATATTCAACGACTACATGTTGAACCCAAAGAAATCGAAATTGGGTTAAAAAGTTCCCTTGACAGCCTAACGGCATCACATCAAAATGAGTTGATGAGAGATAAAAAGTGTATCTCATCACTTGGACATAAAATTTACATCAATAAGGATGTATTAGAACATATCCCAACATAAAAATATGTAAATTAAAAGACCCAATAAAAGAAGTCTTTTAAAAAAGAGGAGGGTGAAAGGTTCCCTTACCGACTTGGGTATCTTTCAAAACATACACCCCATGGAAGAAAGACAATATGTCATTGATGTAAATACTCATAAACGAAATTATATTACACAAATAATAGAATAATGGGCAGTACATACCACTCAATGGAATTTGTGGCAAATGTAGCATAAATCTCACGGGAATAAAAGTGAGATGAAAAATCCCTTACGAAAACTCAGCAGCCTAACGGCGCCACTTAAAACATCCAAAATGGATTTATGAGAGAGAATAGAATCTCTCATCACATGAACATAAAAATTACAGTAGGATTAATATAAAAGATCATCCCAATAACAAGAAAGATGAGCTTTAAAAGGAATGACATAAAAGAGTGTACTTAAAAAGAAAGAGAGGAGTAAGATCCCTTGCCTCGGGTCCGACTTGACTCGATCGTTCTTTAATCTCCTGAATAATAAACTTGAGTTAATCTCTACTTGCTTATGAATCTTTTTCAAGTTCATTATTCCTTTTATACCATGTTATGAACATCATGTAATCAGTTAAGTTAATAATGTTCATTTTGTCGGTATTTGGTTCTTAAGTCAAAAATAGACTTCTTACACTTACATGTTGTTAATTTGGTCAAAGTTTAATTATATCCAGAATGGTATTCATGATGTAGATATCATATATGTCATATATATCCAGTACATACATGCATTTATAATATTACATAATCATTTAGAGGTAAGAAATGAAATGCACCGTTCATGGAGACGGTAAGTCGTACGTACGCATGAACGCTACTTTCATTTCTATTTCGTATTTTATAGAATGGAATCATAATTATATAAAGGTATATTATAATTCCAGTATAATATAATATATCATATCATAGTTCCATCCTTTATATGTCCCACATATGGTATTTAACGAATCAAATCACTTTGAGGGGGCGGTAGTCCGCACTTCCTAAAATGAAGATATCGTGTTTACCCATAATGGAAACCATAAAGGTATGCCCAAAATGAAAAAAATAGAAGCTTAAGGAAAACATAAACATATTATATATCATATATAAAAATAGTGACATCATAATGGCCACCTTTGAAGGTGTTAAATGAGTTTTGAACAATCATCGTTTCGGGAGGCAGAATTTCGCCATCCACAGAAACCGTATGTTATTTAACCATTTGATGTAGTTCTGTGAGAGTGTAGCTCAAATAAATCTTATACCAACATCCTAGTATATTTAAGATACTGGTGTTGTTACAAAGTAAGTAAATAAAAAGATTTTAGGGGGTTGTAGAAGCAAAATAAAACAAATGAACATGAGAGAATGAATTACCTTTAAAAGTGTAACTCCTTTTGAGTTGAGCCTAAAGGCTTTTTTTGAAAGGATTCTGCCCAAAGGGAATCCTCTAGGATGAGGATAGGGATGTGGAGATAGCAAATGGGCAGGGGTTGGCCGAGCCAAAGGCTTGAGAAGTGTGTGGAATGAGGTAGAGGTGGGGGCCTTTTATAAGAGGAGAGGAGGGGCACTTTTGGAAAGTAAAGAAATATTACATTATTTGAAAATATGATTCGGTTTCAAAAGGTCCCACATTGATATAATTCTTGGATAAGGTGATAAGGCATCGAAATCCATTCATACAATTGGTTTTGGCCATGTGTAGGTTGTAGATTTTTCATTATCTTTCCATTTTAATTAAATCGTCAAATAATGATGTCATCGCTGCATCATTATTATGTCATAATTAATTTAATTTCTTTAATGTCTAAAAATTATAAAAAAATACTATGATATAGGAAATCGTTTTATCTTACCAATGATTATTTATAATCAAAATTTGGACTTGTATAACCCCACTTAAATATTTGTTTCGTAAAACATATTATGTTTGTGTCATTTTCACTTTAACATTAAATAAAAAGTAATTTATGTCATTTCCCAACAAAAGTGGATCCATGGTGTCCCCAAGTTGACCCATGGCTTGTCTTGGTCGGCCATGACACAACCAATAAGGTTGGGACATGTGTCTAGGTCATTTTATATTATTAAAGCATTATTTATACCTTAAACTACCCTAATTACCACTAATCGCGATTAAGAACTTAATGAGTTACTATTCACCAAAAAATTATTATAATCTCATTGAACCACATTTTACTTCTTAATGACAACCATGTATGTCGGATTTTAAAAATTCAATACACATTAGTTGTAAAATTTCATTTAACTGAAAAATCAGTTTGCTTGATTACCACTTAGTGGTTTCACTATTCATCAAAAATTGGAGTTTTTCAGAAAATTACCAAAAATTCAACCTAAGCTATATTTGATATTCAGAATTCAAAAATGAAATCCATTTTACAAAATTCAAATCATATAAGTCACATTAATTAATTCAATAATTAATTCCCGCTGTCAGAGCAAATAGCGTGTTTTTATAAAACAATAAGTATCAAAAGATTGACACTAGTTTAAGTCTGATTTCAAAGTGAAATTGATTCCAACGACCACTATTGGATTTAATGGTAAAAATATTTTCTAATTTCACTTTAAAACCAATTAAAAAGATAATCTAATCATATAAATAAATTATATTAAAAAGAGGTTTTGAATTAAAATACAACATTTTACACTATTCATTAAAAAAAAGATCTTTATCAGAAAAATACCAAAAATTTACACAAAGTAAAATTTGATGTCCCGATTCTTAATAAGAGTTTTATTTGGTCCAAAAGAATGTATAAGAGTGATCAAAACTATATTTAATGACAGTTCTCCATTAAAAGGCGATAAGTGAACCTTTAGTGAAAACTAGGGCATATACGCCTAAAATTGAATTCTTTCTGTATTTTAAGCCTTTAGCTTTTATTGGATAAATGTAAAAACATTTAAAAACATATATAATCATATTTTAGTTATTTCTATCCATTCCCGCCATTACAACGGCTACATGTTAACTACCATTTAAAATAATATTATTTTATTATTAGAGTGCAACGTAAGATTCCCAAAAACTCGTTGTTGCGTGTTGGGTACGCCATCGAGCATAGCGTCCCCTTTAAAGTCATTTAAATATTTTATTCACAAATATGGATAAATATAAAATGTCATATTCTTTATTTACCTGGGATGTTACATCCTTCCCCCCTTTTGGGAATTGCGTCCTCGCAATTTTAAAATTGCGCTTGGAAACATCCTTGAAAGTCCCACATCGGAACAAAAGTCGGTAAAACAAACACTTTAAAATAAGGAAAGATAAGTACAAAGGTCACCCGAGTTAACCCATACTAGGATTCCAAGTATGAAAATATGGACATGGAGGAAAAAACAAAGGGTCATGTTCTTGAGGGAGAGTGATAGAAAACATGTTTAGGAGAAAGTTAACCACGATAAAATCACAAACTTGTGATGGGTTAAACGGTATTCGATTCCCCAGTAGGAAAAGTTAATAGACAACATTTTTGGTTTTAAGTTACTTTTTATTGAGGAATTTATTCATAAGGAAACATAATCACTTATCATTTTGACATTCAACTTTTACTAGATTTCTTAATCAAAATCATATTTTTTCTGAAAGACGAGTATTTAGGGAGACTTGTTTGCATTAAGAGTACTATAATAAACTTCTAGAGAATCACCTAATCCACAAAAGAGAACTATATGCATCCCATGTCTTTATACTTTAACCAAATACAAAACCAAAAAGGCTAGTACAAGATCAGATAATCTAGAAAAGGATAACCCCTTATAAAAAAGAAAATCTATTCTTAATCTCCAAAATTTGTCCAACAAAACCCAAAGTTCAACGAGGACCATCCGATAAACAATTTTTCCATAAAATTCTTCAAAGTAAACCAATATAAGATTGAAACCCAAATATTTGAAGGATTTATTCACATAGTCTTCCAAGTTAAATCGTAACATTTATCTCCAAACAACATTATTTGCTCCTAAAGTCTCGTATTGAAAAGTAATTAACCTAATCACATATCCTCCATGATAGGTTAATCATTTTTATAAGTAACCCAAAATCAACTTACTCTTAATTCATAAAATCATATAACTGAAAAGAATTAGTCAAACTAACCAGGGACTTCACGTAGTCCAGTGGTAGGTGATAAATAACAGTCGCACTTTGGTTGTGGGTTCGATTCCCTCAGCTTTGTCCGATGCGACGGGTAGTCACACGGTCTGCGTGTTGTCCTTTTTCCAAAATTATATAATTCTTAAAACAATCCCCGAAATGAGATAAAATCTTCAAAGATGATCATAACATATTTTAACCTCAAGTTTATCTCATGCCTTTCATTTTCCATCATAACATATAATAACCCATAATTACCTCAAAAGTCAGGATCATATAAACCCTAATGGTTACCTTAATAATTATTACCTGAATTTCCACATCGAGTTGGCCATCTCGTACATGATGCATTAGAGAACTCACCAAGGTTGCAGTGGTTGATCATGACTCCTTGATAGTTGGTTTAGAACAACCATGAGATTCCTCATTGAATCCCCCATCTCATCCTGTCTCTTAATCAGAGAACCACCACAGTTTCCTTCAAACCCATTGTCACATTGGTACCTGCTAGATCCAGCCATTTACTAAAACCAAAAAGGTCAGTGTGAGTATATCAAAAAAACCATCATGTACTAACGAGGAAGGTAAACACTAAGATATACTTACTCATTCACTTTATCTAAAACTAGGACTCTTTTTGAAATCCTAACCATTATGGCAATGCCACTTGTGCTTAGAGAATACCCTAACCTCTAAAGTTATCTAAACCGGCCTTTGATACCAACTATAAGGCCCCAGCCTTAAACCTTACTTAATCTTGAGTTATTACAAGATTACACATTGAGGATCTTTTCAGGTTTAGAGTTTTAGAGAATTAGATCATGAAACTTGCATTACATTCCACATTTAAACAAAGTGGTTACATAAAAGACAATATTCATTCTTCCCATCAAAGGAAACCTATTTAAAATAAAACATGGATTCTTTCTTGACACATCCTTGACACTATAATCACATCATGTACCTTTCCCTTGACCTGTGAAAAACATTTCAAAAACTTCGGATGAGCATAAAAAGCTCAGTAAGGGTTATAAAAACATGAGTTCATAAATACATAAGAATGAAATCATGCTTTACCCATAAAACATACGCATATCAAATCATGAATAAATCATAGAAAACATAAGACATAAAGGTAACTTGAGGCATTCATAACATTCTTACGTAGGGAGTAACCCTCTTGGTTACGTTTGGAATACCCATCACAGTATATTCCCTAAATCTCTTCGGAGAAACCTTAACGTTTCACTCCTTTGTGTTACCCAATGCATTGGAGAGCTATAACGGGCTCACCTGCCCTTAGTTTATCACGGAACCACCCATTTTCATAACAATGCCCAAGAACCATAACATAAATGTGTCACATAAAACATGTATAAAGGAAACATAACATTTCCATATGTCAATCACAATATAACATTTTAGTATATTGAAATATTGAATCCATTAAAAAAGAAACCATTTCCAAAACCATTTAAAACATTTAATACAGAGATTTTTGAATCAAAGTGTCCCATACCACCTTGAAGCTTAAAATTTTAAACCATTAATATCCATATAAATAAATCCTTAAAACCATTTTGAAAACATGGATATTAATAAGAACAAATAATTAAAACATTTAAAACGATATTTTGGTTAAAGGGGTTTTACCAAAATCAGAGACACTTGAATACAATAATTGAGGAATAACATTTAGTCAGAACCTTATAATATCATGAGAATAAATGGATTCATGATATAATACTCCAAAGGACAGTATATACACCATATAAGAGTTAATTGGTGCATAACAACAATGAACCCTCAATAGAAATGCCAAATGTGATGAAATCCCTTATAAAGAAGGTATGCTTAAATTAAGGACAAATGAATCTCAAAAATATGTGTGAAAAATATATATACACCCAATATAAGTGGATATTAATTGTAAAACAATAAAAGTTCAATCACACATATTCAATGGATGACATATTCAACGACTACAAGTTGAACCCAAAGAAATCGAAATTGGGTTAAAAAGTTCCCTTGACAGCCTAACGGCATCACATCAAAATGAGTTGATGAGAGATAAAAAGTGTATCTCATCACTTGGACATAAAATTTACATCAATAAGGATGTATGAGAACATATCCCAACATAAAAATATGTAAATTAAAAGACCCAATAAAAGAAGTCTTTTAAAAAAGAGGAGGGTGAAAGGTTCCCTTACCGACTTGGGTATCTTTCAAAACATACACCCCATGGAAGAAAGACAATAGGTCATTGATGTAAATACTCATAAACGAAAGTATATTACACAAATAATAGAATAATGGGCAGTACATACCACTCAATGGAATTTGTGGCAAATGTAGCATAAATCTCACGGGAATAAAAGTGAGATGAAAAATCCCTTACGAAAACTCAGCAGCCTAACGGCGCCACTTAAAACTTCCAAAATGGATTGATGAGAGAGAATAGGGTCTCTCATCACATGAACATAAAAATTACAGTAGGATTAATATAAAAGATCATCCCAATAACAAGAAATATGAGCTTTAAATTGAATGACATAAAAGAGTGTACTTAAAAAGAAAGAGAGGAGTAAGATCCCTTACCTCGGGTCCGACTTGACTCGATCGTTCTTTAATCTCCTGAATAATAAACTTGAGTTAATCTATACTTTCTTATGAATCTTTTTCAAGTTAATTATTCCTTTTATACCATGTTATGAACATCATGTAATCAGTTAAGTTAATAATGTTCATTTTGTCGGTATTTGGTTCTTAAGTCAAAAATAGACTTCTTACACTTACATGTTGTTAATTTGGTCAAAGGTTCATTATATCCAGAATGGTATTCATGATGTAGATATCATATATGTCATATATATATAGTACATACATGCATTTATAATATTACATAGTCATTTAGAGGTAAGAAATGAAATGCACCGTTCATGGAGACGGTAAGCCGTACGTACGCATGAACGCTACTTTCATTTCTATTTCGTATTTTATAGAATGGAATCATAATTATATAAAGGTATATTATAATTCCAGTATAATATCATATATAATATCATAGTTCCATCCTTTATATGTCCCACATATGGTATTTAACGAATCAAATCACTTTGAGGGGGCGGTAGTCCGCACTTTCTAAAATGAAGATATCATGTTTACCCATAATGGAAACCATAAAGGTATGCCCAAAATGAAAAAAATAGAAGCTTAAGGAAAACATAAACATATTATATATCATATATAATAATAGTGACATCATAATGGCCACCTTTGAAGGTGTTAAATGTGTTTTGAACAATCATCGTTTCGGGAGGCAGAATTTCGCCATCCACAGAAACCGTATGTTCTTTAACCATTTGATGTAGTTGTGTGAGAGTGTAGCTCAAATAAATATTATAACAACATCCTAGTATATTGAAGATACTGGTGTTGTTACAAAGGAAGTAAATAAAAAGAGTTTAGGGGGTTGGAGAAGCAAAATAAAACAAATGAACATGAGAGAATGAATTACCTTTAAAAGTGTAACTCCTTTTGAGTTGAGCCTAAAGGCTTCCATTGAAAGGATTCTGCCCAAAGGGAATCCTCTAGGATGAGTAGAGGGATGTGGAGAGAGAAAATGGGCAGGGGTTGGCCGAGCCAAAGGCTTGAGAAGTGTGTGGAATGAGGTAGAGGTGGGGGCCTTTTATAAGAGGAGAGGAGGGGCACTTTTGGAAAGTAAAGAAATATTACATTATTTGAAAATATGTTTCGGTTTCAAAAGGTCCCACATTGATATAATTCTTGGATAAGGTGATAAGGCATCGAAATCCATTCATACAATTGGTTTTGGCCATGTGTAGGTTGTAGATTTTTCATTATCTTTCCATTTTAATTTAATTGTCAAATAATGATGTCATCGCTGCATCATTATTATGTCATAAATAATTTAATTTCTTTAATGTATAAAAATTATAAAACAAATACTATGATATAGGAAATCTTTTTAGAGTTCCAATGACTATTTATAATCAAAATTTGGACTTGTATAACCCCACTTAAAAATTGTTTTCGTAAAACATATTATGTTTGTGTCATTTTCACTTTAACATTAAATAAAAAGTAATTTATGTCATTTCCCAACAAAAGTGGATCCATGGGGTCCCCAAGTTGACCCATGGATTTTCTTGGTCGGCCATGACACAACCAATAAGGTTGGGACATGTGTCTAGGTCATTTTATATTATTAAATCATTATTTATAACTTAAACTACCCTAATTACCACTAATCGCGATTAAGAACTTAATGAGTTACTATTCACCAAAAAATTATTATAATCTCATTGAACCACATTTTACTTCTTAATGACAACCATGTATGTCAGATTTTCAAAATTCAATACACATTAGTAGTAAAATTTCATTTAACTGAAAAATCAGTTTGCTTGATTACCACTTAGTGGTTTCACTATTCATCAAAAATTGGAGTTTTTCAGAAAATTACCAAAACTTCACCCTAAGCTATATTTGATATTCCGAATTCAAAAATGAAGTCCATTTTACAAAATTAAAATCATATAAGTCACATTAATTAATTCAATAATTAATTCCCGCTGTCAGAGCAAATAGCGTGTTTTTATAAAACAATAAGTATCAAAAGATTGACACTAGTTTAAGTCCGATTTCAAAGTGAAATTGATTCCAACGACCACTATTGGATTTAATGGTAAAAATATTTTCTAATTTCACTTTAAAACCAATTAAAAAGATAATCTAATCATATAAATAAATTATATTAAAAAGAGGTTTTGAATTAAAATACAACATTTTACACTATTCATTAAAAAAAAGAACTTTATTAGAAAAATACCAAAAATTTACACAAAGTAAAATTTGATGTCCCGATTCTTAATAAGAGTTTTATTTGGTCCAAAAGAATGTATAAGAGTGATCAAAACTATATTTAATGACAGTTCTCCATTAAAAGGCGATAAGTGAACCTTTAGTGAAAACTAGGGCATATACGTCTAAAATTGAATTCTTTCTGTATTTTAAGCCTTTAGCTTTTATTGGATAAATGTAAAAACATTTAAAAACATATATAATCATATTTTAGTTATTTCTATCCATTCCCGCCATTACAACGGCTACATGTTAACTACTATTTAAAATAATATTATTTTATTATTAGAGTGCAACGTAAGATTCCCAAAAACTCGTTGTTGCGTGTTGGGTACGCCATCGAGCATAGCGTCCCCTTTAAAGTCATTTAAATATTTTATTCCCAAATATGGATAAATATAAAATTTCATATTCTTTATTTACCTGGGATATTACAGCAAGGCCGCGAGACTTAAACCCTCAACCGAAGGGTGACAAGGGTGCATCACCTACCACTAGCCTACGTGATGTCCTAGTGTGTATAATGTATTTTTTTTCCAAATAGTATGAAAAATGAATTATAAATTCATTATTTTTGGATCCCTATACAATTATGATAATTAGAATATTTTTGAACTCTATTATCTTTTGAAGTGAAAGATGAGTTTGCGGTAGGAATTAGTTTAAGGACGAAACTCTACTTGTCAAGTATATATATATTTATTTATTTCCTCTTATTATATGAATAAATTAATTCTTAAACTTTAGATAAGGGATCTTAAAACCAAAAATGTGTTACCTTAATACCATATGTTTTGTTGAACCGATGATATTTTACATCATCTTATATTGATGGCTTTGAGGCTCTCAATTTTACAATTGTTTGTTATTGATGACCTCAATCACTCACTATAAATATTTACGTTTTTCCTCCAATTATGAGTCTCTAATTTCCACCAATGTTCACCTAATCGAGATCATACTTTGGTTGTGTCTTTTTCATTTCCCTTTCCCTCTTATTAAGAATAATTTTTATTAAACCAATTTCTGATGTGAGTTTTCCACAAAGAAAATTTTCTAATTTTAACCATTTATTTTCAAAGAACAATTTCAAATCACGAGGGTGTAATTTATTTAAGGAGTGGAGAATGTAACACCACACGATTTCATAGTAAATTATCTCGTTAAAGTAATTCAATAGCTTGCGCTACATGCAACACCGAGTTTGAGTGCACCACAACATACCACACTAACTATTCAAAAAGCGGTTATGAATAGTATTAACTGTGTTTTGAATATTATAAACTCTATATAATTTTAAAATCCATATTATGTGTTTCTTAGACATAATATAAGAATAAATGAATTTTTTTCAGATAAAAGAAGTATTTTTCAAAAAATGCAATTTTGCCGCATTTTAATGGCGAACCATTTTTAAAACCAATATTTGACACTTTTATATATTAAATTGGACTAAATAATCTTTTTTTAGAATAAGTATATAAAAGTATAGTTTTGTTAAATTTTTTTTTTTCTGATAACTTTCATATTTTGATGAATAGTGAAAATACTATGTTTTAATTAAAAACAACATTTTTAGTAGAAATAATTTATAGTGATAAATTATGCATTTGAATGTTTTAGAAGTATAATTATATTATATTTTTATCATTTAATACAATGTAGGTCATTATAAGTAATTTCACATTTAAATTTGACTTAAACACATGTCAATCTTTTGATAGTTTTCACTTTTTTAAAAAAACACGCTTTTTGGTTTTGACAATGGGAATTAGTTTTAAATTAATAAATGAAACATATATGTTTTTAATTTGGTAAAATAGACTTCATTTTTTAATTCGGAATATAAAAATTATCTTGGGGGTAATTTTTGATATTTTTATGAAAACTATCAATTTTTGATGAATAGCGAAAAAACACTACGTTATTGGTTAAAACCGAATTTTTATTTAAATAATTAGTTATTTTATTTTAATTGTTATTAGGTCATAATAGATACATAATACTTAAATATTTTCAACATAATTCATTGGAGTCATTTTATAATAAGTATATATATTAAAAATATTATCGAACTTTTTACCGTCTTTTACCCACCTCAAAAAACCATTTGCAAATTTGTATAAAACAAAATTTTACTGCTTCTGAGAGTTGAATTTCAAAAATCTGAGAGACACGGTTAATATCAGTAAGTAAAATGTGGTTCAGTAAGATGAAAATAATTTTTGGTGAACAGTAACTTTTGACATTTATTTACCACGGTTAAAATTAAATAGGGTAATTAAGGGTATAAATGATATCATAATTACCCTAAAACGTGTACTAATTCTATTGGGTAAGTATAATTCGATCAAAAACAACCTTACGAATAAAATATGACCTTCTTCGGTCCAGTTGGATTAGATTAGGACATTTATTATTATTTTATTTAAAGAAGAGTTAAAAGAGTTAAATTCAAAGTTTAATAACTAAACCATTTATAATATAGAGTTATACATAATATAAATTCAACTATAAATATTCATTATAAAGATAAAACTATTTCCAACATAATGATATTTTATTAATAATTTTTAGATATTAACTAATTTAGTTTATTTATGACAAAATGATGACACATTAATTACCGTAATAATGAAATATTAAAATAATTGATATTATAAATATCCAAATACATGAAACATGAAACTTTTGATGAATTCTACTAATTTATTAGGTTAATATGACATGTAAGGATTGAACATATGAATTTATTTCGAAGTAATAAAGTTGTTAAGACTTTTAAAAAAATCATTTATTAAATTATGTCAAAATTGACATAATTGAGTTTTTAAAACAAATACTATATTATTGGTTGATATAATATTCCTAAAAATCTAAGATTCTTCCAAAGGGACTTAATACTATTATATATGTCCTTAATGGACCTATTGGGGTTCTCTGAGATGATTATTGTATGTTTATTAACCATATAAAATAAAAATACAAAGAGACATGGTAAATGTCAAACTAATTAACTAAGAGTTATATCTAAATGATAAGTTTACTATGTTGACCTAAACCTATATAAAACCTATTGGTTGAGAGTTTTTCTACCCATACCCATGTTACCCTTTAAAGAATTAATTTTTGAGCAATTAGAAACCGAAAATTATTTTATTATAAAATAATATTTCAACCTTATCTTAATGTGACCCTCACCTCTCTTATAATGGGAACTTCCCCTTCACTTAATTTCAAACCTCCAAAGCCTTTTGTATCGGCCAAACCCTACCCAAATATCCTCCCAACTTTCTTACATTCATCCTAGAGGCCTTAATTTTGTCAAAAAGTGAACCTAAGGATCCCTTTTGATCAAATCAAAAGGATGAACATGAAGAAGAGGCAAATATTTCATCACCTCCTTCAAGTTATTTTCTTCTTCAACTTCCTCTTTCTTTGTTGTTTCCATTATAAAATAATAACTCCAGTATATTATATATAATTTTATGTTATTATAAAAATGGTACAACCATATCCATTATTCTATCCATCCTATAAATGACAAAGTCACCATACGTGCGTACGTACTGATTACCGTTTCCACGTCATGGTGCAGTTTGTTATTCAAACACTTAATTATTTGGATGGGTAAAATAATGAGTACAACTAATGTAAATAATAAATATAAAATGTTAATGATTCTTTATATATGATATAACATCCAATTACATACGATTTCTCAATTAATATAATGATATTGTCCTTCGTGTGTACGTACGGATTACCGTCTCCGCAACACGATGAGATTCATTTCCACATTCACCATTCAATGATGATTATAAAATATATATCATTAATAAGTATGTAATATAAGAAATAATAAATCTACTATATATATATATACTTACATATATCTTATTCACTTAGTTTCGTTCAATACGATATGAAAATGAAAACAACGTATTTGAGTATGTACGACATACTGTCTCCATAAACACTATTTTCCATTTCATATATACATCTATTATACATATTTATATTATAAATATATATGATATATAAAGCATGTTTTATATTCTGGACATATTTAAATCATTATCTAAGTGATAAAATCAAGATTAATAAGTTAAAACACGTATGATAAAGAAAGTGATTATTACCCAAAATGTTATTTTAACATAGAAATTATTATTAAATGGGTAGTATAAAGTCATAAATGAATCATTTATGATATCATAAATATTAATATGGTTCTGGAATAATTTAATAACATACTACGGTCTTTGTACTGAAGGTTAAACATACCCTCTTCTAAAGGAAAGTGCAAGGTAAGGGTTAATTTCACAATCTCTTTATTATCTGAGGTTGTTTCTGCATAAGTATCTACTGGGACATATTTATTATCAAAATACATGTTTCATAATTGGGTTTTCAATGGAATCATTTTTAAGGGACATTTTTACTAAAACATCATTTTAAATGTTTTAAATATTTATTCTTCTAAATCATTCTCATTAATGTCCATGTTTTCCAAATCGGGTTTTATGGATTTATTTATATGGACATAAATGTTATTAAAATGTTAATTCATTTCAAAAGTTTCAAAGTGGTGTGGGAAAATTTGATTAAAAAATGTCTTTAAATGTATTTCTTTCGAAATTGTGTGACTTTTAAATGTTTTCATGAAAAACAGATATATCTCTCAACGAGTTTTACAAATCATTTTCATCTATGTCAACATCCTCTGAGGGATTTCAAATTTGTTTGATGTTGATTTATTATGATACAAATCTTCCATATTGTATTGAAGGTTTTGTGATAAGTTTTACTATGGATGTATTATTTTTACACCATTCATGGTTTATGGATAAAGTATTGACATTTTGTATTCTAGTTTTAATACAAATGTTTATGTTATGTTTAAACCTTTTAATTTGAGGAATGCATTAGACTTAGTAAGTGATGGGTGGATCCCTCTATAGCTCCTCAATGAATCAGTAGATCTCATGAGACAAACTGGTTTCGTAGAATAAGGACATGAAAAAAATTTATTTGTAGTCTTGGCACAAGGCCTTGACTATGTGGTTATGAAGTCAGGAATTATTCATTCCATCATTATGAAAGTGGATATTGATATTGCATGTGATTATTCGACTAGTATAATATCTATGTGAATAAGTAAATGGAATTATTTGATTTTATCTTTTCCATATTATGCTGAAGTATAAGTTTAAAAATATTTTGTTTTAGTATTATACATTGCCTTAAATGTTTATGCTTATTTATGAAATCTTCCACTATATTGTTGTCCTTACTGAGAATCTGAGCTCACCTCTTTCTATGTTTTAATTCTCCCAAGATTCCAAGAAGTGTTTTATAATTGATATGCAGGGTTAAGGTAGGGGATTAATGGCTTTCTCAAAGGATCATTTAGGTTGTGTTTTATTTTCTTATGTGTAATGTAATTTTCATGTATGTAATCTATTTTCCAAGACTATTCAACTGATCGGTCTTTCAGGACATGATTACTTGTAATCATGACAATGTATTAAAATAATGCACCGACTCTGGGCTTCTGGGTTCTGGTCATTCCTATCACTTTTTAGAAAAATAAATATTTTAAATATCATAAAAATTTCATAAAAAAAACACAATATAATGTTTTTTAAAGGAATATATGTTGATTAAATATAATGAAATAATAATTATGTTAATTTTAATCAATTTCAAAAAATACCTCGAAATTCCAATTAAATTAATTATTGAAATTAAGTGATTTGGTTATAAAATCATAATATTCACAATTTAGTCAAAAATCAGTATTTTTTTAAAGAAAGAAAAAATTAAGAATATCTTAATTTTTTATATTATTTAAAGAAATTATATTCAAACTGTGAAATTCATATTCTAAAATTTTGAAATTTATCTTCTATATAAAATCTTATAAGAACAGTGTTCAAATAAAACAATTTCTTTTTTCATTAAAAATTCATTTAATATTTTTAACACTAATATTACAATCTAATTAATATTTATAAATAAGAATGTTTATATTTTATGATTGCCTAGGTTATTACAGTCTTTATAAATTATTTAAATGAATTGTTCAATCTATTATTTAGAATCCAGTGGTGATGATCCTTTATATTCTCATCATGCATGGGTTTATCACATATGTAGAGTCTTGTGTGGAGATTTCCATGTAATATTATCACATAACGGTACATAATAAATTTACAGTCTAGCGAGGATGGTCTCATAAGGGAACATCTCATATGTTTTAATGAAATAGTTAGAGTCTACTAAGTTGGATCACACATATAATAACCATGCATGGGAAAATCACATAATAATGACTTCTGCTGGTGATAATGTACAAAATAGACTCTATTATAGTAGGGTAATATGTTTGGTTTACTCCAAAAATATGATCTATATTTTCAGTTTCCAACATTATTGAGGTAGATAAAATGTTAATGTTGGTTTAGTTTTGGGGATCTCAAGGCCATCTTTGGTGTGTCATTTGGTGAATCGAACACTGTTGGGGAAAATAGTTTATTGGGATGTTGGGATTGAACCATGAGAAGGCATCCTACATATCATTAATTAGACTAGAATCAAAAACCTCATTATTCTCATGAGTAATTTTAGGTTTTTAATTGTACCATACAATTTTGGTATTCATCACGTGGTAAGTATTCTTATGCCACAAATAGTGTGTCAATAATAAATAATATAGGTATCTTTTTATATCTTCCTAGAATATGGGTGGAAGATTTTCATTTGTGTCGCCCAATGTGTATGATCCCCATTCATCATTGATGTAAATATCATTACATCATGTTAATTCTTAGTTTTAATATCTAAATGTGGCCTTTCTAGAATATCATTTGATGTTATGGAGGTATCTATGGGAGTTTGAGGCTGGTTCATATCCGAGAACCCAGGTTTTCTGCTGAAATAAGCATATCTTCTGATTAGTTCAAACCATGTGGGTTGGCTGCATGGTTAGATAAATCCATGTGAGGAGGGTATGAGAGGAGGATGAGGTGACACAGTCAGAACAAGCCATGAGATATGGTGCACATGGCCTTGCAAAAAATGAAGAAATTTTTAAAATATGTTTTGGCTTGGGTTGAAAATATTTTTTAAAACTTTTAGCATAAACCATGTAGGGTACCCTTCCCTACAACTATCTATTCCTGGTTAGAAAAAAATATCAAACATCGTGCCTAAACCCTGAGACCAAATGTATTTGGTTAAAACTATGAATGTCCCCTCCATTAATCTTATATTCAACCATATTTCTATTTTTCTTCGAGTGACAACAGGAACCATATTTTGATTCTCCCTTTGAGACCTCTTGGGGATTTGAGGGATCTTCTCCATCTAAAACAAGTTTCATGAATCGTCTATATCATTAGATATGCATTGGTAAGATCTTTAATCCTTTTTAGTCATTATTAATTCATCAAGATATTAGTTATGCTATTTAGGTTCATTCTAATTTGTCCTGTTATTAGGTTCTTTATCTATAATTCAATTTTATCCTAATCTGAGTAAAATTTTTAGTTGATACCAAAAATGGTATGAACTATGGACCTAATGTAGGTGGGATCTTGTTTTTCATTTAAATTGGAGAGATTATATATGTTGTCGTGTTGCACACCCCTTTTACGGGTGTTTCCTTAAATAATTTCAATCATTGAATTATTATTTTTAGTATTGACTATGTATTTAAATTGGCCACCAATGAATGGTTATCGGTTGTATTCCTTGAAAATGGAACCACACCCTAGGATGTGCTGTTTAATTAAATTTTCCATGTGATGGATTACAAATTGAATGCCATTGGGTGTTACCTTTACCGCATGTCATGGGATGTTGATTTTGAATTGATAATTTTTATGTGGATTTTTTATTAGTTATGTAAATTTAATTGTGATATCAATTGAAATTGAGTTTATTAAAATCAAGTGATGAATGACCATGACATTTTTATTTTATTTATAATGGCATGTGAAGAATGTGATGCTCATTGTAATTAAATTCCCATGTAATTATCTTTGTGTAATGTTTTCTAATATTGGCCAATTTTTTAATCCACATTCTTAGGTGAGTTTGATTTGAAATGATTATGGTGATGATCTTGACATATTAAATTTAATTTGATAAAATAATTTTGAGTATGTTAAATGTTTACATTACTTGGGAGACACGTTTATTTCAATGATAACACCATGGAAATACTCAATGGGCCTACACCATTCTTGCCTAAATGATACATGGAATCCCTGGTGGACTACTAAGGATGAACCCTGAGGCCTGACATATATGTTGTGCAATGCATGGATTTAAATGAGGATCTCATTGATGGAGTAAAAGATAATTTAATCTTTATACTATGGGTGATACTTGGGATACCTTGGTGGACCTCCAATGATAAAATTGAATAGTTGGGACTTTATACCACACTTAGAAATATACATGGGGTCTTGAGAGGTTCTACATGGACGTTCTTATTGGGTGTCAGTTCATATTGCACTTGGAGTGATACATGGATTCGAACATAGGAATTCCTTGGATGGGATCAGGTTCTAAATAGATTATCGAGTGAAATAGTTTATATGACGTGTATTCCAAACCAAATCCAAATCCTAGCTTCAGCCCTGTTTATAATTTATTAAAGACCTTTTTATGAATCGGGGATAATTTTATCAAGGGGGATGTTAGGAAACAAGTCGGTACTTGAGAATTAATGTTTAAATGAGAATTAATGGTTAATTGAACATGATTATAAATAAAATAGTACTTACTATGAAATCAGAGACATAATTATTAAATAAAATTGAATTAGCAAATGAATTTATTATAAAATGAAAACTTGGACTTATAAGATGTTTAACGTTGAGTACGTCCATTAATTGTTACATTTTTTCTATACACTATTTTAATATATACAACAACAGATTGGATCTAGTCCTTAGGTGGTTTCCTACTAGTCTCACACCCTATTTGGGTACCCAAATGGACTATATTGTTGTAGCTATAAATAAGGGAATGTTCCATACTACTGGTTTAGGAAGATTTATTAAGAGTAGTGGATCATTGGACTGATTTGAGGATTATCAAGCTAGATTATATATTTTGGCCATTTTGTACTTTTTTCCATATATTTAATTCCCTCTAATTATACATGTGTTGGATGCTTTATTAGAGACCTATGCCATGAATTATAATCATCATTATATTTAAGCTTCTTTTTGATATTTTAAACAATTCATATTGTGTATCAATTGTCAGTATGATTTACTTATTCTACTATTTGAATGTTATTAGCACTCTGATGTGTTACACTTGTGTATGAGGTCATAGTCTCTTCAAAGACTCATCCAAGGTCCTCACTGGTTATTGGTATGATTTGGCATTTAGATTGATGTGCTTGAGGTCATGTATCCAATCGGTCTCAGCCCACCGTTCTGTGGCATCATGGTCCATGACGTAAACAAGTGTTATAAAAGAATTATTTAATGGTTTTCATAAATATGTGGTGACCACAAAAAGGGATAAGAATGAATAGGGATTTCATAATGAGATGTTATTGGGTGTAGTTATCATTCATAATGAACAAAGAAAAATTACATTTAGTTAAATTTTTGTCTTCAAAATTTCCACTACTGTAGTTTATTTGATTCCCCCTTTGGGTGATGCACCTGAAATTTTATATTATTATTTATGTGATTTTGCGTTCTATTTTTTTAACCCAATGAGATGAGGGTATTCCATGTAATGCATCATATTAGGAAGTTTACATGAATCACATGCCATGCTTAATTGTTTTCCATTAAGGATTCATTACTTGTTACATGATGTTTTGATAGGTGTCTTGGTAGTTATAACTTCTATTGTGATATGTATTTTGGAATTTATTATGGTAAAAATTATTTTGATACCACACATTGGTCCCTATGGAGTATGGTCCCTCATGGGGTTAGAATTTGGTGTACCATTGGTTCAACCTTTTAAAAATGAGGGTGATATAATGTTAAATGAGAATGATTTCAAACTAAAATGAATTTGTGAATTCAAGTAAAAAATAAAATGGAAACTGAAAGTATTATGGTAGAGAATTTGACCTATATTAGACCTAAGTAGTGGGCAGCAGGAAGTGTCCCTAGGTTTTATATGATTTTTACATCCCCCAGATCTGAATCTAGGTGATGGAAGAGGGTTGTGTTATTTTATTAGAATAATTGTACATATCCTATTTAAATATATGTTATTTTAGATTTTGAATCTTGATAATACTATTTAACTAAGGCATTCTACTTGAATTTGTAGAGGTATTCCACCGCAACATCCTCTAGTAATACGCCGAGAAGGTGGAAATAAACATACTTTAGAGGTGTTAGGAAATGGGATGACAATGGATCCTCCAATCATTCCAGATAAGGCACCAGTAGTACTGAAAATGGGTTATAAGTCATAGTTACATCCGAGATTCTTGCAGTTTATGTAGAATATTCAGGAAGAACCACAACCTACACAAACCATGAAAGAGTTAACACATGTGTTCCAGCAATAGCATCTGCCTATGTTTCAGGGGGGATGGAGAACCACAAAATTATAGTCATATCTAGAGGACATCTTATGTATCTTAAATAATCATGATATTCCATCTAATTGGAGGGTAAATCCTAGTACATATATAAGGAATGATTCCACCAAGTGGTGGTGGGATATTATAACTCATAAATATCATCATCCAAATATGGATTGGAGGGATTTTCATATGACCTTATACGATTATTCTATCATGAGACATTGAGGGATAATAGATACTGAGAGGTTTAGAACCTAGATAATGATGAGCTATCAGTTATGGATTATTCTTTCCATTTAACTAAGCTCCAATGCGTCATGCCTATTATGATCAATGATGAGTTATCAAAATCCAAGCGATTAGTGTAAGGTCATAGGTATAAAATCCATTCATAGGTGTATGCTTTTTGGTAGCCTATTATTTCAAGAATAGTGAATCGAGTGTTTATCATAGAGCATAACTTCAGAGAGGATAGAAGAGAGAGGTAGGATGTTTAAACATCTAGATCTATCCTTTTTTGACTGGAATTAAGTGGCATCATATGATGATTCCACATGGTCAAATTAACATCCAAACCACAATCGAAGGTAGCTAGGTGAGGTGAAAACAATGCGGTAGTCTGGGACATACAAGGACATAGTGTATGAGGGACCTAGTAGAGTTCTGATCATATGGAATGATGAGACATATACAACCCTTTTGTAGAACATTTCATTTGGAAGCCTATGAGAGAGGGTCTATAGTCACCCACATTCAAGAGAGGGGTCAAAAGATTCTCATTAGGTAGAAATCTAGAGTATAACTAGCCAATCTGGCCGAGGTGGTGGTCATGTACATGGTTTTTGGACCTCAGTTATATAGAAACAATTGAGAGGATAAATTTAGTGCATCTAGGGAATATCTCAAGAGAGGATTGCAGTCCAGGTATTCATAGTGCAACAGACCCTTAAGGAGTAGGATGCCAAAACATCTACTGTTAGAGGTACAATTTTGTAGCCTATACATTATCTTCCTCACTTTGTTGATATAAGGGATTCATATAGTTTTATATCATTGTCCATTTTTGAGAGCCTTGGTCTAAGTGTTTTTAATTTTTAAGGATTCACGATGCTTGACACTCTGATGGGAATAAGAATGGAGGATTTAGGTCAGTTCATGGAGTTCCACCTTATGATTTTGGTCTATCACTTAGTATTTGACCTCTATGTCCTTGAGATGGCTTGTTGTAACTTTATTCTCTGGATGGATAGGTTGGATTCATTTCATGAATTTATAGACTTCTATCACCGATGTGTGACATTTACATCATCAAAGGAAGGAGATATAATTCACATTAGTGAATTTATTTTCTAGCTGAGCCAAGATGGACCAGATCAACATGGGATGGGGGGATGAAATCCCATATTGAATTTTTTTATCTATATTATTTGGGAAAATTTTAGGATTATTTCCCTCTAGTGGTTAATTGTTTTAGGGAATGTTTCTCAAAAGTATTTTTGAGATTACCTCTTAGTAAGAGAGGTAGTGTTCTCTGTCAATCTTGTTCCATAAGTTTCACCTTAATCAATTCCTCCATAATTGATGGATACAAATGAGATGAAAACACAAAAGAGATAGCTAGAAAATAAGGGGAAATGGGTTTTATCTAACCCAATACTTATTCATTGGGGTTTCCGCTCCTTTTTTCAAAAAATGCAGACATAACCCTCATGAAATATGTGGATTACTAGAAATTAAAGTAGCTAGTTGTTAAGATTCAGTATCCTCTACCACGAATAGATCACCAGTTTTAACAGACCTGAGGTTCTTGAGTTTTCTAAAGGATTTATTTTAGATTCGATTTTCATCAGGTGTTTGTTAGAACGTCAAACATTCCTCGCACAGACTTTCATAATAGGTATGATCTGTATGAGTATTTGGTTATGTTGTTTGGTCCCACGAATGCACCAATAACCTTCAAGGAACTGATGAACATGGTCCTTTAACCTTTTGTTGATTAATTTGTGGTTGTTTTGTGGATGATATCTCTATGTATTATCATAATCAACATGACCATACCCATCATATTGAGATCGCATTTAATACATTGAGAGAGAATTTGTTATATGATAATGTCACACAATACCATGTTTAGATGGATTAGATTCACACCCTATGTCACATTATCTCAGAGATTGTGGTTTCAATTGACATAGAGAAGGTGAGAGTAGTATATTCATTGGAGAAAACCATGAAATATTTTGAGGTATGAAGTTTATTGTGTTTGGATGGTTACAAAAAGAGTTTCATAGAAGACTTATCATGCCCAGAAGAACCACCTACAAGCATGACTAAGAAATATGTGATGTGTGTATGGTCTTATTTAAATAATAGGGAATTTCAAAGATAAAATGAAGATTGAAATCAAAAAATATACTGATTTTCTAGAGCTATATAGGAGATTAACATTTTATCGTGATGCATTATGTATCAGGAAAGGATAAGTTCATAAGAAGCATGATATATTCTTGGAGTATGGGTCTCCAAAGTTGATGAAACACGTGATTCATTACATGATTCATGATCTCAAGTTAGCTGTAGTTGTTCACACAATGCACTGTTGGAGATTCTATTTATAGTGAGAGCATTTTTTGGTTCACAAAGACCAAAAATTCCTCCTGTACATATTTACACTACATGATCTGAAATTGAGGTAATGATAGTGGGTTGAGTACCTAATGTATATTGAATTTGATGTTTCCTACCCTCCTGGTAAAAGAAAATGTATTACTCATGCACAATGCACGAGGACTCAGAAACATGTAGTGATGTATTCTAGTAACGAGTGGTATTATATGGCCATATTCTCTTAGTTGCTATTAGAGGTGAATTATGGCCAGGGACATACATTCATATAATCATTAATTGTTACCTATAAATTATTGGATAGAGTAAGTATGGTGTAGATATTAGATTATGAGACACTATGAATATGAGGGAGTGTGGTAGGTGAGGACCCACCTATGGGTTGGACCAGAGGTGGGGATAAAATTTGTAAAGATGATATTCGTGTGTGGGTTTTAGAATAAATGTGTGAGGAGATGATCCAAGATTTTCATACATCATCTTGGCCCATACACATTGGAACCACACATATTTATTAGGATTGACATCAGAAATATTGTTGGACAAGTATGAAATGATATGTAACTGGTTTTTTCATGATATGTTTCACATGTCAGCATGTAAAGGATGAACACCATCGACCAACCACACTTTACATCATATTCCTATTCTATTGTGGAAATGGAATGACATTGTGATGAATTCTTTCATAGGTTTACATAGTCTACCTCTAGGAAAAGATATTAAATGAGATTTTTTGTTAGTCTCATAATGGTATCATTTTTCATTCTGATCAAGGAAACCAAAATTTTGGATGAGATTGGGATAATTTATATACATGAAATTGTAAAAATTAATTTGGTCCTAAATACTATCATTTTATATAAGGATGGAAAATTTATATTAGGATTCTAGTAAGGGTTACATAAGGCATTTGAAAGAAATGGTCTTTTGAGCATAGCATACTTCCCCCAGATATAGGGCTAGTTAGAGTGCATGATTAAGGTGCTTTAGGAGATGATGTGATAATGAGTCATAGATTTAGAAGGTTCTTAGAAGAGGTATATACCCATCGTTGAACTCTACAACAAAAATTTCTTTTAGGATACTATTCATATTAACACATTTGATACATTGTTTGTATGTCCATGCCAATCACCCTTGTATTTGATAGAAGTAGAATATGAATCTATTTTTGGACATCATCTTTTCCATGATACTATTGAATAGGTTCAGTTGATTCAGAAGTGGATAGCTACTCCACAGTCTTGTAAGAAATTGTATGCCTATCACTACAGACGACCTCTATAGTTTGAGGTTGGGGATCATATCTTCTTGCATGTTTCACCAAGGATGGGACACTATAGGACCATGTGATAGGGATAACAATCAATGTGATATGTTAGACCATTTTTATTATGGAAATACTTGATCGATAGACTATTAGTTTCATAATCCTCTAAGGTATAGACCCATGCACGAAATTTTCCATGTATCTCAGCTGTGATGTTACTATTGAGATAGATCTCATTCCGTTCATCTCAAGAAGGATGAGTTACAGGTATATCCATCATTTTTGGGATAATCCTATATGAATTTTGGATCTTAAAATGACTTTTTTTTCAAGGAAGTTTAGTTTATTTAGTATGGGTTCTATGGTAGCACAACCGTGTACATGATGAGATACGAGAGCTAGATGTTGATGTATGATCACAATGTCCTTAGCTCTTCTAATACATCATTGAATGCCATTGAGAAGGAAATTTGGGGATGAATTTCATTAAGGTGTATGTTTCTAAGAACTCAGTTCTTCATTGGGGTACAAATCCTTTATTTCCTATAATTGTTTATTATTAATGTTTAAAAATGGACTTTGGGTATATCCTTTGAAGATATTGAGGTATAAGGGGCTTTACAGGGATAATTTGGATAGTGGAACCCATGTTTGTGTGTAGAATAATCAAGTCACAATATTTTTTCAAACAGTGCGAGGTATGCCACATGGATATAAGAAACCAGGCGATATTGGGTAGAGTCCGTGATGAGGCATCATTGTTAGCCAATTCCATGTGATTTGAGCCTCATGGACGTGTGAAAACATTTTCAATTTTGATAGGGGTTTTTTCATGGGTTGCGCATCATTATTCAAATCGTGTGTGTAAACCAGTAGGGTTCCCCTTACCTATAGAAAACCATGAAATGTTCATGTAGGGTCAGTCCAACGATCTTCCAAAACCATGTGAACTGATGTAATGGGGTAAAATTAAAAATTTACACCTATATAAGAATATATTCAACCATAATTATATTTTTATTCAATGACCATCAAGAACACCATTATAATAATCCTTCTGATCCTACTCTTGGAATTTAAGGATCTTATCTATCTGGTACCTGATTCAAGTGACTTCTATCTCATCAATTCTTAATATGTAAGATCCCGATTCCATTTTAGCAATTATTATTTCTTCTAGATACCAGCTTCACTATTTAGGTTCAAATTTTTTTTCCATATAATTAGTTTCTTCATCCAATCAATGATTTTATCCTGATTCAAGTTAAATCAGAAGCTGATACTAGATGATATATCATCTACAGACCTAAGTTAGGTGGTCTCCATATTTTCATTTTATTTTGCGTTATTATATATTTCATTCTTCCACACACCCAATTTATTGGCATCAGATTAAATGATTTTAATACATGAATTAATTTTTTATCAAGGTACATTATTTTATAGAGTCATGACGAATGGTTAGAGTGAAAATTCCATGAAAATGGATATACCCCATTGTGTGTCTTTCATAATTAAATGGGACATTTTTTGACTTATGAATTTGATTTCTTAGGGTGTTACATTTTCCCCATATTATTAAATGTTTCCATTGATATCAACTATCATTGAATTGATTAAATGGAATCGATGAATAACCATGAACCATGGCCTTTCCTTGTAATGACTTGGTAATAATGTGATACCCATTGTAATTAAATACGCATGTGAGTAATTTATTAGAATGCCTTCTATACTTGGAAAATTCTATGATCTATCTTCTAACATGTGATTTATTTTAAATGATTAATGTCATGACCTTGAAAAGTTATATTTCATTTGATTAAATGGTTTTGAGTTACAAAAATGTTTATATTCCTTCCATGACATGTGTATTCAAATGCGAATACCATAGACCGATCCAATTGGATTGTACCTTACACTCATGAATGACACATGGACTCCGTAGTAGACATATAAGGATGGAATATAAGTCTAGACTTATATAATGAGTGATACATTGATTTATATAAGGTTTCTATAGACAGAATCAAAGGTTATTTGATCATTCTTCCATGGGTGTTACTCAGTCTCCCATGGTTGACCACCGTTGATAGACTCAAATGGATAACACTTCATACCAAATCTAGAGAAATACCATGGTTACTAGGAGGTAATCCATAGATGTGATTGCAGGGTGTTGGTTCATATTGCACTAAGAGTGATACCAAGATTCAAACATAGGAATTAAATGGATGGACTAAAGTTCTAAATTAAACATTGAGTGAAATGGTTTATATGACGTGTCTTCTAAGAAAAATTACAAGGTCAGTTATAGTCATGTTTATAACTTATGGATGGAATATTTAGGTATCCTTGATCAAGTTATCATGACGGACTTCAAGCTACATGTCATGTCTTTAGTAATAAAGATGAAATGATAATGAATGGTTAACTGAACAAGATTATAAATGAAAAATTCCAGATTGTTAAATGAGATACATAATAATTAAACTAAATTTAATTATTAAATGAATTGATTATAAAATTTGAACCTGAATTTATATGATATTTAATTTTGAGTATATCCTTTTCTTGTTATATTTCCCCTTCACACTATTGTTATATATTCACTGATCAACTGGAAATAGAGAGTGGGTGGTTGTCTACTAGGATTATTTATCACCTCTTATTAGGTCCAACATTAGGTACCCAAATAGACTATATTGTTATAGGTATCACAAGTGAAAAAACACAATTTAACATTGTTTTTTCTTTCATTTTGACATCGGTTTTTATCTAATGGGTATAAAGAAGACTTCGATAATAAGGTTTTAAAAATATATTTTTTAATAATTGATGATGAAATAGTGAATATCCTTTATTTTATTGAGACAGGTTTCTAATAATTAGTGAAAAAAATGAGAATCAATGAAAAACAGAAATAATGGTTTTATGTTTCATTGTTAGTTTTGATGAAAACCGATGTTGACAGTTAAAAAAATAGGAAATTTTTAATATTACACCCCAAATAAATCAGAATTTATATAATAGAAAAAAACATATAAAACCATCAAATAACATGTATCATTGACTAAAAATCCATAAAAACATACTTTTAACAAGTTAATCATGAAATTATCTACACATTTTACTAATAAAGAAGATTTAAAAAATATACTTGAAATTTATAACATGATCATTATAGGTTGATGTTGAGGCATTATTTAAAGATTATTATGTCCAAACACCTATTATAATAAAATAATTTGTTTTTGAATAGTAGTTATTAGCTAAATGTCATAATAATCATAATGAATAGAATATAAATACCATAAATTGTAATCACACTTAAAAAATAGTCCACAAATAGTGATAAATGATGTGTGAGTTCATATTTCAAATAATACTCCACATCATTGAATTTATATAGTAAAATTTAATGATATAAGATTAAAAAATTTAATTATATGACAGAAAATATAAAATAATTAATATAACTAACCTTATAAAATTCAGTAGTTACACCAATTGTGATTATCTCATACATAAAAGGTAGAACATAGTAACCACATTCATCACATCCTTGTGGATGATGAAACAGAAGTTATAAAACATTAACATGATAATAAATACATATATATATATATATCTAAAAAATATCAATATCTATTATAATAAATAATTACAATTACTTTCATATATTGGATTTCATCTAGGTTCTTTATCAACAAGTGAGATTTGTTAAATATTTTTTTATGGCCATAATTTTCATATATATAATGTATTATTATATGTATATCCAATAATAATTAAATATAATTATGTTATAAAAAATAAGAAAACCTACATGTGTAACAAGGTGAATTTTTTTATGAACATCAGCTAATTAAGATATCACCCAACTAATGTTTATTCTAATGGACAGAATATGCCTAACATCCAATGATCCCTAAAATACCAAATGTTCACAATTAATGATATTATAATAAATATTGGTACAAAATTATGTCTTGGTTCTTACCCATCTTTAAATGGAAGAATCCAATACCCAATCCCTATCTCTGATAATCTCTCACATATTTATGTAACTGTATCAACAGTCTCCACAAATTTCATACCCATTGAAATTAATTCTGCATCTATAAAACCATAAAATTATGTGAATTAAATTTTAATAAGAATGGTATTTAGAAACAAAAATTGAAAATTAATATAGTTAGTAAATTTAAACTATCTTTAATTATATAATTAAAAACTAACGCATCAATTTACTTACATGGAAAACAACTGCCACATAGGCACAGTGATCTCTTTAAAATCAATTAGATACAAAATATCATATCCTAATATTCTCAATGGATAATCTATTATACGTTTATCATAATTCATTAAAAAATTCATAGATATTATCCATGTAAGAATAATCCTGAGATAATCATTGTATCACATCACAAATACTAGAAGTATCTATAGCTGTTTGTTTCTGAACCTTTTATTTCCATTTTTGGATATTATATACTCTTATATAAGTTAACTTTTAGAAAACATTATAAGTAATTTTCAATCATATTTAATTATTATTTAATAAAATTTATACATTTTATGAAATAAAATGATGAAATCATGATGGATGAAGTACAAAAGGACCCATACAATCCCCTACTCTGGTAACCTCTTCAATAGGAAATGGTTGTAGAGCAGTAGGATCAATAATATCATGTACTAATACTCTAAACATACCTATCATCAATGAATTATGATGTATAAGATCTTTAAAAAATGCATGACTCCGAACAACACAATATGAACATGAGGATCTCCAATATACAACTCACGGTGTAATGTTTGGTCCAAGAAAGGAGGTGAATGATCTTATTAGTCATGTTAGGTAGGTAGGCCCTGCTGAGAGGGATTTATAAGTTGTATAGCCAGCTAAATTGGCTAGATAGTCAAGGAAGGTTGTGTAGATTGTGACATTCACATCAATTGTTCAATCATATCCTACATTTTTCATTGAATTTTATAACCAATGGACTATTTCATAACTTTTAGCTCATATTTTAAGGATTTTATTTTTGAATCACATGATTACTTCCTTTGATATCAAAAAACATTCCAAATACTAACACCTGAATCATATCCTCTTACACATCATGGGTGTTCTAGATTTGTTAATGTAGTGTTGATGATGTATATTCTACCATCAAGGATAAAAATTCCCGATGAATACTTCTCCTAATGTTCATCCAGAAATGAAAAATGAAATTGGTATGTTATTATAATTAATTTATAAAATTAAAAAGTTCATGAAATATAAAAAAAATACTTACATGTCTTTCAGCTACTTCCACTGATTTCTCTATAAGATACTTTACATTATTTCTTCATCTCATACTTTTCCACATTTCATGGAGGGTGGGGGGAGATGGAGGACTGAACATGACCACATCAGAACCACTGGTAGACATAGATCTCAATATATCAAACCTTTCCTAAATCATTTTTCCCTTATAAATGATACCCTCAATGTGATAAATTATGTGGGTATACATTCAGTAACATGATGCCATGATGGGATTTCTTGGAGGCATGATATATAAATATCAAAATAATGAGTAATTAGGTACATATATTAGAAATTTTACAATATAAGATAATTATAATAATAGAAAGGATTCATCATGCTGAATATAACAAATTTTCAGCCACATATCTGCATATAAAAACTCATACACGAGGCATGGGTTTTCATTTTGTTTCTTTCTAAAAACATATTTTTTGTCAACATTGTTTTGATATATCTCTAGCCAACAACCAATATAAAAGACATTTTTTCTTAACATCATTTGTTTCATCAAAATAGAATTTCATCAATAAATGAATAAAAAATAGTAGTCATTTAAAATACATCAGATTAGAAAAATGAGATAAAATAAATCAATTGAACTATTTTACCATTATGACCTCCACAAGATGATTTATCAACGTCCGGTCAATGGAATTCCAATCATGATATAAAATAATAATCTAGTATGGACTCTTCATAGAGACATAAGTGATGAAATAAATTTCGTTTGTGCCAGTTTCATTATTATTATAATCAAAACAAATAACCAATCTCTCATATTCATGAGAATGTAATAGTTTTGGTAAAATTATAATTTCATGTTTAGAAACTATAGAAATCAATTTAATAATAGTAAAATCATAAGACTCCATTAATAAGGTCTCATTAGTAGTCTTGCAATATGTTTTCATAAATTAAATGTTTATTTTCAATAAATAATTATATTATAAGATATTTAATACTAAAAAAATTTAAATAGATCATTTCAGTTTCCTCTTTCTTCGTATCTATATACATCATTGAAACAAAAAAATGTAATGAAATTGGTGTGTGGCTGTATCTTATTAAAAAATTAAATAATTATAAAATTTAAAATTGGAAATATGTTAGTAAAAAAAGTGGTAGACATTGTATTTGAAAAAAATGATATTTTTATTTTTTACCAAAAACAATTTACTAGGTAAACTATTAAATATTATAATTACTTCTAAAATGATATAAATATTTATAAATTTAAAAATAAAGGGTTGAAAATGTTTTATCACATGTGTAACTAAAAAAAGTATAATATTTAATTTAGGTATTTAAATGAATAAATGTTTAACTATAACCATAGAATATCAATATTTAATAGAAAAAATAATATAAATAATCATATATAAATAACTATACATAAAATAGTTATTAAATAATATAGTTTCTACAGATGTAAATTTCAATATAGAAATATAATATAAATAATTACTAGGATAATTAGGGAAGTAATTTAGTTATTTTACATATCTATTGAGCACAATCATTTTGTGTTGAATGCACTATGTTGGCATTATAGTTCATATTATCCAGAGATCACGTAATAGAAGAAGAAGCCTCATATAAATCAATGACCTCATCATCAACTTTATCATCCAAATGGATTCTTTTCCCTTGAAAAATTATGGACCACTGATCATTTGATGGATCAATGACATAAAATATTTTCTTTTCATGCCTGTCCTTGATAAATAGTTCCTCATTGCAACTAAATCATTTGAAATCAGCTAGGAAAAACTCATATTCATCTTATATCACACTACTATTACTTGAATCCCTATTACACTCAAACAAGGTGACATGGAATTAAGTATAATAAATTTCACATATTCCTTTAGGAACACCCAAAAACTACCTCTATACAGAAATTTGGTTTTTACCATTTGCACTTGAAAATTGTTGTTCTTTAACAACAACAATTACACCACTATTTTGAATGTTACCCTTTTTACCCAAATTTCTTATGTAAAATGTGTAACCATTTACATAAAAACCAGACCATGTGATCACTATAATATATGTTCCCCCTATCAACCATTTATATGTTTCTAATGTAGATATATAAAAGATTAATTTATCATTAAACCATGGAAAAAATTTCTTTTTAGGATAAATTACTATCCAATTTTCATTTCTTTTTAGGCATCGTAACATTAATTCATAAGTATGTGATGATATATATGATTGAAATTCATTTGTGTCATGAAAAATGTATAAATTTTTATACATTAATTCATTACATTGAATTAAATTTACCTTCAGTCCTTGAATCTCTCTTCCTTCACTATCAACTATCATATTTCAAGATATAAGAAGAAGACTATGATTAATATCAAATATATAATCAGTACAGAACTCAGTCCCTTCTTATGATACATATTTTTGAACAATAGAGGCTTATGGTCGATAATTTATTTTAATATATCCCTTCAAAATTTTCATATATCTTTCAAAATGATACATCCTTTATAAATAAATAGTCCCATATATTCCTATCTAATGAACCAAATGAATCATCAAGTGATAAATTATATAAAATAACATTATAGAAAATAAATTTATAGTTGAAAGAGAATAATATTAGTTTCATTATCTAACACATATAAAAAAATTTAAATTGGTTACATTTCAATAAATGTATTCGAAAAAAATACATAAACTTATGATTGTCTTTATGATAGATGTTGGCAATATACCACACCGTTTGACTGGTAGATGTTGTTGCATCAATTGATGTCAATCACGGGACTTCGTAACTATTAATTATAAATCCTTATACGAAACCTTATCTTTCACATTTTAAGAAAAACAATTGGATACTTTAATACCATGAAGGCACCAAAAGAAATTCATCTTCTAAATCTGGCTTATTGTGGGACAAGATGGAGGTAGATTTGTTCTATTTCCTTTTATAGTGGGAGAAAACATTAAATGTTTTTCTATTGATATCAAGTCCAATATAGTATGCAATAAATCTTTTTTAACTAATTTTATCTATAACAATATTCAAATAAAACTATCACATATATTTTTCTCAACATGCAGAACATCACTGTTATGTTTTATCCATAAAATATCCAATAAGGTTGTTTGAAAAAGATATAATGTTTATTGCAGATATTTTTTGAAGATATGAACTTCTTTTCATTCCATATTTCAAATCAATATTTTTCAGCCTATCATAATATTCTTCAATAGACAATGGTCATGGGGAAATATTATATTCCAATAAACCATTAAATGACTTTTTCATTCTATGATAATGTTGATCAATTCCCAAAAAATATTGATGAATAATTTACAATATAATTCTTCAATTATTTATTTTATAATATAAAGTAGAATCCTCACAAAATTTACATGATTTGTGTCCCTTAAGATTATATCCAGACAAGCTTCAATATGTAGAAGTTTGATTTATAGTGACCATTATCCTGACATAAAGAAGAAAAAAATCTTTCTTATATGCACCAAAACCATTAACACATGTATCCCATTGTAGTTTCAAGTCATCAATAAATGGTGAAAGATGCATATCAATATCATTCCCTATTATTTTGGTCCAAAAATCATTAAGCTCATCAAAACATATTTTTTCTCCATATATATAAGGGAAAAGTAATAAAATACCAACAAAAAGGCCACAAACTATGTTTTCTACTTAGGGTTCGATGTGTATTAATTACATTAGTAATAAATTACATAATGAGATTTATAAATTCACTTCCAAAATCATGATATTTTTTATCAAATCTCTTCCACTATGGTGAATGAGAAGGTTAATGTAAATTAACCTTAGAGATGTACTCTTCTAAATGCATCCTTAACCTTTCTTCGTCAATTGAATTTGATAATAGGTGTGTAAATTGGGGAATTATGGTAATTTACTAAATTAATTTATTAAGAGATTTTATTCTAGTACTCCAATATGAATCAAAGTTGAATTATCAAAATTATATGAAGTAATTATTAGTTTAAATTAATACAATGTATACAAAAATTATTTTTCAATATGTTACATTCATGTACCCGAGAATAAATATAAGTTGACTTTTTTATCCATCTTATAGCTTATTTTCCCATATGTCAGAATGTTTGATAAATATTAATACTATTTCCAATACTAAAATCAATTATTAGTGCAATAATTTATATTTTTATACCCCAATCACATTGGGAATAATATTTTCTATGCATCATAATTGAAATCTGGAAGCCTATTACATTCTAGAAGTAGATCTTTTAATAACTAATGTAAGATAGAGAAACTTTAATCATTCCATCGATTTTTTCTTTCACGATAACTTATCTCAAAACTAATTGTCACACTATATATTTACTATAACCTGGGAATAATGGTTTCTCCAAATCTCAATACAATAGTTCAAAAATTACTGTTTTTTCGATGGTTTCAACACCAAAATCCTGGATTAATTATTTAATATGATTCTATTACTCATTATGAATATTATAAACAACATTAGATGTGTAATTGTTAGTTATTTCACCATGCCATATCCAAAATTTAAAAATAAAGATATTCCATAGAAAATGAGATGATCATTGATTTATCTATAGTTTAACATTCTTTGTTCAACCACTTCACAGATGGGTAGAAAATAAAATATATGGTTTGAAGATTTCCTTTAGCCAATTCCACAAAATCGTCAAATATGTTTCCATATTCACTAGTGGTTCTTTTTAAATTTATCCAATTATGATCCTTTCAATAATATTATATTATAATTAGTGAATATATTGAAACAAATAAATATTTAAATATAAATGTAGATAGATAGATAAATTGTAAACATAGTTATATTGAATAAAAATTATAATAAATCAGATAGGAAACATAAATGATTTTTCAAATAAATTGAAAATTAAACTACTGAAGGTATATATTTTACTTGATGTGTTTCATGATGATAATATGGACATAATATGTAATGAACCTTGGAGAAATTCCCTAAGGAAAATCATGATTTCAAAAAATAATATATTGTTTGTTTTTTATATATTTATTTTTATTAAATTTTATATATGTGTAATTAATAGTTAAAAATCATGATTATTTAACTATATGTAAGTTTTCCACACCATATATTATAATATTATGATGTTTATTTAATCTCATACCCTAATATTTTTGGTTTTGTGTGATAAATGGTTACTTATATTACTAATTAACAATATAATATATTTGGTACTATCTCCCCATGGTAATTCCTTAGACCCCCGCTTCTATCAAAAACCACCTTTTGGTAAAAATATTATTTATCATTGTTTACATGAAAATATATTATTTTTGGAAAAATCTGAAAATTTTATACTACGATAATATTTAAATTATAAATCAATAATTTATGTTCATTTTAAAAAATTAAAATTAAACAATTATATGCATTAAATTAATAATTACATATAATGAATTTTTTTTATTGAAATATGTCCAATTGAATATTTTTTTAGTAATATTATTTTTACATAATATGATAACTAATTTATGCTAATATATTAGCTCAAATATGGAAATATCATATATTGTTTCAATAAATTAAAAGTGTTCAATTTAATTTATTGAGGACAACTGTATAAAATGATAACATATTTTATTGGAAAAAATTCCAATTGTAATATAACATATATATCTTAGGAATTTAAAAATATTAAATTTTTTATTTTCATATTTTATAAATGTAGTTTATTGATTTTATAATTTAATTATTTTCAATCATGTAACATGTATTCGTTAATTTTACATAGTTTTCACATTAGTTTAAAGAGAAGTGTGTGAAAAGGTATTAAATATTGTATTAATTTAATGGATAAAAAATATAGAGTCATTACAGGTGATTTAAATTATATTGTTGAACTATGACACCATATATCATTGTTTATTTCATAATATCATCAAGACCATTTTATAGTTTCATCATATAAAAAATTTATCAAAATTAAAAAACATTAATGACAACATTTATAAACAACAACATATTAAATAAAAATAATTGAATCCATAACTCAAAAATATGTCTAAATTATAAATAATTTAATGTATAAATTTTAAAAAATGTATGAAATTACAATTTCAATAAGGAAAATGGATCATTGATGTTGAATTTCTCCCTCAAATTCATTGGAAGAATAAACACTACCTGATCTAACAAAAAAATTTGTCAAAAATAAATAGTAAATACAAAAAAAGAAACAAAATCAAATGGTAGTTAATGTTTGGGTAGAAAATGGATTCCAAAGAGAAATACTTAGTGGATGATGAATCCCTAATAGATGATAATGAATCAAGACCACATATTCTTAAATGATGATAAAAAATGAACAAAATCAACAACAATGGCCATTTAGGATCAGCGGGTCACCATCAGTGTCATCATTGGTTGAGAACAATGTTTTGAAGATCTAAAAAATGATTATTTTGTGATCATGTGTTTTATAAAATTAATAAATAATCCGTTTTTATGAAAAGTGATGTTGAAAATTATTTTTAAAAAAATTATTATTTCTTTTTTTTTTGACCAAAACTGACCCCATAAATCATTTTATAGGAAATATTTGCTTTGGTTATGTCAAAAACTGACAACAAGAAGTCAATATTAAACTTTTTTGAGATAGTTTATGTTAAAACCAAAGGAAATTTTTTTACCCTGATACATTTCTCACCAGTTTATAAAAATCTAACTCCATTGAATCATCATTGAATAGTCTATTTCTATGAGTGTACAGATATGGGAATGATCCCTTATATATCTTTTTGTTGATTCCATAGATGTAGGGGAAAATGGTACCAAAATAACTATTAAAATGCTTGATGAGATATTTTGGTCCTTTTTTAATTTTCTTCCAAGTATTTTATGACTTCAATGGATACATTTTTTGGATTATTTATTAGATATATATGACATGTATTATAATCATCATTGTATTTTAGCATCCTTTTGATATTGTTATATATTTTTACTGTGTATCTATTATCTGTTTGATTTAATACTTCTGTTATTTGAGTCCCTTTGTGTTACACCCTGGAAAGTGGGAATACTGTTGTCACATACTCACCCAAGGACCTTGCTACTAGTTAGAATCCTTTGGATTTTAGGGACATGTTCTTGAGGCCATGTTGATAAAGAGGGTCAGGGAAACATTCATTAGCATCCTGGATCGGGATGTTACACAAGGAATCATATGCATATCACATAAGGAATCCTGATATCAACATCTAGGAAATAAAATATTATAAAAAATATTTTATGCTATAGTTTTTTGTTTGATGTTAAAGACTTTAGATATAGTATAACTACTTTCTCTAAGGACATTGGCTATAATTTAACACATTACACTTCGAACATTTAAAATAATGAAGTGGATGAAAACATAAAATTTTTTATGCCTAAATATGAAACTAATTTTTCAAAATTAAAATGTGACGAGAAAAGGATTCATTTATTTTATTCATGCTTTTTAATGGTTAAAACCCTCGATCTTCCTTAATGATCCCATGCATAAAGATAACAGATTGATTACACAATTTTTGTTTGCTACAAAAGGAAGGAACATTTCCTATTTTAGATGAGATGATGGAGTCCTAATATGAGATTGTATATTTATATATGTAAATAGAGAGGTTTCTTAAAAACCTAGTCTTATTAAATATGAAAAGGTCTTTGGGGTCCACAACATTGATTGTACATGTGAATTTTTAACAAACAACCCGAGAGTAAATAGATGTGGGGCCCCTATGTATTCATTTTTTTACAATTATGTATGGTAAAATGTGGCGTTGAATAGAGATCCCTAGATTTTTGTACTATTAAATTTAATGTTTTTGAAATATATATTGTTTTTCAATCCAAGATATCAATAAAAATGATCTACCTAGATGGAAAATATATAATTTTTCCCATATTTGGAAGTTTTCAGAAACATTCAGTCACATGATAGATTTTACTTTTATAAAAACATTCTCTTCATCAATGAATACAGTATTAAGTTAATTTTTGAAACCTTCTCACTTATGTATATCCATGGGGTCTACTATTTGTGAAAATTCATGGAAGAAGATATTAACCATATTGAGATTAGGGACAATAGATTTCCAAATAAGTCACCACAATAATACTGGGTGATGATCTATTTATATGAATTTTTTATCTTGGATTCATAGTCTTATAAAAAAATTGATAAATCATATAAAATGGGTCATTCTGCAGTGCTTATAAATTTCTTCATAAAACATGAAATGTATAAATTCCTGAACATTTTCCTTTTGAAGAATGATTCTATATTGTATGGTATCGGTGGAATGTGAAAAATCAATTATGATGGATGTGGATAACTAATATGTACATCATGGGAGAAGTTTCATGAACAAATGGGATGTTACATGAAACTCTATCATTTTCACTAGAATATGTACTTATAGCCATTTCATCTATCATTTTTTCAGAAGAACTCATTTAAATTCCATATATGTACATTTCTATTACTGATAATCCCCCATCATAAAATGTGTTCCAATGGTGAATTGATAGATTTAAATTCAAGTAAAACTACATTACCTAGTAATTTTCACACAACCTCATGAAACATTGAGCTGGTTCACGCAATTCAGATGAGTGATTCACAAAATCTGGGTAGCCCTACACCCTTAAATAATTGAGGGGACCTAGTACAAGTTATGATACTTCTGATGAGATTCATGAATTATGACATCATGAAATAGAAAATTTTCATGAACCCTATGAGCATCGAGACATTTGAATTCAATAAAATCCTCTTTAAATGAAAAAATATTTAAAAATAATTTTTAAAATAGGATTAATATTTTCCATTAGTCGTAGGAGTCTTTATTGATGTGAAATTGTGTAGTGGAAACATTCACAAAGATGTTTGATCAAGTAAGATCCAAAATTATACTTTCAGAACAATTCATAAATGGTCAAAATGAATGAATATAGATCCATTGTAGCTATATATATGACAGGTACTATTTATTAGGTAATGGAAATGGTTGGGTGAATCAATATTCCTAGAAGCATTGTGTTAATAAAAAAATATTTATTTCCCTTCTCATTGAGTTCCATGTGTAATATCTTCTGATTAATTGAATTTTACCCAATGGATTCAATCTATGTGATTATTTTTTCTTATGTGGCTATGTAATTATCTTACTGTATTAGTAGATTATGAAACATATAATGGTACACTTGTTTGACATAACATATTTTTATCATGTTTTTATATTTCATAATATAATATAACATAAAGTATTTGATAGTAGACAATGATAGTCACTAGAGGTTCATCCATAGATGTTGTCTTCATATGAAATTACATTGTTCTAATCAAAGTGAGAATATCATACAATATTTTGGGATGGTTGGAGGATTATGATTTCAAAGGAGGAAAAACCTTCATAAATGTGTGTTATTATTCACACATGGTTTGAAATGATTGTGGAGTGTTTACTGAAGATATAGACAAATTAAAGTAATATAAGGAAGTGTGGATGTCATAATTCCTTATTTACCATCATCCATACTTTTCACCTGAGTTCCTAAGTATGTAGAAAAAATACACCATGGCCTCCCATATTCTTCATAGGGATGTAGTGAAAATAATTTTTTATATATACCATATCTATGATATCCACCCAATAAGATTAATGTATGAGGAATTCCTACATGTTGTTAATTACTGGATGTACATAGATCATATCTCGATCCAAGAGAGGGTGTTTCTATAAACCCTAAAGAGATATTTGTTTCATAACATAGGTCTTAAACAAGTTAGACTACTCAATACATGGTTTCTTGATAATTTGAAATTTTTTTGGGGGTAAAATACCATCATAATGAAAATATTTCTTGAGGTTATAGAATCAAAAAAATATGGGGTCATATTAGATCACTCGTAAAGACGGATAATATGAGATTCATGGATTCAAGGTAATGAAATGTTGGAACCAAAATATCATATTCAAGGAATTAATCAAAGTATTAATGTATAACGCACCAACCCTAGTTACCTAGATTCAGTGCCTTATTACATAACATTGGCATGATCTCAAGAAAATCATGTCTCAAAAGACCGATCCGTTTAGTATTATTGGAAATAAGATTCATACATATGTTCAATTTTACATCTTAAAGAGAAATAAAACACAAATATATTTATTTAGGAACATCCAAGCCTCCTAGATTATGACTGCAGGTGACTCATAACTAACTTTTTCATATCTAGGGTAAAATAATACATTGAAAGGGGTGAGCTCAAACGCTCAGTAAGGGTAAGTAATACAGTGGAAAATGACATAAATATTAATCTTGGTAAATAATCGAAACCACATGACATTACCAATAATAAACATGAATACTTTTATGGAATGAATATGAGATGTGTAAATAATTCCATAATAAAACATAATCATCGGTATTCTACTAGTCTAATGAACACATAAACCACCAATATTATTTCCATAATGAGGTAATGTATAATGCCGGAAATTTTGAAACATTTTTTCAGGGCCTGGGCCAAGACGTCTAAAAATGAATAAGGTCTCAGCCAAAACCATATATCAAATTGGGAAAGGGCCTCGGCCAATTCCACGTCTAGTTGTCTCATGAGACCTATCAATGCATTGATGAGCTATATCAGGCTCCACCCGTCACTTAGTAAGTCCAATACATTCCTCATATGAAAAGGTTTAATCATATCATAAAAATTCGTATTAAAACTAGAATATGAAATGTCAATACTTTAACCATAAATCATGAATGCTATAAAAATATCACATCCAAAGTCAAACATATCACAAAACCTTCAATACAAAATAGAAGTTTTGTATCATAATAAATCAACTCCTAATAAACTTAAAATCCATCATAGGATGTTGACATAGATGAAATTAAAACTTTTTTTAGAGAAATATCTCTTTCTATTTTGAAATCATTTAAGTGTAAAATAATTATAAAAAATATTTAATTTGAAAATATTCTTATAATCTTGTAAGGGAATCTTTTAAAAGTTTATAATGGTAGAAAATAGTTGCACCTGCCGTATAAGTTAAAAAAAATACATTCTTACCTTAATTTTGTCGAAAAGGTTAAAAATGACCTTGTTTAGAAAACGACGGAAATATTCCTTTATAAACTTCTTATAAAAAGTGAAACAAGGGTACAAATGACTTTAAACCATATTCAGTAAAATAGTAGGAATGATTTTAAATACATTTTTAAGAAACATGGATGTGGATAATAAAGAGGTCCCAGTAGATAATTACGTATAAACAACCTCGGATAATGAAGAGATTGTGAAATAAACCCTTACCAATTTTATAACTTAAGAATCATACACCCCATAAAAGAGGTATCATACAATGAATATTTAAATACACATAACTTAAAGTTTATTACACAAATAATACAGTTATGAGCATACATACACCACACAAAATGTAATAGGGGAAATATGGCATGAATCGCACTTGAATAAGGAGGGAGATGAATACCCATTACCTTGTACTTTTCCTTGGTTGAGAGTAGTATAACCTCCTGTATAGTGGTAAAATAATTTTTATTAAATTATAAAAGAATCACATACAATAATATGATATCATATATGATCTTTTAGCATTTTTTTGTTAATAATATCTTAGTTTTATCGTTGTTTCATGTGTTAACTTACTCATTTTATTTTATATGTTTTGTTATATAAGCCATGTTTGTTATGGATAGTTTGTATCTTAATCATATCCAGAATTATATCAAGTCCTTAAACATTGTTTTTAATCATCATATGAGAATTAGATTTGAATTGATATGATGGGGAATGAATCTCATCGCGTTTGTGGAGACGGTAGTCCGTACGTACGCACGAGCGACAACATCACACTTTTGATATTAAAATAATATTTAATTGGATGGTATATCATATATATGGAATCATTATCATGTTATATTTATTATTTACATGAATTACACATCATTATTATACCCATCCAAAAAATATTGTATTGAATAACAATTACATCACGGCGTGGAGACGGTAGGTCGTACGTACACACGTATGGTGACATGTTATTCAAAGGATGGATAGAATAATGAATATGGTTATACCATATTTATAATAATGTCACAGTATATAGAAGATACATGATTTATTATTTTAGGAAGTAAATAACAAAGGACGAAGAAGTTGAAGAAGAATGGAACATGAAATAGAGTGGTGAAAACATTACCTCTTCTTCGGATTAATCCTTTTGATATGATCAAAAGGGATCCTTAGGATGGATTTCTGATCAAAATAAGGCCTATAAAATGAATTCATGTAAGTTGAGAGAATATTTGGGCAGGGCTTGGCTGAACCAAAAGAATTTTAAGGTTTGATGAATTGGATAGAAGTGGTGTCCTTTTTAAGGGGGAGGAGGGGCTCTTTAAGAATAACTTAAAGTATTAATTTATAATAAATTTATATTCGGTTTATAATGGATTAAAAGTGGATTATTAAAACTCCAATGTGGGTATGGGTAGAAATTCTTTCATCAAATAGATTTTAGATAGGTTTGTGTGATTATATTAACCTTATATTTTAGATTTAACTCTCAGTTATTTAGTTTAACACTTACCATGTCACTTTGTATTTTTATAATATATAGTTAATAAACATAATATATACATCCATGAGACCCCAATGTAGTCCATTAACAATACAACTATAATTTATAATTCTTTTGGCCTATCCTTAGATTTTTAGTAATATAATATCAATTAACAATATAATATTTGTTTTAAAAACTCTTTTATGTCAATTTTGACAATATTTAATAATTTATTATTGTTAAAGTCTTAAAAAATTTATTAATTCGAACCAAATTCATTTAAGAAATCCTAACATTTCTTATTAACCAATAAAATTCGTGTATGTCATCAAAATTTTCAAATTGTATTTATTTTAACATTTATAATAAAAATTATTTGATTCCTTCATTAATAAAGAAAATATTGCATCATTATTGTGTCATATATATTTTTAATTTTTCAATGTATTATAATTATAAATAAAATATAATTATGTAGGAAATATTTTTAGCTTTCTAATGAATATTTATAGTTGAAAATATAATATATATAACCATATGTAAAAATTCTTTTGCTAAAATATATATGCTTATGTCATTTTTGTATTTACTTTAACTTAATTAATATAAAGTGTCATTATCACATACAAGTGGATCCATGGGGTCCCAAAATCGACCCAAAGATTTCCATGGTTGGCCATGTATCAGCCAATAGGGTTAAGACACGTTTTAGGGTTATTATTATTATAATATTAATTTTGTACCCTTATTTACCGGATTTACCCTTTAACCATGGTAAATAAAATATTTACCGACGTAATTATTCAAAATGTCTAAAAATAAAAGTTACCTATTTAAACAATTTGGATATCCTGATTCCAAATATGGAGTCCATTTTTCCAAATTCAAAACACAGAAGTAGCAAAAATTAATTTAAAATTAATTCCCGCAGTTAAAATAAAAAGCGTGTTTTTAAGAGATAATAACTATCAAAATATTGACACTTGTTTATGTCTGGTTTAAATGTAAAATAATGTACAATGACCAAAATTGTATTAAATGGTGAAAATATATTCTAAATATACTTTGAAACCACTCAAATTCATAGTTTATCACTATTAATTAATTTGATTAAAAAAGTTGTTTTTAATTAAAATTTTGTAATTTTCACTATTCATCATAATATAAACGTTATCCGAAAAGTACCAAAATTTCACCCGAGGCCATTTTCAATATTCTGAATCCAAAAATGAATTCCATTTTGAGAGATAAAATTTATAAAATTTTTAAAAGTGAGTATTACTATTCATAATGGCTACTTTGATTGCTTGTGGTGTGTGTTAGAACTCGAAGTTGCGTACAACAAACGCTACTGTATTATTCAAAGGGAAGCGTACCATAGAAACATGGGGTGTTACATTCTCCCCTACTTTAAGAAATTTCTTCCCCAAAATTTGAAATTGTTTTTCGAAAATAAAAGGTTGAAAATAGAAAATATCTTTGTGGGAAAACTGACATGGGAAATTGGGTTAATAAAATTTAGTCTTAATAAGAGGAAAAGTGAAATGAAAGGGTCACCACCAAATTATGATCTCAATTAGGAAAACATTGAGGGCCATTAGAGACATATAATTAGAGGAAAAATGTATATATATATATAGGTAGTTATTCAGGACATCAATCACAAACAAATGTAAAATTGAGGTCCTTAAATTCATCAATATATGATGATTTAAAATACCATTAGTTCAACAAAACATAAGGTATTAGGATATCACATTTTTGGTTTTAAGATCCCTTCAATAAAGTATAAGAATTAATTTCTTCATATAATAGGAGATATATATATATATATATATATATATATATACTTGACAACTAGTGTTTCAATCTTAAGCTAATTTTCACCACAAAATCATCTTTCACTCTAAAAGATAATAGAACTCAAAAAAGTTATATTTATCCTAATAGTATAAGGATACAAACATTAATTTATAATTCATCTATCAGAACGTAAAAAAAGCTACATTATATACTCCAAGGACTTGACGTGGTCCAGTGGCAGGCGATAAATCCAAATCGCACTATGGTTGTGGGTTCGATTCTCGAAGCTTTGTCTGACATGATGGGTTGTCACACAGTCTGCGTGTTGTTCCTTTTATAAATATAAAAAAAATATCAAACTATAATTATCCAAAATAATTCTGTCAATGTCCAAAATTTATAAGGAAGGTAAGCACAATGAATATCCTTTTTGGCGCGTAATAACAAATGAACACCTTCATCGTGTCTTCTTTTAAAACACTGAAACATCCTGAATTACCCTAAAAACTTATTGATTACATTCATGATCCCTTATTCCTTATAGAATACTATATATAATTCTTCTATTCAAAAATTTATTAAACTCCAACAATGATGGAATATAAAAATCATTAATCAGTTTCAAGGTATTCAAGGATATTCAATATAATTTATCCAAATCAATCATGTATCATTCCAAAATCAGTACCTCATTATTGGGACCATATTAAGGATTACCTTTCCTTAAACCATTTATTTTACCGAAATTGTAGCTTATTATTACGTCACTTTTCTGAGAACTATATAACCTCAATTCCTCAATAAAATAGTATTGCAGTACAATTCTTATATATATCACATTATTCTTATAACCAGAATATAGTTGTTGAATCCAAAAACACAACTACAATAATTATTCAACTTCAACTATAGTAACAACATAAGCTTGGCCTTGTTCTCTTGGAATTTTCTGAGGTAAGTTTTCTTGGTTCTTAGGACATTATTTTTCATAATTCCCCATTTCTCTACAATTATATCATTCAACATCGATAGCGTCTTTCTTTCATACAATTACCAACTAGATGGCCCTTCTGTCCATATTTGTAGCACACTCCTTTTCCTTTTAGACAGGCACTAGGGTTCTTTCTTCCGTAATTGTCACAGGGTGGAAATTCAATTCTTCCCTTCTTCCCTATTTCCTTATTTCCTTTCCTATAGTGTTTAGTAGATATCTTCTTCTCTTTCTTTGATTTAAAGTTTTAAGACATAAGGAATTCCTTTTCTGTCTTGATTGCACACGAGGAAATATCTTCGTATGATGAGAAGGATTGTGATACTAATTCTCGATAGAGAAATGGTTTTAACCCATAAAAGAAATTATCAATATTACTTCTTGGGTTACGTATATAATATGCAGCATACCTCGCTAACCTTGTAAAGTTAGCCTCATACTTCGCGACATTCTCATCCTCCTTTTGCCATAGACTCAAAAACTGCCATTCCATATCTGCTCGATGATCACAAGGAAAGTATTTTTCTAAAAAAATATCTTTAAATTCCCTCCATTCCATATTTGATACTTCATAATCTTCCTTTGTATTTTGAATCAAGGACCACCGTTGGTCATCATCTCCAGTGAGGCGGTAAATGACCATGATAACGTTTTCCCTTTCGCTACTCCCCAAAGCGTGGAATATTTTCTATAAAGAATTTATCCATTTCTAAATCACTAAGTGATTTGTATTCCCATTGAATGTTGGTGGTTGTTTCCTCATGAATCGATCTAACATTGATCCTCTACGCTATGGATCATGGTGCTCCATACAGGTAAGGTTATTATTTATAAGCTGAGTGAGCTGTCCCAGTATGGTGAATATCTGATCAGCACCAGTTTCATCACTAGATCCACTATAATTATCTTGAGCGGGAGGGAAATCCCAACATGGAGTGCATGCATTGATACGGTTTCCATTTCTTCCACTAGGCGCCATTTCAAAACAACAGAATAAACTAGATTATTTTATGAATCAAAATATATAATTCCAAACTTCTAAAACTCTTAACATAAATTCAATAGTTTATGGATATAGTCCATAATATTAAAAAAAGGTTTCTTTGAAAAAGTATATACTAATAACCCTTCATAATTATTTGTAATGAAAATGAGAATTATCCTAATCATATCCCCCTAGAGTGTCGTAACCATGAGTACAGCAAGACTCGTTGTCGTGCACCAGTTCCCGTTCGAGTCTAGCTCAAAGCGATGTTTTTGGGTTTTACACCAAGGTAAATCTGTGCCAGAGCCACCTCTACCTACTCGTATCTAGACAGGGATGTATTGCTCAGAAAACTCAAAAAATCTCTACAATACCAAAATTCTAGGAAGTTCTTCTATACTAATCCTCAAAGTCTATCATAGGGCTATGTGTTCTAATCAGAGTTTAAATAAATCTAGTTACTAAGGTTTGTACTAAACTTCCTCTGATACCAAATGTAACTCCCTGACTCTAGTTACCCAGAGTCGGTGCATTATTACACAACATTGGCATGATCACAAGGAAATTATGTCTCGAAATACCGATCAGTTTAGTATTATTTGAAAAAATATTCATACATATGTTCAACTTTACATCTTGAAGAGAAATACACCACAAATATATTTCATTAGGAACATCTAAGCCTCCCAGATTGTGCCTGCAGGTCACTTATAACTAACTTCTTCATATCCTGGAAAAAATAAAACATTGAAAGGGGTGAGCTCAAACTCTCAGTAAGGGTAAGTAATACAGTGGAAAATGACATAAATATTAACCATGGTAAATAATTGAAACCACATGCCTTTACCAATAATAAACATGAATACTTTTAGGGAAAGATTATGAGATGAGTAAATAATGACATGATAAAACATAATCACGGGTATTACACTAGTCTAATAACCACATGAACCACCAATATTATTTCCATAATGAGGGAATGTATAATAGCGGGCATTCTGAAACATTTTGTCAAGGCCTCGACCAAGATGTCTAAAAATGATTAAGGCCTTGGCCAAAACCATATGTAAAATTGGTAAAGGGCCTCATCCAATTCCACATCTAGTTGTCTCATGAGACCTACCGATGCATCGAGGATCTATAGCGGGCTCCACCCATCACTTACTAAGTCCAATACATTACTCATATGAAAAGGTTTTAACATATCATAAACATTTGTATTAAAACTAGCATACGAAATGTCAATACATTAACCATAAATCATGAAAGGTATAAAAATAGCACATCCATAGTCAAAAATATCACAAAACCTTCAATCCAATAATGATGTTTCGTATCATAATAAATCAACTCCAAATAAATTTAAAATCCATCAAATGATGTTGACATAGATGAAATCAAAACTTTTTTTTAGAGAAACATATCTTTATATTTTGAAATAATTTAAGAGTCACATAATTATAAAATAAAACATTTAATTTGAAAATATTATTATAAGCTTGTAAGGGAAGCTTCGACAAGTTTATAATGGTAGAAAATAGTCGCACCCGCCGTATAAGTTAAAAAAGACATTTTTACATTAATCTTGTCGAAAAGGTTAAAAAGGACGTTGTTTGGAAAATGACTGAAAGATTTATTTATAAACTTCTAATAAAAAGTCAAAAAAGGGTATAAATGAATTTAAACCATATTCAGTAAAATAGTAGGAATGATTTGAAATAGATTCCTAAGAAACATTGATGTGGATGATAAAGAGGTCCTAGTAGATAATTACGTATAAATAACCTCGTATAATGAAAAGATTGTGAAATAAACCATTACCAATTTAGTAACATACGAAACATACACCCAATAAAAGAGTTATCATAAAATAAATATGTAAATATACATAAATTAAAGTATATTACACAAATAATACAATTATGAGCAGTACATACACCACACAAAAGGTAATAGTGGCAATATGGCATGAATCTCACTGTAATAAGGAGGGAGATGAAAACCCCTTACCTTGTACTTTTCCTTGGTTGAGGGTAATTTAACCTCCTGTATAGTGGTAAAATAATTGTTATTAAATTATAAAAGAATCATATACATTAATATGATATCATATATGATCTTTTGATGTTGCTTTGTTAATAATATCTTAGTATTATCGTCGTTTGGGGTGTTAACTTACTCTATTTCTATTATATGTTTTGTTACATAAGCCATGTTTGTTAAGGATAGGTTGTATCTTAATCATATCTAGAATTGTATCAAGTCCTTAAACATTATTTTTAATCATCAAATGAGAATTAGACTGGAATGGATGCGATGGGGAATGAATCTCATCGTGTTCGTGGAGACGGTAGTCCGTACGTACGCACGAGCGATAATATCACTCTTTTGATATTAAAATAATATATAATTGGGTATTATATCATATATACAGAATAATTATCATGTTATATTTATTATTTACATGAATTACACATCATTATTATACCCATCCAAATAATGGTGTATTGAATAAAAATTACACCACGACGTGGAGACGGTAGGCCGTACGTACGCACGTATGGTGACATGTCATTTAAAGGATGGATAGAATATTGAATATAGTTGTACCATATTTATAATAATATCACAGTATATAGAAGATACTGGAGTTATTATTTTAGAAAGGAAATAACAAAGGAAGAAGAAGTTGAAGAAGAAAGGAACATGAAAAAGGATGGTGAAAACATTACCTCTTATTCGGGTTCTTCCTTTTGATTTGATCAAAAAGCCTCTATAGGATGGATTTATGATCAAACTTTGGCCTCTAGATTGAAGTTATAAATGTTGAGAGAATATTTGGGCAGGGGTTGGCTGAACCGAAAGGCTTTGAAGGTGTGAAGAATTGGTTAGAAGTTGTGTCTTGCTATAAGGGGGAGGAGGGGCTCTTTAGGAATAACTTAAAGTATTAATTTATAATAAATTCATATTCGGTTTCTAATGGCTCAAAAGTGGATTATTCAAAGTCTAATGTGGGTATTGGTCGAAATAATTCCATACAATAGATTTTAGAAAGGTTTGGGTGATTATATTAGCCTTATCTTTTAGTTTTAACTCTTAGTTAATTAGTTTAACACTTACTATGTCACTTTGTATTTTTATAATATATAGTTAATAAACTTAATATATACATCCATGAGACCCTAAAGTGGTCCATTAATTATACACCTATCATTATATGAGTCCTTTGGCCTAACCATAGATTTTTAGTAATATAATATCAATTAATAATATAATATGTTTTTTAAAAACTCTTTTATGTCAATTTGGACAATATTTAATAAATGATTTTTGATAAATTATTACCAACTTTATTAATTCTAAAAAATTCATTTATGAAATCATAACATGTCATATTAACCAATAAAATTCGTTTATGTCATCAAATGTTTCAAATTATATTTATTTTAACATTTATAATATCAATTATTTGATTCTTTAATTAATAAGGAAAATATTGCATTCTTATTGTGTCATATATATTTTTAATTTTTCAATGTATAAAAATTATAAATAAAATACCATTAAGTAGGAAATATTTTTAGATTTCTAATGAATATTTATAGTCTAAAATATAATATATATAACCCTATGTAAAATTTTTTTCCCTGAAATATATATGCTTATTTCATTTTTGTATTTACTTTAACTTAATTAATATAAAGTGTCATTATCACATACAAGTGGATCCATGGGGTCCCAAAATCGACCCAAAGATGCCCACAGTTGGACATGTATCAACCAATATGGTTAAGACACGTTTTAGGGTTATTATTATAATAATATTATTTTTTACCCTTATTTACCGGATTTACCCTTTAACCATGGTAAATAAAATATTTACCGAAGTAATTATTCAAAATGTCTAAAAATAAAATATACCTATTTAAAAAATTTGGACATCCTAATTCCAAATATGGAGTCCATTTTTCCAAATTCAAAACACATAACTGGAGGAAATTATTTTAAAATTAATTCCCGTTGTTAAAACAAAAAAGCGTGTTTTTTAGAGATAATAACTATCAAGAGATTGACACTTGTTTATGTCCGGTTTAATTGTGAAATTATGTACACTGAACAACATTGTATTAAATGGTAAAAATATATTCTAAATATACTTTAACACTAAACAAATTCATAAGTTATAAATATTAATTATTTTTATTAAAAAAGTTGTTTTTAATTAAAATTTAGTAATTTTCACTATTCATCAAAATGTAAAAGTAATCTGAAAAGTACCAAAATTTCACCCTAGGATATTTTAGATATTCCAAATCCAAAAATGAAGTTCATTTTGAGAGATAAAATTTATAAAATTAAAAAAGTGGTTAATACTATTCATAACAGCTACTTTGATTGGTTGTGGTGTGTGTAAGAACTCGAAGTTGCATACAACACACGCTACTATATTATTCAAAGAGAAGCGTACCATAGAAGCTTGGGGTGTTACATAATGAGTGTTTTGTTTTTCAATCCAAGGACATAAATGAAGTGATTTAGATAGAAACTCTAGCAATAGTAATAGTTCTAGATGTTTAGAACCTTTTTAGTTTATACTCCCAATGAATGGTAAGGATATATTACTATCAAGATCATATCTAAAAGAAAAAATGGCCCATATTCTATATGAAAAAATTAAACCACTACATTGGATTATATTAGTGCATCTCAGATGGTACAAGTTTTAAAACCCTAACACTCTTATAGGGACAACATTCAAGTAATAATTTCCCAAACATAATATGGCACAACTATCATCAACTAATGATATATGAGTAACACCTCAAATTAAGAAACCCAACCACCTCATCATTCATCAGTTCACCATTAAATCCATATAAGTGATCAATAACTAGTGACAGACCACAATGCATATTTCATTATTTCATCATTTTAGGGGTGGGGTGTATGTCACATGGAATTAAAGAAAAAAATATTGAGAATCATACACTCCAACTATATTCTCATATATGTTTGGTAGCATCCAACTCCCAACATCCCATTTATAAACTGGGTTCCACTTTTAGTTACACCCTTCTATAATTTTTTATCTTTAGGGACTGCTCACCTAATAGGTTTTGGGGGAGGATAAAAAGCATATATTGACTCACACTGTGATTATATCTGCACATTATTATGAAAATAGATTATTTTTACCATTACATGCCAAAATTCTATGATTGTGGGTGAAATAGGTGGTTGTGTTAGTGAAATCATTGGGTTAAAAATGAAGAATATGTGATTCAATCATGAGAATATACCATTAAAGGGGAATAATAGATAATATGATATACCAGTGGAACATTATATTTCCCCGTTTTCAGATTTTAATGTTATTTTATAACAAAGGATTATGAATTTTATGTTATGAGATATTTTTTGGATGTTAATTTTCTTCAAACTGTTATCTAATTATTAGTAAAAAGGGAACTTATGGAGACTTTTAACATCTGTTTCTCTTAAAAACTAACCCTCAGAATATTTTTCCATGTCACTTTTACTTTAAAAAAGACACGTAACTACCAAATGTAGATTTAAAAATCATTTTTTTATAAAAAACCAATGTTAAAAGTGATTTTATTTTTAATGTGGAAAATTAGAATCAATAATTATCATCATCATCAAGTAAATTATTATTCTATGAAAAAAGAAGGTATAAGAGATAAAGGAAACCCCCAACCCCCATCACTGAGGATCAAGAAAAAGGAGAACTAAAATAATGTATCCGAAGGGAATACCCTCTAATTAAAACTGTTTTTGAAAGACCATTTCAAAACCAGGTTGTCTTAAAAACCAATGTTTAATGTATTTTATAGAAAAATGGTCAATGCCTGTAATTTAATAATAACTAATGTTGATATTTCCACATCAGTTTAAAAAATACAAGACATGGAATGTTTAATATTAAAAAAATATGATGAATTTCAAACCATCAAATAATAAAACCAATAAAAATGACTATTTCTATGGAAATAAAAATGGATACCAATATTATAAGACAATTTTCAACTTCTCCAGGTTTAGTTTTCCTTATCTCTATAAAGACTCATAAAATCTCTCATTCTTTCATCCCAATACCTCTATGAAATCAGAGAAGATGTTTTCTACCATACTGTGGAGAATGGTTGTGAGCATGAGATCTTATTCATGCACTTATAAAGTGTTAATTTAATGAGATAAAAAATATCTATGACATGCCTCACCTAAGAAACTTTCAATGGAATATAAAATCAAAACATCATACACATTTTCCAATAAAAATATTTATGATAGAAAAAATATTTAACAAGAATTGAGATAATAAATGAAAAAATTATTAAATTATAAATCTCATCGAATAATGAAATGTGTATCCACAATAGAAAATTCCCCAGAATGAAGAAATTATTCTTATAGTGTATTGAAGTATAACATCACTTTTACTTATCAATCAACTTATTTTCTTAAAAATTAAACCATAAATTGAAAAATCATCTTCCTTAATTGGATATCTTATATTGAATTTTATATATAATTATGTAGTTAAAATTAATTCCTCGAAATATCAACATTCATTGAGAATTTTTAGTTGGCTAAAATAAATAAATAGTTGAAAATATTAAGCACCATGATCATTAGAAGTTATTTTAATAATATTTAATTTTATTTCATTGTTACTAATGTTATAATATTATGTTGACCATTATATTAAAAACACTAAAATTTTATTCGGTATGTAAAACATCCAAATTTATATTTTTTACATGAATAAGTTTCTAAAAAATCATGTTATTATAACTAAGATAAATACTATGAAAGGTGGTGAATTAGGGTATGAATGATTAAAGCTACTACCACTTTGGATCATTCTTTATTATTAAAACACCATTTTTTATTCATTTCCCATTACAATGTATCAACTGAAATGAAATATAGAATGAGAGAAACAAATTTTAAATTGTTCACCTAAACTGGGATACATTGACGGAGCATACAATCACAATGTTACTATGTACCAAATAACCTAAAATTCAATATTATTATAAATTTTGTAGTAGACTTGTTGTACCTCTTAATTTACAACCAATAATAATTTTAATGATCAATAATCTCTCAAATAAATTCTAATCAATTCCTCTTCTAAATATTTATCTACGATCACTTGAATTAATATGTTTTTTTACCACATCTAGTTCATCTGTGGGTTCCAAAATAATCCACATCATGATTACCACATTTCCAATATTTACTAAAAAAATTCATTCTCAATACTTTTACGAAGCTTAATACATTCATGAATATCACTCAACACTATTGAAGTTTCCATTTTCTTCACAATAATAAAATACTTTCTCAAAGACAAAAAATTATGTGAAACTCACCACATTTTTGAAGATCAAAACATCTTTTTTGGATGTTACCCATTTTGAAAAGAAACATTAGACTTCCCAAAACTCACTCAATTCCTAAATATCAATTATCCTTAATGACACTCAATTTATATGCGATGATCACTACATTCATTAATCTTATATATCCTTTATGAACTCCCTTTCTTCATAAAAAAGATTATCTTATGATTATCTTCACACAATCCAATCCTAATGGATTATCTTTACCAATCCAAAGCATTTTTTTTTCTAATGCTCACTAGTTCAAATGAGAGGGGTTGAAACATATTTATCAGACTTTCCTCCCATTCTATAAGTTTTCAACATTTCTATCACTATTTCATGAATCTATCTATATAGTTTCGTGATCTGACTTATCTTCACAAAGGAGTAGGAAAATTTCCCATTATAGAAGCTTATCATAGTTTTAGAGAGTTACCATCAACCCTGCACACATCAACAAACCTTCAAACTATCACAATACCATCTTCATTCGTAATGATCAACATCATTTAAAAAAAATCTTCAAAAAACCATTCATTTTCAATACGTATGAATAGTAAGTCCAATAAATCAAACTTTATCTAAGATCGATCAATCAACTAAAAGTTTTACCCAATGAATTTTGAAAACACCCGGAATTGATTCGACCACATTAGTGAAGCTCTCTATAACTCCTCCTGATATCCATCCCTTTTCCACAGATCTATGTCAATATACCATTTTAACATTTTCTATGTACTCCACAACTTACATTATAAAGATACATTATCAACAAAAACAATCAACCAAAAAACACAACCATGTTAACTTGATGTCTTTTTTCCCAATAATACGCCCTTTGAATTTATCAAAAACTATTCACATTTTGAATCCACATAAATGATTTTTCCATATTAAGTATAAATTAACTTCTAGTTATTAGAATTTGAATCAATGATGTACTCAACATAAAATACAATCCCACATGATCCATGCATAGCGTAAATAACTAGTGAAGTTTGAATAGTTCAAAAATTAATAACTTAATTCCCAAAAAAAGTTAATAATTTCATTATGAAACTCATCTATCATGATATTTTTCCTTTGATCAATCATCTTTAGCATCATCATATTTAAAAATACCTTAATACATCATTGATCCCACTATCATCTTCTCTCCCTTCCTTGATATATTTTTCCAATTTTAAGGTACACCTAATGGTCACTCCTCTCTTGTAGCATCAATTAATGAAATAATATCAACTTATTAGGGAAAACACACCATTCATTAGGGATAGTGGTTCCAATAGTCACACTCTTTCATGCGATGGGAGTTGACTGAACACAATTTGAAAGTCAATGATACTCAAATACATATTTGGGTAATGTAATTGACCAATTATATAAATTGTAATTATTTAGGCATATAAACCAAATTTCACAATCCCTTTATCCACCATCTCTTTTATAAATTGATAAATTATTTCAATGTGTTTTTTCAATGGGTTATGGGTATGATTTTTTCTATGAGTTATAGAACATGAATTATTATAACGAATTACGATTGTAAATTTCCCTTCATTTATTATATCATCAAGCTGATGCTTCACACACAATAACTATGTTCAATCTTGAGTGGAATAAATATATCCAGATTCTATAGTTCCCAATGAAATGGAATCCTAATTATTTATTAGTGATTAAATAAATAATCTTCCATGATAGAATGAACAACCACCAATTTATTTTCTAACATCTGCTGAAGTATCCTAATCTTCATCTATTTAAACCAACAAATATTTCTTATATTTTTCACTATATTAAAAACAGAAGCCCTATATTCCCTTTATATAATCACATATTCATTTATCTATATGTATGTGTATTTATTTTGGATTTATTTGATACTATGATACTTGGAATATGGAAAAAACAATATTAGGCCTTCTGGGTAAAACTATAGACCGGAAATTATTTTCCTATATTCTATGATATTAATGAAGTTCCCTTCATCAAAACATGGTAGTTTCTTCCAAGTATCCACCAGAGACATCATATCCTTGAATTTATACATTCCAAATCTTATTGAAACCACCTTAGTGTACATGTAATGACAGAAAAATGATCCATTACTTTCTTGTGTCACCACTAAAACAATGTAAAATTTGATTCTCTGAAACATTACAATTTGAATTCACTTTTTAGTAAATCCCTGATTTTTTAAAACTACAAATAATCTAACCAAAATATTTATTTCTTCAACATAGTCCAGCACCGTAATCCTTTGGTTAGAATCATTTCTGACAAAAATATTGTATTCAACTCCATCATGCATAAAACTGATCTTCTTTAAAAACTAATATAGTATTTAATACCATTGTCTGGGTGCATGATTTAACCCATATAATATATTTCTAAGAAAAAACCTATTTTTTAATCTTCATGAATAAGAAAACCACATGGAATATCGATATACACTTATTCTTATAGAACCCCATTCGAAAAAATTACTTGATTTCTATATAGAAAACATTGACCATTCTTTTGACCGATATGCTCAAAAATAATTTTATTATTTCTAGCCTCACAATATGTTAAAATGTTTCATCAATATGGATACCTACTACACGGGAGAACCCTTTTCATAATTTTTGTGTTTATTTTTGATTCACTATACCATCTTCATTCACCATATTGGAAAATACATATTTGGTCTTGATGACGTTCTTATATATGAGTCTCAAATAAATCTTAGTAGTCTTACTATTCTCAATTGGGTGAAGCACTTCATTCATGGAATATACCCATTTCTCATACAAAGTTTTTTCTAGGAAATATTTATTATCTACATGAGATAGTAATGATTATTGCTATAAATACTTCATTCTATGTGATTGAAATTGAACTACATGATCACCAATAATATTTTTTGGATAAATTTTTTCTCAACAATTCGGCTTCCATAAAGATAGAAATTTAACTTCATCCTACTAGATATATGTATCATCTTTTGAATTAACATCTTCAACATCATCTCAGCATGGTTTAATTAACAATATATCAAATTCATCAGGGAACTGATCATTGTGATAATGAAGATTTTTTTCGTTATCTACTATAGTGAAATCTTTTCCCTCACCTAATTTTCCATTCCTATTGAGGAACAATATTTTCCCTTAGTTTTTTCTGAATATCCATGAAATATACCATCATCTCCATAATATTAAACTTTCATGTCTTTATCCATATTTATAATAAGACACATACTTCAAAATATTCAAAATTATTTCAATGTTGTACTTTTTTCCATAAAAATACCATACAAAGTCTTTTAATAGCTTAGACATAACAGATCCTAGATAGATATGAATAATGATGTAACAACTATTTCTATTATGAATTTATCTAGTAGGACCATTTCAATAATCATTTTTCATTCTTTATGTTCTATAATACTATTTATCATTTAAATAAAACCATTTCTTTGTGGACTTATCAGTGGGGATTTTTTCCTTATCTTTAGTCTCTCAAGATAATCTTCCCCTTGGTTGTTTTTTAATTCTATACCAATATCTGTTTTAAAATTCAAAACATTCTATCCAAACATTTTTCCAGATTCCATATGATATTTTTTTACGAAATTTAACACATCAAAATTAGGGTTAATAAAAAATAATCATTTTACTTTACTGAAATCATCAATAGAAATAACATAATACTTCTTCAAGTCACTATTTTTGTGTTGTATAGGTCAACACACATCTTTATGAACCAATTCAAGCACTCTAGTTTACTTTTAATCTTCTTCCTTGACTGAATTTATGATAATATTAACCTATTGAAATCACCGTATACATGTTTATGATCATGTGATTGCTTTTGGGATATATTGAGGTAAAACACAATTGACCATATCGTCCTTGGATGGTTGTCAGATACGAGAAATATTTTTATGCCACAACTAGTTTTCATCCACTTCATTTTGAAAGAACATAGCTTCTACTCCACTCACAAGGTATAGATCCCCCAATATGTTTATTGTATATAATGAAACTATACCATATTTTTCATTATCGATATACAACTTCTTATTAAAGCTTATACTATGGATTGTGTCAAATAGATGAAAAAAACTACGTATGTTATAACTGAGACATTTGGAGAAAAATAAATCCACACATCTCATATATTTCCCCCTAAATTTGGCTTTTTCTGAGACAAAAATCATCTGGCCCTCATTACTTCCAAATTTTACAACACTTTCCTTATCAAATTTGATTCTTGTAAAAAGATCTACATTTCCAATCATATAGGTTGTGCATACACTAACAAGGATCCATACAGAAAAACAATATTATTCTTTAAGATAAATATATAAAACCACTCCTTGATCATATCCTTTATTTGTGATCCACGTTATTGAATTTATATCCATTATTGATCGATAATTTTGATCTTCCTCAGAGTATGATGGACCAACTATATCTTGAATATATGGAAAGTGATTTTCATATTAAAACCATTTAATGGTATATTAAGACATTACTTATGAACACTTTCAGTACAATTTTGGACATTAATATATATTATAGATTATAATTATTTGTATATGGGTCCAAATCCTCTACACATGAAACTATGACTCTCAGAATAATTATCGTAACATTGAAATCTATGATTAAACCTATTTTAAATTTTTTTACTTCAATACCTTCTATCTATTAACATACATTTTTAAAAAGTCTCAACCCTGGACAATAATAACAAATGGCACAAGTTGTATTATTGTACATTATTATAGGACGGGTTCTTTAGTGGGTTGTATGAGTATTCATAGTCATGTTTATACCAAATTCAATTTTCACCTACGGAGTGAGAACTTATAGTTTGACGAAAATCACCACATCTTTTATTTGAAATCAATCCCAATATTATCCTTATCATTTGAATTTGACTATTTCTTTTGTTTTGTTGGACCTCTATGCACAACATCAATATTTTCTATCCCCAGAGAAGTATAATTATCTAATGTCATATTGGGAGTCAATAGTATCTCCTGATCTTCTAATATTCCTCACAGGTTGAAAATTTACAATTCGTGTTCTTTTATAAAATTGATCTGTCCTTTTTCTATGATAGTCAAACCATTGATCACTTATTTATTTTTATTAAAAAATGAGCATGTAATGAACAAAAATTTATGATTTCTCAACCAATAATGGAAAATTATTCTCTATTTAATCACTTAACTTATACTTATATTCTTCCTAAGGCTACAAATAGTGTTTGGAATCACGAACCAGTTTGGTATATTTCTTTTTTTTTGTCTCTCCAAACATCTATCTCTTCATGAGATGCTTCAAATTCATCTTGGATATCTACTGCACCCTAGACTTCTTATTTATCATTATTTCTTTCTTAAATTATCTGGGATCCACCTAAAACGACTACCATAGCATTTTATCAATGATCATTATATTTTTCCATCACTTTAACCACATAATATTTTAAATATTCATTTTATTGTAAAATAAGATTCATTACTTTGAAAAATTTTCTCTAAACAATATTCTCACTATTCATATAGGATGAATAATTTTTAATGGGAATTAAAAATTATTGTTCATCATTATATTGAAATATCGTATCAAAGCATGCAACATCATTCCCATCCTTTTTATAGTAAAATAAAATGAGTGGAAGTTCCCCTTTGAACATTCATTTTTCCTATTTCAATATTTGAGGAGAGGAATAGAATGACATCATCAGTCTCTTCTTATTCATAGACACTTTCAATAGTGAATTTTTCATGGACTTGAATTCCACTATTTTAGAATTATCTTATTTCACATATTAAATATATTCATTTCTCATATTGTAACTGACTAATGTACGATGCAATGTATACTATGTAAACTTCGTTGGATCATTATCTTTTAGTATAGAGTATTTCATATTGAACTGATGTGTAAATAAACCAAATATGAGCTTAAATATTCAATAGTTTCCCATATAAAACACATGTATTCCAAAGAAATATTTATTTGAACAAAAAAAGAATCTATAGACACATTTTCTTATCATTCCTAGATCCTCATACATGTTCGATAGAACCTATAGTTTTTATAATTTGAATATTGAGTTTCCCTAATAAATATTTAGTATCTTCTCCAACATAGAATATGATGACTTACATGATGTCACATTATATATATATTTCATTGGATATATCAACCCCTAAAGTGTCAATTCCTATAGAGTTATCCTATAATTACCATCTCTTAGCTTCTGATAAATCACCATTGTCCACACTGGCTGAAGTACCATGCATCGATGATGTAAATAAAATAATTCTTAATGATTTAAAGTAGTTTTGTAACCCATGAATCCGTAATTTAAAATTTTTTCAATAAAATATCTGAATAACTTTTCAATTTTAAATATCATTTGAAACCTATAATAAGGAAACACTAAATTAACCATTGCATCTGATACCAATTTTTATAACAACCTTGTTAAATACTCAGATAGGCGGTGTGTGACTCTTGGTTTGATTTGTAAAAAATAATACCACCTCAGGTATTGTTTCATCATAAAATAAAATATCTTTATATCCCTTTAGTATAGTATTGTATGCATAGGAATTAAATAATGCACAAAACACAATATTGTTACATGTTTCACCAAAACTGAGTTCATCCAAGGACTATACATTTTCAATGTTCCAATGTACTAATTCCACAAAATTATATTAATATTATAAATTTGGAGTGGACTCACTTCCCCTCTTATTTTACAACCAATAAAAATTTGAAATCTCTCTACTATATCTAATAAAGGGTGGTAATTTTTCCTTCATAGGATTCATAGTTTTCTCCCTTTAATCAATATGTTTTATATCTCATTTGGTGCATCATTATGTTTCCGGTTTATCCACTTATTAAATAACACATTATCAAATATTTTTTGAGAATCAAATAACAACATTCATAGTGTTAACTCTTTTCTTAAAGATCACATATGATTCATGAATATCATTACTTTCATGATAATTTCATCTTTATGAATGAAAACATTTACTTTTCAAACCCCCTTTCTCCATGGAAGAGGTGATCTTACCAAATCAATCATACAAGGATGATACTTCACAAATCACCTTTCTCAATCCAGATCCCGTATATTTTTTAGGGTTTCAAAGATCAAATGAGGGGGATAGAAACCTGATTATATGAATAAACTCCCATTTGTGAAGATTTAAAACCTTATATAACATTTTCGTGAATATCTCCATTATTTTCATAAAACCCCCTATATTCTTGGAGAACTAGGGAAGTCCCCCATTTCTTAAGATTCTCTTAGTCACAAGGATTTTCCCTCATCCATTGAAACATCTACAAACCATAAATATTTCATTAGATTGACTTCATTTGTGAGCCTCAACATCATCATGAAAACTCAATTCCTTTAGAAATATCATTTAATTGTCATATTTTTTAAGGGTAATTCTAATAAATACAACATTCTCGATGATTGAGTCATCCATCATGTTTTTGACCCGAAAAATTTGGAAAATACTAGGAAAAAATGACACCCTTTATTCAAAACGTTCTATACTACATCCAAATCATACATTTATTTGGAAAGAATCGTTATCATCATGCCTTGTTAAACATAGTTCTATAACTCCACAAATGACCTTGGAAACCCACATTGTCTACATTCATATTAAACCCAAAAACAATTCAATGTTAACATGGAATATTTTCTGCCAACACATCATTTACATAGAACAAACACATTAAAAAATAAACATGTTTTCTATGTATTTAAAGACGGTGTATTATAGAATGTAATATTAAAATTAATTATCTTTTAAAACAAAAGAATCATTTTAAACATGTTTTGTTTATAAAATATAATATTAAACATAAATATCAAAAAAAATCAATACCCATCGGTAAACTTATTAATATTTAAATGTAAAATACATGATTTTTAAAAATATTGTTCCATTTCAAATGGTTATAGAATGAATAAATGAAAACCATATTTGTATTTAACAAAAAAGTTTCACAAAAACAAAAAAAAATGACGATATATTATGAAAACTATTTCAAAATTTATTATTATATAAATTCTATTTAGATACTATAATCAATATTATTTTTTTAATTTATTCAAAAGACAAAATACATAATAATATTTTATATTTCTCATATTAAAAATCATTAATTTTAGCAACGGAATACATGAATATAATTTTACAGTTTTTGGCCATAAAATAAAAAATTAAACTATAAAACCTCTAATATAAACCATAAAATTAAAGTATAAACCAACACATATATATAATACCAAAATCAATTATTATATTATATAAAATATATTTATTAATAATTTCATATAGTTGGTTTTATTTGGATTTTGTGTCAAAAATTAATCATTGTTAATCATTTTTCCATTACATATATTTTAATATATCAATTATGAAATCATGTATAAAAAACTAATTATTTTTAATAAAAATCTTATAGGAATGATTAAATATTACTTGATTAACAATATTCTAAGCATTTACATACTCCAACTAATAATAATAAAAAATTAGAAGAACAAACTTGTAAAATAAAGCATAATATTAAAAATAGAAGTTGAAAATAATATGTCTAGATACACATATGTCAAATTTTAATTAAACGAGGCACAAATGTAACATCTAAAACATGTACAAAAACATAAAATAGAAACATGAAGCCAAAAACCATTTTATGATTAATAATATTTTAAAATTAATCTAAATGATAAATAAGTGATAATATAATTGTTGGTCTGACAAAAAAATAGTTTTAATTCAATAAACTTAAAAAAAATATACCAACTATAATAAAATATGGTTTCATAGTTAAAAAAATTTAAAATTTAAATAAAATATGAATACCATATAATTTAAATGTTAACCATACATAAAAACATATTGAAAACAAATTTATAAGATGGTTTTGTTATTCATTTATATAAAACATGAACTTATTGAAAATATACAATAATAATGAGTACTTTGATATTTAGAAATAAAATATTATGATATTAAACTTGTAATAATTTATATAAATAACCCTTATCAAATTTAATCATAATACAATTTTTTATTATATAATTCAAAAATTTTAAAACAAAACAAATATATTCCACCCTTCCATTTTGATGAAAACACTACAGTTATGAAACATTAACCATAAAATAAAAGGATACATATACAATAAAAAACAGATATTATCTAATATAGAATATATTAACCAATAATTTCATGTGGTAGAATTTATTTTGATATAGTATGATAATTGAACATTGTTAAACCTCTTTCCATGACCTATATTTTTATATATTAATTATCATAACATATGTAAATAAAAATAATTAAGAAAAAGTGAATGAAAAAAAATGGTAACTCTAACTTGTTATTAAATTTTATTAATGATTTATGTATATTTCTTAATAAACCATCCTAAGGAAGATAATAGTCCTATAAAATCCAAAATAATATACCTACTAAATGAATAAAATATTTTTTTATAAATCGTCATTTCATTATCAACAATTAAGATATAGATACCTGAAACTTCTAAAACCTATATAAAAAATATAATATAAGATCATTTAACAAAAAATAATATCTTAATTACATTTTTTTAGAACATTATGTAGAGTAGACATACCTAAAAATTTAATTGCTTCATTACTGTCTATTTATTTTTTATAAATCCACAACCATTTATTCATTAGATAATTACCCTATAATAATATAAAAAATACCATCACAAAGAAGACAATGATTTTCTAAATGCTTAATTTTTTAAAATTAATTAAAATATGCATACCTAGTAATTTAAATCATGGTCATACTTATGAAATATTAATGAAAAATGAAAATATGGATAGGTTTTTCATTCAAACAATACTATGTATCATTGAAAAAATAAAATAAAAATGAAATTTTTAAGATTAATAATATAATATATTGATATAAATAAAAATAATAATTAATATAACTATACTTATAAATTACAGTGGTTGAAACCATTATAATTATGTCATACATGAATCATAAAACATAATAAACTCATTCCACCCATTATTTTTTACTATGACAGTTCAGTTATAAAAACATAAATTGAAAATAAAAACTATCATATATATATTTAGATAATAAAAAAAATGTTAACTAATTTAAAATATATATACCATTATATCCAGTGATTGGATTTTAATTATCTATTTTATATATAGTTGGTATTAATTATAATTTTTTCCATGACATGTATATTAAAATATTTCAACCCTGAAAACATTTTTGAATAATAAGAACTAAAAAAATAACTTACAAAAATGAATATAACTTACTTGTATAACAAGATGATAATTTGTTTACAAAGCCAACCTAATAAAGGAAAACAAAATATATTTTGAATTTACTTGGGAAGAATAAACCTAACAGCATATGATTTATTCAATATAAAATGTTCAAAATTAATGATATTAAAATAAATAAAACATAATAATTATTTTAATGTTCGAACACTTCAATAAATAGAAAAAAATACTCACCTAATCACTTTACTTTTTAATATCTCTAATATATATGGATCTCTTGCAGGAGTTGTTAGATATTATGGAGCCACTGGAATGAATTCCATATATATATGCCCGAAAACACAAGTGGTCTATTTATAAAAAAGAAACATGTGTAAATATATATTTAAATAACTGATATAGATGGTCACTTTTTATAAACATTATTTAATGAATGAAAAACAAAAATGTATATTTCAAAACATGGAAATCAACTGCATCCCAAGAATTCTTATATCATCCAAATTAACTATATTTATGATTTTTTTGAATATTATCATATGATAGTCTATTCAAAAATATCAGGTGTCACCAAAAACATGTAAATATTTTCTAAGGATGAGGAATAATGGAATAATCATTTTAGACCAACAAAAATAAAAGAAAAATATGAATTTTTTGTGCTTAAACCTTTTGTTCCCTTTTTACTAATTCCTATGATTTTAGATTCTCATATGCCAACTAAATTTCAGAAAAAATTTATTGTCTTTATTAGTTAAATGTAAATAATAAATAAAAAAATACATATATCATATATCAGCTAATGAAGAATGTAGGATGAAAAAATTAACATTTGGCTCATACAATATTTACCTATGGTATCCTCATCTATAGAAAATAGAAGTCATATAGTTAGATAAATAGCATCATATACTGATATTCTAACCTGTCTCAACTTCATATGTTGGTGATACACATAATACCAAAAAATATTTCTAAAATTTTATGCTACTATACGTAAATGGGGATCTAGAACATAAATATCAATGTATATGTTCTGGTTAGAAAAAATAGGTGGGGATCTATGTATAGAGTCTAGATAGGCTGGTTAGAATTTTATAGGCAAAACAAGCTGTGATTGTCTCACCAATTATTCAAAAATATCCCACACCACTAATTTAAGTTTTTCATCCATGGAATGTTTCATGTTTATCAGCTTTGATTTTAAGGAATCTATTTCTTGGTCTCTTGGATCATGCTTTTATGACCAAAAAAACTGATAACACTAACAACCACCTCATTTACTCTTATACTGTATGGGTGTTCTTCCTATCCTAAAGCAATGTTAGAATTTTCATCCATCCCTTGGGTATAAATGTACTACAATTCACATGCTCTTAAAGATAACCATGAAATGAAAAATTAAAATGGTATGTTAGTGTTAATTTAAAAAATACAAACATTCATTGGAAAAAAAATTAAATTCATAATATTTTGTGAGCTATATCGTTAGATATATTTGTAAGATACATTTCATTTTTTTCTAATCAATCTATCTATTATTGAAGTCTAGTTGGAGGAAATAGAGGATCGAGTTTAAATACTTTTGAACCACTTATAGAGTGATCTCTTAATGTATCATGGTTTTCAAAAATCATTTTCTCCTCCTATAAATGATAACCTCAACATGATAATGTATAAGGGTATACATTCTAAAACATAATATATTTATGATATCTCCTAGTGGTCTATTAAACAAAAAAGAACTAATAATAAATCACTTAATATACAAGGATCTTTATAATATAATCTATAATTCCATAAATGCTTTATTATTTCAGATAGAGAAAAATTGAAACCATCAATGTAAATATAAAAACCCAAACTTATTGCAGGGGAATTCATTCTCTAATGTCCCAAAAACATAATTTTTTTTCAATTTTATTTTGAAATTCCACCATAAAATCGTAGAAAATTATATTAATATTTTATAAATTTCATTCATTTTGTCAAAATTAAATGAAATTTGTAAATGTATAAATTAATGATTATTCATTAAAAATATAAAATATTTCAAAAAAGATATAAAAATAAATCAATTGAGATATTATAATGTTATAGACTACCACTTTTTCTATTTCCTAATCTTGTAGATAGAATTCCAATATTGATATAAAATCAAATTCCTATAATTGATATAAATGGTGATATAACTGGTCAACTATGTTTCATTATAGAAAGTTTGTTTTTTTATCATAAAAAATAATTTGTATTCTATGATCTCCATGGGAAAGTAATAATTTTGGTAAACATATAATCCCATGTTTACAAATAGAAGAAATATATTTATATATTGAAGGATGGTAATACTCCTCCATATAAGGTCATTGAGAATGAGTCTCCTTAGTATGAGAAAAATCACTAATATTGTAAATTTTTTATAAATTAAAAGTTTTCATACATTTAATAAATAAACTACTAAATATTTAATAATATGAAAAAAGTATATATACCTCAGTAAATTTTCCTCACCATCAGTGTACCTCATTCTAATTTGAGAATGTAATGATATACTGTGTACCCAAATATTTTTAAAGATTATGATATTTAAAAATAAGGAATATAAACATATGTAAGTGAAAAACATTGTAAAAAATGTGTGTGTTTCAAAAAAAATATCTATTTCAGGATTCCTAAATAAAAAATATTCAAGTTAAAATATTATATATAGGAATAAAATTTAAAATGATAGAAAAAATCATGGTTTTAAATATAAATGTAACAAAAAATTATTTTTATATCCCTTGATTAAATGAAATCATAATAACTTAATTCATGTATACCTATTATATAGTATTTATACATAAACATAGAACATAAAATTTAATAAAAATAAATATAAATAGACTCATATATATAAATAAACATCTATTAATTATTAAAAAATAGTTTTTCACATATAAATTTCCATCAAGAAATATAATATAAAATTTTACCAAAATATTTAAGAGGGCAATTTATTTATTTTTTATATCCCATCATGTTGACAATATGATATATCATATATTATTTTTAAAATATATTCATGATTATCATCCCTAAATCATGTATTAGATAAAATTCCTCATATAAATTAACAAAATCATTATAATACTCATCACTAAATTTATTATTTTCCCTTCTAGAAATATCTACCACATATCATTTTCTGGATCAATGACATAAAATATTATTATTTTCATATGTATACATGATGTATGGTTCCAATTTTCAACTAAATCTTATCAAATCAACTAGTGTAAACCTATATTTATCAAGTTTTACAAACTTATTACAATCAGTTCATATACACATAAATAATTCTAGAAAAAATTTAGTATAATAAATTAACCATATATCATGAAGAACTCCAAATTTTTCTAGGGATGGAGGTATTTGGTTTTTAGCTTGGCACTTGAAAAATTCACTGCTTCAGCAATGACCATTACCCAACTATTTTGAATAATACATTCTTCATCACGTTTCTCTTTGTAAAAGGTGTAACATTCAATATTAAAACTAGACAATGTGATCACATTCAGATATATTTCTCATACTAACCATTTCAATGTTTTTGACGAAGAAATATCTGTAATGAATTTCTTTTTGAGCAGTGAAACAAATTTAACTTTTATTCTTAACTATTCACCACTTTTCATTTTATTTTTGGATTATTTATGCTTAATTTCTCTATATTTTATTATATATATAGCTGATCCTTTCTCCACACCATAAAAATATTCAGTACAGTACTATATAAACTATTCTAGTACTTATTTATGAATAATGAATTCCTTCATGTTATGATTATTTTTAATATAAAACATCATAATTTTCAAATATCATTCTAAATGATATAACTATTGTAAATAAATAGACCCACATTTTCTTATATCTTACACTAGATGAATCACTAAATGAACCAATAGATTATAAAATGTATGTTTGGAATATGTTTATAATTTAAAAGGTATAATACTTTCTCCATTCTACAACACATCTAACCCATTTTGAACAAGGACTCTTCTAAAAATAAAAAGTAACAATTTATAGAACCTAATGATAGTATTTCTAACATGTGTTAGCAATATACCATGAATTGAGACTTGTAGTAGATGTTTCATAAATACAAGGCTGTAATGAGATTTTATACCTTTTAATTTAAATTCCATAAATGAAACAATAATATTCAAATTATAAGAATATCCACTGGCTACTTTAAAACCATGAATACACTAAAATAATTCATTTTGTCACTCATTCTTAATATGTGATCAGGAGGTAAATATTTTCTATTTACATTCATTTAGGGAGAATTATAATAACGTATTACTACTGATATCAAGGGAAATATATTAATAAATCCATCATTTATCATTCAATTTATTTTTAATAATGACCTAATAAAACTATCACATACATTTTTCTAAAAATGAATAACATCAATGTTATGTTTTATCTGTAAATATATCCAATAATGTTGTAATATAAATATAGAATGTATCATCTAAATATATTCTTGATGACCAAAAAATCCATTATTTCCTAATGTAAATATATTTTTTCACTATATTTTTATATTCTTCAACTGAAAATGGTTTTGGGAGAGTAAGTAATTTTCTAAATAGCTAAAATGTTTCTTTCAATCTATTATAAGGATTAAGAATTCACAAAAATCAATAATTTCCCATGTACATCATCTTTATTCATTTCATTAATTGATAATATGATGTATCTTGTTCATAAAATGGTCATGAATTATGTCCCTTAGCACTATATCAAAATAAGATCCCATATGTAAAAGATTTTTTTTATTACTAACATTATTATACCTTTAAAAAAGTAATCATTTTTGTATGTAATAAAAAGAAAAAGAAATTTCTCCCATATAAGTATAATATCATTTATTAATAGTGAAATATACACATTAATACTATTTTATAGTATTTTTAGTCAAGAAATCATCAAAGTCATCATTACATATGTTTTTTCATCATACATATATGTGGGGACATGTTGTAAAATACCAAAATAATAGGACACAAACCATGCTGGCTAATTAGTATCTGATATTGATTCATTCAGAATTTTCAAAACTCCATTATGATATTTATAGATTCACTTACTGAATAAAAAAAATTTATCAAATATATTCTACTATGGGTAATCAGTAGGATGACACATGTTACCATCAGATATGTGCTTGTCTGTTTGACATATTAACCTTTTAATGTCAATTTAATATTAAAATAAATACTTCACATGGGGAATTATTGGTTGGTACAAAATTTCATTTGTAATAATTTTCATTTATTACCTGAGTATGAGTTAGAGTATAATTATTAGAATTATTGGATGGAATAGTTTGAATGGGTTTGATGGTACAAAATTATTTTAGTAGGAGGTATTACATCAATACCTAAGAGCGAAACATAGTTTAGGTTTTCATCCACCTTATAATGTGATGTACAAAATTTTGTACATTCTCATAAACATACATATTTAACACTATACATCCCATAATCATTGGATTAAGCATGTATCTTTTTACACCACAATCTCATTGGGAATTATATTTTCATTACCTCAAAATTATAATATGGTAGATCATTTCCTTATGGAAGTATATCTTTTATAAGTTCCCGAAACATATAGAAAATTTTATCAATATATCCATTTCAATATTTAAGGTTAACTAATATATGAATAATAAATAACATATATAGAATCCAAATAATATTTGTTTCTCAAAATCCCCATACAGTCATGCAACAGTTTCTATTTTTTAATGGTTTCAATTCCAACATAATTAGTGGTTTGTTCAACACGACCCTCTGAATAATTCTAAATTTTTCATCATCATTTGATGTCAAATTCTATATTATTTAACTATGCCAGATCCAACTTTTATAGTTATGTATAAAACCTTAATGATTATATGATCATTTATCTCTTTGAAATTTAACTTTCTCATTTTCAATCAATTCAAAAATGGATAGAAAATCAAATCATTATTTTAAATATTTCATTAATAAAATTACAATAAATAATCATCTCCCTTTTCATATTCATTTGTGGTTCTTAATAGTTTTTTTCGAATTAATATCCATTAAATATCTATGATCAAAATAGAAAAGGTAAATATTTTAGAACATATAAAAATTTAAAAATATATAAAAATAAGATAAATTTTACAAATAAGAACATACAATCAAAACTATAAATTTGTTATAAATAACTGATCTTTAAATAATTATACATAAGTATCAAAATATTTTATACATATTCAATCTTAAAAAATAACAAACAATTTTACCAAATTTATCATCAAAATATTTTTTATAATTTATATTCCAAATTTCAAAACAACTATAATACACATAATAAGTAAAAAAATTATCAGAAGATAAATTTATTAGAAAAATGATAATATAAAATTTAGATTACAACCAATTATAATAATAATTTATTAAACAGAAAAAAACTTACAAACGATTATATAAAATGGTTACAAAAGTCTGATAAATATTCAAATAATTATAGAAGATATTATACAATCAATTATAGAAAAATAACATAGAATAATTATTCAAAAAAGTATACAATAAATTATATGAATAATTATTCATAAAGTTATACATAAATGTCATAAAAAAACTATACATACTATTATAATTTTTTTCAAAAATATTATGACATTAAATTTATCACAATATATATTAAAACATAATATCGAATAATAACATACAAAAAAGATAATAATATAAAATTATAAATAAATCATTTTCAAAAATAAAAATCAACATAAAAATAAAAAAGTTTTGTAATTAAAAATTCATTAAGAATTTTAATAAGTTCAATCAACATCTATAGGAATTGAGTGAATAATACTAGACTAATGAATGACAATAAAAATATGAAGTAAAAAATCAATAAAAACGTCAATCTTTAGTTATAGTTTGACCTTAATATCTTGAAGAGCATTTAAAAAGTATGAAAATCATTGATTCAAAAGAAATAAGTTAAAAATAGGATTAAAATAAACATCAATAGAAAATAGAAGGTGTTAGAGGTCCTCAAATCTTTGGGTAATTTTGTCAGATGATATTGATTTATAGCTAATCAATGTAATGTTTTCAGTGAAAGAATAATATGAAAATATGATTCAAATCGATTTCAAGATAGAATTAAATGTCATCAATGAGGTATAATACTACATAGACCAATAATTTGGAGAGGGAGAGAGGTATATTTGAGAAAAATAAAAAAGTTGTTTTGAACTATTGTTATACTTATTAGAATGGATTTAATGTCAGTTTTCATCAAAATATGTGATAATGAGTTTTTAAAAAAAACTCTTTGAAATTATTTTTTCAAAAAAAAATTAAATAATTTCTACTTAAAATTAGTTTTATTTAAAATTACATGATAGAGTTAGAAATATCATTATTAATTTCATTTTTATAACCACTGATATTTAAAAAAATTATAGTATTTTGAAAACTGTTTTAAAAAAAGATTTCAAGAGCTAAAGCGGGGTAAATTTAACAACAATTGGTATTAAAATTGATGTTAATATTCTAAAATATAATATTTGACATAACTTGGTTAAAACCAAATTGTAAATCCCTAAAAATTAAACCTTGTATTTTACTATAAATAGATTCAAATACTCCATGATCGAACATATCTTTTATTCATCACCCAAGTGGGGAATCAAACGGGGGTTTGTTGATCCAAGAGAAAAATCTTATAGATAATGATAAAACATCTAGGGCTACTATATATAGATCTAAAAAAATCTATGGAATCCTATAATCTCTCTTATAAATATTCTTCAATTCATTCATATATATATTCCAAATGATGTGATCATCCCCAAGGTCTAGGACTAGTAATATCATATTAGGATGATCCTTATGAAGGAGTATCTATGGTGGATGCTCTATTGGGTTGGTGTAGTCCTATGAATTTATAAGCTCACTAAAATCACATATAAAAATGGATGTAATGTGATAATTTTGATTATTTTTCAGCTAAAACCATTGTATATCTTTTATGTAATTGGATACCCTTATATATACATGGTATATTTTATTCTTAATGGATGACCCCATGCAGACTGAGCCATTGATGTACCAAATCAAGTCGAATTATATCATTATTCAGAGTAATGGGAGCGAAGTGTTGATGATTCATGGTGTGGTACATCATTATAAGAATATTTTATAGAGAGTTTGAAAATATCTCACAATGGAGGCTCAAGAAAACTACTTTCCGATGAGGATAATAACATACTTAATAGTTTGATGTTATTGTCAAAATTTGACCACCACAACTTCAATTTTATGACTTATGTCATATCCTATCACTGTGGATGAGAAATCCAAAATACATTAATAGGTGGATTTTGAAGATGATGGGGTGAATGTATTTAATAATGATGTAGAGGATACAACTTAATTTTAATGGGAGATATTAGTGGGAGAGATGATGGAATAAAAATTGGAATAATTTTTTGAATCCCATGACATAATTTTTTTATATGGTTCTAAGAAATTACATCCATAAGAAAGTGATAAATGGGGTCCAAAGTAACTAATCATCAAATTCTAGCTGAGACCTTATGGTGAATTACAATATTTTTTAATACAGTTTCTCCATGGGTTCTTAATTCATGTTTGAAAATATATACTAACGTTTTCATTTCATTTCCCTTCTCGAAAATCCACTCTATCACTATTATTATATAATGACACTATATCATTTTAAACTAAACCTTGAGATTCAGTGATATTATATAATGTTATTTCACTTCCATAAGAGCAATGATAATTTATTATATAACAGATAATTTTTTCTAATAACATCTTGATTTTTGGGGGACAGGAGTTAGTAATTAAGGTACCTGGTTTTAGTGATTGTATCCAGATTATATTTATGGGGAAATGTTAAGATGTAGTGTCATCATCCCTATATAAAGTTCATTCAATTATAAAAGATCCACCCCACACATCGAAGTATTAATTTGATGGGTTAATAGATATTTCATCTATAGAAGAGGGAACCACAGAGGTGGAAAATGCCAATAGGGCATCAAATGAATTCAGTCCTCCTCTCATTATGTTTATCAACCCATCAGAATGAATGATAAATGAGGAAACCTCAATTGAGGTACTCATATTCATCCTTGGTTATGATCCCCCTTGGATAATATTGGTTAGCTAAAGATAAATGTTGGTTTAAGACAACCAGAAAAGACAATATTGGTCTTGTAATAGCATTTTAAGATTCACCAATATAATTTCATGAAGTTAATTACATGGTTTAATGAGTTATATTTTCCATAAGTTGGTGAATCTAACAGACAAGTTTGGTTAACTTCCAGGAACTCAATATGACAGATCAGACATTGTGTTGAGAACGTTTTTCTTGAGTGGAAACGATTATAAATTTACTAGTTAATGATATATATCATGATTCCAAATTTCCTCAAGTTTAAGATCATTGTTTTTTATAATTTAAGAGGAATAACATCATCAAAAGGACATCATTTCTATAAGGGGGAAAATATTCAAACCAGTGTAAAAAGTTTTAGTGGTTGAATATTACAAATACATGGTAGTATCCGTAGAGATAGAATGGTTAGCTAATAAATATAGAATCTATATCATGGTAGAAGGGGATTGACCCTATGATAAAGAAGAGAATGTATTATTTTCTTCGAATCAAAAGGATGTTTATTTAACCTAATATATGATTAATGATTATGAAAATTCCTTATATTTGTGACATTCCATAGAATAAGTAATTATAGTAATGATGATTCAATGAAATTTGGATGAATAAACAATTATTCATAAAATCCCAATCACTCATTTGAATCCCTTATGTTTAAATTTTTAACTATTTTTCATTATTGGGAAAATATAAAAATATACTATCCTACAAGACTCATGATCAATGTGAGAAACAAGTGACAATAAATGAACACTCACTAACATTAGAGTGCATGAATTTGGTTGATGGTTTGGTATTATAATATTGTTTCAATGACTAAAAGATTCATAGAATCATGGGTAACTAGGTAAGTGTGATGAAAAATGTTTTATGACCTATCAATGAACATGATAAATAATTTTATAATAGAAATGGTTAGAAAAGTCCAATTGAACATAAGAAATAACGATTGAGGTAAAGCATCTCTCTATGTGTCTGTGTTGGTGGATATAGGATGTTCATTATTTTTTTAATACCATGAACACTTTGAAAACATGGTTCCACTAGAATACTACTAAGGATTTGTCTCCTATTATATTAACTATGGATGTGATGTGAGCCCTCTGATCATTTTTATGTATCTATTGGGGATTCTATTTGGAGATTATGGGGATGGTTCCCCTGTTGCATTAACTAAGGATATAATAAGGTCCATTATTGTACTATATTGACACTCTATGAGTTCTATATTTCATATCAAAATTGATATTGATCCATATAAGGGGACATAAAGTGTTTATGTATAGGGGATATGTAAAAAATTAGAGTTTGGGAACACTTAGGGTATTGCAATAATGCATTATTCATATTCATTAGGCTTACATAACATATAAATGGTATCGATACCAATAATAGAAATTTATATACCAATAAGGTGACAGACATTAGAAATAAAAATATTGTTCTCCATGGATGAGATCATGACTAATCCCAATAGTTCTCTGATTATGATCTCATAAATATGATAAAAAATAGGATAATGTTTATGATCATATAGCTTAGACCAATGAGTTTTAAATTTAATGGTTGTGTATCTTTAACAAATTGAATACATTTTAAGTATCTGATTCTTGGACAGTTGGTGGTTATAGGGTTTCTCTATCCATTTCAAAATAAACATGGCATGAATGGATTAACACTATAGGGGTTTAATTATACAATATGTGGTCTAAATTACTAAAGAGTGTTCTTGACTGGGTATGATGTAGGGAATCACAGATTCACAATATATCCCATACAAATAATAATTAAGACACACCATGTAATAGTGGGGGTGAAACATGTGACCAATATTTTATGTGGTGTGTGGAATGACACTAATGTAATATATTATGTTTCCACATAGATGAGGAGTAGGATATCAAATATTATAACATCATATAATGAAGAAAAAAATTTGTAGTTTAATTTCATCTAATGATGAAACTGATCATGCAGTTTCATATAATTTAGTGTCAATGAAAACTATAATATTTAACATAATTTGTATTCAATATTGATCACACAATATAACATTATATAGTAATGAAGAGTGTTTTCATACCTATCCTGATATAGAGAATAATCATCATGAAAGATGTTAAATTGACAAAATCTATATCCATTTGATAAACAAGGGGAATGAGGTGTCACAATTATTATAAAATAGTATCATAAAGGATGAACGAGTTGGGATGAAATGAAAAACTAAAACATGATGGTACCATGAATGTTGGGGGACTAGTCGGGTGGGATTTTGTGGCAATAGTTCACCCTAAAAGAACCCTAAATAGTATGAGGGGATAACATCATCAGTTTTTAAACTCAATTTGAGAAAAAATGAGTGTATTGGAGGTTGTGAGAAATATAATTATAATATTTAATTTAATTTGATAAATATATTTCGATTGTAAATAATAAGAAATAGAGGCGAAAAAATGATGGCCCACCGCAGAGAATTTAATCATATCAAAAGTTACGTGCTATAAAGTTTTAGAATCCCCATGGTTGGGAATACTAAATGGGTGGCATAAATTTTTTTAATTGTTCAAATATTATAATAAATCATATTTTTATGAAATTGATTGTTGAGGGAAATCCAATCCGCCTTGATTTTCTAACCTTATCGAAGAGAGGAAATAGATGTCTTAGAACATTGTGGAATGAATAGTTATCATATTGAATATTAATGTGGTATATTGATATCTATGGTGTGTAAAACCCATAATTAGATTGGGGAAGAGGTTATCCAAGTAAAATTGAGGAATATTTTACTCCCTGATGTTGTAGAGTTTGGATTCATCCAGTTTAGACTATGTGGTGGTACGTGTTCTCGGTCATAGATCCTAGAATAGAAGAGGAGTTTGATAAATGGTAGGGGATGGGAAATAACCCAATGTGAATTTGATTGTTTATTATATTATAAAAAAACTCTTTATAGTTAATACACTGTATAAGTTTACAATTCCTAACACAAATGATGTGTGGTTTTTATATCATTGGATAGAGACAAAATTTGATGTGATGGGAGATACCAATGCAGATATTGATGATATCATGAGAAAATGAATATATATATATATATATATTTTAAAATGCATCAATGATAATATAGTGGAATTATAGCATCATTAATCATAGAAAACACCAATAATAGTGAGAAACTTCCCCAATATATAGGAAGGAATTGCAATATGACAATGGATTCCCTAATGTATAGAAAAGGTGGATGTGATCGAAGACTTGTGGATCGACATGGTATAGGGGATAAATTCCTCAATACATATACAATGAAATAAGAATCAAGATGAACATAGATATAATAAACTCCAATGTGTATCTAGATCATATGTTTTGTAGGTGTCTAAAAATGATGAATTATCTAGTAATGAAAAGATGTTAGAGCTTGTTACGAATTGAGAAATTGTTGATCCATTGGAGAAACATGGGTTTTATCATAGATCCCATGACTAGAAATAGAATATGATATATAGGTGTCACAATGTATCCTATGTAGTGGGAGTAAAGTTTAATATAATCAATGAAGGTGGCATAGTAGATGACTAGTTCTAGAAGGTTCCAACATCATAGATAAGGTTCTAATGTATCATGAGATTTAAAATAAACTATTTGAGATTTTATTTTTTAGGTTATTTTTATATAGATAATATTGTTAACACACTATTTAATATCCATTGGTAATTATTATACATTGGTTTATAAGTTCATTTTTATGGACATTTGGAATACATATTAATATTATACAGTTTAGAAGAAAGTGGATTTCTTGAGTTTTTGGTAGCATAACATTGATCATGTGGGGGAATTTTTTCATTGTAGTATATACAAATAATCTAGAAATGTAACAAAGCATTCACTAAGTTTTATGAATATCAATTAATTGAAGACTAAAAATATATTATTATAATTATTCATAGGTTATGGATCTTTAGTGAGAGTCTACTAGGCTCAAAAGTTAATTCAAACTAGATTACAATTTATGGGAAAAGAGGCACAAAACCAAAAATATTACATTATAATAAAACTACCATTCAATAGGGTAATTATTTATAAAACAATTTATGGAAATTTCTTAGTTATAGATAATTGAAAATAGGATGTGAGTTTTCCAAATAGATAGAATATAGGGACAAAATAATATGTTAATAGAAACCTATGTCTTAATGTAGATGAATATCATATGGAAATAGTTAACACCATTTTTGGTCATAAAATTTTGTACAGTGGGTTTATTGTGGTCTATCAAGACATAAAAGTGAATAATTGACATTAAAGGGAGTCCAATGGGCCTAAAAGGCTCTTTACTAGAATAATTCATCATATTCAAGGAGGTGCACATAGTATTATGTTCCTGGTGCATAGAAAATGGGACAATTGTATAGTTCAATTTCATTAATCAAGTAATAGTGGGAATGAAATGATTTTTTCTATATATCAAACATAAGATAATTCAATTCATTTTATAATCATACATCTTAGACTAGTTGTGAGGTAGTCTTTTTAACGTGGAGGGTGACACAAATCCCAAAGAAAATAAAGACTCAATGCTATTATAGACATATTTAAACATGGCAGTTCATTGATTATGGTCATATAACATAGAAAAAATTGATAAATCATATAAAGAAATGATTATTAAGAAAACCAGGGATGATTGGATGGTCCAATTATAGCATATAGTGTTTTAGAAGAGGCAAAATGGGGATGCATAGTTATGAGTCACGTTTCATATTTTGTTGTACAATCCTTATGAATGTGACATAACATGATATTTATGCGGAGATAATAAAATAAAATCTATAAGTACATGATATCCATGTTAAATGAGGGAAATAAAGAGTTGAATAATGTTATCTATGAAATATGTTAGATTATAACCAAAGACAAAGGGTTAGGGCCAAAATGGTACATTGACCACTAGAATCATCTCGATAGAAGGGAGGATCAGTAAAAATAATATCATACAATACCATATTTATTTAGAAATGTGCATGAATGTTGTAGTGGTGTAATGTCAAGTGTGTTGAATTTCACCTGAATGTAGTGTAAGTGGTAGTAGATAATCTTAACATCCAAAATGTAAATCACATTAGAGTGTGACCAGCACATTGAGGATAAATGTGTTTCATGTCTTTGAAAGGAAAATTAACTAACACACTATTAAGGATATGAGAAATTAACATTGGGTTGAACTACTAACCATGCCTTTGAAACATGAGACCTATCATGGAAAGGAAAAATGTATTCTTAATTTACTAGAGACATCTAGTGGGACTTCAGAGAATTGGGAGGTTATAATTGGAATGCCCGTTTAGATGAATATAATTAGAGGGATTTTAATCAAGGATGTACCAAAGTGTTAGGGTGTGTATAAAATGTTTTTTCTATATTTTAATGTGCTAGGTGTTTCTCAAAATTACATTGGTACCACTATTTTGTTTATAAATATAATTGATGGTAAAGAATGTTTTATGAGAGGATAATTTTCTTAGTGATAAGTATGAAACTTTTACCTAATAGAAGCTATTTATTATCATGAAATTTCAAGAATTATGTGATTAAAATAGAAATAGTAACTGTGATTATGCCTATGATTGGAATTACATGTGTATATATGTATCCAATGGTATATAAAAGAAGTCCTTACATTGTTATAAATAGTTCAAGTGTATAATAATAGTTCTTTTAAGTAGGAAGATTCCCTCTAAGGTGGAAATGATGAGGTTATTCTATAGTTTTAAATGTAATATAGAAATATATTACATACATAGTTTTAGGTCACACAGTTAATACTAGTTTAACATTATAAAATATGACATTGATTAATTTTTTAACATTGTATAATGAGTGAAAGAGGGAATGTAGTTTAATTTATTAATGCATTGATTATGACAATATATTTTAATGTAATACAATGAGGATGTGAGGCAATTTTGCAAGATTTTAAAGTCATATAATTTTGAAAATTTAATTATTTATCCATTTTACCATGAATCATATTATAGAATGTAATTGGAATATCAAATTTTAAATTCCATATATAGGATCTTAGAAGTCGTGTTATGGGATATGTATTCTAGATTCAAACTTTTAAAACCAACATAGAGTGCTCTTTAATATGATGTACATTAATCATACTGAGGAATAATATTTGAAAATCCATAATCTATTGTTTTCCATTTTTCATATTTGAATCAAAATTAGATATAGATTAACCATTTCGAATATGTGTTCATAGTCGGTACACTATCAGTAAAACATTATTTTCCAATGTGCATGTATTCATGAGGGGTGAAGCCAATAGTTTTGTAGTTCCACAAGAATGAATGACTGTGAATAAGAATAAAATTATAAATTTCAAGATCTTAATATCAATGTGAATGAAAAAAATATAAGAGGATGATTGATAACCATGTTTAAAATTTTTTTATTGCCGCATTTTAAAAGAATTCAGATAATAAATGAGATTTGGTAATAGACAATGTCCTCTGAACATGAGACTTATTTTGTTAATTCCAAAATTCCTTTAGTTAGTTTACCTTATATGGATGACCATGGGAGTGTTATTACATAAATGCAGGGGTCTTGTTTGAACATGGGTGATTGGGAGGATAAAAGTCAAGGATTCCCCCATTTGATGGGGAATAAAATGGATTTTTTGGTATAGTTTAACACATAGAAAAATAAACATTAATGCACTAAATTGCATTGTAGTGTGTATCTGTGGTTGATAGATGAACTTTTTTCCCAAAAATATTTCATTTCCAATGTTATTTTAGGATAAAGAACCTGTTAAAATTTCCTTGATAATAATGAGAAATTAGGAAGAAAAGTGAATTAATGGTTTGGATAAAATAATAGATATGAAAATCCCTTCATATCAAAATGGATATAAATCAAGTCATATGTAGTTTTATATAGTGGTGGTGATGTGGGAAATGTTCACAAAAAATATGGGTTTCCTTATCATGAAAGGTCCATATAAAGGTTATGTAGTTTTCTATGTATTATAAAAAGTTTTATATTACATAGTTTATGGTCATTCAAAATAGACCATAAATAATAGTTTAATGTTATATGTAAAGGAAGTTATTATGGGTTTCAATAAAATATAATAACAGCTATAAAATGATATGGATGGGATTCCAAACCATATTTCCAATATTTCATAGAACATATATATATAACTTGTTTGAAAATAGAAATAATTATTTAATGTTATAAACATGTGTATTATACACATATAATTCAACTACATCATCCAACAATTCTATCATATTAGTTTGTGACAAATCACTATATGGAAGAAAAAGGAAACTCCACCTCATTAGTTTATCCATGGGATATAAAAAATCATGTGATATTTGGATGGTATTATTAATCCATTTATGATGTGTTGGATTGTGATATCATAATAAAAAATATGATGAAATATTTGAGTGGAACGTTTTTTATAATTATAAAACAATCACACACGCAAATTAATAACTCAAGGTAGTGTATTACAAAGGCAACCAAGGATGCTCCAAAATTGATGTCTTGTTTATTCATGAATTATAATGTTTGAATAAATGATATAGATAATATATTATTTCATTATAAGAATACATAATCTAATATTTGTTTCCCCTAATGAAAACATTTATAAATAAATGATAGATTAGTTAGATGATGAATTAGGAATCGGTCCAATACTACTCATATATGTAGTATAGAATACTTTAAATAATTATGAATGAAACCAAAAACATTTAATGAAAAACCAAATATCACATATATATATATATATAAATAAATACATAATTAGTGAATGTATATCTTTCAGTATCCCAATTTAACTAATTCTTAATTGGATTGATTTTATATTTTAGCTAATATTATATAATATAAAATAACTTTTGAAGTCATATGTAAAACTAAATTTGGATATCTTCCAAAACACATTTGGAAATATTTTGTAAATTTACCCTTATATCACATCATTTGAAATTACATGTTAATTCATAGCCAAGAATCTTTTAGATTAAATATAAAAAACTATTATAATGGATTACTATAAAAAGTCAATACCCATCCATCCATACAAAAAAAAATTTCCGAACAGGCATTCATTACGTGGGAAAAAAATATGAATTACCAAATCCATTTATATAATCAATGAAAGGTTACTTGAAATTAATCATTCCTGCTCAAGATATAAAGGGGTCTGACATGATCTCTATCAAATAAAAGTGTTTCTATAACTATTTCCAATAATATATATCATTTAAAAACATTAATTATCATATTTTCCCTTTACCAAGACATCAAGAGACCATGGGACATAAATCATATCAATACCATGTATCCAACTCATCAATTCAAGATTATTTGATAGTAAAATCCTCTAATTTTTATTAAATCACATTTCATTCAACATTATTGATAATAAAATATCATTCCCCTTACCTGGATTGATATACTCTATCTAGGTGTTGTTCTAAACACCCAAAATCTATCTCAATCAAGGGAATATATGTCATAATTTTCATATGAGTGAAAAAATACAATCACAATTAAGTTCTAAATGATGAAATGATCTACAATATACCGAACCAACCCATATTTAGATAAGTGATTATATAGACATATGTAATTATGGAATCAATGAATAATTATTCCCATTATAGGTAACATGAAAATAAAAGATTTTGGGAACTAAATAATATTTATACACCCCAATTTTACCAATAAGGCACTTTATATAATATGTTTAGTATGATATCTATTGAAAACAAAGAATCATTTTTTCATATTGGTAATATTATGTATCCCTATATAAGAATTTGACTCGTGAAACCCATTAAATTTAAGTATGTACTATAATTTTCCAAGATGAACATCAGTTATGGATAACTCAAAGTCATACATTGAGAGGTAAATTATCATTTCACATCCCAAAATATAAATCCATATTTTCAATTTTTAAAACAAAACACGATATAATGCCAAAATATTGGACGTATTTTTATAGTACATTTCAATATTATTGAAACAATTTAATTATATTTATCAAAAACAATATAAGATGAGGGTTATCATATCAGATATGATAAACTGCTAGATCATCCTTATGTTTAATACACATTTTAAATTTTGATAACTAATTACATCATACGTAACTAATTTCAAATACCTTTGTGACTATATAATAACACCCTAAAACCAATCCATTTTATGATAATCATATATTATGAAATCAAATTTGAATAATGATGAGGTTTAGGATTCATCTACCTAACTATTCAACTCTTTAGAGAAATTCAATCTCCAGAAATTCACTACCCTAAAAGTCACAATGTTAAATTTTGTTTCCTACTAATAACTCATTCAATGTTTATCAGCAACATCATCATCACTCTTAGACTTTTATATTAATATTTTTCTTTTAATTAGTAAAAAACTATACAGTATTGTTTACCAGTCCTCCAAAAACAATTGGGATTGTGTAACATCATATTTAACTATTCGTTAGTGTAATACTTTATTTATTATATTTTTTAATTTTATATATCCAAACATTCTCCCACAAGCATCTTAGAAACTATATTCCTTTCTGAATATCATTCTATGATAAAACCACCCATCATTGGGTTAGTGATAAATATTATTTCCAAATGATGTGATTATTTAACAAATAAACTATTATTTCCATATAATATTTTGTTATCTTTTTAGTTGGATCATTTTAATTAGAAGTGATGAAATTATAAAATTATATTATTTTTGAGTGGTAAAAAGAATATCCCATATATTTGAACACATATTTGAATAAAATTTTTATCCTAAATAATTATTTTTTATTCATATCTTATTGTAAAAATATGTTATAGAAATAGAGCAATCATAAACCATATTTAAAAATTATATCATGTAATTTATTTTCACAAAAAACTATTTCTTGTGAAATATCATCCCTTACCACATATATGAAATGAGATGATGTTAAAAATATGATACATATATTTACTTAATCACGTTGAAATCAATTATACTTATATCAATGAAACATTAAATGTCAAATTTATCTCATGGTTATAAAATAAAATATTATTCAGTTAATCCTTTTATTTGTAACACATATATATTTAAAACAGATTTTAAAACAAACTTTTCGAATTAAATACCACTCAAAATTGAATATTTAATTTATATATAATCCAAAACTAATATGAATTTTATAAAAAGATTCAAAAAACCATCTAGGGTTTTAAATTTATAATATAATAATATGGAATTATTATTCCTCCTTTATGATAACCATAGGATTCAATTTACAATATTCGTATCTTAAAGAAACATTGTTAAAAAATTACCACCTATTTTTCTTCTTCTAATTTTTAATTTTACGAACATGTATTTTCTATATAGTTCTTTAGAACATTGAAATCATATCCATTGATCATTTATATTTCTGAACACATTGAAAATATTTGTCAGATTTTATTTGAATTCAATCATATTTTTATAACATTACTACATATGATAATAAGATAATTACATGACTAGAAAAATCCTTTTTTCTCCCCTAAAATTATTTTATAAAACTAAAAATTCCTAATCCATTTTAAAAAAAACTAATACTATTTCATATAATGAAATAATTTTTTTACATTTTCATAAACCAGTCCAATCAGTCCCTTAATATGACAACTAATATAGCCTACAACATCTAAATGGTGTGTTCTCAATATCCCTATAGTGGATTAAAGGGGTGTGGGAATCTTTTTAACTAGTGGGAATTAATTTGCCCTATAAAAACGTTTATGTAAACACAAAAAATGGATGTGACATGCCAATAAATTGGACATCTAAACTAAAATCAATTATTAAATTTAATATGAATATATAAAAATGAAATTAACCGAAATAAATAAACTAACTAATCCCTCTAATTCCCCTAGGTATCCCTCCTATGAAATAAAATGATTCCCTATATGTTCACATATTATGTGTTAGATTTAGAGAGCAGTAGTTGTCTCTATCATATTTTGGTAGAATCTAGTAAAAGGCCTGCATGGATGATGCGATAAGGGGAGAAAAAACAAAACAAAAGAACTTACCTCCATGAGACTATTACAATCCCCATAAAACTAATAGAACCAAAATTTTCCATGCGCTGGAATAAGAAATTGTTATACTCAAACATGAGATTTAATGATTATAGGGATCATAATTCTCAATATGTATTCAGAAAGTAATCCATAACCCAATATAATGTTTTAAATGAAATATCACTTTATGCTAATTTTAAATACATCATAAAAAGCATTTTTTATTTCAATTTATAGGTATCCAAGTAGGAGGTCTGACAATCATTGATAGAGTATCCTTTTCTTTTCTGTTCAGTTAAAACCATCACATTTGAACCTTTTATCGACCTAATCCTTTTATTACAAATAAAAGACTTTAATTTTTTAAATGATAATATAAAACACTTTAAAATACTATTTTAAATAAAATATAATAATACTCATGAAAGTTTATTAATACAAAAAACATATGTAGTATAAAATTAACTAGAAGAAATACATATATGGATTTATTTAATCACTCCTTATAGGAAAAAACCATATGGGTTCGTTTGTATTATGGGAAACATAGAAAAAGATTCAATAATTATGTTTACCAAAAATTAATTTAAATGTCAATAATCAAATCATTGGATAGTGTAACGAATACACATACATCGCTTAGAATAACTAATAGAAGGGAACTCATCCTAAATAGGGATCTCCAACCCAAGCAACAATGATTCCCATGATTATCAAATGAAGGTGATATTATAAATTATAAATAGATTAAAAAATTATTAAATGATAAAAGGAGAAAAATAAATCCACCTATCCTCTAGGCATCCCACATGAACCAACTTAATCCTGAAAACAATATGCATCGAATAAAAAAGTCTTATACCAAGAGATATTTTATTTTTCAATTGTAAAATAGAAAAGGGAACATTACAAGGGGTTTAATTCATAAAAATTTACATCCAAAGGTGCCCAAATTTTTTTATAATTTATTTTAGAAAACACAATAAAATATCTCATATTAAAATTACATTATAAGGATAAATATAGATGATTATTAAATTGAAATTCCGTTTCCTATAGTTATACCCATATTCTATTACACACACACACATATACTATTAATATACAAAATTCTTAAAATCCCATAAGGCATTTTACAGTCACAAATATAAATTAACCCATGTATATGTGAGTAACTAATAAATATATAAAAAATTCATTTCAACAATACTGTATTTTTATTGGAAACCTTATTTTGATATACTGTAATAATTGTTGGAATTGAAATTATAACATGAAATTAAATGAAAACATAAATGGCCATGATGGGTTTTCCTTTTTGAATCAAAACAACATTTAAAATATTATATGACAATACTAAAATTAATTCACGAATTTTATAAATCATGGAAAATTTATTCTAGATTGTTAATGATTTTGAACTGCTAATTTAGATGAAAATATTCCCTCACCTTTCGTGAAATCCAAGTGAAATATGGGTCCCATTTTTACGGATTATTTTAAATGTGTGTAATTAATTTATTAGTAAATAAAATCAGTAATTTTAAACACAATCTATAAAGGATCAAAAATTAATAAATCAAATATAGGGGAAAATAAACTGTAACTGACTAACATTTAATACGTAGGTTTTATTCAACCTTAATGAGGTTCGGGATAACATAAATAACAAAAAGGGAACACAAAAAGAAAAAAAATTCTGCAATTCTTTCCAAAAAATATAAATTGATGAATCCCTAACCAAATTCAAAAGATAACTCATCAACCTTGACAAAATTTACTAGAACACGATTCAATCTAGGATCTGCATCCTTATACATCATGAAAGGATCCAAAGGAACCACCAATATGTTTACAAATTGGTCTTAAAATGTGGGTATCATTAGATAAGATTAAGATAGAGACTAAAATGTAGATGAAGGGATAGGTGACCATACCATGATTTATTAGATGAGAAATAATGATGAAAATGATTGGAATCCAAGGAATAGTAGGAAGAGGATGATTTATGAAATGAAGAGACATATTTGGAAGGTGAATCATGAGACACTAATATGGAGGGGTGGGTTTTTCTAAATTTAAGGATGAATATGCAAGGAATGATAATGAAAAACATTAAAATTATCAATAAAATACAATTTTTAAAATTTGGCCTCCAACATGGTTTTATAAATATTTCACCAACCATAAACCCACTAATATAATGACTAGCTAAATCAATATATAGGGTGAATGATTTGAGAGACTATGAAAATAATATGTGTTTTAATCAATCATATGAAATTCACACTAACATGGTATTCTCTAGGTTAATACTGAACATGATCAAACCATTTTCCTATGTATAAAATAAAATATTTAAAAATTATAGAATGTATTTTCCCAAAAATCATGAGTATAATTAAAATTAATTAATTAAATTCATTCATTATTAAATTAACTAGATCGGGTTATGAGAATTCTCCCAACTATAATTATTTATACACATATAAAAGCTAAACATATTAATTAGATCGATAGAAAAACCATACCAGACCACCAAAATATATTTTTAGTCACAAAAGATATGAAAAAAAACAAAATGATTTATTTTCTATGAACTAATCAAAATGAAACATAACATTTTTTCAATGTGAATTAATCTCCTAATTAAACTCTAATTCAATAAAAAATAACCCATGTACATAAACTCACCTCAAAAGGGGACCATAAATTGAATCCTTAAAGGTAATGAAATAACATGAAAGATGGTTATCTTCCCTGGATTTTAAAAATTTTATAAAAAAACTCATCCTTTTATATACCGAAATCACAACACTTTCATTTATTGAGACAAATATTCCAAGGAATGAACACTGATTTTTTTGGATTACACTTAAAATAGAAACACAATAGGAAAAATCCTTTGGGAGAGGAAAAAATGGTCAAGATAGATACAAGGTCTCCCCACCATAAAGATTCAATTAACACAAAATATATGGGAATATGGAACTCACTAGAACAAAACACATCATCCATCAAAAGATAAAATTTAAATTAAACTATTCCAAATGATAAATCGAGGACTCACCCTACATTTCCATTGATTCAAACAACAATGTGTAAAAAATATTATGACAAACATCCCATTTGACTAAGTTAACCAAGATATAAAAATTTAAAGAGAATATGTAAATTCTAAGAAATATTTCAAAATTAATATTATCATTCAATAATAATCAATTCTAGATACAAAATAATGGTGTAATATAAATAAAAATGGTGCGTCATAGTTGGAATCACAAAAACCTAGTGAACCCATCGTAATAAACAAAGAATCCACTAGGATATGACCTATGCATGGGTATCCACCATTATAGTTCCAATAAACAAACCCCAATCATACATTACCTAATTATATTAAAATAGATCAATAATGAAACAAAATTGTACAAAATAATCAGTCTAACCAAAATAACATCAATGAAAACTGAAGGAGTTGAATATACAGATGATAATTAAGAAAGCCTCATACACTAAGTGAGTAATTTTATTTACCACTACACATAGAGTGTGGGTATGTATATAACCTATTAGATAACACTCTCTAACTACAAAAGACTTTACTTGGGTATATCTAAATATGAAAAATTCTTGAAATTTATTGAATTATGCTAGTGAAAAATTTGAACAAAAATATATAAAATATAAATTAATAAAAAATATAATTTATCCAAATTGGTAAATCCATAGTCGAAAAAGAAAAAATATTAAAGGTTAAAAACAAACCACCCCTATTTGTAATCATAACACAAAACAAAAATCAATAACCACTTTTTAAATACCATGTAAATGAATAAAAGAGCTATTTCTAAAACTATTTAAAAGAAATAAGTAATCCTCTATTTTGTAGAAAAAATAGTGACTTTATTTAATTTTGAAATGAATTCCAATGTCATTTTAAATTATTCTAGAATTATCTTTATATATTTCAAATTCAACTATCCCCTTTAATACTATATATTAAATAAAAAAGATCATATTAACTTTCAAAACACCCATATCTAACATGAAATTGTTTCAAAATCCCGCACTATCAATTTTTTAAATTATTCCATAATAGAAATATTTAAACCCTCATTTTTCAAATATTTTTGAAAAAAAACATTTTTTACCATTTAATAAAAATAAAAATTATTTTATGAAATATGTAAATATTTCTTACCAAATTTTAAATTTTCTAAAATATTGAACATTCACTTTTAAAAAAGTTTTTCTAAACATAAATCCCCTTTATCATTTAAAAAAATATTTTTCATTTAAATAAATAGAGTTCCAAAAATTAACTATTAAATAACATTACCGAGCATCAAAAATGCATTATAAAATCATATAGGTTGTCCATGAACTAGTCAGGTCATTTAGTGGAAAATGTTTCATTCAGGTAACCACCATAGAGAGTCATATTGAATCATATAATTAGGATACAAATGGGTTTTGTGGACATGGATATAGAGACCATAACATATAAACATATCATTACACGGTTTTAAACCTAATTAACTAACAAAATATATCCCAAGGATCGTAAATTCTAGTTTCTTAGAAGACTATGTGTGAAGAACATAAAATATGGGACTAAAAAACACATCTTTGTTTACCATCCATTATGATATCCTAACGTCTATTGATCACTTACACTATATTAGTATAACCAAGGGATAACATGAAAAATGGGATGATCCAAAATCACATTAAGGGAATAAACATAAAAATAAATCTTATCACATAGGTTAGAAGGCATAACATAATGATATAAAAATACATGAAACATGATTAAATATAAGGAATCATTACATGGGATTATGTAATCATTGAATCATATTAATGTGTAAGAAACATAACACATGACATTTTCATGAGTAAAGGATCATTTCACATAGAGGATCACAAGTCAAGGCCAATCGCGAAGGTCATTTTATATGTATTATGAGTCAAGGCTAACCACCAAGACCATTGCACATAATATCACATGAGACTAAAAATTAACCAACATATCAGATATCTATCTAGATGAACCCATTATAACATGTTAATGAAGATGTTTTTGACATAAAGAGTCATACATAAGAAACCAATCATAAACATAAAGGTTACCTATGGAAAGAATTGGGTATCATGTTAAAAGGAATATCAAAAGGGAATATCATAATGGTGTCTGTGAACGTATGGATATAAACAATACATGAACATTAATAATCAAATACATGCATAGATCATAATATGTTATGTCAAATTAAAGTGATAAGAGTCTTTAAGAAACTATATAAATAAAAAAATTATAGTATGGTTTATGTAAAACATCCAAAATTCATTAAAATTGAAAAGGCATAATTACTAATGTAAAACCATAGTTAATCCAATATAGTTTTACATTAAAAAATGTGTGGATTTAAATAAATAATGGTGGATTAAAACAAATTATGGATTGAACTTGAAAATTGTGTAAGAATTTGGGAAGTTCCCCTAAATCATGCTCTCTTATCGGGAAGAATTGGGTAGAGGACACTTTAAAAACATGTATATCCCCAAAAAAAGAAGGATTAATAGATATTTATACATGAGTTTTTAAAATATTCATATAATTTAGAAGATGTACATAAAAATAAAAGGGAATTTCATTTTGATAAAAATAAAGAAAGTGTAACCTGAAGGAATAATGGAGGTTCTAGTAGAATCCATTACCATAAGTCTAATAGTGTACTTCACTTGATTTTAATATCCTAGATAATAAAATAACATTTATTAATTAATAATTCCAGAACAATTTCAACATTTACTTCATTTATTATAACATTATTATATCCATTTATGGGATTTTAACAGGTTAATAGGATCTACTTGATCATTTGGGAGCATTGGTTTATGTGGTTTTCATGACCTGTTAATTGTATTCATGTACAAAAGGTCATTTAAAGTGGCGTTAATTATCGAAAATTTAAAATATATATTATCAATGACCTTATATATGTTAAATTAGTATTATATATCATTTGGGGTTACAGAATGAAGATGAATCAGTAGAAAAATAGTTAATGATAACTATTTAGGATTATTTTGGTGATTTTTTATCACAATAAACTCATGTGGTTTTATCAATTTATATCATGTGTAAAAATTGATTATGGAACATTAAATAAGATATAAAGCATATAGTATAATCTTGTTCATTGATAAAAATGGTTTCATGACCTACTTTGGAGACAATAATGTAAATTGAAAACTTTGTCATCCTTGAATGCGATGAATTAACACATTATAGAAGATGTTTTCATTTTTAGTATAAACAGAGGTGGAGAGAGATGATGATGAAGAATTGTTCCATGGGAATAAAACAATTATAATATATATAATGTATTTAATTTTTCATACCATTGGGATGAGGGGTGGCGAAAATATCAAAAGAAAACAAAGGAACATGAAGTGAAATTATAAGAAAAGAAATATAGTTTTACCTCTAGATTACATCTCCTTGAAAAAATCCTTAGGGGATTTTTTGGTCTGCTATTAATATCAAACGTCCATGGATATACGAGAGTAACATTGGTGTATATTTAAGTAAAATTTGGACAAGGCTCAATGCTTTATAGGTGTGAGGAGAAGAGGTGGTGAGGGGTGGTATTTATTGTGGAGAAGATAAGTGTTTTCTCAATTTTGTAATCATTAGTTTATTATTTTGGCTCAATACTATTAATAGTTTGATCATTATCGTAAAAAATATTAATATAATGGGTTATAGTTTGAGATTTTATCCTTACATCAGCCATACGACATCTATGACTCCATAATTAATGTGTTTATTATTTTCTGAATATTATCATATTTTAACATTCACCAATTAATTCATGTTCTTCATAAAAAATGAAAAAATTAACCGTAACCGTATTTTCACATGTATAATTTACAAAGAAACTCAATTTTATGAAAATAATTTTCTAAATATAAGAAATTTTAATTTTTAATTAAAACCATTATTTATTTGGAAAATCCAGATTTTTAAATTATAATCGACTTTGTAACACATTGAAAAATTACTTAAAGTCTCATAAATTGTATTAAAAAAATAATACATCAAAATATTAATTTATGAATAGTTTTTTGGAAAATAAACATCCTTTTAAATTATTAAATTAATCATATAATTTTAATTAAATATTTATGGGTTTAAAAAATACCAACACTAATAATTTGTAAAATAGTTATTTACATATACTATGATATATTTATATCATATTTTAACTTATAAGATGTATATATTTCATTTACACATTTATTTATGACTTTTTTTATTCAATTTTTAGGTTTACTTTTCATAAGGGTCATGTTACATTTCCAAATGTCAAGTTACTATTACTTTGGTATATGTTCCTTACCTTTTGGAAATTTATTTTTATTATTTAATTCACAATTTATTAAGTTTGTGCTTTTTTCCAATGGTTATCTTAAGTGATTTTAATAACTGATATTATAATAAGAAATAAATATCCTTTATTAAAGTTTTGGTTCATTATATTCTTCCCCACTTAGAAATTTCACCCCCAAAATTTAATTTTACATGTTATGCTAAAAGCAGGTGTGGGAACTTTTCCTTCATTGATTCCTCAAGCTCCCATGTTTCTTCATTATACTCATGGTTATGCCATAGTACATTGACTATGTGAGTAGTCTTGTAGCATATATCTTTTTCTATTCGATAAAATATCTTCACTGTATACTCCTCATAAGAAATATCATTCTCCAATTGTACCACCTATGAATTTAGTATATCTAAAGAATTCATTATGTACTTACATAGGAAAGATATATGGAATAAATAATTTTCTTTAGTCATGGTATGTGGAACTGTTAGTCGATATGTTACATATTTGACAAGATCAAGAATATCAAAGGGTCTGATGTACCTGGGACTTAGCTTCCATTTCATCCCAAATCTCATCATCCTCCTCTGTAGAGATATGTGGAGAAATTCTATGTCTCTATATTAAAACTCCAGGTACCACTGGCTATTTTTTCAAAGATATTTATTTGACACTGGGTTGACTTGATGTGGTATTGATAGTTTTTACATTATCCACTATTTATTCTACCATTTTTTTGTCAAAGAAGCTTACATTCACCAACCTCATCCGAACAAGTTAGTGTTCTGCACCTTTTCCTTGAAAGGGCTTCATATGGTCCCATTTGGATGCTCTAGTAGAATCTATTGTTGTAAGATAACCCAATCAGAGCCAGATTTTTTCCTCATCCTCCTTATTCTATGGAACACGCTCTCAACATGTCTTCCTGGTTCTAAAAAAATTGGTCAGAGTGGCCATTAGTTTGAGGATGACAGGCTGTACTAAAGTTCATCTATTTAGGTCATTTTGGGGAATTTTCCTGAACATTGATGTGAATCTAAAATATTGATTGGATACAATTGACAATGGTACTTCTTTTATCCCTACCACCTCTTTGTTATATATACGTTCAAGTTGAGATCAGATAAGATTTTCTCTCCAATTTTGATAAAGTGGGTTGTCTTTATAAGATGATCCATAATGACCCATATAGAATTTTCCCCTATAGATGTATTTGGAAGTATAGTGGAAATGTCAATGGTGATGTTTTCTCGTTCCATATTTTTAAAGGTAATGGTTGCATCAAATAGTTATACTTTTTCGTTTCATACTTCACTTTCAAACATACCAGGCACATGGATATATATTAATCAATATAATTATTCACATTTTCCCACAAATAGTCATTGCATTTATCATGATACATCATTTTGCCATCTAGGTGAACAAAGAAGGTTGAGCTATGTGATTCATTCAAAATCTTTTTCGGTATCTCTGTATTGTAAGGTACACATATTTTTGACAAAAATCATATGAATCTATCCTTATCAATCTTGAACTCGATGGATTTCCCATTCTGGATAGCTCTAGTATTTTTCTGAATTTCGACATCATTTATTTGAAAATAACTTATATTTTTCAATAAAGGATGTTTGAGAAATCATTTAATAAAGGATTCATGAAGTTACTACCTTAATTATTCCCATGTCCATTATTTTCATGTATAATAATATTGGATCCTTATCAATTCTCATTTTTTGTTTAAGATTATGGACACTTTCTACTCAGAGAATCCACCAACTTATTTTTTATGCCATGATGGTAGTGGATTGATCAGTTGTAATCCTTGATGACCTGTAAACATATTCCCTATGAATTAAGTCCAATGGGACTTCAAGATATGTATTAGGTCACACACTACTTAGTCAACAGAGGTATTTTCTTGAATTTAATAATAAAATGAGACTTCAGCCCCAACCTTTAAAAAACTGTATACCATAACGATTTCTCCACTTTCCAGGAGTGTGAGTACTAAAATAGTGAGAAGTTATTCACAAATCATCAGTAATACCAAGCTAGACCAAGGAATGCTACAGATCTCCATTAAAGATGTTGTCCTGGGCCACTATTTGATTGCCTTTGTCTTGGAAGGGTATAAAAATATCCCATTTCATGTTATAACATTCCACAATAATAAAAATTCTTCCATCCATAACCCAAATTTAATATACACTTCATAAAGTTTCTACATTTGAAAATTTTTTAACACAGTATTCAAATTATCCTCATATTCATAATTTTTATTATAGTTTATCAGAATATTATCTATAAATACTACCATAAATATGTTGTGGTAAAAAAAGTGAATTGATTCCTCATTATGAACTCATAGTGTTCATACATTATTCAAAACTATATTTTCGGAATAACTTCCTTCCTCACCTTTAATTGATGATATCCAGACCCAATGTCCAACATAGAGATATAACTAGCCCCACACAACTGGTCAAACATGTCATCTATCTATGGTAGGGGATACTTGCTATTTATCCTTATTTTTTTAAGATCAGGATAATCAATGAAGACGGACATTGGTTCAACCTTATTCTTATCAATGATGACTGGTGCTGCCCTTGGGGAAGCACCCGAGAATATAAAAACCTTTTCTCTATTCTCTGGTAACTGCATCTTCAATTATTCCATCTCAACAGAGGAAATTTTATAAGGTTTATTTGATATTTGATGAAATTCATGAATTATTTCAACCAAGAACACAACCTCTCGATCAGGTGGAAGATAAGGAAATTATTCATGGAATAGATCACTGTAATCCTTCACTATGGGCATATCTTAGAGCATGACCATCTCCATTGTCTCAATCATTTGGGTGAGATACTCTTGCTCGTAAGGAAGTAATCTCCACACCTGAGATGATCATTCTAAAGGAGACTCATCTTCCTCCTTACAGTATAAATAAATTATAGTACGCTTTAGGATGTGAAGAGTGATCTACTTTTCTCGAAAATTGCTATTGGATTTGTATAAAGATAGCCAATCCATTCAAAAAATAGCATCTAACTCCACCAATGGAAGTAAGACTAGATTGGATGAGATTTTTTATCCACCAAAATTAACCAGGGAGGAGTTATGTACTTTGGATAGAATAATATCCCAACTATATATTCTCATAGATAACTCATCCTCCATATTTTTAGGAGCATTTTGAATAGTACTACTAAACATGAATAATATGAATTAATGTGTTGAAAAAAAATAAAATATTATGTTTACTATTATTTAAGAAAGAACCATCATACCTATCCCCACAACATTTTTTGGCCCCACCTAAGTAGTAATGATAGCATATGACCTTACTTGTTTCTATAGAGGTTTTTTTGTTACCTCTAAAAACCATAGATAGAGGGAATTGTTTTGAAAAATGATTATATTATTTGAAGTTTCATCACTGCACTATAGAATGAGTGTTTATCTAAACCTTTCATTCTTCCTCCACATTAGTGGACTACTTCATATCCCTTCAATATTTCATAGCAATATTCCCCTTTCTTCCATATTCTAATCATTACATTGTTCCCTTTTGAAAATTCCTAGGATGCCATTTCCCACAACTTTGACATGTGGGGTATTCAATCTTCCTTCCATCATGGAATTTCTTTGTTGGTCCACCCATATTAGATTCCATTTTCAACTTTTTTTCATTGCGTCCATGAGACCATTGAGAGCATCCAATCACCATTTCAAACAATGGGTGTACAATCAACTATCTCCTCATAACTATCAATTAGTTGAATCACCAAATATTTTTATAGACATTGATTTAGTCCCTTAATGAATATATCCACCATGCTTTCACTATTAAATGACATTTATGATGGCATATCCTAAAAGCCTTGTAAAGTTTACTTCATATGCACAGAAATACTCATCTTCCTTAGGAGTGAGCTCCAGGAAATCCCGTTCCATCTTAAGATGAAGTGTTCAAGGATAATATATATTAAAAACCATTTTCGTCAATTACACCTAATCCATGGAATCAATTTCCTCCTTGTAATTTTTATTTTTGATCAGTGACCACCACTTATAAGCTTTTCCACCAAAACGAAAGACCACCAGACCAACTTTATCTTCTTCGGAGCATTTGGAGATTGATAATATATTTTTCAATGGAGTTAATCCACTATCCCCACAGAGGGTATCTGATGATGCACTAAACATGGGAGGTGTTTTCGACCAAAAGGATTCGATGACAACTTGATATTTACATGCATAAGGAGGAAGTTCTACATGATTCATGTAATAATTCATAACTTGAGACTGCTGGAAAAGTAATGTCATAAAGTTTTGAGCACCCATTCACATTATATTTGTTATATCATTTGGGAAATAATCACATTTCTTATCACATTGATTGTTGAAATGTGTTATTCTATTTCATTCCATTAACTAGGATACGAAAGAGCAATTAGGGGGCTTGTATACAAAGCTAATAAGCATAATAAAAGAAAACACTGAACGTAAAGGGATAAAATTGTAAAGTAAAGGTATATCAAATATTGTGACTCCCTATGATTCAATCTAGGTTATCCATGATACGTTTCCTAAATTATATTCTTATGGGGATTTTTATACCAGTCTTGAAACATATTAACGGATTTTTCAATCCTAGATACATTTATACGCGAAGCACGTCTACTTGTAGTGTCAAGATTGTGATGTATTATCTTGATAAACGACAAACTATATAATTACCAAAAATCAAGAAAGTTTTTATAGACATAGTCTTACACCTATGGTTATTAATACAACTCTTTATTCTGAATATCTAAAAATAACTAGACCATCCACTAATATCAACTATTATGTCCCATTCCTTTGAACATATCATTTAATGATTTTAAATATAACTAACTATCAAAATTCAATCCATGGATCATAAATTCTAGTGTCTCCCATGTCCAGGTATATAAAACTAAAAACATGGAATTAAATAAACATTTCATTATTTATTATTCTTTATGAGTTCTTATTTTCTTTGGTTCCCTTACTTTGGTATAGTATAACATTGGGATAACATGATCAAAGGGAAGAGCTAAATGCCTAGTAATGGAATAGAAATAAGAATAATTGTTTTTTACATGGGTAAGAAGGTATAACATAATGATAAAAAAAGTTAAGGATCATGATTAAATAAAATGTATAATCACATGGGATCATATAATCCTTGAATCATAGTAATTTGGTAGCAACATAAAACATGACATTATCAGGAGTCAAGGATTGTTGCACATAGAGGAGAACAAGTTAAGGCTATCTACCAAGAGCGTTACACATAAATCTATTGAGACTAAATATTATGAAATTCATTGGATAAATATCTAGTAATACCCATAATTACATTTTTAGGAATATTATATCCACATAAATAATCATATATATGTAATCAAACATAAACATAATGGTCACACATGGAAATAATTGGTTATCATGTCAAAAGGAATAACAAAAGGGAGTATCCTAATGGTTTCCCTGAAAGGATGTATTTAAAGCATACATAGAAATTTATAATTTAATATAATCATAGATCCTGACATGTTATGTAAAACTTAATTGAACGAAGTGTTTATGAAACATTAGAAAAAAACCATTTTTTATGGTTTAAGTAAATTTTCCATAATTATTTAAAATGGAAAATGAAAAGTTGATTCTGTAAAACCAAAATTTATATCATATATCTTTTCATGAAAAAATGGGTGACTTTATAAAAATAATGGTTTCTTAAAATAAATTATATAGTTCACTTTAAAATGGGTTAATTATTCTGGATATTCCTTTAAATCAGGCACCCTTATTTGGAATAATTGAGTAGGGAACCTTTGAAAACATGTATGTCTTAAAACAAATAAGGATAAACGGATGATAATACAAGATTCTGGAGAAAATAAAAAAAACCTTATATATATAAAAATAAAATATAATTTCATTTGGGTATAAAGAGTGAATGAGTAACCCGAAGGAATAATTATGGTTCGGGCAGAATCCCATACATTATCTCAGAATTTTTACTTCATTCAATATAAATGTCTTGGATAATCAAATTAGATTCCTTAATTAATAATATAGAGAACCTTTATACATTTATTTTATTTATGATGACATTATTATGTTTATATATGATCTTCTGATGGTTTTATATGTTTAATATCATCGTTTTGGAGGGTCGGTTTCCTTGGGTTTCATGATCAGTTTACCTGTATACATGTATGAAAGGTCATCTAAATTATTTGTAATTATGCAACATTAAAATTATATTGTATTAATAATATTATATAGGCTATATTGGTCTTATATACTATATAATTTTATGTCATGAGGATGAATCATTATTCAAATTGTAAATGATAATTGTTACAGTTTATTTTTGTGGTTTTTGATCACAATGAATGACGTTTGTTTTATAAATTAAAATCATGTGTAAATAATGACTCAAGAATATTAAATAATATATAATACATATATTATTTTATGGTTAAACAATAAAAATGGTTTAATTACCAAACCTTAATATGATAACAGAAATTGAAATCTTCGTCATTCTTGAATACGATGAATTAACACATGATGGATGATGTTTTAATTTTTAGTATAAAACAAGGGGGAATGTGAGATGATGATGAATTATATTATTATAATAAAAACAAGACATTTTATAAAAGTTACAGGAGTTACCATACCATTTAAATTACAGGATGTGAGGTGAGAAAAATAAAATCATGCAGCTTGATTAGAAATTAAAAGAAAAGGAAGAGGGTTTGACATATTTATTCCTTCTTCTTGAGAACCTCGTTATGGGATTGGTTTTGGTATTTTATTAAGAAAATAATTTACTAGAGGTGAGGGAGTTTATTTTTAGGATATTTGAGAATAATTTGGAAATGTATCATGTCTTTAGAGTTGTAAGGAGAATAGGTGGTGAGGGGTTGTATTTACAGTGGAGGATATGGGGGGTTTCTCATTATTTTAATCCTGAGTTTATTATTTTAGATCAATACTATGAATAGTTTTACAATTATAATTAAAAATAAAAATATAATCAATCATATTACTAGATTTTGTGCTTAAATAATTAATACAAAATCTAGGATTTGTTAATTCATGTATTTACGTTTTATAAAAAAATATCACATTTTACTGTCCACTAGAAATTCCCATATTTCAGAGAAATCCCAAATATTCCCCCTAACTATTTTTCAAAGTGTAAAATTAAAAAATGAACTATGTTTTATGAATATAATTTTCTAAATATGAAAAAAATTAATTTTTAATTAAATCAATCATTTACTTAAAAAATACATATTTTAAATTTATAACTGATTTTGTAGCACTTTGAAATTTTATTTAAGGTATCATAATATTATATTAAAATAATAAGAAATAAAAATATTAATTTATGAATTCATTCTATGAAAAAAATTAATTTTAATTTTTTAAATTAATCTTGGAATTTTAATTTAATATTTAACACCTATAAAAATACCAACACTTAATTAATAATTTTGAAAATATTTATTTAAATATACAATGATATAATTATATCATAATGTCACTTATTAGATGGATAATATTTATTTATAATTTATTTGTTGAGGTTACTAAATCAATAAATTGTTTACTATTTATAAGGGTCATCTAACTATTCCAATGTTGAGGTTACAATTATTTGGGTATATACTCCTTAACTTCTAGAAATTTCTTTTATTTAATTAATATATAATTTATAATGTTCTTATTGTGCAATTAAAGTTATTTTATGTGATTATATAATATGAAATAATTATAAGAGGGGAAATTCATTGATATATCTTATGGGTTGTCATAACGAAGGTTTTGGATTTAGTGCTAATTTACTACCATTTTCATCCCCCGAAACATAAGATTGATTTAAATAAACTAGAACACTAGAAATAAATATTTCACCAAATATTGATGTTATATATAAAGTTATGGTTCAACAAAAAACATTTTGTCCAATAACTTTTTTATACCTATCCCCATGTCTCAATAGTATTATAGATATAAAAACCTTCACTGTCAAAATTATAGAGGGATTTGAAAACATATATCATTAACCCTCCTGTGATTTCCCTCCATTGGATTATTAATTTGGATTTCATATTCATCAAGGTGTGTTCCCCAAAAATATAATCGAGGCATTAAGTATTATGGGAGTCATTATTAACTGGTGGTAATGATTTTGAATAATAAAACAATTATAAGAAAAAATAATAAAAAATTGTCATTTCTCATCCATATGTTGGATATCCACGACAGAATCAAATATGAAATTTTATAAAAAATATATTGAATACATTAATAATGAAAAATACACTATAAAAAAACATTTCTCAACCCAATTCCCCCACATATGAGGAAATGTTTCCCAAAAACGTACCACTAGATGAATTTTCTTCAAAAACCAATAGATATCACTTCACTCCATCCTTAGATAGTATTAAAATAATAATGATTTCTATGTGATATCATAAATGAGAATATAATATAAAACCGCATACCAACATTTTAATTGTTAAGTCCCCATCATGTAATTTAATATCAACCCACCATGGGATGAAATACGTGGGTCTAAATTTTAAACATTATAGATTATGGTATTTGTGATAATAACTATTTATAATAATTCTAAAATTAAACAACACTCCATGTACATTTTTCAAATAAAATATCCTTGTATGGTAGTTTCAAACACATCATAACTCAAAAATATGTTTTTCTATTTTATATAAAATCAATGATGTTATATTTAAAACATTATCAATTTTTGTCATTTATTTTCATTTAAAAGATAACAATCACTTATGAAACATTTATTGGTATAAATCATCATATTATAAATCATAAATTTAATAATACTTTTAAAAAAAATTATTAAAAAAAATTAAAATACCATTTTAAATTAAGGGGAATAAGGATCATGAAGTGTTAAGGAAACCATAAATATTATGTATTATAGGGTAAGTCCTGGAATAAACCATTTAAGAAAATATTTAAACATTCATCACCTGATAACACCCACTCGATCAATAAGGGATTGGGGAAACCAAGAACTATCATATCATATTTTGTAGACCCAATGTAATTGGAAACAAATATTAACAGAAAATGTTTCAGCTGAAGGAATACATAGGCATCATAATGAAAAATTGGTTTACTGTAACCCATCCTAAATTGGGATCTCCAACTCCAACAACAAGGCTTATTACACATGTTAAAAATAGGAGTATGGGAAAAATCATTCTCCCTCACATCTGAGCACCCCACATGAAATAGACACCTGATTAGAAGCATAGGTGAATAATAATCACTTTCTATATTAATGATAAATCCATTATTTAATGACAATTAGGACCAGAGTAAATTACATGATATGTTTTCTTCATGAAAATTACATTTAAAAAGTATCGTTCAGGACTCACACTATATTTTTTTAATCACCCAAAATTCTCTAATTTATAACAATCTTTTAAAACTAAAATAATAATTATGGATAAATTTAAATTATAATTATTATAATTATACATATATAAATATGTATATATATATTATCAAATTAAAAAAAATGTACATAAGACCATGTGAATTTTAACACACACACCCACACACACAAACACACACACACAGACGCACACACACACACACATATATTAGAATAACCAGGAATATGTGAATAACTACATAATATATCAATAAGGATTTTAAAAGAAACTTTTTTTATATAACAATATTTTTAAATTCTCATTTAATTAATTTAATTTCAATTATTACATGGTATTCTATGAAAAGATAATAGTAAAAATATAATTTTAAATCAATATTAAAGACAACATTTATAATATTATTAATCATTGGTAAAAGTAATTTAATAATATTATAAATCATTTAAATTGTTGGGAATATTTTAATTAATTTATAACTGATCATTTTGAAGAGAAAATTCCCTCTCACATTTAGGAAACAAAATGATACAAGGTTATCCTATTGAAAAATAATTCAAATTCATATAATAAATTTATTATAAAATATATAAAATTAAAACATAAATAGTTAAGCTTCTAAGAATTAATTACCAAAACAAAAGTAACCTATCATCACCTCATTTATTTTTTGAAGCTGGTGGAATTATTATACCAAAAATATTTCCATTACATCATATATAACAACAATGAACCAAACAATCAAAATAAAAAAAATAATCACGAAAAATAAAAACAATGGATGAAAAACTACTAGAATTTAATAGAGAACTCTTTGAAATAGTACACCATTGCTTAAACATGAATCAATTATGGATCAAAACCCCTAGAAACCAAGAATAGAACAAAAAGAACCCCAAAAATAGGCAGGAGTTTAAAAATATTTTGTGACCTATATATGATAATAAGAAAATCTGAAGAATATATGGAGCATGGGATAGGAGACCGCAACATTGTAAACTAGATGAAAAACCATGATGTAAATCATCTTAATTCATGGAAAGGGAGGAGGAGGAGGAGGCATGACTGAGAGATCCCTATTGTGCAAGTATTTCATGTGAATCAAAGTTAAAGGGAGGTGGGGTTTCATAAAATATTGAAGAAAATGAGGTAAATTAAAGTGAAAAAATGTAAAAGTAGGGTCCCATTTTTAAGACTATTATTCACATAATATTTTACAAAAAATGTTACCCCCAAATGTAATTATTAGTGAACATCATTCATGAATGTCATATGGTTAGGAAAACCATTCAATGACTGTGTGTTTGGCTCATTCAAATGAATTTCATTATCACATGGTCTACACATTGATTGTACTAAACATTCTCTAACTATGTACTAGTGAATAAAATATACAATGATTAATTTTAAATATATTTCAACCCAAAAAATGTATAGGGGAGTTAATATAATTAAATGAATAATTTAAAGAGGATTTTTACATATTTGGGCGTGACATTAATTCTCATAAAAATTGATAAATAAGATAAAAATACATATATTATGATATTTTAATAAATAATTAAAGTATCCATGATATCAATAAAGTAAATCCATTTTACTATTACTCAAATTAAATTTTCATGTATCCATTCATTTTAGGTTATAACCTTATATATAGTTAATTATTATAGTAAAAATATATATTTTATATCATATATCTATCTGGACAATATAATAATTAAATATATAATAATTAAATATATATAATTTTATAACCTATATATCTATCTGGACAATATAATTGATTTCAATATACATCAAATTTATATGGAATCTATTAGTATCATCTTGTCAACAACATATTCAATGATGTTTAATATCATTCAAAATTTCCAATTATTTATTAAGTATGAAAAAAATTCCTTAAATAATTGAAATACACACTCATATTGTGTACATTAGTGGATGATAATATTAACTATGTGATTTAGGAAACTAATTCAATTGAAACCTTGAAGAAACCACATTATCAATCTATATGCATCTATATTGACATGTTCAACAATTTTATCACATAGTCCATTTAGAAGGAACTGTTTTAACACATATAATTTTCCATAAGAAAGTTTCATAAACAAAAAATATTTCTTAATAACTTATCAAAATTTTCCAATGACTATAGTATCATTAAATAATACTATTATATTCATTGATAAATATCATTGATTGGTTTAATCTCAATTATTCTACTAATATATAACATGGTATTTTATTAGAATAATATCATGTATTATTCGACTTTTAATAAAGTCTTTTGTAAAATTTTCTCCTAATAAAATTATACCCCGTTTAAAATCCAGCATATTCACTAGTGGGCCATGATTCATATTTTTTTAAGTAATGAGTCAGTTAGAATTCCACTCAAAGAATAACTATTAAGGTAGGGAATCATGCCAATCAAACTATATCAGGATCATGGATATTTAAGTGAACACCACATTATCCAATCCATCATATGGATAAACCAAATTATATTAATCTAGTAACCTAATCCTATTAATGTTTATCGGAATATAGAACCCAATATAATAACTAAGAACATGCTTAAAAGGGATAGTATAGGGGAACCTATCTATTGAAAAAACTACCTTATAAATACTGAGTCTCACATATCCCTACATACAAAACACAAGATAATATTGGGGCACCCACCTATAGCATGAACAACACATTTTTTGGAATGAGTTCTGTGATAATGTTGTTTTGGAATTAATATAAAATTTATATTTGATATTGATTTAATCGAGATTTCTTATCTCATGTTATTCCAGTAAGGTATGTCTAATTCTAGTATTTCATTTTAAAATGTAATTCCCTCTACGAAACATGTATCTTCAAAAAAAATATTTGGAAAACTATTTACAAAATTTAGAAATTTTCGTTACTCACCCGAAAATACGTGTCATGTATATTCCAAAATATCTGATGCATCATCTGAATGGGGTAAATTAAAACTTCATTCAAAAGGCATGATGTAATATGAAATTGATATACTCCACGTGAATATGGCATGTGAGAAATATTGGCTAACCCATTCAGCCACCACGAAAAAGGTATAACCCTCTAGGTGTGTAGGTTGTCTGACCCAATTTCTCTCTACATAAGTATAATTTACTCAAGAGATAATTCAATTCATAACTATTATACAATCTAATAAAAAAATATCCCCAATAACAAAAGTCAAGATTACTATAGCAAATAAAAACAATGTTCATGTATGTTGGATGACATAATTATTTAAAAATACCTGATTTTTAATATAAGGTTATATACATGATATAGTATATCAATTTAAATTAAATACAAAAAAATATTCATATTTCATAAATATTTACAATACATGAATATTTCATGAAATTATTAGTAAATAATTTAAAAATCAAAATATTCAATCGGGACATAAATGTTAATGATAATTTATAATATAAAAGTTAATTATAAACAATTTATAATTTTTAATTATATTAAATACATTCCATAAATAGAAATGTAATTTATTAAATCATAATATTGGTCAGAGGATATTACTAATGAGGTTGGTGAATTAATTTTCAAATTAAAATTTTTTACAAAAAATTTACAACTATATCCCCTAGTTTCAAATACATCCTTGTTAATTGATATATTTGGTGTGTATAATTTTATTCTATTATATAATCTCTCAAACGTTTGATCATAACATTTTTATAATAATAATTGGACAATAATTAACTTATAATATTAATCTATTTTAATTATGTAGTAGAAATATCACTGTGAAAACTAACTGTCACGTATTATTTTCAAATATTGATATTAAAGATGTAACAGAAAAGAGTTAGGAAAACATTAAGAAAATTAAAAAATGTCACGATATTAACTATAAATACAAGACATAATTCTCTCCTCTTTGTAGTCACCATCTTTAAAAAAAATTGATTAATAAATACATAGATCCACATCCTAGATCTCGTTTTCCAAACAAATTATTCCAGGTCATCCAATCCTATACAAAGTATCTTCCATAGATATCTATGGGAGTATAGATACGAATAAATATTATGATAGATTACTTGATAATATCTAATATTTTACATAGGAAGTTATAATCAATATATATGGTAATAAAATCACATCTTTTTGTAATGAGAACACAGTGAAAAAGAGAATATGAAATAATTATGTAAAAAGGATGATTAATGTAATTTTTTTCTATGGACGTAAATATCTTCTTCAATTTGACTATTTTTTTGAGGATGAGATGCAAAGACCTGATGATGTTTCTAGACCCTGTATTGATGTTCTGAAAAGAAATAATAAATATTATAGAAAACAGTATTCCCAATTTTAAAATTTATTCCTATCCTAGGTGTAATTATATTTCTTCTTTTCTCCCCAACTATCCATAAAAAATGAAAACATCCTCTAAAATGAGCTACTGAAAATCCATCATTATAACTCAACAAAATCAATATAAAATATTAGAGCATTAATGGTTTATTTACATTTCACTTATCTATCTGCATAAAATGGGTGAAAATTAATATATTTTAATATAAGAACCACCATAAAAAAATGCTCAATTTAAGTGTTCAATGTTATGTATCCAATATTTGGTTAAACAATTAGTGAAAATAATTATCTAATTTCATGAAATTTCATTAAGTTAATTTATCAAATTTATTATTGATCTAATTTATCATAAAATTCCCCATTGTACATTGACTTCTGTACTGTTACATCAATACTATGACACAAATCTTGTTTACATGTAGTCACTTCAACTCAACATGATTTCATATGGTGCCATGTGTTATCTACTATAGTTTCATAGAATTGCAATAACATGTTGTCATTCTCAATTCACTGTGAATTTGATTAGAAGTAAATGTGTGGTTTTCCAATATTTTCATGGATATTAGATAATTGAAAACACTTTTTCATTGCTTAAAGTGCGTAATGATGTCACATTAGTACTACAGAAATATTATATCCTAGAGGATTTGATTGATATTTAGTTAATGTATTGGATATGTGATTGATTCGATACATTGAAAAATTAATCTCTTGATGATTAATTTAATTAGATAATTAAGTATTCATTTCATCAATTCACCACAAGATTAATATTTTATATGTTTTTTCATTATTCACATTCAAATAAGTTGTGATATTTTACACATTTCTCAAAAGAAATATTTCACTTCCATAAAACAAATGAAATAAAAGGAACACATAATTAGGATTTGCGATTATTAAAATATGTAATTTATTTTTTAACTAATAATCACCCCTTTTACGATAAAAAAATAAAGGCATTAATCATGATATCATGAAGTAAATAAAATATAATTAGTTTTATCCCCCTTTTGACATTATCAAGAATAATATATAATGAGTGGGAAAGTAAAATTTTATATATATATATATATATGAAAATAAAATAATAGAAATTAAAATATAAAAAGGGGAATAAAATATGATGTCATTGATATTAAAAATAATATGTTACAATCCAAAATTAAAATGCCCAATCATAATCTGATTCAATTTCTTGTTCTTTTGAGGGATCAATAAGGTGTTTTCTTTTTTAAATGATTGTAGGAGGAGGAGGTGTATAGGGAGGTTTGGTATCCACTTCAATAATATTGATGGATTTTTCAAAATCATAAGTTTTCCACGTTCATGATGTGGGGTGAGACTAAATGGTATTATGTAACAGCCCATGATTTTATAAAAAAATATTCTTTTTAATTTTATTAATGTCTTGTGTTGTACGCTACACCAAAAGGAGCTTGCACAACACACATCCTTGACTTGACTTGCATTACACGCAATCACGACCTTCCTCGATAGCGTGTGTAGTACGCAATACCGAGTTTCACTAAACAACGATATGCTATAAAAATATTATTAAAACTAGCCGTTATGAATAGTAATAACCACTTTTTGAAATCCAGTAAATCTTATTTTTCAAAATGAACTTTATTTTTGGATTCGGAGTATCGAATTTAGCCTAAGGTGAAATTTTGGTACTTTTCGGATAACTTTCATATTCTGATGAATAGTGAAAAATTACTAAATTATAATTAAAAACAACTTTTTTAATAGAAATAATTAATAGTGATAAATTATTAATTTGAGTGGTTTTAAAGTATATTTAGAATATATTTTTACAATTTAATACAATGTTGGTCATTGGTTGTAATTTCACATTTAGACCAGACATAATCAAGTGTCAATCTTTTGATATATATTGTTTCCTAAAAACACGCTATTTATTTTAACAGCGGGATTTAATTATAAAATTAATTAATGCAACTTCTATGTTATGAATTTGGTAAAATAGATTTCATTTTTGAATTCGGAATATGAAATATAGCTTAGGATGAAATTTTGGCATTGTTCTGAAAAACATCAATTTTTGATGAATAGTGAAGCTACTAAGTGGTAGTTAAAAAAACTGAATTTTTCATAAAACTTAATTTTACCGTTTCTGTGAATGGAATTTCGAAAATCCGAGAGACACGGTTAATATCAAGGACTAAAATGTGGTTCAATGAGATGAAAATAATTTTTTGGTGAATAGTAACTTTTTACTTTTTTTACCACGGTTAATAGTAAATAGGGTAACTAAGGGTAAATATGATATTAATATTACCCTAACACATGTCCTAATTCTATTGGACAAGTGTAATTCGACCAAAAACAAACTTAGGAATAAAATATGACCATTTAGGCCCACTTGGATTAGATTAGGACATTTATTATTAATTTATTTAAAGAAGGGTTAAAATAGTTAAAATCAAAGTTTAATAAGTAAATCATTTTTAATATGGGGTTATACATAAGCTACATTAGATTGTAAATATTCATTAGAAAGCTAAAAAGATTTCCTACATGATGGTATTTTATTTGTAATTTTTAGACATCAAATAATTTAATTTATTTATGACACAAAGATGATGCAGTAATTATCTTATTAATGAAATATTCACATAATTGATAATATAAATACCAAAATAAATGTAATTTAAGACTTTTTATGAATTCCACTAATTTTATAGGTTGCTATGATATATTAGTGTTGATGTAATCAACTTGGTTCGAACATATAATTCTGATATGACTTTCAAAAAAATCATATATCAAATAGTGTCAAAATTGACACAAAATAGTTTTTAAATAAAATATTATATTATTAATTGTTATTTTATTCCTAAAAATCTAAGGTTCGGCCAAATGACTTAGATAAGGATATATATATTAATAATAAACAATTTGGGGTTCGTGTGGCATGTTATAGTAAGTGTATTAACCATATAGTGAAAGAAAAACAAAAAGACACGGTAAAAGTTAAATTAATTAACTTAGAGTTAAATCTAATTGATAAGGTTAAAATAATACCCCAAACTTGTCTAAATCCTATTGGTTGATAGGATTTCGACCCATCCCTACTTTAGCTTAGAAATAAGTCCCTTTGGGACCATTATAACCCGATTTTGACTTTAATATAAAATAATATTTTGAGGTATTCCTAAGGTGCCCCTCTCCTCCCTTATAAAAGGACACCTCCTCCCCCTCCTCCTCACACCAATTTGAGCACTCAAGCTCGACCAAACCCTGCCAAAATCTCTTCTCCACTTCCCTAGCAACATCCTAGAGGTTCTGGTCTTCCTCAAAGACCAATTCTAGTGCCCTAAGAGGAGGTCTCAAAGAGGCACTTCAAAGAAGAGGTAATTACCGTTACCAATTCTTTCATCTTTATTTCTTCTTCCACTTCTTCTTCTTAGGTTGTTTCATTATGAAGTAATAACATCAGTATCACTCATATACTGATATGTCATTATAAGTATGAAACAACCCTATTTCACCATCTATCCATCCTACGGAAAAAGAAATCACCGCGCGTGCGTACGTACGGAATACCGTCTCCACGCCGTGGTGTAATCTATTTTCCACCACCACCTTACATGGATGGGTATAATGGTGTAAATAATAACTATACATAGTTATTACAACATAATATTGATTCTGATATATTGTATAATTCACTCCAATTCAATTCAATACTTATAGAAATGATATCATCGCTCGTGCGTACGTACGGACTACCGTCTCCACGACGCGATGAGATTCATTCTCCATATTAACCATTTAACAATGATTATAAAGTATATATAAGAAATAATAATGAAATATATGACATTATAAAGCTACTGGATTTATGTATATATATACATATGTATGTCATCTACTTACTTCCATTTCAAGACAATAAGGAAAGGAAAACAACGTTCATGCGTACGTACGGACTACCGTCTCCATGAACGGTGTTTTTCATTATATTTATCTACCTATTATATATATATATATACTGAATATATATGATATATAAATCATATTTTATATTCTGGAAGTAAGTAAATCATGATATAAGTAATAATGATGTCAAGAACAACAAGTCAAAACACCTACGATAAATGAAATGATTTTACCCAAAACGCTTCTTTAACATGGAATTTACAAAAGAACGGGTAATATAATGTCATAAGTGAACCATATATGATATCATTACAATGAATATGATTCTTTAATAAGTCAATGACATTATTTAAATCATTATACAGGAGGTTCGTACACATACGAAGCAAATCGGACCTAAGGTAAGGGAAATATCACAATCTCATTTTTATCCGAGATTGTTTATACTTTGGTATTTACTGGGGTGTATTTTATCATCCAAATCCAAGTTTCTTAAATATGTAATATTATTTCCACCCACCTACAATTGTTTAAATCCAATTTTACCCTTCGCTGAGTTTTTAGTAAAAGATATGAAAGGAATCTTTTGTCGTTTTTTTATACGAGGTACTTTTTGACTTTTCCGACAAAAGTACGAGAAGAATGTTTTTTTTAACTTATACGGCACGAACAGATTTTTACGGTTTTATAAAGCCTTATTTTCATGAACCTTCATCCAAAATATTTCATGACTATTTTTTTTATAAAATCTCTTTCTTTTAAAATTGTTTGATGTTTTGTGAAAAGAAATTGATTTTGAAGAAGAAAGGATATTTTCCTCAAGAATTCATTTCAAGTGTTTTATCAAAATTATTTTCCATCTAAGATAATAAAGGGTTCTGTTTCTATCCATATTTTTACATTGATTTGGCTATGTTGTGATGGAATTATGTTTATGAATTCCTTTATCTTATAAGAATGGTTTTATGATGTCATGTTGTTTAAGAATCCCATTTTTTATTACATGGGTTATGCAATGATGTATGATTTATGATTTTGTGGCACACATAAAAATGGTTTCATTATGAGATGGGTGGGACCTATATCTCCCTCCAATGCATTGGGTAAAGATTTTATATCTCATGAGATAGACATGGCTGGAATGGTAGGTTATACCGGTTCAGTGAAACAGGACTGAAACGAGGATTACTCGATTCAGAAAGGGACTTTGTCCACTAAGATAGTCTTGGCAATGAGTCTTGACTAACAAGAAATGATTCTCTATGATTATGTGTGTATGCCACAATGAGTAATGTTTTAAGTTATGATTTCATTTCACTACTATGATTTATCCCATGTTATGAAATTATGCTCTCTTTTGCAGGTTAAGATTTCCAAAAAAGTTATGTTCTTATGAAAATTATGTGATTGATATTTCTTTTGTTTACCCTTACTGAGCATTTGAGCTCACCCTTTTATGTTTTCTTTTCCCCAGGATATAAAGAAAGGTTTTAGGTAAAAAAAAAGGGATGACCTTTATGGGAGATATTGAAGAACTTTCACCACGATTAGAAGATTACGTTCCGAGTTTCCAAAGACACTAAACTATTACGATCCTTTAGTGTGTGTTTTTGTTATGTACTAAGTATTCCGCAAAAGTAATGTAATGTCCATGTACGTCAGGCTACGGGTCTCTACAGTTGGTATCAGAGGCAAAGGAGGTAGGAATGTATCCGATCCTTGGGAACTCTCACATGTGAGCGTTGGACGAAGCATGGCTCTCCGCCCAAGGGCTTCATGAGGAAATGGCTGCCACTGGGGATGGTGGTGTGTCCCGCCCAGGGGGTGTAGCCGCCCATGGAGTGCCCTGATAGGTATCAATTGTAGTCCACTGGAAGTAATTCTAGACCGCTACAGTTGGTATCAGAGGAAAGGTTTAGTCAACCTTTGGAAACTAGGATGCGAAAACGTTAGTGAGATCCCTAGAGATATTTCTAAGGTATGTCTAGGGATGCCCCTAAGGATAAGTATACGTATAGGATATAGTCCTATAACTATGGTAACGATATTAGATTAAACCAAAGATGATAGATATTTAAGTTACTCCCCCTTTATTATGATTTTTGCATCTAACACTATTCTGTTTGGGTTTTAGAAAATGGCTGGAAACAAGATGATTCACAATAATGGAGGATATGATGGACAATGGAATGATATTCTTGATGAGCAACCAAATGAAATGGGATTTGGATGTCCAAACATCATTGTTATTCCGAATCAGCAATCTCACAACATGATCAATAAAGTAAAATTTGGTAAGTTTCCTGACTCGACTAATAAGAGAAAGATGGAGTTCCATGATGATCATAGAGGAAAGAAAGTTCAATTTCCCCTATGTAAATCATGTGGGAAGAGGCATCAAGGAGAATGTTTCAAGGGAACTGGAAGATGCTTTGGGTGTGGAAAAGAAGGACACAAAGCAAGTAAGTGCAAAGGAAAAGGGTCGGTTAACACCATGGATGAGGATAATGGTATTGCTACGACATCAAAAATGGTTAAGTGTTTTAAATGTGGAATGTATGGGCATTATGCAAACAAATGCCCTAAGGGAAAGACTCGTGAAGAGAATCAGTATGGTCATATGGGTAGTATTTATGTGGATGATGATGAAGAGACTACAAATGATATGTGAGATGAAAGAATTTTTGAAGCTCGGTCAATGGTTTGAGAATGTAGTGGAATGATTACATGTTTATCATGTGTAATTTTGGAATAAAGAGACATCTATGGATTGTTACACTGTTGTCTTTCCTTGTGTTTTGAAAGTGTATGATTAATGTTACTAGTATCCATGAAAGGTTATTCAGATATTTTTGGAATTTAGATGATATGCGCATAATAAAGGGATAAGGAGAAAATTAAATGTTTGATAGTATTCATGAGCTCATGATTGATATAAGGACTAAGTGATATCATGGTTTGAGTATAAATAATTTTGAGGATTTTGGTATGTGGAAAGTGTTAACTTTTAACTACACTCATGTTTTCACTAAGGTATTCAAGAGAATACACGATTAAGGACTTTGAATGTTTGGAATGTGACCAACAAGACATATCTTATGATATGTGGGGATCAACGACAGTATTAAATCTCTGGTAATCGATGTCACTATATTATGAGAGTGGACTGCAGTATTATGTATAAGCCTAAAGATTAGACTGGATTATGTTGGACATAAGTTAGTATTGTTTAAGGATATAAGATTTTCGATATTATTGATGGGATGTTATAGTAACGTAGTTTTAGAAAAAGGGACAACCTGCAGGACGGGCGACAGCCCATCGCTTCGGACAAGGCTGTAGGAATCGAACCCACAACCGAAGTGCGACTGGCCTTTATCGCCTACCACTGACTTACAGGAAGTCCCTGTTTAGTAGAAACTAGTTTTATTATATTAAGCAGTATGATATATGAAGTATAAGTCCATTTTAGGAACCATATGTGATTAATCTCACTATAGATCGACTTATGTATATAATTTTTGCTAACCTTTTGTTTGAGACAGATGGAATGACCCGTCATTCTATCACATGATCTGCTAACACTTCATGAATAACAAATTCAACTTCATTTATTTAAGAGATGAAGTGGAAATTGTTCAAGGCACGAACAACAGTGAGATTGTACCAAAATAAAGTAAGTATTTATTCTAATTCAAATTTTCAACTTTAGGGAAATGATCTTGAAAACCAAAAATGTTGTCCTAGTGATCTTATACCTGATGAATCAGATGGTACCTTATATCATCACAAATCTATGGATTTGTGATTACTGGCTTTTCCATAGCCATGTTCTCTACCACTCTCCATCAGAACATGATGGTTAGATTTCTCTTCCATATCCATATTTTCACCTATGTGGAAACCCAGTGATTAGTTTATTTGGGTAATCGTTACATTTCATACTTTAGTTTTTAAAGCCAAGTTTTGATATTCCCTTTTACGATGTGGGTTTCTATTAAAGAAACTTTCAAATAGTAAACCATTTATAACCCCGACGAATTTCGAGGGCGAAATTCATTTTAAGGGGGGTAGAATGTAACAGCCCAAGATTTTATAAAAAAATATTCTTTTTAATTTTATTAATGTCTTGTGTTGTACGCTACACCAAAAGGAGCTTGCACAACACACATCCTTGACTTGACTTGCATTACACGCAATCGCGACCTTCCTCGATAGCGTGTGTAGTACGCAATACCGAGTTTCACTAAACAACGATATGCTATAAAAATATTATTAAAACTAGCCGTTATGAATAGTAATAACCACTTTTTGAAATCCAGTAAATCTTATTTTTCAAAATGAACTTTATTTTTGGATTCGGAGTATCGAATTTAGCCTAAGGTGAAATTTTGGTACTTTTCGGATAACTTTCATATTCTGATGAATAGTGAAAAATTACTAAATTATAATTAAAAACAACTTTTTTAATAGAAATAATTAATAGTGATAAATTATTAATTTGAGTGGTTTTAAAGTATATTTAGAATATATTTTTACAATTTAATACAATGTTGGTCATTGGTTGTAATTTCACATTTAAACCAGACATAATCAAGTGTCAATCTTTTGATATATATTGTTTCCTAAAAACACGCTATTTATTTTAACAGCGGGATTTAATTATAAAATTAATTAATGCAACTTCTATGTTATGAATTTGGTAAAATAGATTTCATTTTTGAATTCGGAATATGAAATATAGCTTAGGATGAAATTTTGGCATTGTTCTGAAAAACATCAATTTTTGATGAATAGTGAAACTACAAAGTGGTAGTTAAAAAAACTGAATTTTTCATAAAACTTAATTTTACCGTTTCTGTGAATGGAATTTCGAAAATCCGAGAGACACGATTAATATCAAGGACTAAAATGTGGTTCAATGAGATGAAAATAATTTTTTGGTGAATAGTAACTTTTTACTTTTTTTTACCACGGTTAATAGTAAATAGGGTAACTAAGGGTAAATATGATATTAATATTACCCTAACACATGTCCTAATTCTATTGGACAAGTGTAATTCGACCAAAAACAAACTTAGGAATAAAATATGACCATTTAGGCCCACTTGGATTAGATTAGGACATTTATTATTAATTTATTTAAAGAAGGGTTAAAATAGTTAAAATCAAAGTTTAATAAGTAAATAATTTTTAATATGGGGTTATACATAAGATACATTAGATTGTAAATATTCATTAGAAATCTAAAACGATTTCCTACATGATGGTATTTTATTTGTAATTTTTAGACATCAAATAATTTAATTTATTTATGACACAAAGATGATGCAGTAATTGTCTTATTAATGAAATATTCACATAATTGATAATATAAATACCAAAATAAATGTAATTTAAGACTTTTTATGAATTCCACTAATTTTCTAGGTTGCTATGATATATTAGTGTTGATGTAATCAACTTGGTTCGAACATATAATTCTGATATGACTTTCACAAAAATCATATATCAAATAGTGTCAAAATTGACACAAAATAGTTTTTAAATAAAATATTATATTATTAATTGTTATTTTATTCCTAAAAATCTAAGGTTCGGCCAAATGACTTAGATAAGGATATATATATTAATAATAAACAATTTGGGGTTCGTGTGGCATGTTATAGTAAGTGTATTAACCATATAGTGAAAGAAAAACAAAAAGACACGGTAAAAGTTAAATTAATTAACTTAGAGTTAAATCTAATTGATAAGGTTAAAATAATACCCCAAACTTGTCTAAATCCTATTGGTTGATAGGATTTCGACCCATCCCTACTTTAGCTTAGAAATAAGTCCCTTTGGAACCATTATAAACCGATTTTGACTTTAATATAAAATAATATTTTGAGGTATTCCTAAGGTGCCCCTCTCCTCCCTTATAAAAGGACACCTCCTCCCCCTCCTCCTCACACCAATTTGAGCACTCAAGCTCGACCAAACCCTGCCAAAATCTCTTCTCCACTTCCCTAGCAACATCCTAGAGGTTCTGGTCTTCCTCAAAGACCAATTCTAGTGCCCTAAGAGGAGGTCTCAAAGAGGCACTTCAAAGAAGAGGTAATTACCGTTACCAATTCTTTCATCTTTATTTCTTCTTCCACTTCTTCTTCATAGGTTGTTTCATTATGAAGTAATAACATCAGTATCACTCATATACTGATATGTTATTATAAGTATGAAACAACCCTATTTCACCATCTATCCATCCTACGGAAAAAGAAATCACCGCGCGTGCGTACGTACGGAATACCGTCTCCACGCCGTGGTGTAATCTATTTTCCACCACCACCTTACATGGATGGGTATAATGGTGTAAAGAATAACTATACATAGTTATTACAACATAATATTGATTCTGATATATTGTATAATTCACTCCAATTCAATTCAATACTTATAGAAATGATATCATCGCTCGTGCGTACGTACGGACTACCGTCTCCACGACGCGATGAGATTCATTCTCCATATAAACCATTTAACAATGATTATAAAGTATATATAAGAAATAATAATGAAATATATGACATTATAAAGCTACTGGATTTATGTATATATATACATATGTATGTCATCTACTTACTTCCATTTCAAGACAATAAGGAAAGGAAAACAACGTTCATGCGTACGTACGGACTACCGTCTCCATGAACGGTGTTTTTCATTATATTTATCTACCTATTATATATATATATATACTGAATATATATGATATATAAATCATATTTTATATTCTGGAAGTAAGTAAATCATTATATAAGTAATAATGATGTCAAGAACAACAAGTCAAAACACCTACGATAAATGAAATGATTTTACCCAAAACGCTTCTTTAACATGGAATTTACAAAAGAACGGGTAATATAATGTCATAAGTGAACCATATATGATATCATAACAATGAATATGATTCTTTAATAAGTCAATGACATTATTTAAATCATTATACAGGAGGTTCGGACACATACGAAGAAAATCGGACCTAAGGTAAGGGAAATATCACAATCTCATTTTTATCCGAGATTGTTTATACTTTGGTATTTACTGGGGTGTATTTTATCATCCAAATCCAAGTTTCTTAAATATGTAATATTATTTCCACCCACCTACAATTGTTTAAATCCAATTTTACCCTTCGGTGAGTTTTTAGTAAAAGATATGAAAGGAATCTTTTGTCGTTTTTTTATACGAGGTACTTTTTGACTTTTCCGACAAAAGTACGAGAAGAATGTTTTTTTTAACTTATACGGCACGAACGGATTTTTACGGTTTTATAAAGCCTTATTTTCATGAACCTTCATCCAAAATATTTCATGACTATTTTTTTTATAAAATCTCTTTCTTTTAAAATTGTTTGATGTTTTGTGAAAAGAAATTGATTTTGAAGAAGAAAGGATATTTTCCTCAAGAATTCATTTCAAGTGTTTTATCAAAATTATTTTCCATCTAAGATAATAAAGGGTTCTGTTTCTATCCATATTTTTACATTGATTTGGCTATGTTGTGATGGAATTATGTTTATGAATTCCTTTATCTTATAAGAATGGTTTTATGATGTCATGTTGTTTAAGAATCCCATTTTTATTACATGGGTTATGCAATGATGTATGATTTATGATTTTGTGGCACACATAAAAATGGTTTCATTATGAGATGGGTGGGACCTATATCTCCCTCCAATGCATTGGGTAATGATTTTATATCTCATGAGATAGACATGGCTGGAATGGTAGGTTATACCGGTTCAGTGAAACAGGACTGAAACGAGGATTACTCGATTCAGAAAGGGACTTTGTCCACTAAGATAGTCTTGGCAATGAGTCTTGACTAACAAGAAATGATTCTCTATTATTATGTGTGTATGCCACAATGAGTAATGTTTTAAGTTATGATTTCATTTCACTACTATGATTTATCCCATGTTATGAAATTATGCTCTCTTTTGCAGGTTAAGATTTCCAAAAAAGTTATGTTCTTATGAAAATTATGTGATTGATATTTCTTTTGTTTACCCTTACTGAGCATTTGAGCTCACCCTTTTATGTTTTCTTTTCCCCAGGATATAAAGAAAGGTTTTAGGTAAAAAAAAAGGGATGACCTTTATGGGAGATATTGAAGAGCTTTCACCACGATTAGAAGATTACGTTCCGAGTTTCCAAAGACACTAAACTATTACGATCCTTTAGTGTGTGTTTTTGTTATGTACTAAGTATTCCGCAAAAGTAATGTAATGTCCATGTACGTCAGGCTATGGGTCTCTACATATTATATGAGTTTTAGTAGGGGGAGAGGATGATAATGGTTCATATGTAGCCATAGAAACTAAAGGAGACACTATAGCGGTAGATTGATAAGGATAAGTTGAAATGTTTAGTACATGAATAGAATAAATTTATAGAATTGGAAAATTGTCAAAAAAATATATATATGGATTTTAATCCTAGAAATAAATATTACAACCCTATACTGAAGAACAATAATCGATAATAATTCATCATTCTGAAAAATTAATTCATCTAAAATTGTTTCCAGAAAAATAGTTTTCCAATACACCCCTGAAATAATATGTTAGAGGAGGAATCTAAAGGCCCATTTCCAATGATTGAAACTAGATATTTAAATATTATCTAGTTAAAATATATTAAAGATAATAATATATCACTCCCTTTAATACTTCAATTCCGATTAAATCCTTGAAATATTATACTTTAACAAATTCAAATGTTTTCTCACAATCTTAAACCAGATCCATCTCAGCATTATTTCTGATATCTTCAAAAATGTTTTGTATAATATCTTTTTCCCATATACAGGTGTTCTGATTCAATCATTAGCTACGTAAAGAGATGTAGGAGTTGAATCAGACATCCTAAAATGGATTTTAATATAACAAATACCACTTTTTATAGTATAAAATGAAATTTTGTTAATGTGTCATTAAGGGATCCAAATTTTCAACATAAATTTCCAATTTGAGTATTAAAACTCCCAATCACATCATCTATATAATCTTGATTAAGAAACAAAATAGTCTATATAAGCTTTTACACATTATATTATATAAGAAACACCTTATTTGTCATCATTATAATTTTCACTCTATATACTAAAAAATACATATTTCAGTATGTCAACAGGAATGTTCTTAAAAAAGATAAAATTTATTTGAGGGATAGATAAAGTGGGAAAAAAATGTTGGAATGGGTAATAGTGGTGTAATTCATTGTTGTTGAGAAAGTAAAGATTGAGGTAATGAGGAATAAATACTTTCATTGAACTCATAATCTAAGAGATTTTACCTTAATCCCCCCTTAACTGAAATTATACTTGGAAGACTGTAATCATATTTAATCAATTAGTTGGATTCATCCATAACCACTAACATAGTTCAAGGATAAAAAATAAAAAATTATTTCTCCCTAAAATTGGTAATCTAAGATAGGTCCATAATAAAAGGGAGTGACCAAAAGATGTAAGATATTATCACTGAGAAGAAGATTGACATGTTCCTCTAGAACTGATGAAGAAGGGATAAACACAACATGTATTGGAACATTGGATGATAGTAAAATTGAATAGAATTATAGATTATGAGTATTTCTATCATTATCATTATCATAACCATACTAAGCACCGCCACTAGTATAGGTAGATATATACAAATTATGAAATGAATTAGTTAGTGAATAATCATTACAATGAGTTTTAGTATTAATGAAAAAGGCTCATTCTATCTCAAACAATGGTGGAATATCTAAAAATTTATCCTCCTCCTTATAACATTCATAATCAACAAGATTGGATCCAAACAATAGATATTTGGGACGTTTCCTCCCCTATAGTTCTAATAGTACATCTCATATAGGTTCAACTTCTATATGAAATTATGAAATGATGGAAATTTTTATACCATTGTAATAATATATTCTTTATTTATAAATTCTTTTCTCTTCTTCAACTATAAGAACCACAACCTGAGACCCAATTTCATTAGATGTTTAGTAATATGACAACTAATAATCATTTCTTTTCATCTGGTTTGATTTTGGATAATAATATTAAAAATAATTGACATCTATAATCCCTTATGAAATGGTATTTTTATATAAATAAAAGTTGAAAAAATCATCCACTAAGGAAATGTAATAAATCAGAAAGATGTGTTTATATGATCATCTATATACCTCATTAAAAATATAACCATATTTATTTTAATTTCACGAATCCTTTTTCACAACATCATGATGGCATGCTTCCTAATAGTGACAAAATCACTCTTTTTTGTAAGACTGTGTGTGGTATAATATTCCACAATAAACAACATTATTCAATCAATTAAATATCTCTAGGACTAATGGGGGTTTGATAAATTTTTGACTCATCCAAATAATTACCAATACCTGAATATTTATTCTTAATAAGATAAAATATTTTCTACTCTTAAAACTCTCTTCAATGAGGAATCTGAAATCTTTCATCCAATAAAGATGATGAAAAATCACATTCTTGATTTTTCACAACTGTATTTGTTGAGATAAACTTCATCATTTTCATCAGAAACAAATTACACAAAAAAATTTCAATCAATTGGGAAAAATCATGATTATTATCAATGAACAACTCATTACATCTTGTCCATTTTACATCTCTCAAAACTAGCGAATGAAAAATCTATAACCACTCTACATCCACTTATTTCTCAGGTTTCACTCCACTCTAAAAATATGTGTTTTGTAAATAATTCTGGATCTAAAATTTCATTCATTTTTTATTTTTAAATCCATAAAAATAATTAAAAGAATATCCCTTTAAATATATCTTATCTTCACAATTATATAAATATATTCTATGGATGTATGGAAATGGTTTCAGTAATGATTTTTTGGGGAAGTGTTCAGTTTTATTTAAATAAGAGATGAATTTTTTTGTATTTCAATTTTGAATATAAAAATCACTTGTGGCACTATTGTAAAGTAATGTGCTGGAATAAGGAAAACATAAAAATATATATAATATAATCACATAATATGAGTAACATAACATTACATTTATATGGTATTCATATGATAATATATATAGAATATAATTTAATCATGAAATAAAAAAACCTAATTAATCATTCCAAACTCATGTATGATATAATTCAATCCCTCATAATTCATAGTATTTGTAAATATGATAAAAATATGATATTTAGTGATACTTAATTGAATATTGATCTACCATATTTGAAAATATTCTCTCAAAAAGTCGTTTTTTATATTGTTATATTCTTTCATAGTGTGAGGCATAATATTTATTTGAGATTCTAATTTAACATTAATTGTTATTGATTGTTGGAAAATGTATGAATTGATATCTATAATATACTAAATTGTGTTTAATATTTTTTTTCAAGAGTATATATACGAATTAATGTAGTCCTATTTAGTAGTAGATAATGAAACAATATTCTATTTCTAACTTCACCATGAAACTAAAGCCTTTCCAAAAAGATGACATACTATAGAAATAATTTTTTGTCTTACTAGTAGCCACTAAAATCAGAAATGGAATGTCTAATTAAATTAAAATAATGTCCCCTTTAATAAATTTTTTTTTGTAATTGGATGTAGTTTTGATGTATTAGAGTATAATTTTAAAAATAGTTAATTATGATTCTGTTCGGTTTTCATGAAAATTTTCAAAAATACTTATAGTAAACATAATAACACATGGTATTGTTGTCAAATAATGCAAACTATTAATCCTAAAACTATATTTTGTACGATCCACTAGTTTCAACAATTCCCCATTTATATGTTTTTTATATTGTTATGTTATTTACTTGTGATATATGAAATAAAATACCTTTTAAAAGATCTTTGGTTTACTTATATTGATTTAAAATAATTCCCTCTTTATTTTGAAAAATATAAAAACAAATAATGAGATTTTTTCACCCATTAAACTCATTTTAAATTCATTTTTTATAATTATTCAGTATTATGTACAAAAAAGAATATAAGGATTATCAAAAATTTATATTATATACATAAATATAGACTACTAATAATTCATTGTAAATTTTTATTATTATTATATTATGATCATAAACACATTTTGAAAAATTATTTACAATAAAAAAAGAATTGATAATACAATATGATTCAATAAGAATTGTTTTTAATCTATAGTAGGAATTATTTTATTTAAAAAAAATTATTTTTAAGATTAGGATTGGAAAATAGAAGTGGTTTTTCGAAGGAAACATTATAAATAAGATAATAATTCTTAAATTTACACTTAAAAATGGTGTGATATAATTTTATGATTATTTATGATACATAAGAAATTTGTATTCGTGTTGCTTTATATTTATATACTAGTGAAAATGTTTCTCCATTGTTAGTACATTCATCTTAACTCTAATGTTGTGTACTAAATTTATCTATATTTATAATATTTATACCAGATTCATACACCTTATTTCCACAAACAATAATACTTTGAATAGTTAAGTAGTCTTTATGACTATACAATAATTCCCATTCAATATCTATTTCAAAGTTAATAAGATATTAAAACATATGCATTACTCTATTGAAAAAATTGATTTCTTTATTGGATTATCATAGGATCATATTATATAATAAAATCCTAATGTATAACCTATTTCCATATTTTAGATTAGGTTTGAGTACCTTTTCTTCATGTCTCCATCAACATCATCTATGATATGGTTATTAAGGGTTCTAATGCTTATAGGAACTGATTTATGTGGTACATCCAAATCTTCTTAAAGGTCAGTAAGGACTTTATTATCTCTTCAAGAACATTTATTAGGGAAAATAGTTCAATTATTAGAATCTTTATTTGTTTTATTTATTTTTTATGTTTATATATTATCAAAAGTTTTTTCAATAGTTTTTATCACTTCATGTTTATATATCTCATCAAATGTTGGAAGAAAAATTTCTTCCGAAACATTAAATTTATTAACAACCTTTTAAAAAATAATAGTTCTTAAAAATAGAGTAAAATTCCTTTATTACCTGTTGGTTATTTCTTTCAAAATAATACTTTGTATTTAGAATATTATATTTTCATCCAAAACTATAAAGAAAACAAATTTAGGTTTTCTCCAATTTCATAACTCATATGGATCCTTTTACAATATATTTCTGAAAAAACTCTATTTATTACATAATCATATGTGTTAAAATCTTCATCACAGAATTAGATATGTATGACATATTCAATGGGAACAGTTAAAGAAATTCTCTAAATAGTCATAACACTCTCATAAATAACTCAATTTGGTTGAGGTTCTCAATGAGGAGGAAAAATTATATTATATTCCCATTATGAGCAGAGGGATTCAAAATAAAAAAACTCAAAATCATTTCAATGATCACTTCTCAAGGATTTTATGTAGTGTCCAATATGGTTCACTACTAACCTTTTATAATTATTAAAATATATAGGGCCCCAATTTTATTAGAAATGAAAAATGACCATGTATATATTGGATAATCATCAATACTAAAATAAAAATATTATTTTCTGAGTAACTAGAAACTCTAGATCATCGTTAAACTTTCAAATGAACAAAATACAATCATTGTTATTTAATGACATAAATTTGTTTGGTTTTAAATTTTTTTCTATTCCAATACATTTTGAAAACGATTAAACATATTGTATTTAGGGAATTATATCCCATGGGAGTATATATTTCAGTAGTATAGTATGAATTACCAAAACAAATATTCTCTATAAAAATAAATTAATAATATAAAAATTATGACAATATTTAAAATCTAAATTTACCTTATAAACATTTTCATATATTATATAAGTAAATACAAAAGAATGCTGGGAATAATAAATTGTAGAAGAATATTTTTCAAATTTAACATTTAAACCATTATCACATAATAAAAAACCCAAAAAATAATGTATTTCTGCAAATAATGAATAAATCGTTATAAATAAGAACAAATTTTTAATTACAAATTTTTCAATATACAAAATTATTTCATTTATAATTTGAACTAAATGTGACATTTCATACATACACTTCTAAAATATTTTTAATTTTTGAATCTTATTCAGTCAAATAACATGAAAATAAACATTCTAGATACCATATATTCTTATTGTATATTTTCAATCAGTATTTCATAGTACATTTAAATATGAAATGATATTGGTACTTGTATTGTCATGGGTCTATATAATATAGAAAATAAATCCTTTATAATCCACAATTTTTTATTATATCTTTCACAATAAGTATAACATATTTATATAAATAATATTTTTTTGGTGTAAAAAATTTATAATTCTATCCCAAACTACTAGTTTCATAGGAAACTAAAGAATTTTTTTAAAACTAAGAAATAAAATAATTTTTGTACAGCTTCATTGACTTCTCAGATAAATACCATGTTCCAAATATGAATTTTTGGATTTTTCATCTCACCAAGAATAATATAAATATTTTTCTACTATCATAAAATTAATCAAAATTATTTTAATACTATTATTTTACCAATATAATTTCATTATTTCTATATAAAAAATTTAAATTCACTTCCATATCAATAAAAATATAGATTTTAACTATATAATATAAAAAATGAATTATTTTATTATTTTTGAAATAAATTTTAAATCAATAATTTTATCTTAAAAAAGAAAAAATAATTCCAATAATTATTAATTTAAATTTTGGATTAATCATATATATTAAGATAATTATATAGTACCCAATAAGAAATTTCTATAAAGTATATATTTTCTATTTCATTCGTATCATCTCACCTTAAATCGGATTCACAAGTGCTATATTCTGTTGCACTCTAAGTGGTATCCATTTAAATATTTAGAAAATTATCTTTATCAGCCTTACTATTCATTTATTTTTTTATTTTAAACTTATATTTCTGATATCATTTCCTCATATATTCATAAGAGATAATATCATTATCGGAATATTCATTTTTACAATATTTCCTCCAAATTCTACTTTTGTCATGTCTTCCATTATAGAATTACTGGAAAAATAATTTCTCATTTTTATAATATTTTATAAATATCCTTGATATCTATTTCATTCCATCCTAACAAGAATCAATGTCTTCATGTTAACCTCTACTATCATGTTATTAAACATTCCAATCCATTGGTTGTAATGATTTAAAATAAAAAAACGTAATTTATTGTTCTTTTTTTTTCCTTTTTACTTCCATTAAATATTTAAAAAAATTTATATTTATAATTTTCTCTCTTATCAGCAGTGTGATGATCTCTCATAGTTCTCAAACTGAGGCTATAGTTCCTCTCTAATGATCCAAAATACATCTCAATATCCATAACACTTGAGATTTTTCAGTCATATTCTGCCCAAGTCTATTGATAGTATTTATGATCACGTTTAACGTAAGATACATTTAAAATATATATTCGAAATTAATAATTTTTAAATTATCACACACAATGTTATATGTATTTTATCTCATTTGAATAACATTAGTTGTACCCTCATAAAACATATAAAGTGTATCAAAAATTTGATGAGGAGTGGAACAATAATAAATACAACTAAATTCATCCTCTCCAAAATCACAAAATAAAACAATAAAGGATTTCAAATATATAGTAAAAGAATATTTAGATGGAGCATCACATTCATTTATAGTAGTTTCAGGGTTTTCATAATTATCATAAATAAATCATCACATATCATAACCCATAATCTCATGATGGATATTCATTTTTGTTTTTCACTGAACATAATTTTGACAAATGATGTTTGGGGGGTTATTGGACGCATAACCTTTAGGCAAAACCTCTATAATAAAATAATAATAAATAAAGATATATTCAAAAAAATATTACTAATTAATTTGATAATGTTAATGATAATACAAGGGATGAATACCTGATAACTATTATACCAAATGTTGACTGATGTGGAAAACACCATATGGGGAGTGAATTGAGTCTGAGATTTAAATATTCAATTAAAAAAATTATCTCAAATATACCACCCCGGTATTGGGTAAATGTACCACTATTTTTTTATTTTACGATAGAATAATGCCTATGTTATTTTTAAGGAGGTTCGAAGGAATTTTTTCACATTTTGGAGGAATTTCTAAAGGTGTATAGTTTGTGTTCCGTTTTTAGATACACTACAATATCTATAAGAAATAATGAAAAACAAGAAAAAGGTCATTGGTTATGTGTATGGATATTTCATGGTATGACCAAAATATATATATTCATTGGATAAGTTGTGCATCTTAGAATAGTGGGAAATACATAGTTAGTGCATATTTTATCTAACAATGATAGTTAATAGTGCAAGGTATAGCCAGTATCACTGCATTGTTGGCACATAGTTTTGAAAAACCAAATGGAATAATAAAATAGGGTATAATTATTCCACCTAAAAAATTTGATCTAATATTAATAAATACATTCAATCCTATTTTCACCTAGTCTATTCATACCTGGAATTATAACTTCTCTAATGGAAGAAGAGAAAATCCCCATCGATCCATGAGATATTATTAGAAGAATCCAAGTGAATTGGTGGCCCAGATTCATCAGTCAATTATAGTTATTCTTAGTTCTTCATATATCATAGGTTATTCAATCTATTATAACCATATATATACTCCATGACGAATATATGCTTGTTTTATTAATTTATTTTGTTAAAATATTATGGGATTTAGTGAAGGTAACCATAGTTGGGATCATATAATGATGTATTAAAGGTCGTTCATCATTCTCACCAATTTTTGTGATGTTGGAGGCTTCACTCTAGACTCCAATGGATTTAGAACTGTAAGGATTCATGTGATTTAATTAATTTTTGTGAAATGGTAATGAAATAATGGTTTGATTCCTGATGAAGATCTTTCTTTATATTTAGGGAAATTTTAGAATGTTCATTGGTTTTGGAAATCCCCATTGTTTTTAATTTAAAAATATTGATTTTGAAATTATATTTGGGTTGATGCATGTGATGTATTTGATGAAATTATTTAATGAAAGAAATGTTTTTATTGATATGAAATTTCATAATTTTTTCTTGAATGATTTCTCTTTAGTTAAATGTGATGGATAATGCCTATGAAGTACAACAATAAAAAAGGGATGTAGGAAGGATCTGAAGATCCGCAATAAATTTTTTGTACTAAGAATTATTATGCGTGTGGACATAGAAAGGAATATTCAAAATGAAATGCGAAAATTTTTAATGTTCATTTTAATTCACTCATTATAAATATGAATTATAGATTTAGTTTGAACTGTTTTTATTAATAATATCAATTTTATAAATGATATTACAATTTATTTCCAAGTGTAATGGGTTGGGAAGTCAATGGAAGACATCCTACTGAGTTTATACTCACCCATTATATAGGAATTGTTGTGTATTTTATGATGTCATCTATCAGAACACATGTAAAGGAAATGAATCTCAGTTCTTTAGTAATTCTTATTGATTTAGTGGATTGGCATGGGGATTTAGACTATGGAGGGGGTGTGTTTCTGATTTTTTACACTGTGATGTTAATTTTTTTTGGTATTTATTCCCCCATATTAAATATTTCTATTTTTTCTTATAATATAATTTTATTTGTTTGGTTATGTTTTTCTTAGTATTTTGAACTCATAAATCATATAGAGGTAAGTTTTTTATTTTATTTTTTGTATTTATTTATTTTACAACGGTATAATATCTATTAAAATGTACTTGATTACCCTGGAATTTCATTCCACCCATTCAGATCTTGGGTTTGTCACAAGTTTCCTAGTATCTCCCATGTAACTCCACAATCAGTTTATAAGGGAAGTAAATTAAAAATGGTAGAATTCATAGTATATATAAATATCTTTTTAAGAAAAATGATAATAGTTTTTTAAATCTTGTATATATAAAATGATTTTAATCATATACATACCATTCCTTTTGAGATAATTGGTATCATAGTTGTTTATATCATAGCATTGAAAATAGTTTAAGTTTTGTGGGGTCTTATAGTTTAAAATAGAATCAATATCTATATTTGGATGGTATCGAGGAGTATTATTGTAAGAATATGAAATATTGAGAATAAAAAGGAATATCTAATCTCCTTATGTTGAACATCAATTTACTAGTGAGATTAGGAAGAAGACATCTTTTAGACACTTCATGGTCTGTTTTCACTACATCATCTTGGGTTTAACCAGTGAGAGTTTCATGGAATGAATTGATAGTAATACTTCCCATTCGGTCTTTATAGTTCACATTGAGTAATATAGTTTATGAAATGCACCAAAAATTTTATTGTTTTAAATGAGAAAATTGTTTTTTTAAAATAATGGTTGAGATTTTTTCAAAAATAGGAAAAAATTTGCGACTATTTAATAGTGAAATTCTATGTTATAGGAGGTACAGATGTGAAAAAATGGAATTTATATCCATTATTTTTCTAATGAGTGAATCTAAAAAGATTTTATTTATGCCTATAATGAATTGTAGAAGGTAGCATCGTAGAAACCAACTAGATGATAATTCTAAAAATTTGGTGGGTCCTAAGCCATAGGTGTTGAAATGGTCAGATCAATGGATTTTAGAGAAATTCTAGGTAATTTAAAAGGGTAATAGGATGTTTAAATCATCAGAAGATGACCATTTTTTACAGAATGAAGATTAGAATCAAACAATATTTCTGATGGATTCTAAACTAGAATATAAATAAGTATGGGTGAATAATATGAATCCAATATTATATTTCCTTAGGACACCATAATATATGAATATAAATTTTGAAATATATTTACTATGTGGTTTAGAATTCTCATTGTTGGATTTATCATTTCATGCAAAATTATACCAAGGAATGACATGGAATGATTTCGAAACATTTGTTAAAAATAAAATTTACCATCACACCTTTTTAATTTCTAGAAAAATGGAATTTGTTAGTCTGATATAATGTACCCTCTTAGTGATAGAGACAGAGTCTAAGTTTATTAATTTAATTTATTTTTCTTTATAATTTGTTTGATGATTATCCTTAAAGAAACATATATTTGAGTTAGCATTAGGAATACTGTAATGGCCCGGGTTTTTGGAGGGCCACTACTTAGTAAAAATATGATGTTTGAGGTGTTCTGGGTGGTCTGGAAGGCCATCCCAGCTTCTCGGCTACTCCTAGCGGTATCCTTGGTCTACCGATAGCTCTTGGCCATCAGAAGTTCTCAGCTACCAGTAGTTGTCAGCCACCGGTAGCTCTCAGCTACCGGTGGCTGTCGCCAACCGGTCGCTCTTGCATACCCCCACAGGTTTCCCAGTATCGCTACCTTTTTGCACGAATTGGGTTTTAAACCCTCTTTTAACCCTTTAATCTTGTTTTAAAGCCCATTAACACCCATTAAAAGCGTTTAATTAAGTGGTTGATGAGGTATCCTTGTGTGCGTCGGTTTAAACCGCCACCAAAAGGCGGGGACCCTTTAATGATGTGTGGGGCCACGTGGTCAACCCCCAACCCCACTTCTAATGCGGTTTTTCATTCTTATCTCTATATCTCAACCCTCCCTCGCCCTTATACCCTTATAAAAAAAGGGTTCTCCCTGGGTTTATTTTTCTTGATCACCCTGCGATCGATTCGTCTTCTCTTCCTTGAGTTCCCGAGGTTACACCCCTGCAATTTGCGCATCCGCTATGCGCGTGAAGAGAAGCTTCGATCATTGATCAATTAGGTTGGGGTTTCACCTTCGTATCTTTATTCTGTGTATCTTGGGGGGTGGGTACACTACTTCCTCTGTAGAATTGGATGAACCAAACTTTAATGAAGATAATAAACAGATTCTAAATAATGAAGGGGAAGGGTGTGACCGATGATACAGCTCTGTTTTTCTCCTCTTTCATGATTAATGATTTCTGATTTGTACGGGCTTACGCCTACTGAAAATCATGGTTGTTGGTGGTCTTTCTCTGTGCTCTAATAAAACCTTAACTCTATTTTTGGTCGTGTAAAGGAAATTTTTTAATTACATATATTAGGCTAAAAAATTTGAAAGCACGAGGATCAATCCTTTTCTGTGATAACCCCTATTAGAGTACAGAGGAATTGGAATCATGGAGTGTGGTAAATCTTTTAAATATGAAAATACCAGCATGGGACTTCTTTGTGTTGGTGGTAGTGTTTTGGTTGTTTTTCATTCAAGGGCCGATTTCTGGGTGATGTGGGTGGGGATGGGATCCCCTGTTGTTATGGTTTCGCTGGTTTTGAACTTCAGGCCGCGTGGTTACTTTGCTTATATAATGAATTGGGGTGGAATCCTCTGTTGTTGAGAAACAATTGGCTCATGGGATTTGGAAACATGGGGTAGTATCTTGGGGTTTTCCTTGGATCCAGTACTTTTAGGGATCTCACTTATCCCTTTCGTGGTTGTGACCTTACAAGAGAACCGGGTGTGAATGTTTAAGTTGATGTTTGACTGTACTCTTTCCTTGGCTTGTGTTTATGCTTGATATTTGCCCAAAGTAGGTACATAAACTTATTTAAACATTATTACTGAACATGAAAACAAGGATGGGACAAATGGGTTTTGGTTTGATGTGAGTTGTGACTTTGACATGGGTGTGGATTTGTGTTCTTTATGCCGGCTGGAGAAAAACCTTGATTTGGGTGAGTGATTGATACATATACATATACTTTTAGTTTTCTATTTCTTGTTCGCGCACCACCCAAGTTGAGAACTTAGTGTCTAACACCCCCATTTCATGGGGGAGGGTGCTTTTCCAAACACTTCTATGAGTGGCTGGTTATTAGCTCCTTTTCTGCTCCCTTTCCCGAATAGCCCAAGACTCTACGGGCAGGCTGTGATGGCGTGAAGTCCATTATTAGCTGAAAAATTTTCAGGCAGGGTAGTGTGGTGGTTGGACCATGTGTGTGCAGGTAGGTATTTTCCCAAGTGTATTCGGGATGAGGCCTGCATTTCATCGGGCGTGACAGTAGATCTTCTAGCCCAGGTGTCTTCAGGCGTGGAAGTGGTTGTTCTGGCCTAGGTGTTTGCAGGCGTGGTTACGTGTGACAGTTGTGGCCTAGGTGTTTGCAGGCGGGGTTTGGTAGTGACATTGCGTGAGGATATAGCCCAGGTGTGTGCAGGCAGGGTGTGGCAGTGGGACAGCGGTGAGAATGGCGGGATGGTTCGATGCGTAGGACGTCTTCAGTAACCAGTGGGAAAGTGGTGCGGGGTACCCAAACATCGATGTGATTTTATTATACAGTACTTGACTCTCGTTATTTTTGGAGTGTGCCTTGGTGAGGCTTGGGTGGTTAGTTCCTTGTTTGGTGTTTGGTTATCTCTTTTCTCATAGGGCATTAGTATGCCACCCCACTTGTGCATGAGAGTCTTTGGTTTTTCCCTACATAGTATACTTGTATGCTCACCCTACATATATAAAACTGCTTTCGGGTTTCCAGGAGGACTTCAGGGATCATGCAGGACCATACTAGCTTGGACTGTTGGGGCAGTTTCTGTTGTTGTTTCCCTTTTCTTGGTATCTGTTTACCTTTGGAGTTTTGTGACTTGTTTTTTTACCTTTGAACATGTCTATGAGAATGGTTTATTTTTAGTCATATTTACACTTTTAGTTCTGCTGTTGTGGGATTTACTATTTTATCTCTCGATCCTATTAAAATAAAAAGGGTAATTCCTTCCATTTAGTGTGTGATTTTATACCCTTGGTGCTGGTCTCTACTCCGGGACCTATTGAAGGCAGGTTTTGGCGGTCATTATCTCTCCTTCAACATAAAGAACGAAGGGCCTAAAAATCTACTGACCTTTCCATTGTTTTGGTGAAGGCGGGTCGTGACAGAATGGTATCAAAGGGAGGTTGAGAGATTGGATGGAGTCTGGAGTTAGGCACAGAAAGGATTGCGTGGGATGGTAGGGCAATAGTGTTGGGTGACCTTGGTGCATTAATTAGGCTAGGGAATACTGGATAGGACACATGATTTTAGGGCCCCTCATGTTCCGATGCAAGGAATCTTGACCTACCGAACGACCAAGAGAGGCCACGCTGATTGAAGGGTAGATACCCTAAGAAAGGTACATGCATCAAAATGACTTGTGTTCTCGTGTTTCATTGGTTTTTTGGGGATTAGAATAAATAATAATTTTAGGAAATTTTAAGAACAATATTCTTCCCTACATGGGATTAGGCATTCCTTGTTTACCTTGCAGCTATGGAACCTGAGAGGCGACCACAGTTGGTGCGGGAGATTGAGGCCCATAAGGTTGACTTGGCCTATCAGAAGAGAGATAATTGAGAGGAGGAGGACGACCAGTGGAAGAAGACACTTCGAGCCTTCCAACGACAGACCCTCAAGAAGTATGAGGGGAAAACCTATGACATGAAGACAGAGAGCTTGCTAGTAGAGCTGGTGATAGATTTTGGCTTGATTCGGGCTCTGACCAAGTACTGGGTTCCTCTAGTCGTTAGCCAGATGTGGGGAGCAGTTCGTCAGTAGTGGACGCTTTTCCTGGGGGAGAGGAGAGAGGTTGAGGTGGCATGGGCTGGTTTCAAGAAGGTGTTCTGGGCGGAATTCCTCTCTTTTACGTTGAAGGCCAAGAAGATGAAGGAGAAAATCTCATTAAAGTAGGGGAGTATGTCAGCAAGGGAGATGGGAATCAAGTTCAAGGACCTCCTAAGTTTCGCTCCAGACCTCTTTACATATGTGGAGTCTTGGGAAAGACGTTTAGAGGAGGCGCTCCGACCCTCCCTCTAGTACGCTGTTACCCCCTTCACCCTGCAGACATACTTGGAGGTCCAGAAGAAGGCCGAAGTGGTGGAGAGGGTGCACACTCTAGGAGGTTTGTCATGAGAGGGGATCCAGATGGGATCATCGAAGGGTAAGGCTGTCAGCACCAGCCCACCAGAATCAGGACCCTCTCAGTTTCGACCAGCAGGGAGCATGCCACAACAGTTCTAGTTCCGGCCCCCCGGTCCTCACCCTTTTCTTTCGGGCCGAGGACTGAGGTGCTTCATCTGTGGGATCCATGGACATATCCGGAATCAGTGCTCAGACCTAGTACAATATGGTGGTGGCGGACATGCCCAGCACCCGCCCCAGCAGCAGCTTCCAGCTAGGCCCTTCCAGCAGTAGCAGCATGGGCAGCGAGCTCCTGCTCCTCCGAGGGAAGACATTGAAGGAGAAGGCCGACCCTAGGGCACTTCTCAGGGACCTCGACCAGGGCGTGGTCGGGGAGGTGGCCGAAAGCCGAGAGGCAGAGGAGCTGGGAGTGGGCAGTTTCATGCCATAGAGGTAGCAGTCCCAACAGGACCGGAGTTCATTCGAGGTAAGATCAGTTTGTTTAGTAGTCTTTCTTACACATTTTTCGATACCGGGGCTTCACAATCCTTTGTTGCACCCAGTCTAGCCCGTGCTCTAGGACTAGACGCCGAGAGACACCCAGTTCCCCTGGTACTGAGCACACCAGTCGGAGGTCAGACCGACTTGTTATATGTTTGTCAAGGATGCAGACAGATGATAGGGCCACATCAGTCAGTCAAGGATCTACTACTACTACAGATACAACCATATGGTGTCATCTTAGGCATCAACTGGTTGTTCTCTGTGTGTTCCATCATTGACTGCTTCTGAGGAAGGGTTGTGTTCTCAGACTTGGGTGTCCAGCGTGTTACTTTCACCAGTGAGCGGAGTAGTCAGAAGGGCAGTAGGATAGATGAACACCTCATCTCCTTGTTAGCCGAGCTGACAGTAGAGTCAGTAGATGCTGAGATGGTAGTGGTTTCAGGGATCATTAGTGAGTTTATGGACGTCTTTCTTGAGGAGGTAATGACTCTACCCCTTGACGTGATATTGAATTTGGGATATACTTGCAGCTTGGTGCTCATCCAATTTTGATGGCTCCTTAGAAGATGACACCTTCGGGGCTACGGGAGTTTTGGATTTAGATCGATGACCTGAAAAATAGGGGTTATGTTCGACCAAGTGCGTCATCGTGGGGTGCTCCAGTCTTTTTCACAAAGAAGGCAGATGGTGGTCTCAAGTTGTGTATATACTGCAGGAGGCTGAATCAGGTGACGGTCAAGAATCGCTACCCTCTTCCGAGGATAGATGATCTTTTCGACTAGCTGAAAGGGGGAGGATGGTTCTCAAAGATCGACATGTGGTCTGGTTATCACCAGTTGAGGGTGAAATTGGGTGACATCCTAGAGACGGCCTTCAGGTGCAGATATGGACAATTCGAGTTTTTAGTCATGCCTTTCGGTGTTACAAACAACCCGACTGTGTTCATGGGGCTTATGAACTCTGTCTTTCGGGAGTACCTGGATCGGTTCATAGTTTTTTTCATCAACGACATCCTGATCTATTCAAGATCAGAGGGGGACCACGCGGAACACCTGAGGATGGTTTTGGAGGTCCTCCGACAGCACCAGCTCTATGAGAAGTTGTCGAATTGCTTGTTCTGGATGCGAGAAGTGCACTTCCTTGGTCACGTAGTGTCCGAGCAGGGTTTACTGGTGGACCCATCAAAGGTTGAGGCAGTTGTTTCTTGGGAAGCACCCAGGAATGTGGCAGAGGATCACAGTTTCCTTAGGCTGGCGGGTTACTATCGGAGGTTCCTACCCAACTTCTCCCAAGTTGCAGCCCCTTTGACAGCTTCGACTAAGAAGGACTAGGTTTTCGTGTGGAGTGAGCAGTGCGAGATAGCCTTCAACTATATGAAGGAGAAGTTGGTTAGTACCCCGGTATTGAGACTACCAGAAGAAGGGGCAGCGTATGAGGTGTTCTGTGATTCTTCAGGTCAAGGCCTCAAATGTGTGCTGATTCAGCGATAAGGGGTGATATCTTATGGGTCTAGGAAGCTACGCCCTCATGAGCGTAATTATTCCACCCACGATCTGGAGCTTGCAGCGGTCATTTTTTTGCTAAAGTTATGGCGGAATTATCTCATTGGAGAATGCTTTGTGGTCTTCACAGATTACAAAATTCTGAGGTATATCTTCTCCCAGCGGGACCTAAACATTCGGCAGTGAAGGTTGAGGGAGTTCCTCCGGGATTACGACATCAATATTTCCTATACTTCGGGAAAATGGAATGTAGTGGCTGATGCCTTGAGCAGGAGGTCGTAGAAGGATGTGGTCCGAGAGTCAGAAGATGCCTGGAAGGTGATGGAGGAGTTGGCATCCTCGCACCAGGATGCGAGGAAGGATGCCAGTAGAGGTTTCTTGTATCAAATGACAGTTTAGTATTCTCTGTTTCGGAAAGTGGAGAAGTCTCAGTGGGGAGACCCAGAGTGCGAAGTTATGCATGACCGAGTTGACCAGAGAAATGATCTGGAAGGATGGATGGAGGATGGTTAGAACCAGATTCTTTTCCTGGGAAAGTTGTTTGTTCCAGAGGTGATGCGCGGCAAGGTTCTTAGTGAGTTTCACAACTCAACCCTAGTGGTACACCCATATGTTTCCAAGATGTACCGGGGTCTGAAGAGACTGTTCTGGTGGCCCGGAGTAAAGCAAGCAGTGGAAGAGTTTGTGGCCAAGTGCCTAGTGTGTCACTAGGTGAAGGTTGAACACCGTGTACCAGGGGGCCTACTGCAGTCTCTAAATGTCCCCGAGTAGAAGTGGGAGGACATCTCGATGGATTTCGTCATGGGGCTACCCATGGTTCAAGGGGGGTACGATGCCATCTGGGTAGTAGTAGTCTGGTTGACGAAATCGGCTCACTTTTTGGCGATTAAGGAGTCGAGTGTAGTGGATGCTTTGGAACAAAGGTATGTGGATGTGGTGGTGCGATTTCCTGGAGTTCTTAGGTCCATAGTCTCGGATAGGGATGCACGGTTTACCTCATGAGTCTAGAGAATATTGCAGCATGCTTTTGGAACCTAGCTACATCTTAGCACTACTTTCCATCCCCAGACAGATGGACAGACATAGTGCACCATCCAGACCTTGAAGGATATGCTGCGAGCATGTGTTCTAGACCCAGGATGATCGTGGGTGTGACATTTTCCTCTGGTAGAGTTTGCCTACAATAATAGCTATCACTCTACCATTGATATGGATCCATTAGAAGCCTTGTATGGAAGGCCATGCCGCTCACCTGTGTGTTGGACCGAAGTCAGAGAGGCATGGATCCTTGGCCCGTAGGTGGTGCAGAGCATGACAGAGAAGGTTCAGCTTATACCGGAAAGGATGAAGGCAGCCCCGGATCGACAAAAGTTTTATGCTGATAGTGGGAGAAGGCCCTTGGAGTTTGAGGTTGGAGACCATGTGTTCTTGAACGTCTCCCCTTGGTGTGGAAAATGGAGGTTCGACAAGGGGAGTAAGATTTCTCCTAGGTTCATCGGACCCTTCGAAGTGTTGCGGCGGGTCAGCGAAGTGGCTTATCAGTTAGCATTACCACCAACGCTACTGAGGATACGTGACTTCTTCCATGTGTCTCAACTCCATCTGTATCTGCATGAAGATTCACACGTCCTCAGCTGGGGAGATCTAGACATAGAGGACGATGTTTCCTTTGTGGAAAGACTAGTGATGATTGATGATCATGAGGATAAGGTGCTTCGTGGGTGAACCATTCCCTTGGTTCGTGTGTTGTGGAGATATGGTGGGCTTGAGGAGAGTACATGGGAGAGGGAGGCACAGATGCGTTCCCAGTACCCAGAGTTGTTTTGAGTTTTGTACTGTTCCATTTATACTTGTTTTGGTGGAGCCTTTTACCTTGTTGGCTATGAAATATGTGGTTTTTCTATCCTTTTAATGTGTGTGAAAAGTCCTAGATATTGGGAGGGGAGGATCCGAACCCTAATCAAGACACATTAAAGAGGATGCGATTAAACCCGTGTGGGCAAGTCAGTGCCGCCCAAATCAGATACTATCTTGACATGGGGGAAGACACTCCCCAACCCACATGACTGGGCAGTTTGACATGGTATGTTTCTTGGTTCTTGAGAGGGAGGTGTTTTTAGTTAAAAATGAGGTTCACTCCTGAGAGGTATCTTTCGAGGTGGTTTTTCGGACCCTCTCTTTCTTTCTGGGTTGTCTTTTTTCTCGAGGGAGAGAATAGTTTGAGAGGTATCTGATGTAATGGCCTGGGTTTTATTAAGGTCTATTACTTAGTAAAAATCTGATGTTTGAGGTGTTCTGGGTGGTCTAGAAGGCCATCCCAGCTTCTCGGTGACACCTAGCGGTAGCCTTGGTCTATCGGTAGCTCTCGGCCAGTGGTATCTCTCGGCTACCAGTCCCTGTCAGCCACCGGCAGCTCTCATCTACTGGTAGCTGTTTCCAACTGGTAGCTCTCGGCTACTAGTTGCTCTTGCCTACCCCCCACGATTTTTCCAGTATCGCCTCCTTTTTGCGCGAATTGGGTTTTAAACCCTCTTTTAACTCCTTTAAGCTTAAAGTCCATTAACGCCCATTAAAGGTGTTTAATTAACTGTTTGATGAGGTATCCTGGTGTGCGTCTGTTTAAACCGCCCTTAAAAGGCGGGGACTCTTTAATGATGTGTGGGGCCGCGTGGTCAACCCACGACCCCGCTCCTTACATGGTTTCATGTTCCTATCTCAGTATCTCAACTGTCCCCGGCCCTTATACCCTTATAAAATATAGGGTTCTCTCTGGGTTTCTTTTTCTTGATGAACCTGCGGTCGATTCGTCTGCTCGCCCTTGATTTCCCGAGGTTACACCCTTGCAATTTGTGCATCCGCTGTGCGCGTGAAGAGAAGCCTCGATCGTTGATCAACCAGGTAGTGGTTTCACTATCGTCTCTCATTTCTGTGTATCTTGGGGGGGGGGTGGTTGGTATGCTACTTCTTCTGTAGAATTTCATGAACCAAACTTTAATGAAGATAATAAACGGATTCTAAAGAATGAAGGGGAAGGGTGTGACCGATTATGCTGCTCTGTTTTTCTCCTCTTTCATGATTAATGATTTCTGATTTGTATGGGTTTACTCTTACTGAAAATCATGGCCATTGGTGGTCTTTCTTTGTTCTCTAATAAAACCTTACCTCTTGTGTTGGTCATTGGAAGGAAATTTGTTAATGACGTATATTCGGCTAAATAAATTGAAAGCACCAGGATCTATCATTTTCTGTACTAACCCCGGTTAAAGTACTGTGGAATTGGAATCATGGAGTGTGTTAAATATTTTAAATTTGAAAATACCTGAATGGTCCTTCTTTGTGTTGGTGGAAGTGGTTTGGTTTTTTTCATTCATGGTCTGATTCCTGGGTGATGTGGGTGGGGATGTGATCTCCTGTTGTTATGGTTTCACTGGTTGTGAACTTGAGGTCGTGTGGTTATTTTGCTTGTATCATGATTTGGGGTAGAATCCTATGTTGTTGAGAAAACATTGGATCCTAGGTTTTGGGAACATGGGATAGTATCTTGGGGTTTTCCTTGGTTCCAGTACTTTGAGGGATCTCACTTATCCCTTTTGTGGTTGTTACCTTTCAAGAGAACTGGGTGTGAATGTTTAAGTTGATGTTTGATTGTACTCTTTCCTTGACCTGTGATTATGCTTGATAGTTGCCCAAATTTGGTGAAAAACTTATTTAAACATTCTTAATGAACATGAAAACAAGAATGGGACAAACGGGTTTTGGTTTGGTGTTAGTTCTGACTTGGACATGGGTGCTGATTTGTGTTCTTTAGGCTCGTTGGAGAAAAACCTAGATTTGGGTGAGTGCTTGTTACCTATAAATATACTTGTAGTTTTGTGTTTCTTGTTCGCGCCCCACCCCAGTTGAGAACATAGTGCCGAACACCCTTATTTCATGGGGGAGGGTGTTTTTCCCAACACTTCTATGAGTGGGTGGTTATTAGCTCCTTTTCTGCTCCCTTTCCCGAATACCCCCAGACTCTACAGGCAGGCTGTGATGGCTTGAAGTCCATTATTAGCCCAGGAATATTTGTGCATGGTAGTGTGGTTGTTGGCCTAGGAGTGTGCGGGCAGGTGGTTTCCCAAGTGTCTTTGGGATGAGGCCCAGGTGTCTTCGGGTGTGGCAGAAGATCTTCTAGCCCAGTTGTCTTTGGGCATGGCAGTGGTTGTTCTGGCCTAGGTGTTTGCAGGCGTGGTTACATGTGACATTTATGGCCCAGGTGTTTGTGGGCGGGGTTTGGCAGTGAGACTATGTGAGGATATGGCCCAAGTGTGTGCGCACGGGGTGTGGTATTGGGACTGCGGTGAGAATGGCGGGATTGGTTCGATGCATATGATGTCTTCAATAACTAGTGGGAAAGTTGTGTGGGGTACCCAAACATCGATTTGATTTTATTATACATTACTTAACATGCGTTATTTGGGGAGTGTCCCTTGGTGAGGCTTGGGTGGTTAGTTCCTTGTTGGGTGTTTGGTTATCTCTTTTCTCACAGGGCATTAGTATGCCTCCCCACTTGTGCATGAGAGTCTTTGGTTTTTCCCTACTAAGTATACTTGTATGCTCACCATACGTGTATAAAACTACTTTCAGTTTTCCAGGAGGACTTCAGGGATCGCACGGGACCATACTATCTTGGACCTTTGCGGAATTGTATTTGTTGTTTCCCTTTTCTTGGTATATTTTTACCTTTCGAGTTTTGTGACTTGTATCTTTATCTTTGAACATGCATGTCAGAATGGTTTATTTTCAATCGTATTTTCACTTTTAGTTATGGTGTTGTGGGATTTACTATCTTATCTCCCGATCCTATTAAAAGAAAATGTGTAATGCCTTCCATTTATTGTGTTATTTTATACCCTTGGTGCTGGTCGCCACTCTGGGACCTATTGAAGGCGGGTTTCGGGGGTCATTATCTCTCCTTCAACTTAAAGAAGGATGGGCCTGGCAATCTGCAGACCTTTCCCTCCTTTTGGTGAAGGAGGGTCATGACAAATAAATATTTTCTCAAATATTTTTATTAATAATGTAATAGATTTAGGAATGATAGTTAATAGAGAAACAATAATAGAAAGTTAAATCAAATGGAAAATGGGTGGAAGGATTTATAAATATTACTATAAGTACTTGTGGGTACTATAATGCATGGATTATGTGGAAGAGGAAAGAATACATCCAGAGTGGTGGGCCACCTTAGAATCAGACCATGGGGTCAATAAATCTTACACCTCAACCCAAAATTAAATCATTATATTTCAAGTGTGGTTCACTAGATCAAATTAAGAGAGATTGAACAACCCCACATACTTCAAAAATATGGGACATTACCAGCACAGTAGTTTTAGTCATAAAATGTTGGGTGATCGAGACACATCTTATGACTCAATTAATTATATTATTTTATGGGTTGAGTATAGAAGATTAATTATCATATGAATAATAAAGATAGACAAGGAGATTATAGGAACCCCATGATTCCTCAACCCATGAATCTCATCAAAGTAAAAATGAGAAAACGTAATCGTGTAAGAAATTTATGAACCTAAGAAACAAATCATGAATAATAAGTTTAGTCCTTTGAAAGTGAGTGGTAACATTAATTTGAATTCTACCATTATGAAATCATTTTTTGATATAATAATTTAACATTCATTTATTTCTTCTCAAATAATTTATTACATGGGTTTTTATGTTGATATGATATCGTCTATTTAAAAAAACTCACGGAAAAAAGACAGTGTTTATCATTTTTTGTGTAAATGTTGTTATATAACTATCAACGGGGCTTCGTTTCTTTATGATTTCTATATGCATGAGTTTAATGATTACACATTGATTTTTCAGTATGGATTGTTTTACATTGTTTGTATCCCACATCGATTGATGTGCACAAAGGGTTAGTTTCACATCTTTGGATGGCATCAAGTGTCCCTATAGATGATACTGTGTTATAAAGGCTAGTAAATAGGGGCATTTGGAACTATTGGTTGGATCCATGTTCTACCAGTTGGTAATTCTTATATAGGGATTAAGTGATGATATTGGGAATATATATTTTCTTACTAGTATTACCAGTTTATTAACAATCTCCATGAAGATTTCATTGGGTTTTAATCCAAATGAAAAGTGTAGTATTTGTTTGATATCATTTAAAGGAACAATCTTATATCCCTTTCATGTTATCATATATCACCTATATAATTGTGAGAATTGGATTTTTTGTTGGAATATTTTCAAAGTAAATGGATTATTTTACTGATTATTAATATGTGGGTATCACCATTATTATTTTTCTATAAGGCATATAGAACCATTTGAATTTGGGAGGATTATCATATGGATAACCATGTTATGATAAAGAATTAGTACCTTATTCTATGCATTGATGAAATTATTGATCAATTTTAGGGAGTGGAGGGGCTTAATAACATGACATGCATTTGGGATATCAACAATTATGAGTTTAAAAAGAGTATGTTAAAAATAATCCATTCATAAGTAGTTATGGACATTATGAGCATGTGGTTAACAATTTTTTAGTTTTTAAAACACCATATATATTTATTAAATTGATGAATCAAATCTTTCAAAGGTATCTTGATTTATTTTTTTGTGGTGTTTCTAGAAGATATAACTGTGAATTAAATGAAAAAATCCGATCATTATGAGTACATAGATATAGTGTTAGGTGTCTTATGGGTGGATTGTGTTTGATCCTTGCTATCAAATTGTGATTTCTGGATACATGAAGTACAATTTAGTGGCCGTGTAATTTCTAAAAGATTTATTTTTTAGAACCTGGAAATAGAAGTGGTTTTATTTTTGGAACCAACAATGAATGTATTTGAGATGCACATTTTCTATATACTAGATGGATACTCCAATGTTTTTATGTGATTTATTATGTTATTCATCATAGATGATATCTATAGAAAAATGGAGTTACCATTATTTAAACGATGAATTTCAGAAATCCATTAATGAATTTAAGATTATACATACATTCGAACATATCCTCATGTTTATAGTTTTATTACGGGGCTATGTAGTCTATAATGATAAATCCAGATCTATATTGGGATTTATTTTCAATAAGGGTGATCATGTTGTTTTTTATGGCCCATAATAGTTATTGCTTCAAGAGATGTACTACCTACCACCTTACATAGAATTAGATTCTTTGGTTCATGATTTTAAAACATGTCATCATTTTTTATCTGGTAATAAATTTACATTATTAAAAAATCATAATAGTTTGAAAATAATTTTCTCAATAATCCCTCTGAATTTAATTCAGCATGGACGAATAGAGTTTCTCCAAATGATTGAATTTGACTTTATATACACATCAGTTAAAGGGAATACTATATAAAATTCATTGAACAAGAAGTAATATTCTTATTAGGATATATAGGCTTCATATGAGTGCAAAATAATATCATTCTAAAAAATATACATCCAAAGTTCTTGGACCAAGGTAATATTGAGGTTTTCTTTCCAGTTTTTTTGTACAAGATTTGGATGATATTTTTGATGTTACTCAAACATTTGATCGTTATTGTGTTACATTGAAGTCAACACCAATGATGGGGAGAAAATTGGGGTTGGAAGTTGGATGAGAATTCTGTGTTATGGTTTGAAGATCATATGTTAAACCCTTTTCTTATTAAGTACTATCTTCATAGTTCCTACCACGATTAAATATGGGATGATCATCATAGAATTCCAAAAAAATTATAATACATTTAAAACCTAGTTTTTGTAGGTTTTAAAGAAAAAATCTATACATGATTATATATCACGATGCATCACCTATCAGTAGGTAAAGGTTGATAACCTATTACATGAATTTATATTGTAGTCTATACAAATTCTTGTTAGAAAATAGAAGAATATTGCAATGGATTCTGTAACATGTTTTCTAATGATGGATAAAAGAATGATTACTTATAGGTGATAGTGGATCGACTCATAATGTCGATTCACTTCATCTCAATTTGTTAAACTATTTTCTGGAATATTTTCACAATTGTTTGGGGGAACTTGTTAAGATGCAATAAAACCCAATCTCGATCATATCAGTTAAGATCCAAGGATTTCATCACCTTTGGAGAAATTCTTACTTCAATCCCCTAGAATGCATTTTAAGATGATTACAGCTTATCATCCCCAAAAAGGTGGATAGTCTAAAAAATAATCAAAATGTTAGAGAAAATGCATAGGGATTATAGGAGGTATTTTTTTGGCTCTTGAGAAGTAAACCTACATTAATAGAGTTGCCATATAATAATTATTACAAGGACTCAAGACATATGGATCATTTTAAATCATTGTATGATAATCATTATTATTATCCTCTTTGTTCAGTTAATATATGTGAGATTTCACTATTTGGACCCATTATTTTACAAGAGACATCCAAGATGATTTGTTGGATTAGAAAAATGAAAAGATATGGTTTAGAGTGTATGTAAATGCTATGTGAGTTATCATCGATGAAATTTGTCATTTGAGGTGAGTGATTATGTGTTCTATGGAATCACTCTATGTACTGGTAATCATTATTTTTATAATCCAAAAAAGTTCTAAACCTAATACTTATTCCCTTCTATGATACTAAAACACGTCAGTGAGGCGGTATGTCATCTTTTTTTCCATATAGGTTCACTTTAGTGCATAATTGTTTTCATGTATCACAATTAATGAAGTACCAAACTATTCATGACCAAGAGATTTGATGGGATAAAGATTAGATTAACCAGATTCTTTATTGATTCATATAATGGAATGTACTGTGGATAGAAAAATATAATATATTTCTTTGAAAAATAATTGGTCTAGTGATATTTTTATGGAGATATACTCAGATTCTGGAAAAAATGGTCACATGAGAAGAAAGTGGTGGAGAAATGGAATAGTTTATTTTATGAAGGATTGAATTTTGTAATTCCCGTTGATGTGAAGTCTAATGTGAAAGAATGGTAGAATCCCTAGAATTAGTTATATGAACATGTAATTATATTGTATGTGTCTATATAATTTTCATGTTATGTTTCTAGAGGTTTTCGGGGATTCTGGAACATTTTGGAGTTTTATATGGGGGTTAAATGTTTATGCATGATTAGTAAAAACTCTATAGCTTCCCTAGAAAATCATGAAATGGATGGTAATGTAAACTAGAAAAGTGAAAAATTGGTATATGGTTTTTCTAAACCATGTGAATCATCGGAGAAATCATTCATATTGAAATACATGGAAATCAACTGTGGGTATATGATTTGTCTAACCCATGTTGGAAAAAAATTCAAGGTATTTTCATTAGATAGTATCACTAAATGATTGGAGCATGATTTTATATACCATTCATCCCAAGTAAGAGGAATACAATTCGACCTAATTAAAATGTTCATTAAATACAAATTAACCCCTTAATCCAATAGTTTTTTCCATATTCACAATATATCATGAAATGTTCTTGATCCTCTGGTGTGAGAGATGACCCCCTTCAATAAGGGGGTTATCTTTAGGAGAATCAAAGTTCATTGGAGCCCTATATTCTTTAGTAATATATTGTCGTCCTCATTCATCTAATATTTAAGGTTCTTATATTTCTCAAAACCATGGATCTATTCTTCTGTTGATAGATCTATGTGTTACGAATGGTCCATGATGAACTAGTATTATACCTAGTGAAGGGTACCTGAAGCATGATTAGATAATGAATATTTTTTATGTTGTTCTTCATTCAATCAAATGTTTTTGAGGAAGGTGGATTCTCGCATTACACTAATAGATTTAGAGCTTTAAATTATAATTATAGTTAAATTATTTTCTGGAAATTTTCTGGAAATATTTTTATTATCCTTGATGAAAATTGTGTTCATGTATTATCTTGGAAACTGTGAAATGATGATTGGTTTCCGAAACTCCTTTTATTATAATTTTAAAATGGAGATTTATTTATTTTTTGTTGAATTCAAGCATATTATTTGTTTAATGTATTTAAGGAATTAAATTCTATGATTGAAATGAATTTACATGATTTTGGCATAAATGGGTTAGCATGATATTAATGAGACGGATAACTTTACTGATGCACCACCATCATAATGGGATGGATCATGGTTGTGAATATCCACCATCAGTAGTGATACCAAACATGAGTGTGTACATGTGTGTTTGTGTGTTGGGTCATGAAAAATAATATTCCAAATAAAATGATGAATTGTTTATATTATTTTTTGTTATTTCCTTGTATGCCTAGTCTATTTCATTGAATTGATCTATTTTTAAAACAAAAAAATCTTTTATAAATGTGATAATAACATTTATCTTGGTGGCGTGAGTTGTGAATTCATTCTAGAAACTCTTCTAAGTTGATACACACCCCCTTATTGGGAAATATTATTCTACTATAGATTTAATATACTAGGACACATGTAAAGGAAAGGTTTGTCATTTATTTATTGGCACTTCTTGATATAGTGTCTTGGAATTGGGAGTTATAGCTCGGAGCGGTCATGTGTTCTTAGTTGTTTTCTTTTTACAAGTTTTATTTTTGTGGTATTTTGGTCATCTTAACTACGTATTTTTTATTTCAACTAATACATTTGTAATATTTTATGGTTTTTTAATTTTTTAGCTCTACATTTCACTCTTTCTTCATATATATGCTTGTTTTCTTACTATTTTTGTTCTTTGAATTATTTATCATTTTAATGGAAAATAACACCCAAATTTCTTAAGGCCTATAGATATATTTTCCATCCATTGATTTCGTAGGTATTTCTCTAAAAGACAAGCCACTCCCCCATAACATCCCAAGTGAATGAGGAGGAAAATAATGTTACATAAATCCACATGTTAAAAATACATCCAACTTAACCAATTCAATAGGTATATTTAATTTTGTTCTTTTATTTATCCTCTCAAAAGATTGATCAAGAAAAATTAAAATAATATGATGGATATCATAATTTATTGAGGTAGGTATAGGAAAATTAAGTTGTAGAAAAATAAATTGTTATATGTATGAATAAATTTATAGTTTTCCAAAAAATATTTAAAATAATGTTAATATAGATAAAGGAATACATAAAAAATGTAGTGAAATAGAAACATGTGGTTCAGTATCATACTGAGACAAAATAATTTCCATAGAAAATTCAAATGATGCTATGACCTTTTATTAACAAAAAAACATATCCACTTCATATATATGGTTTTCAAAATATTAGGGTGTATGGATATCCAAGATATACCTAGCCTCTTCCATGGTTTTCATGATTATATTGTTTAAAATAAAAAATATGACTATGTATCTAAAACACTGCAATATAGAAGAAGGAAATGAGATAATATATATAGTCTTATATAAGAATTTTTGAAATGTGATCTATAAAATTGAAAACTATAATAATAAGGAAATTTATATAGATGAATATAGATATTATATTCTTCTATTGATATTAAATCACTTCTTGAAGTCATATTTTTGGTTTTTATGAGATTTAAATAATTGATGATGTTCTCCCATCAAACCATTAAAATATTATAGGGAATAAATTATAATTCTATTCAAATCATTTATAATCGTATAATGGCCCATTTTCGAACAAATATTTTCTTCAATTCATATTCATGTTTCAGTCGACTATAAATGGAATATTCCTCCAAAATTAATACGAATCCCCACACTCCACATGAAATATTGAATCATTAAATTATTCTTTCATCAAATTTATTTCTCTAAAGAAATTTGTTCGAAATTTTTATATTTAAAAAAAATAAACAATTTTTAAATGAAAACATTATGTTTATCATAACTAATATTACATGGCTGGTACCAAAATTAGTCAAAAACAAGATCTGATTTCCTATAATTTTATATGATCGATCTCATTAATTCATGGTTGATCCAATACATTGTATACATATATATTGTATCTTAATGTCCATAAGGTCTATTCAAGACATAGCCTCAGATATTGTTTTACATATGGTAACTTCTAATCAACATTCGATCTCTTAGTGTCTCACAATAGGTATTATTGTTTTTTTTAAAAAAATTCTTATATGGTCACTCTAAATTTATTATGTGATTGATGGGAAGCCAACATGTTGTTTCTGTTATACATTATAGTATTTATGAAAAATGGAAAAACCTTATGGTTTCTTCAAGTTGTCCATGTATTTACTAGATTATTTTTTTGAATATTCTATAAAGGTTCATCTAATATAAATATGATCGCCATATTGGACTTGTGGGTCCATTGGTACAGAAACAAATTACATTTTAAGATTCCATTACAATGTCGATTGAGTCTCCATGTGGTAGATTTAGGACACAGTCATTAGATAAGACTATTTTTCATTATAGTCATTCCAAGACCCTATAAAATTTTCCAAATTTAATAGATGAAAGATATTACTTCCACAAAATAAGAAAAATTTTATATATACATAAATAAGATTCATTATTTATAAAATATTTAGCTTTTATACTAATAAAATACATTCCAATTCGAACACCTTCATATTTTTCATTATGTGGAATATTATTTTAATTTCATTATATTTTTGTTTTACACTAATTTAAATAATGAAAATATATTATTAGGAAAAAAGTTTACATAATTTATATATCATATCCTCAATTTGTGTTAAACTGATGATAAAATCAATCATCAACACTAATTTTATGTAGTTTAAATAATGTTTCTTATAAGTCCCCTTAAATTTCAACAACTCCAATTAATTAATTGAGAATAATTGATAATTTAAATATAAAAATTTATACCTTGTACTTATTTCATAATTTGATGAAAATTATAAATAGTGTCATATTATTTCTAAATAAGAACTTTAAATCTAGAGCATTTGTCAAGTTATATAAGTTTTTTGAATGTGTTGTAAATTTTTACATTTAAATTTTAGGATTGAAATTATTCATACAAATATAGAAAGTAATAATCGATTTGGAAATAAATAAACAGTTGAACATCTATAAATTAAAATATATTAAACTAAATTTTATAATAATTTTCAAAATATTTTATAAAACATTAAAATAACTGATGAACTAAAAGAATTAATAAATTTTATATTTACCCTTATGAATAATAAACATTTACCATATGATTAATATTCCAATAATTCTATGTAAAGTTATACATCTATGGGCATTACATATTGCATTCCATGTACATGTAGACATGATAATACATATACATTAATCCTCCTACGTAGTGGTATTTCTTAGTTTTCCATTATATGACCTATTCACATAGGGAATGAATTGATCTACATAAACAAAAACCTTTAAAACAATTCATTATGTTTATTTATATATTAAAATACATAGTTTTGTCAAGGTGATGTGCAACAACATTTACACAAACCTTTAAAAAATAGAATTACATTTATCTGATCTACTTTGCGTAAAGGTAACTCTATAGCTAAGAATACATATCATTTTTAAATCGTTGAGTAATTTTATGTTTTTTCACAGCTATGTGTAACATTATTTAGTTTGAAAAGGTTATGAATGAGGTGAATTTTGTTTACAAAGGTGGTTGAGTGTGGGGGGTTCAATTTAATACACAGTCATTAACATCAGGTAACCATTTTTGTTCATAATTGAAATACCTACTGGATCCCACATCTATAATAGCGTACAAGACAAATTTCCATTATTAGGCAGTTAGTCTATGTTTTAGAACCAATAGAACATAGGAACTCACATTGGTCGAGAGGATGGGCGGTTAGGCTCACCTAAACCTGATGGGTTGGGATTGATTCCCACTTTGGGACACACTTATAGTTTTATGATTTGATCATGAATCTCTTTATATTCTCATTACAATACTAGTTACCCAAAAAAATTGATCATTGGTTAACCCTCTTCATTAATAATGATATGGAAATGGTTACCCTCAAGGAATTACTATAGGTTGAATCTCTTTTATTCATGATGGGGAATATTTAGTTCAATACATCTGTATGTATTTCTGGTTCTCCATATATTGCACCGAATATGAATATTCATATTTGTTGATGCTTTATAGCTAGACATATCATTATTTTCATCTATACAGGGAGGCTTATAGTATATCGAGGATGGGATTGATACATTATGATGCATCCTACATATCATGTTTATTACAGGAATTAAAACCCATGTAGTTTGTTAATTCCCATATACTTTAATTTTAGGTGGAAAAGGCATATGCTTTGGAACAAAGGCACAAGGTATTTCAGGTCGAGTCTTGAGGATAAATCATACATATCCTTATTGTGGTGGGAGTCAAAGTTATCATAGATTTTTCACACCCTTGAGACTGGCCCCAATGTATATACCCTTATATGGAGGTAATCATATCATGCCACTCTTTGAGGATTTCACACTATGGTTTCCTTGGATGGTGGAGAATCATGATGTGAATGATATGATCATTGAAACTCCTTAATCCCTTATGATCCATGATATGTGAGAGAAATAAGTGATATATTGAAAACAATATCAGTAATATTGATGTGGGTATTATGAAATGGTACATCCCTGTGTATGTTTGTTAAGGAGCTCGATCCTTAAGAAGTTATCTTGTGTATCCTAGTTATTGCAGGAAACATAATCAAGATTGATAATGTGAGATTCTTATTTTGTTGATGGAGGGGATATAATTTCTAACTCATGGGTATGATTGGATCCAAATTATTGAAATGATAGAGACAAGATGTGACATACAACTGAGTGGATGCAGAATTGAACTATTGTCTAATGAAGGCATCCAATGTATCCTGGTTATTCCTAGAATTACAATTCCAATAGTTTATTTGGGTCAGGCCTTACAAACTAATGTATCCCCCTGAGAATGATATGATCATTTCAATTTACTAAGACCATGTGATATATGATCAGAGTGGGAAACAAATTATAATAAATAAAAAATATCACTATTTGGTGATACATGACATAGATGTTTGGACTTCCCATTGGATTTGTTATCATGCTCGGGCCATAAGGCGACATCCAATGTATCCTAGTTATAGAAGGAATCAGATTCGAAATACTTCAATCAATTAGGGTCTTACACAACAAGATTTACCTTTATGCAGGCTAGAAAAGGTTATCAGGTCATTAGATGCTTGCTTGACATGGCTTTAATATCTTCCAATAATATGTTCACCATTTTCATGAAAATCCTGGATTAGTTTCATGAAATGTTGAACATTGTGTACCTGACATATCCAAATACAATCTCATTATCAATTTAACCTGTCTAAGGGACATCGCATAATCTGGATGAAATATCTTAATGGTCATTAGATGACGAAGTATGAATATTCCTAACAACATTGTATGTCCTGGCTAGTTGATCTAGTAATCCATCACATAAATTTGGATGAAATTCTTGGGTGAAATCAAATAAATTATTTATTATACCTTGGTTTGATCATGAAATATATCTGACAAGCTTGGTGGGAATCAAGGGAGTTAGTTCCACATGTCCGGAGGGTGTTACATGTCCTAGATGACTTAATTATGTGTCATTATGAATACTAGATGACATATCATGAGGATGAAACATGCTATGCATAGATTTTTAGGAGAACATCCTAGAAGCTAGTAAATCTATGATGAGTCCCCCAAAAGACATAACTCACATGTACTAGCTTTTCCTTAAGGTATGGTAAATATGGCTAGAGGACATCGTGATGTCTACATTATGAGGCTAGAGGGTTTCATGTGACATAAATGGCATACCTGAGGGTACCATGTGAGTTTCTCTAACATATCCATGGGACCTCACATTATCCAAATAGTATGAAAAATATTTCCACATGAATTAGGTGATATTTCAAGGAATTGTCATGTAACTTTGGTGGTTCATGTAAATTAGATGAGGATCAGCATATGTGTTCTTTGAATAAGTCTCCCATATTTTGTGTCTTAATAATAACCTTTCATTGTGTATTTCATAGATTTTTTTAGTGTTATCTTGACTCGTTATCTAATTTTTGATTAGGTGTCTGGGATTTCCTCCTTATAACTATCCATGTGACATTCATGTGATCTATGAGTGATCACAAAAAGTTAATATGCATGTCACATGATCAGTTTATGTGGTTCTATGTATTTCAAATTTTAGAAAACCTTACCAATAATGAGATAGTATGCTATGATAAATCAGATATGGTGCTATATTTTGTTGATGTGTGGATCCAAAAAATCATGTTTTCATGTTGGATTGGAGGATTTATATCCCCCACCACCCCGATTACACACCGCTTTGCGTGGAACATGTCGCAAAAATCAAGGATGTAGTATGTGGAGGGATTTGATATCATGAATTTTATGAGATCCTATTATAGTTCATTCTAGGGACGTCACATAATTTTCAATGACCAAGAGACAATGATATCGATTACCCATTTATTAGATTATATAAAATTGTTTGGTGTTTTCCTAATCATGTGGGAATTCAATGGGACATTCTCATTTTAAGACCGATATTTCATTGTGCCTTTATGAGGTCAGGGAACCTATTGAAAGGTCTTTTCATGATTGTAGGCTACATGTCTGAGACCTTTAATGTAAAAAAAATATTTTTATGAGGATTTCACAATTATAAACTAGTTTTTCAATGGGACTAGAGATAACATGTAAGGACCCATAAATTTCAAGGGATTTTTTTTCTTAAATACATTGTAATTTTACAAGTCTATGGCTTATGATGGAACTTGATTCTGAGGCCCGGTGTGCCTGGAATCAATTTCTGAAGTTTAGCTCGGGTATGTTCAGTAAATTAATTAGTGGGATTTTCTATCATTTGAACCGGTGCTCAGAATTGAAATCTGAGGGCACCAATGAAGACTGTACTTGGATCCTCATTGGGTTCGACAGCGATGAAGACTGTACTTGGATCCTACGTGGGTTCGGTAGTGATGGTTACTATACTTGGATCCTACATGGGTTCGGCAGCGACGACTTTTGTACTTGGATCCTACGTGGGTTCGACAGAGATGATGATTCAGAGGCTACATCTAATCATCTCCACCCCTCTTCAAGATTAGTATACCTTTGTGAGCTGAGTCTTGATATTCAATCATTATCAGTGATGTGATTGACTTATTTCCTGTGTGGATTGGGTTGTGCTTTCTTGTGTGGACTGTGTTGTACTTGGGCTCGAGAGTTGGAGCCGAACAGTAATTGATGACTTAGGTATATATATGAGCATATACCTAAGTAGATTCGGTTGATACTTCATGATTGTATCCTTCCTTGGTGGTTTATCCTTCGTGGATTCTCGGAGACTTTCGGGGGTCTCGGGGTCCCTACTGAGTATCGTATACTCACCCCTGTATGGGCTATTCCCACACTACGTTGTGTTGGTTGCAGATGACAGACATTTCTGATCATGGTTGAGGCTTGTGGAGCAGGATGATATCCAGAGGTGGATTATCAGGTGGGATGTACACGGAGCGGACGGACGCACTTGAGGAGCTGAGGCGACCATATGTACCCACCCTTTAGGCGGGGTTTCCGGAGGATGAATTAGTGGTTGCTTCTTTACTTTTCATCTATTGTACATTACTTTTCTTAGTTGTACTATAATTTCATTTGGGTTTGTATACTAGCCCATTTACTTTCCAACACTTACTTTTATACTCAGTTTTACTTAGTGCTTACTTCACATGCGTACTCTGATGTGTTTTTTTAATTATATAAAGGCAATTCCTTCCCTTTTATCGGGATTTACACCTTTCGTGCTAGTGTCCAGCCCCTGGCCTATGGAAGGCGGGCTTGGGGTAGTCATGGCACGGTCCCCAAGGACGGGTCATGGAAAATTGGTATCAGAGGAGTCGGTTCTACCGCAGAACTCAGAACTCTGATAATTTATTCTGTGAAGCAATAGTGTTAAGAGTATTGAGTGTGGTTTTCAGTACAGGGAGTCCAGTGTTGGTGCGGCGGCCAACGTATCCCTACACCAGGACCTTGACTTCTGCTTTCCGACTCAGTGCTTGAAAACACTGATTTCATGTGTGTTTCAAAAGTTTTCATTGTGATTACTTTGTCTCAGCTCACGAGGTATACTGTATTAACCGTGCCACACCTGTTACTTTTCAGGATGGCCCCACAAAGGTATCCATCTATGGTTCTAAGCATTGTGCGAGATGGAAGCCCACCGAGCGACGAGGCCTCGGTGCAGGAGCCCATTACAGTAGAGGCACCAGCGGTACCTCTACCCGTTGGGCCACCGATACCATCGGCCCCAGCAGCGGAGAGTGCACGTCTCCTGAGTGCATTGCACAGGTTTCAACGACAGAGGCCGCCCAGGTTCCGTGGAGAGACAGACCCTCAAGTAGCCGAGGACTGGAAAGAGGCTATTGTTCGAGTCTTCAAATTGGTAGGGACACCAGTAGATCTTATGGTGATCCTTGTCCCGAGTCTCCTACACGCAGCAGCAGGTAGATGGTGGAGTGTGATGCTTCAGGTTCATGATGAGTCATCTCTACATTGGACAGACTTCGATATCCACTTCTGCTCGGAGTTTGTTCCATTCACCCTTTGTGCGGTGTGCATCCAGGAGTTACTACAGCTGCGGTAGGGCAGTATGTCAGTAGCCCAGTACTCGGCAAGATTTACCGACCACTCGCACTACTCCATGGACATGGTACGGGACCCATTCTTCTGGGCCCGGACCTTCGAGCAGGTACTGAGGCCTGAGATTAGGGCTTCGATGATCTCCCTCAGCATTCCGACACAGGCAGGAGTACTGGGGCAAGCTCTTCTTGTGGAGAGATTTCTTGCATAGCCTACGCCAGCAGCAAGGCTTACCGCAGGGCGACACGTAGCAGAGTCTTCTGTAGCCGGCAGTAGACAGATGTTGCAGAGGTCCAAGCGGACCAGGCCATCAGGTGGGCGACCTCAGGTACTGGTTCAGATGTGTGGGTCACATGTAGCAGAACCAGTCATGCGAGAGGCAGGTAGTGCTATGCATGCGGCGGGCATGGCCACATGGCTCGTGACTTCCTGAATCACCATCTAGAGTAGAAGCGGATGGTTGAGGGACCACCCAGGCTGAGGCAAAGGTTAGACCGTGGCGGTCCACAGAGAGCAAGTGAATGAGGCTGGGGAGCTGGCCGAGCAGCAGGTTGTAGACGGTGCTTCGAGGATCTACCACCACTACCACGAGGAGGTCCACCCCAACCGCAGGCAACAGGTGGACAAGGGAGAGCACAGCTTCAGGAAGTAGAAGCATACGATCATGGAGCTCTGGAAGCGGGTGGACAGGAGCGGGACTAGCTACAGGCATGGAGGCCTTTGTCCAGAATGCTTTTTTCTTTGTTAACAAAATTGTTTGAGTTGCTCTATGTCTTTGTACTTTGAGTTGAAGTAATAAAAGACACTTGCAATAGTGATGTTTTCTTTCCTATCTTTTGTATGACAATACTAAGAGGTTCTGGTCAAAAACTATTGACTTGACCCTCACATCCGAGATTCCTAATGGAGGAGACCCAGTGATCACACACTGATGCCGATAGTGTGACTCAACCCTTGGAGGTGAGAGTAACGGTTGGATCTCATGGTAGTAGTGTCGAGGCCTTACGACGCCATCCATGGCATGAATTAGGACTATTTATGTCAGGATTTACTGTATTAGGCAATGGATGTGGTTCATCCAGAGGATGAGACTAGATTTCTCTTTTTTCAGCAAAGGAGAAATTTTTGCAGCTTTGTAGAATGTTAACGATGGAGGGGCAACCCTTTTGTATAGTCAGAATGACGCCAGCAGAGCTTTCGGGAGCTGAAGTAGAGGATGACCAGAGAACCCATCTAGAGGCTACCAGAAGAGGGCGTAGGGTACATAGTTCACTGTGACACATCAGGGACCAGACTCGGGTATGTTCTGATGCAGGAGCGAGCAATGGTCGCCTATGGTTCTAATCCGCTGTGACACCATGAGATGAACTATGCTACCCATGACCTGGAGTTTGCATTAGTAGTTTTCGCATATAAGATGTGGTGGCACTATCTGATGGTAGAGTGCTTTACAATCTATTTTGACCACCAGAGTCTCAATTATATCTTCTCGCAGAAGGACCTAAACTTGAGATAGCGGCGATGGCTCGAGTTCCTCCAGCACTATAACATTTATATAATCTATACTCATGGGAAGGGGAATGTAGTACCTGATGCTCTCAGTAGGATATTGGGCCTCCAAGTACTAGGAGAGGAGATGGAGCAGGTAGTTGTGTTGCATATATCCTTTTTGGATGGAGATGGAGCATCGTTTCTTCAGTCTCTCATAGTAACTCCTCCACTTCATTAGCAAGTCAGAGAGGCACAGCATGGGGACGTTGACTGTGAGACGCGACATGCTCATATTTCCATAGGGTAGGCGCCCGATGGATTTTTTGAAGGAGGAGAGCACGTCATCCTCTTCAGGGGACGTACCATGGTACCAGTTGCACTGCAGGAGGAAGTGCTGAGGGAGTTTCACACCTCCCCTCTTTCGGTACATCTCTGAGAGTTGAAGATGTACCAGGACCTCAGACGATAGCACTGGTGGCCAGGTATGAAGAAGGATGTTGTAGCGTTCGTTTCACGATGCCTCACTTTCCATCATGTAAAGGTGGAGCACCAGGTACAAGAAGGCTTGGTACAATCCTTAGAGGTTCCGGAGTGGAAGTGGGATGGGATATCCATGGATTTCATGATGGGGCTCCAACATACTTCCAGAGGACATGACTCTCTTTGGGTGAATGTAGATAGACTCCCCAAGTCAGCCCACTTCCTACCGATCAAAGAGCAGGGCTCAGAAGAGAGCTTGGGATGCCTCTACAATCAGGAGATGTTACGGCTTCATATTGTGTCATCATTTAACATCTCCGATCGAGACACATTCTTTACTTCCCAACTTTGGAAGGGGTTACAGGAGGCTTTTGGGACACAACTACACATGACCACTGCCTTTCATCCTCAGACGGAGGGCCAGATGGAGAGTACCATTCAGATACTCGAGGACATGCTCCGTGCATGTGTCCTTGACTTTGGTCCTAGCTGGGAGGATCACCTAACCTTGCTGGAGTTTTCATATAACATTAGCTACCACTCCACCATCGGTATGGAACCTTAGGAGGCACTGTACGACCGACCTTGCAGATCACATCTGTGCTGGACAGACCCTGGGGAGTCAGCACATGTAGGACCATAGATGGTCCAGGATATGACAGAGAAGGTGCAGATCATCCAGGAGAGGATGAGGACTACACAAAGAAGACAGAAGTCCTGTGCTGATAGGAGGTATAGACCCCTAGAGTTTGAGGATGGCGACCACATTTGTTTATGGGTCTAACCTCGACATTGATTATGATTATTTGACTGGGGCGTCAAGTTACCTCCACGCTTCATCGGTCCTTTCCAGGTCCTCAACAGGGTAGGCGAGGTGGCATACTGCTTGGCCCTTCCACCTCAGTTGCACCGGGTGCATGACGTCTTCCACGTATCTCAGTTGAGGAGATACGTGCACGACCCGACCCACATCATTGATCATTGGTAGCTAGACATTGATGACAGAGCTACATTCACAGAGGTCATGGTGGAGATCAAGGATCGACAGGATCGGGTCCTACGTGGACGGTCGATTCCTCTGGTGTAGGTTCATTGGCAGCATGGAAACCTCTAGGAGAGCACATGAGAGTGAGAGGCTATGAGGCGTGCATAGTTTCCTCATTTGTTTCCCTAGTATATGATGTAGCTTTATGAGGACGTAAATCTATGAGGTGGGAGTAATGTAAAGACACGGAAATTTCGAGGAATTTTTTTTCTTAAATACTTTGTAATTTTACGAGTCTATGGCTTCGGACAACGCTTAATTTTGATGCTCAGTGTGCCCGAAATCAATTTCCAAATTTTATCATAGGTACATTCAGTAAAAGAATGAGTAGTATTTTCTATCTTTAAACCGTTGTTCGGAATTGAAATCCGAGGGCGCCGATGAACTCGTAATGCCAATAATTGCTTAAGGGGTCATTTACTGCATTTGCATTTGCACGGGATAAGAAGTTAAAATTTGTGGATTAAATAAGAAGGGAATAAAAATGGTGGAACAAATTTTATTTTATATCAAGGGTAGTTATATCCTACATGGAGGAGTTTGGGTGGGACCCACAAGCACCTAACTACCCATGTAAGGATATTAGTGTGTTGGGGCCCACACGATCCCCAACCATTCATTTTCCCTAAACCTCTTAAACCCCCATCTTAAATTTGTAAACTCTTCATAACTTGTGAAACCTTTCCACTTCCTATCTCTCTCCCTCTTAACTCTTGCAAACACACATTAATCAATTAATTGAACCACTTCAATTAATTAATTTAGTGTTCGAAATTTAAATTTTGAATGCTTGGCATGATTAAAGAAAATAAGGATAAGACTTATTTTATTTGGGTTGGAAATTGTTGTGTGGAGAAGATATTGGGGAGAGCTCTTGAGTTTCTAAGAATGGTTCATCTCCTCTGTTGAAGAATGCCAACTCTCCAATGAAGAACATTGACTCGACGCACACAGTTTCTCCATCTTCTTCTTCCTCCACGACAAGGGAGGAGACATCGACACAAGAAATCGCCAACGATGACCCACCTTTTATTATTCTCTCCTTGATAGAAGAGGAGATGCCACTTCCTTGGGTGAACACCGATGAGAACAGAAACGACATCGTCATCCACGAAGCTTGACAACCACGAACTTCTTTTCTAGGTAGGGTGAATTGTTCTAATTTTATATGAATAAATTTTTTTGTTGTTCTTGGTGAAACCTTGTTCATCTTCGACTAATAGTAATCGCCTAACGAGGAGGGTGTGGGCCGAACAAACACGGCGTGATGACCCTCCATCTTTTCTTGAACTTTTTGTAATTTTAAACCAGATGTGGAGAATGAAAGGTGTCATTGCGCTCTTCTGGAAAGATTGCGAAGAAAACATGTGCCGTCGTGCCGACTATGTGGGAAGAACCACGGCCTGCATCACGGGATGCTTCAGTGGAAGAATCGGACCGCCCGTCGACCTGCCGGGCAGAGGAGAACTGCGGCGCCAGGAGGTTGCCGCGCTGAGGAACCGGCCAGTCCGTCGGCAGGCCAGGCGGAGCTAGTCCGCGGTTCTAGGAGGGCGTCGTGCTGGAAGACTGGCAGCCCGCCCATGCGGGCCGCGTGCACAGAAAACCATCAGATCTAGCCGTCCATCATGAAAATTAACAGGTACACCATGGTTAATACAGTATACCTGGTGAGATGACACAAAGTAATCACAAAAAAAACTTTTGAAACACACATGCAATCAGTGCTTTCGAGCACCAAGTCAGAAATAAGGGATGGTTACTATACTTGGATCCAACGTGGGTTTAGCAGCGACAACTTTTGTACTTGGATCCTATGTGGGATCGGCAAAGAATATGATTGAGAGGCTACATCTAATCATCTCCACCCCTCTTTGTGAGTGGTATACCTGTGTGAGATGAGTCTTGATATTCAATCATTATCATCGATGTGATTAACTTCTTTCCTGTGTGGACTGGGTTGTGCTTTCTTGTGTGGACTATGTTTTTCTTGGGCTCGACAGTTTGAAAGGAACAGTAATTTATGAGTTAGGTATATGTATGGGTATATACCTAAGTAGAGTCGGTTGATACTTCATGATTGGGTCCTTCCTTTGTGGTTTATCCTTCATGGATTCTTGGAGACCTTCGGGGGTCTCAGGGTCCCTACTGAGTATCGAATACTCACCCCTCCATGGGCAATGCCTGCATTACGTTGTGTTGGTTGCAGATGACGGACATCGCTGGACGTGGTTGAGGCTTGTGGAGTGGGATGGTATCTGGAGGTGGAATATCAGGCGTGACATACACAGAGCGGATGAACTAACTCGAGGAGATAAGGAGACCATCTGTACCCACCCTTCAGGTGGGGTTTCCGAAGGATGACTCGGTGGTTGATGCTTTACTTTTCAGCTGTTGTACTTTACTTTTCTCAGTTGTACTATACTTTCAGTTGGGTTTGTTTACTGGCACATTTTCTTTCTAGCAGTTACTTTTGTACTCAGTTTTACTTAGTGCTTACTTCACTTGCATACTCTGATGTGTTTGTTTACTTATATAAAGGCAATGCCTTCCCTTTTATCGGTATTTATGCCTTTGGTGCTAGTCGCCATCCCCTGGCCTATGGAAGGCGGGTGTGGGGTAGTTATGACATGGGCCCCGAGGAAGGGTCATGAAATAACATACAAATGAATCAAATGAGTTTTATGACCTCAAGTTCCCCCCTTGTTCCCTTTAATTTCATAGTTCGTTTTACTAGGACAGTGTGGTTTCACCAGATTTATTCAGTGTTGTCAAAGAAAATCAATCTCCCCATCGATGAAATATCATGTGACCAATAAAATGTCTTATGGTGAAACATTTACATTTTAAGGACACACTTTTCCCCTTATTGAGCTGAAGAGATAGGTTGTGACCATTTTGAAATGTTTTAATTCCTGGATGTGATGAGGATTTCATGCTCTCTTGATCTTTCTCCAATAGCCAGACATGTCACTATGGCTTCTCTGAGGTCTCATGATCTTCAAGGGTGCATCCTCTGAGATTTATGATCACACGAGTCTCCCTAATTTTTTATATATATCATTGTATTATACAAATATTTTAGGATGGCATTCATGTTTTGTGATGCCTAACAATTTTTGAGATCTAATGGTTCTCTTTTTTTAGTCTTGGCCACTGATTTTATATTAAGCCTTTTCTTGAGAAGGACATGTCAAATGGGATTCATGTGACATTATCGGGGACATGAGTTGTATAAGGCCCCTTCATGTGACCCCAGAATGTCTTCTGATCAGGTACTTCTTAGATCCTTATGCGATCTATTAGTTTTGGAAACCATTTATTCCTTTTTTTTGGAAAAATAGTACCAATATTATAGTCTTTATTCCTATTTTAATTTTTCAATTCTCATTTTTGTTGGTGTCAACAAACGCAACCCATTAAGAGAAACATTTTTTGGGAAGAGTAATCACTTTTGATGAATTTAACTACCCAGATGTGGCTTTGGTGAAGTCTCTAATTGGAATCATGGGGTGAAAGTTGTTCTTCCAGGAAATGTTTGGTATTCTGTGGAATTAAATATTTATAGCTAAGTATAGGGAGGTTCATTCACTAGCTACCTATCCTATAGAGTTATTCCTCATTGTTCTATCTTGTGACCATGTCACAATATATTCTCTCATGAACTGATAATGAGATTTTTTTTGGGAGGCTTTCACTTGAGAACTACATTTCATGACTTTATTTTCCAAGAAACCTCTACGAATCTTCCATGAACTTATCATTGGTAAATTTTTTATCTTTTTATTTTTTGGATGCATGAACTTCTTGAGGGTTTCATGGGGTATTATCTAATAATAGTGTCATCCTTTTCTACTATCTTACATATTGCGTGATTATGTAATGTTTATTTTATCATTATTCTTTTGAGCATATATATGGTGGTTCTATGTTATATAGGTTTATGTGGTATTTGATATATTCAGGAACCATTTGATTTATGAATCATTTATATGACCACAAATTACATGCTAATTCATGTTAGGGAATGAAGCTTCTAGAATTTTATTCATTTTCCTCTGCCAAGATGTTATCTTTATCCATATGATATATTCCACTTAATTATATTCATATGACTTATCTCTCACATAATATATCCTCTTTTGAGGACAATAAAAATTCCTTGATTCCTAGAAATCAAAATGTTGACCATCGATTCCCTGTAAATTCTGATAACTAGGTTCTAAAATGGATTCTTACATTCAATCTATAGAACTATATTTTTCTTACATTGTCATCCTTTAATTGGTTATATGTTTTTAGAAAATGTTTTAATTCTTTCTTCAGAGTAAAATATATTTCATTTATGGGATTAAAATTCTCTAAATAGTATTTAGGTGAAAACTTTTGAGGATTTACTACTAGTCATATCTCAATATCATGTGTTTTATTATATGTTGGAAAACATTCCATTGGGTGTGAATGGTTGTTATTTCTCTCATGAGGCCATATCTCAAATCTATTTGAGTATCTTCATCTCTTCTTTGAATAATCTATGAACAGGATGAAGCACAAAATGGGATCTTTTTCCTAGTGGTCACATTTTTTAGGAATGGGTGTGGCCATTCGTGGTTAGGCGAAGCTACACATGAATATGATCAATTATATGCTATCTATATTTTTGAAGTATTATGGATTTACAATTTTATTATTTTCCGTCAATCTGATCTTCTAAGGGAATTGGTATTTCTTTGGTTCCCATGTACTAACACATTTCCAATATATCATGGAGAGGTAGTAACTACCCTCTGATATTTATCAACTAGTGGGACCCCCCAAATGGATATATTTATAATTAATTACTTCATACCTTACACTTTTTTCATAAACCAACGAATTATTCAGTCTTAGTGATTGAAATGCTCATAATTATGAAGGAAAATATATGAATGGAACTGAATCTATTCTCACAAATAATTTTTAATATTGGATATATATTTTATTTTTCTTTATCAAATCTAGACTGACTATTATATGCCCCTATCGGTTCCCTTCCCATCATGTTCATTGCTGTTCTAGTTCATATTGGTCCATTTTAGAATTAGGGGATCATACTTTAAAATGATATCGAGTGAATATGATGATATAACAAAGACATTGGATAGAGGGATTCATTTAATGTTTCTTGAATATGTTTCTTTTCCTGGTTTGGGGTGCATGCTCAAGAATCCATTATATTAAGCTAGTAATGGAAGCATGACTAGAAGGGGGTGCTTCCTTTATCAGTGGATTTTGACCATTCCACATCTTTACCAGCTATTAGGGAACAATCAGTAGGGCTTCATCCAATAATGAAACAGTGGTACATCCATGTTTTTATTAGGCTATAGAAGGTAGAATTTTTTTTACTATGAATTCGATAATACAACCCAGATTCATGGTGCCTTATATCGTTCTAGTTTTCTAAACACAACTATGTTGGGGCCATGTTTCTAGGCACTAATGAGGATACATATGTGTTTAATCAATCTGATAGCATTTATTTCAATGTTATATTACATGGATGAGGAATATCTTTGATGATGGTGGCAGATCTCTCAATGAATGGTACTATAAGATATCTCTTAGGGATTAGGTTCTTATTGCTAGGAGAGAAAATGTGATCATCTTCAATCTATATACACCTTATTATTTTTCTTATCAATTGGGATCCACTGATTCTCCATCCTTTCCTTCTCAGAAAAATGCAAAGGATTGGGTAAAAGCCTACCCAGGTGGTGTGTTAAGCTAAATGGTCCTCCTATCGACAAACCATTTTACTAACTAACATTTATGTATGTAGAAATGATAGTGTTGATTAAGAATGTATGATTCATGTGGAGGAAGCACAACCAATCCTTGAGATGACCATCATGATAGATAAATAGAATATTTTTAAGAAATTTTCCCTTTGGATCACAGAATATGTGATGACTCTACTAAGAGTAGAATATTTGGGACTTCACCTCCTACATCCATGGGATCCAAAGAAGCTCAAACATGGCGTAGAATGATCTGGAATCATATTCTCACCATGATCAGTAACACTCCTCTAGAAACATTTCTTGACCAAGAGGATCACCTTCATCAATTATTTGATCACATTTGGGAGTGGCATTGATCACTAAACACTACACAAAATGATGAGACAAATTATCTTCATTTGGAATGATTTGGACATAGTGAGAGGGGATTGAGAGATCAGGAAGATGAAGCACCCCATAAAGAACAAAATAAAGAGGCCTTTGAGGTATTGGATAAGAGTCTCTATTTTATATATTATTTTCATCATATATGGATGTTTCTTCCTGGAAAATATAGATATATGAAGATATCATAGACCCTCTGAGTTTCGACCTCTCAAAATCCAAATCCTCATTGGAAAATAATCAAAAAGTATCAGAGTGGATGATTAAATTAGTTGAGACCCTCCATTATGTGGAAGAAATAGAAGATGATGGGTGAGTTTCACCACAGTTTTTAATTGAAGCTACTCACTATACACTTTAAAATTTATCCATATAAGTCAATTGATTCATATAATAGTTATATCATTAAAATTAATTTTTTTAAGATATTATTAAAGAGTCTCTAAAATGTGGAGAACCCACATACTTTATGGCATTGATGAATGTATTTTTAGAAGCCTTTTTTGTTGTTATCTAGTTTTTCCTTCACTCATGATGTGCATGAATTTCACTAATATGATGTTATATGAATCACTAATGATACCCATTATTTATATAATGTCAGGAAAACCAGAATGTATAGATCTAAATATTTAAATATTTAAAAATTTAAATTGATTAGAACTCATGAATCCCCAATAATTATGTGGTTAAATATTGATGTATCTTTTCATGTCATATAGAGATAAATTATTTCATAGATAGACAATTGGGTTGGATATATGTCATGGAGGGAGAGTGCTACATTTTTTTCCAAATCTAATAGGATTGTAGAGCATACATTGATTCTTGAAAAGGTCTTGTTGTGGTCCTTACAATACTTTCCATTCATTCATACAGAATGACTAATGTGATGTAGTTTTGGGTCTTTAATATCTTAAATTCTACTACTATAATTCATGGTATTTTATCAGGGACCATATATCAATATAGATTCGGGTTATCGTGGACCGTCTGTCTCTTTGTTTAGGGTCTTTTATCTTGTACCTTATTTCATTTTAGTTAAGGGTCTTTCAACTCAGACCATCTATCAATTTTGTTTAGGGTGTTTTAGTTTGGAAAATGTATCATTGTAGTTTAGGTCCTTTTAGAACGGACATTATATCGATGTAGTTTATGGGATTTTAGCTCAGAAATTATATCGCTGAACTTTACAACCTTTTAGGTTGGACCTTATATCATTGGCATTTATGATCATTTATATCAGACCTTATGTCAATGTTGTTTAGGTTCTTTTAGATCAAACTTATAGATTCGATTTTGTTCAATGTTTTACTACCATGACTTTATCAACTATCAAAGAATATAGAGTAGACATACAAAAAATGACCCATAATATCCTATGTTGTTGATTTCTTTTGTGTTGTTGTTGAGCTTCATAAGGATTATATATCCCTTTTTGTAAAGAGAAGATTCCTTTATTCAGTTGTCTAAATCGCTTATATGTCATTATAATTTTCAAAAACAGGTTTCTATACTCTTTTAAAAGGTTCATCTAATATTTATTATGGTAATATTGGTTGATGGTGAAATACTATGGATTCTAGGTCCGTCGAGATAATTTGAATATGGGTGGTATAAGTCAAAACACAAATGTTTTAGCTAGTGAATATTGAATGGGGATGATAGAATGAGGTTGACCAATAACACCCTATTTTTCTTGGTTATTCATTTAAATTTTTAGGGATAAAAAGGAATGGGGTTTGTTTCTGGGATCAAGGAGATTCAATTAGTTGGTATGTCAAATCCCTAATTTATCGGTAGCTTAGTCAAAAATATGATCTCTGCTCCATTCTAGAGTCCATGGTATAACAACTAGTGTCTTTATTACACATTAATACATGATTTAATTACCTAAAACTACACTTAGTACCACCCAAATGATCGATAAGTATAGTGTATATTGGAATTAGGTACATTGCATTGAAACATTAAACATGAATTGCAACATATTTGTTTCTATCATATTTAACATGGTTGAGCTTAAAACCATATTGGATATCCTTGGAAAATACATATAAAAGGGGTAATCCTTAAATCATAGTAAGGGAATAATTAAGGAATGAACTGAAGATAATAATACGTGTTAGGAAAGGTATATCTATGAGGAAAAAATAAAGACTAATAATATGGCTTGATATAACATGATAATCATAACATGGAAAATGTGGTAACAACATAAAACACTGAATTATAAACATTGGTCAAGGATAAACCACCAAGACCTGATGGAGAAAAAATTACTAAAAAGGAATTTCGTTCACACCTATCCCAAAATGGAGAATCATGATACTAAGAATTAACCAAAGCAATTAAGAACTATATAATTCTTGTCACAACCATCACTTTCATATCATTCTCATGCTTATGTGTGCAAAATAGATCATAGAAAATGCATTCATTCATCATAATGATTTATTCCAATATCAATGAGTGTTGAATAAATACATGTAGTTACCCAATAACAAAGTATATTTTCTGAAGAATGAATAACTATTTTAGGAAATGGGTACGACATTCACTTCACAATTGGTTTGGAATGGGAAATCGTGGTGAAAATATGTTAGCATAACAACATCACATTAAAATCCATGAAATTGGTTGATGAGATAGAAATGGGTATCTCATCATTTGGAAATGATGTTTAGAGTAATAGAGACCAGGAACTACATGTCTACGCATCTAGAATTATAAAAATAAGGCACATGATAATAATTAATCGTGAATAAAATGAGAAATGAAAGAATGCTTACGAAATTTCCGCATGGTAAATGGTGTAAATGGGAGGGATTAATGAGAGATAAAGGGGTCAATAATCATTTATACATAATAAGTTTTGTATTGGGGAGGTTATAAAACATACCCCATTATTATTAATTAAAAATAAAAGTTCATAACAAGATACTTAAACTTGGATAATGATGAGAATGTAAAGAAACCTTACTTGAATGTGTGCCTCCAATAGCGTGAAAAAGAGATTATTGAGAGTTTGGGGTGCCTTATGAGGATTATAGAGAGAGACTTAAATAATAAGTAAATGGTTGAAGGCTTTTTAGGGAAGAGAAATGGGATCATGGGTTTGTTCAAATAGGAGAAGAGTGGGATTTCATTAATAATTAGGTTTTGGGCTATACAAAATATAATTTTCAAAACCACAAAGCTACCCATGTATTTTTAAAATGGTTTCTACCCAAGGGTAGTGTTTTTCATTATTTTATTAGGCAATGGTCTGAATTTTTTGAAATAATTTCTTTTATTATTTAGATGAGAGTCACAATTTAAAATAAATTAATTTTAAACTCTATCAAATAATAATGTTATAGAGGATTTATAAATTCTTAATAAAAATAATCAAAGAAAATAATGACATAATTTAATTGGTAAGAAATATATTTGGCCTAATATACCCATTATAGTATTTATTACATCATTTTTGGTTTATTATGATGCCACAAAACACATATTATATATATATGGTATTTAATTTTTACCAAAAAAACTGATTGTCTCAAAAATTTATAAAAACATAACCATTGAATAATCTCAATGTTATGATTAAAAAAATAATATTTATTTTATCTAATAATTTTTCAGTTATGTGAATTTTAAATTTTAAGATAATATTCAACATTTATTGAAAAATGATTTGTTTTTTATAATAAAAGTTTTTAAACCCTTATAAAAAATAATTTTCACTTCATAAATATTATACGACCATTTATAATTAAAAAAATATGTAATAAAAACATTTTATTAAAATAATATTTATTTCAAAAATCCATTAATTCATCAAAATAAATCACTTCATTGAATTCAAATATTACCTGAAAAGATAATTTCTATTTAATTAAATCAAAATGAAAATAATTTTAGAAATAAAAATAAAAATGAAAATAAATTAATTATTTGAGGAAATATATATTCATAAAATTATGTTCTTGATATATATCCATTTATTGCACCGTATTATTCCCTAATTGTATGGTGTGCGACATTGGGACTTTCTTGAGTTCATTTGATGAACATGGTTTGGGTCGTGATCAAGATGAGTTTGAAATTATATCATAAGTAGTTTGTCTCATTATTAAGTTATTGGATCTCAATGTAAGATTGGTCAAGGGAAAATATAATTGACTCTAACTCGATTTGAAGCTATGAGAAATGGGCTTTATTGGGAATGATTCTATGGGTTGAAGCCATCACTTCCTCTATCTGATTCAATTGGATTTGTTAAAAGTCCTATATTAATACTAATCATGTTATCACTGTTCAATGACTATATTAATAAAGGTATAAATTCATAATGGTATTTTAAATTAATAGATATAACCAAAGAAGTGTATGTTTTTTTTCTATAATCATTTTACATAATAAAACATTAAACCATAAGGGAAATTTATTTATAATAGTTCGTGTTGTTATAATCCTCCCCCTTAAGAAATTCCTCCCTCGAAACTTTCAATTCACACATTTAAATAGATGTGTGTAACTCAATTTCAACACCTCCTCTAGTTCCCATGTTTCTTCTTCAGACATGTGGGTTCTCTACAACAGTTTTACTAGGGGCATTGTATTATTGCATAGAACTTGTTCATATGATCTAAGATCATTACGGGTTTCTCTTCATTAAAAATATCATTCTCTAATGGTACCACCTCTTTATTGAGTACATGTGAGTGTTTAAGAATGTATTTCTTAATTAGGGATACATGGAATACATTATTAACTCAAGCTAGGTTAAGTGGGAGTGTAAATCTATAGTCTACCACTCCGATGCGATCTAGGATCTCAAAGGAGATGATGTATCTTGGACTAAGCTATCCCTTCTTCCAAAATCTCATCAATTTATTTTATAGAGATATGTGAAGGAATACCATGTATCCAACATCAAACTCTATGTAAGGTAAATGATAGTCAAAATAGATCTTTTTTAAACTTTGAGTCGCCTTAATGTGCTGCTGAATGGTCTTAACCTTTTCCTCCATTTCGTCAACCATTTCAGGACCTTGTAGTTTCCATTCCCCAACTTCACCCCATTATGTAGGTGTCCATTACCACATCCGATAAATGGATTTATAATGATCCATTTAGATGCTTAACTGAAAACTATTATTTTACAATAAATGGAAAAAAGGAATATGCTGATCCTATCCTCCTTTTAAGTAAATTTTGCATGCTCTCAATGTATCCTCACATGTCATGACCCTCCTCTATGATTATCCATCATTTTTAGAGTGTCAAGCTGTGATAAAGTTCCAATAGATCTTTATAGAATGCTGAATACTTTTCCAGAACATGGAGGTGATTCTTATATCTTGATCAGATATAATCTATAGTGTTACTCCATGATGTTTTACCACTTCACTAATGTATATCCATTCAAGTAGATCCAGTGATAATACATATTGTATTTCAATGGAGTGCATTGTCTTTCTATGATGATCTACCACAGACCATATAGAATTCTTCTCTCTTGATTTCTAAGAAAGATCAGTAAAAATTTCAATGGTGATGCATTTTTTTCATTATCATGTCGGTATGGGTAATAGTTTAATCGCTGGCTTCGATTTTTTTCCTTTCCTCATTCACTTGATGATATAAAAGATATATTGATGTATATTATGTGATCTCCTTATTTATATTTCGCCACTAATATTGTTCTTATAGATCTCAAAAAATCATTGTGATTTATGGGTGGATGGAAAATTTTGAGCTATGTGCATCAACCAAAAGATCCTTTTCAACACAAAGTTTGACGGTTCACATAGTATTAACCCAAATGTCACAATACCTTAATCATTAACAATGAACTCCAAGGATTTTCCATTCCTTATAGCTTGCATCTTTGTCTGAATTCCCACATCAACTCTTGTAGAATCCTTTAACCTCTGCAGAAGAGATGGTTGAGAAATCCTTTACAGAAGGAATGATGATGTCTCTTCCTTTATGATTCCATTGTCCATACATTCCAAATAAAAGAATATTGGATCCCTCTAAATTATCATCAATGACAGAATTGCTGGATCGTTTCTGCTTAGAGAGTTTTTCACTTTATTCACTTTCCCAGGATAATATAGGATTGAGAAGTCATAGTCTTTGATAATCTACATCAATCTTCATTGGCACATATTGATCACTTTTTATACGAATATTTACTTAGGGTTTTGTGATTCGTGTATATTTCACAATTCTCCTAGAAGATATAATGTCACCAAATTTTCAATGAGATATCACTATAGAAAACCCTAGATATTTTCTTGGGTTTTTTTGTTTTGGAAAATTCATATACCTTAAAAAATAGTTTATGAATATTTATTTTAGCATTAATAAACAACCCAATCAATTTCTTTAAGCATCGTTGAATACCATTAAATGTTCTCCGCTTCAGTGTAATGATAGGAGCAGTGAAAAGCATAATTTTCAACATAATGAAGATATTTTCTCATTCATCACTTCATGTAAACTATAATCTCTTTTTATTTAACTTGATAATAGTGTTTTAAATATGTGATACATTTCTTTCAAATCAATGATAATACCCAGCTATCTCAAGGAATCTACATATATTTGGCACAAATATTGGGATAAGACATCATTCAATTGGGTCTATCTTTTAAGGGTCCAATGTTATTTCATTTCATTAGATGATATGTACCACGAAATAGAATTACTTCAACATGAACACACATTTTTTGTAAATTGCAAAAGAATATCCTTTCTCAAGGTTTTTAGCTTGGTGCTTAAATTCTCTTCATGCTCCTCCTTATATTTTAAGTATATTAGAATATCATTTATAAAGAATATAAAAAATTTGATAATGTAATCCCTAAATACCTTTTGCATCATGTCCATAAATATTTTTGGAGCATTAGTGGGTTCAAATTACATTAATATGCATTCATATTTCCCATACATTGTATGAAATTATTTTTGGTGATGTCTTCCCTCTTCGCACTAACTTGGTAATATCCTAACCATAGATCCACCATGAAAAATATTATGCTCCATGTAGTTGATTGAACAATTCAACAATATGAGGCAGAAGATACTTTTTCTATATCATGATCTTGTTGATATAATGATAAATAATGCAAAGGCTCATGGACCCATCAATCTTTTTCATGAAGTGTACTGGAATACCCAATGGTGAAGCACTTGGGCAAGTGAACCATTTTTCTATATTATTCTATATTTGTTTCTTTTTCTCATGTTGTTCAAAAATATACATTATATATGGAGTCTTGTATAATGGTAATGCCCTAAGTATAATCTCAGTTGAAAATTCAACATCTCAACTAGGAGGAACACCAGACAATTCATTGGGAGACACATTAGCATATTCCAACACAAATGGCATGTCTTAAAGGGTGATTATTTCCTTACACTCAATCATTTGACCTAGAAATTCATTACAACAGGGAAATAATATCCATTCATGAGATAATGGTTCTAAATAAGTTTCATCCTCCCCCTTACACTTGTACAAAATTTGGGGCTGACTTCCAATATAGAGACTTATTTAATTATCATGGTAATTTATGTTCCCTCTGTATAAGGAAAGCCCATATATGCCCAAAATTTAATCAATTACCACCAATTGATGTATAAAAAGGTTATATAGGGAATTACACCCAAAAACATTGATAGGGGAGGAGTTATATGCTTGAGATGTAATAATTTCCCCATTTATCATTTCCACCTACATCTCCACTTCCATTATTTGTGGTGGTGTTTGAATTTATGTATTAATCATTTAAGAAATGAAGGAAGGTAGAGAACCAATATCAAAAAGTATGTTAACTATTATTCAATGAATAACTAGCATAAATTTCACCACTTGGTTGTTAGGATTCACTTCAGTGGTAGTGATGGAAAAAATCTCACCCTTGATACATTGAAGGTTGCTGGTTGTCTCCTAAAACCCATAGATTAGTGAATTGGTTTGAAAAAATTCCCCAGTTTCTTTCACTTACAGAAATTAACAATATGCTGAGAGTTGATTGGAGAATTCATTTCCTTCATCATAATAGCATTTTCTTTCCTACTGAAAATCACGGGCTAGGTGTCCTTCCTTCCCACACCTAACGAATTTCCACATCTACTTTATAAAATTCGTGTAGTGATTCTTTTTTCACCTTTGAAAACGGGGGTGTAGGTATTTTTTCACCATTATATCTCTCAATTAGATGGAAAATTACCCGATTCTTTTGAGTTTTATAATAGAAAAATACAATGAGGGTTTATTGAATAATTCCATTCCACCATCATACTAGCAGGTTTTTCATAAAAAAAACTGTTGGCTAGGTGTCCTTCCTTCCCACACCTAAAGATTTCCCTCATCCACATTGTGAATTATTTGGGGTGATAATTTTCACACCTTTGAAAAAGGGGGTTTTGGAATTTGTTTTCATCATTAGATCTCTTAATTAGATTCCTTGAATAGATATCCACCTTCTTCTTCTTATCCCAATGTTACCACTGAGATTTAGTTATCTCTATTTATACATTGTTGGTACATAGAATAATATAATCATAGCTACCAATTTCATGGATCACCAGAGATTTATGTAGGCTAGGATTTAGCCCACTAGAGAAGAGGACAACCCTACACTCGAGGGTAACAACAATTTCAGAGGTGTATCATGGAACCTTTTGAATTTTGTGTCATACTCCCCAGTAGATTCATCATTTTCTTATTTATGGAATTGAAATCCCTTTTAATTTTAGCTCATTGGGTGCATGAAACATATTTATCTAAAAACATTTCCTAGAAATTCATCCATCCCTTTGCCTTAATATCTTTCTCAAGCTTTGTATTTTCTTACCAATTTCCACCATTGATCTGCTTCACCCTCCATACGATAAACAAAAAAAAATATCCGTCTATTTTTCGTAGCATAGAAGGATATAGAATATCTTCTCAATGGCGTTGATCATTTTTTTTGTCAATTAGGGGATCATATGATCAATTGAATGTAGGAGGGTTTTGCCTAATTAATCTCTTGATTATAGATTTGTTTCTTTTAGGGAGATTTGGAAACACCTTTTGATATAGTTTTTAATTCAAAACCGAAGTCAAATGAAATAGTATTTTTCTAAATATTATTATTCTTACACCCATTGGGTATTGAATCTTTTTGGGGCAGTCTTTATATTGCCCTTTATAATGAGTTTTTACCTAATTCCTCATATTCTTTGCCATTGGATAGAGTAAAAGGAAAATTATGGATGAGTACTTTTAAATATTTAAACACATAAAGAATATTCCAATGAAATTAAAGGGATGACATATAAATTTCATGTATTTGTTTAACTTATTAATTTATAGGCTTCATTACATGATATCTTTGATCTATTTCCTAAAATATACTATTATATTCTTATTTTGACTCTATAAACAACGAATCATGATAAGATTATGAATTACTAATGAATATCCCCCATGAGTGTCAAAACAAGAGCGCATTAAGACAAGTTTTTGTGTACTAGTTTCCCACATGTCAAGCTAGGGAAACCTTGTCAGAGTTGTTACCCCTAGGTACATATGTTTTAGAAACATTTACACTTTTAGTAACTATATAGGGATTTATTTTCTTGATGAACCACTTTTTATATACTCACCAAAATTTTAGAAATATATTCCAAAAAATTATTCATTTCTCTAAGGTTTTATCTAGTGTTTTCTAATCGTAATCCAAAATATAACTAAATGTTTCATTTGATACAAGCTATAAAGAACCTTCTCTTTATTACACATTAATAAATGATTTAATTAAATGAAGTTAATATTAATACAACTTGAACGATTGAAAAGTATAGTGTCATTTAGAATTTGGTTCATTACATTACATCTTTAAACATGAATTATAATATCTTCATTGAAAACATCATTATAATGATTGAACTGAAAAAAGCATTGGCTAACTTGGTGAAATACAAATGAAAAGGGTGTTCCATAAAGCTTAGAAATCGAATAAAAATGGAATAATATAAATATAATAATAAATTTTAGACAAGTAATATAAATGAGTCATAAAGGAACAAGAATAATAAGGAATGATATAACATGATAATCATGACAGTAAAAATGTGAAAACAACTTAAAACAATGAATCATAAACCTAGGTGAAGGATGAAACAAAAATAATTCATGGTGGACAATGTCTGATAAAATAATCTGATACACCCATGTACCAACATAATGTATCCTGATACTAAATAATACCCAATGTATTGGGGTGCTATATAATTTCTGGTGCACCTATCACTTTCATTTCATTATCATGTTTAGGGGTACCACATAGATCAGAAAACATGGATTACTTCACAATAATAATTCTTTCTATGTTTAATGATTGTGGAATAAATAAATTTATTTCCCCAATCAAAAGGTATATGTTCATAAAATTGAACACCCTTGATAGTAAATGGGTATGACATTCAATATATTATTGGTTTGTCCTGGAAAATCATGGTGAAAATACCGTAGCATAAAAATGTCTCATAAAAATCATAAAATGATATGATGAGAGATAAATGAGTCTCTGTTCAATTTGATATGAGTTCGATAGTAATAGGGACATGAAATTACAAGTGTACACAATTATAATTAGAAAAATAATCTATATGATAATAAATAAGCATGAATAAAACGAGGAAGGAAAGGATTATTAGGATATATCAGCATAATATCATGTGTAAATGGGAAGGATTACTAAGAGAGAAAGGGTTCTCTCATAATTTAGAAAAAATAAATGCAGTATGGGGGAGCTGAAAAAACGTACCTCATCATTAGTAATTGAAATTATAGGTCATAACTAGTTAAATAAACTTAGATAAATATGAAAAAGGAAAAAACCCATACATGAACATGTGGTTCTAAAAGCTTGAAAAGAAGATTATTGAGAGATTTGGGTGGCTAGAGAGGAATATAGAAAGAGGGAAGTGTAATGACATGCTTCGAGGATTTTTTGTGATGGGAAATGGGAGCTTGGATGTGTTTATAAAGGAAAATAAAGGAATTTAATTAATATTTAGATATCGAACTCTACAAAATAAAATATTCAAAACCACAAACCTACCAATTGGATTTCCCATGGTTTCTGCAATAGGGGATTTTTTCACTATATTATTAGGGAATGGGATGAACATATTAATATAATGTCCTTTCTTATGTTGAGGTGAGTCACATATTTAAATAATATAATTTTAAACTAAAAAATATATAATAATGGTTTTGGAGGTTACATAAAGGAATAAAAAAATAATCAAATAAACAAAAAATAACATTTTCCAAATTAGAAAACATATATTTGGATGAGGACACAGATTATAGTATTTTAATACATAATTTATGGGTTATTATTATTTCATAAAACAAATTTTATATTTATACGGTATTTAATTTTTACCTAAAAGATTGACTACCTGAGAAAATTATGAAAAATTAACTGGTGAATAATTTAGATGTTCTGATTCCAAAAATAATATTCATTTTATTTGAATAATTTTATCAATTTGTAAAGTTTCACTTTAATAATAATAATCAATGTTTATTGAAAAATATATGTTTTTTACAAGAAGAGTTTGTGAACCCTTATATAAATTAAATTTCACTAGATAAAATTTATATGAGCATTTAAAACAAATAAAACACATTTAATATTTTTTTATTAAAAAACTATTTATTTCAAAAATCAAGTAATTCATCCAAAAAATCCCTTAATTAAATTTTAATATTACCCGAAAATAATATTTTTGTTTAATTGAATCAAAATAAAATTCATTTATAATGTAAAAAATAAAAATAGAAAAAATTAATTATTCTAAAAAATATACGTATTCAAATTTTTATAGTTTTAATACGTATCTCATTGTTACATACGCATATTCCCTATGAGTGAGGTGTGTGATGATGAGACTTTCATGGAGTCATTCGTCAATCATGGTGTCATTCGTGATCTCGATAATCTTAAAATTATCCTATAAATGGTTTCACTCATTCTTATCTTGGTGGATATCATCTGGAGATTGGTCAAGGTTAACTCCCATTGATGTTATCTCACTCGAAATCTCTACAAAATGGAATTTATAGGGATCAATTCTACTGGTTGAGCTTATCAATTCCTTTTTTTGAGTTATCTAGATTTGATAAAAGGACTACATTTATACAAATCATGTGATAACAATTCAATGTCTATATTAACAATGGAAAATATTCTTTATGTCTTTTAAATCCAATGGTATAGCATATTAAGTTCATGTGTTTTCTATAACCATGTTACATAATACAACATTAAATCATATGGTAATTTTATTTATAATAGTTCGGTTCATTACATATAGGAGATTTATGAATTCTCAAACTTCCATATATTGATATTGGAAATAGAATGAAATTCTATCCAAGGTAGTAGATGGAACCCTTAGTAAATATGGATCTTTATTTGTGAATCTCTATCTCTATAATCTGTACATATGAGTCACATGGTGTGGGCCATCAAAAGGTTCATGAATGTATTGTCTCATTCCTATATAGAGAAATGTTACAAAACATGGTTACATAACATCAAGGATGTAAAATTTTCTCTGATAGTCTGGTTGAATGGATTTTCAATCATTGTTCAATGTGATTAGGTCATAATGTTAGTATGGGTAACTCATACTATGAATAACCTAGAACAAACTAAGTTGTTGAGTTCTTCCAAGTTGATTTCATGGATGACAAGGATAGTAATGTTGTTTTTGAAAAATGACACATTTGGGTGATGACCATAGATGTATATGTTGGAGCTATATACGTACATGTATTGTCAAAAAAAATGCTCCCCTGATGCTAGGATTCTTTTTCCAGGGTCCATGAAATATTTTTGGTGATCTATGACACTGAAATAATGAATTGATATTTGTGGATATTTAAATATCTAAGAATGGTTCATGCACCCAAATTGTTTTCCACATTGGGAACATTCTCTCATGGTGAGGTGTTGGGAAACATTATTAGTATATATTTAATGAAAACAAGGGGGTCCAACAATCACATAATGGCTTTTATTATGGATAAAAAATAATTCTAATCAGATTTATGAGTCATTTATTTATACCATAGTTTTTAAGTAAACTCTATTGGTGAAGAGTTTTGAAAATAAAGGCCTGAATTTTTATCATGTTTCCCTTCGTAGGTTTTCATCCTGACATGTATTGTGTTACATTATCTAGCTATTTAAGGTTTTTTTATTTGGACCATTATAGGATATGAATTATGGCTATAAAACTTGAACCATTTTTTATATAGTTTATTATAGTGAACGACATTTATCTAATAAGATTGGATGTTACACAAGTGCACAATTTGGATATACCAGGACAAGAGTACCACAACAACCTTTTGGGTGGGAGATTATTTTTAAATAATTCTTAAGGTTCATAGATCCAAATAAATGATATAGTACAATCATACAAGGTATGGAATAAAACACCCATAGATGTTGAGTTCTACCATGGCAACCTTAGACACTCAAGTATTAGGAAGTCCTTCATACAAATCCAATATTTATCTGGTCAATAATTCTATCCCCTTATGAAATGGTAGTATGGTCATGAAGATAGATACCTTTACATTCAATGGTCCATGAAATGTTTATAGATACATGAGTTTCATGAGACATGAAGTGAGATTTATAAACAACGGTGTATAAAATATGGCAGAAGAACACCATACTCTACTTGACTGGGGAAATTTTCTTATACTACATTGATAATGGGTGATAACAGGTGATGGCCTACACATTATATATTCATATAGTAGGGAAAAATATTATGTGGGGTTTTAATTCCATGTGACCCAGTTTTTATCCTTGTAGTTTAAAGTCTTGTGGTGAAGACATGGGAATCGATGTGAAAAATTGTGCAAGAAATATTAAATGCAGAAGAAGCTCACACATAAATATAAATCATATGTAGTCAAAATGGTCTAGTATAGTTCATCCAATATGTAGTTGGAGTGTGTTTTTTTTGTTATTTTTACAGGGCCCATGATTGGAGATTTGAGCATCACTATGTATCCAGTGATGGTAGGAATCAATACACAAATAGTTCTTGAATGAGATACACTTGATTCACATCTAACCCATACAAAGAGGTGATAATTTTTTAATCTATTGTTTTACCTGGTCATGATATTAGAGATATGGGAGTGACTACAAATCATGTGATGATTAGAATCATGCCAAACCTTGTTCTTAAGAAACCATGTAGCTTAATGTCATGTGGTCAGGAAATTGGATTCCCAACATGAAAAAATGTATTATAGTAGGTCACAAGGATATAAATTTGGGTTCACTACATAACCTATGGTAATAAGAATCAAGACACAAATAGTTCTAGAATTGAAAACACTCTACAATTTTCTAACATATACGCAGCGGTGGGAATTGTTTCCACTAATTATGGTAGTTGGGTCCCTAATTGAAGATTCAGGTGTCACTGTGTATCATGTTATGATAGAAAAAATACATAAATATTTCTCAAGGAACCATGGCATTTAAAATTATGCTACAAGGGAATAGGATTTCCAATATGAAAAATGGTATTGTGGTTGGACCCAAGGAAACATTATGGGTGCCATTATGTATCATACAATATTTGTAATAAAGACACACATTGTTCTTAAAGAAAGATCTTCCAATAGGAAACTGACCTACAAGTAGGGATTGAGAATTTTTATTCTTAATTATTGTAACTAGACCTGGGTTAGAATATTTGGGTGTCTATATATATCCTATGATATTAGGAATCGAGTCACACGTATTTCTTGAATGGAGGTGTGGTAGGAGACCAATCACCAACAATAGTGTTCCTCTCATGTGAGGTCCATGCGAATGTGAAATTTTATATCTTACATGGGACATAAACTATTACATTTTCTATCATGCGGTAAGGACTCATGGTATGAATTTTAATGTATTTCAATCATGACTGTGAAAGACCTTCATAACCTATTATTCCATATTAATATGGTGAATACATTACTTTAATTCTTAATAACATGCGAGCTATAATTAATATGAGAGATAAGGAATGGAATGTGTTCAACTCACCATTCAAAGGCAATTAGTGATAGGTCACGATCAGTTTGTATCATATGGTCAATAGACCAAGATATAGGATCAAGGAATCCCTATATTCCTCTTTTAAATGATATTTAAGCCATATGTATTTCTATAAACCCATTAGTTTTATTTCATGTGGTAAGGACATCATCCATGCACTTTACTGCCTTGTGGTAAGGATATCTTCTAGAAAATTAACATTTTATGGTAAGGACCTAATCCATATTGTTCAATGTCATGTCCTTAGTACCTGAGATGCTATTCTGTTTAAAGTCAAACTTTATAGACATGGGATTCATGATATAAATAAATATGAACTGTTGAGAGATCTTTGAAGTTTTAACATCATGTAGTGTGGACACTCATTATATATTTTAGATTCATATTGTCAGGATTTGCATGTAGAGTTTAATTTCATACACCTGGGACACCCTTTTGAAGCATAAAATAAGAAAACAAGGGAAAATTTGTATAGTTAAAAATCATGTGTTCATAATATGAGACATTATCCATTTTAAATTCATTAAGGGAGTAATTGATTCTTGATGGTAGATATCTAAAGTATTTCATGATAAACCATAAATTAGAGGGGGCATGAAACACTCCCAAATATTGTGTCCAACGAGTGTGATTCAATATGATATACCATATGTATGATATAAGCCCTTTCCCATTTTGGGTTTCATCTATTGAGTCTTATTAATTCGTATCATTGGAGTTCTAAGATGAAGAACGAATTATCCTCGGAATAACTAATAGAGGAATTCCGTTTTTATTGAAGGCATGTGCGATCTGATTCTAATGGATCCATGGTTGTGAAATCTAAGAAATCTATTCTAATTGAGCTATTATTTCTTATCAAAAAAAATATGATTTCTCTACATTTTATATTTTCCAGAAAAAGTGATTTCATGCGAGGGAAACTGGGATTATATTGAAAATACTTCTCTAGTCCTAAACACCATAGAGTTTGAAGTTTCATATATAGAATACATATTGTGGTATGATATTTCCATAAATCAGTGAGGAGTATATCTGCATACTATTTCCTAAATTTATTCTCCATAATCTATAGAATGTTTAATAAGGTATCATGGAAGGCCTCTATTTTTCAATTATATATTTCGTGATATCAAGATCAGTGGCTGGACTCAATGATGTACTCCTTGTACAATTTATTCAAATCCATTGATCAGAATTTCATTCCATTGATTGTCAATATTATGCGAGGGACCCCAAAACTGGTGATGATATGGGACTCTATGAAGACTATTCTATTCTTCATCTCAAATTCCATGATGGTTATTAGCACATCCTATTTGGAGAAAAAGTTAGTCTTAGTAAGGATATAAATGAACTGCTTATATTGGGATGGAAGATATTTCCTAATAAAATTATTTATCAAAACAAAAAATATACTTGAATATTTGGATTTATGTATAATTTTTTGATGATGATGGATGATTATTATTGGGTCCGACATCCAATACATTTCCTTGTAAATTCCACATAGTCTTATATGATGGTTTTCTAGTAATGACCTAGTCTCCTGATTTAGTGGGAGAGCATGATCCCAAAATGACGATCGTTTTAAAAGAATGCATGGAATTCATCCATGATCGAAAAAATTATCCTTTTTTCTATGCATCTAAGGATGATTCCATCAATACAATGCTTGAAAATGAATTTTTGTTAATTTGGGTTATCTCACATGCTAATGTTTGTTGCACAACGTCGAATCAGTTCCCTTTCTACTATGTTAGTTAGGAGAGTCCCACAAAGTGATAATGAATTATGGTCCCTATCCATCAATGGGTAGATATCAGTTCACAAAAATATAGGGTATTATTGACTATACTGATTTATTCCACATCTCATAAAATGATATATCCATATTGCATGTTTCAGAAGATTCATTCATCATCATGAATGTTATCTAAGACGATGGTTGTATTATTGAATCTGTCAAAGTGAGCATTCTATAATTGGGTACATGATGAAATGTGAGATCAAAAGGGGAATATTCCATTATTCCGCAAATGTATTTAGCGAGGGGATCCAATTAAACATTTTTAATGTATTATTTAACATTGATATAAATTTTCACTTGTTCTGAACCCCTTTGATATTTAGGATGTCTATTTACAGCTATAAGGCTAGTTATAAGCCAGTGTTCGGTGCTTGTTATTTTGCCTCATTATTTTTATAGTCTTTCAACATTGAAAAATAGTAATGAAAATTTTCTTTATTTAGAGAAATAAATACAATCCCTAAGGCATCCAAATTTAGCTTCTATGTTTTTCATACTATTGATTGTTGGAATTTTCGTGCAGCCATCAAAATATATATACCATTTTAGTAGAGTGTCAGGGGTGTAGAAAATCTTTTCATATAGAAAATCAGAATAAAAAATAGTGATTTATGGATTGGGGTTTAAGGAAAAGAAATCAGTCATTCCCTTTCGATTCAGTAACATATGTGACACGAACTAAATTTTGTATTGTTGTAGAATGGACACAAACTTTGACAAATTACTTATTAAAATGAATAATCCTGGGATGTACATGAGAATTCCATATGGGAGACCAGGTGGGATTCATGGTGCTGCATGTAATGCATTAGGTTATGCACAATAAAGATGATTGTGAGATAGTTATTTTCAACATTAGAGTACTAGGTCTCAATACCTAGCATCATTCAGATGAGTTTTTAGAGACTGTTCGAACACCCTGAATCATTATTAAGTGTGATGAGGGAGTTAAGTGAGAATTTCATTGGGTATACATATAAAATGAGTTTCTTACCATGCATTGGTGGCCTTAGGAATGGGGGGTGCAATATAAACATCATGGAATTTTAAATGATTCCAATTAATCCCTATATAATTGGTTCATGATTACCTTACTCAATAGCCTCATGTATAAGAGATATTTTATAATTATGATGGATATAAAAGGTTGAATGTAAGTGATTGTCCCTTAAAGGCCCCTTGGTTATTTGAGACTTCCTGGGGGTGAAATTTATAAAATAGAACTTCTTATTTCTGGGTTGACCTCAATGTTGCGGTGGAATACCTCAAAGACAAGTAACATCCCTTATGTTACTCTGATTGAAGATTTATGGGGTTTCAAATTCATATTGTGATGTCACAATTTTTTAAAGACCATCTAAAGATATGTGAAGTTCTCAATTCATTGACTCTATTTTAACACTAGGTCTTTGGAATAAAATTCATATATTATGCCAAATAATGGTATGAATATTTGATGAATGGAACATTGATAAGTCCTTATAGCTTTCATTAATACATACTTCATCACCTAAAAACATGTTATCTCATTGGGATTTTAAAATATGGGTCTTTTTCATCTTCTAGTTCCATCTTTATCTCATTGTACCTTAAATAACTATCCATGAAGGAAAGGTCATTGAAGCCATAAATTGTATCAATCAAGAATGTTAGGATCATAAATGGAAAGTTTCCCTATGGTCAATGTTGATTAATGACTCTGAAATTAAAACACACCTATCCGAGCTAATGGAAATTGTAAAATTAATTTCATAATATATCATAGTGGTTGGCCAGGGTCGTTTCTCTTGAAGAGTCTTCTAGTTTTTTCGCCAGCTTATTCTAAATCACGTAAAATATTTATTTTGGTGTTTTTATTATTTAATAAAAATAATTATAAATCATTTTTTGATTACTTTTCTAAAATACATGAAATGTCATAATTTAAAATAACATCCAATTCTGTACAGAATGTGTTAAGGAAAGAAATGTCTTGGTTGTTAGTTCTTTTTTTGTGTTCAATAATTATTCCCCTTTATATAGTTTATTAATTTTTGATATTACAAACCTGAAATATCTTTTTTGAACTACAATTATTTATATATAAATAAAGAACATAATTGAATTCCAATAAAATACCAATTTCAAAACATCCTTTAATCATGGTTGTTGACCCACCTCGGTCTCGGATGTCCCATCTTCCAAGACCTAGATCTAACTAGGCTGTTTCATCTATTGAGTAGATAAACTCCATTTTGTGAAGAACTAAATATTGGATATTGGAATGAGAGATTAAAAAGAATATTATAATTGATTAATTTGAAAGTCATTTGGGGGGAACCTGAATGAGGAAATTCTCCCAATCCATGGATGATATTCTAATCTATTAAAAATTTAATAAAAATTAAGAGATGTTCAAGAATACCATGACCTACCCTAGAAAAATCCTTGGGGTGAGACTCTCATTTTCAAGAGTAAGAGATCACTATAGTGGATAGATTGCAGGAGAATAGAATAAAATTAAATTGAATTGAATAAAATAAAATTAATGAAGTTGACAATATAAAAGAATAAAATTAAATGAATTAGTATGAAAGAGAGAGTGAGTAATAAATAAAATAAATAAATAAAAGAAAATTAATTTATATAGAATATAAATATTTTTAAAATAACAATAATAATAATAATTAATTTTATGGTTATTATTTTAACCAATAGGATAATTTAAATAATAATAATTAAAAAGAAGAAGATAAATGTGTGGAGAACAATATTTAATAAAAATTCATGAACTAGTCCATTGAAACTAAAACAGAATTTAAATTACAATTAAAATGAAAATTAAAACTAAAACATAAATACATAATATAAAATTAAAAAATAAAGAAGAATGGTGGAGAGATGCGGTGAACTGCGGCCTCCATTAGGGGACATCTTCATTAGGGTATCAACTAATGTCTTTTTCATGGGGTGTATCCTTTCTTAGATAGGAAATTGAGAGCCTTCAGACTCTCTCAACCAATGGGGGATCTCCCATGAGTACACATCATGAGATCATAACTGTGATACCCCCCTCTGTGAAATCTAAAACACCCACATGATTATGTGTTTTAATTTATTTTTATGGAAGGAGTTCACACATTAGTATCTAATTTGGGGTGCATCAGATGCAGGGCCTCAGTGTGGGGGTAGTGGTGAGAAGTTGGCCTCCACGGGCGATGGATAGGGAATCCTAGAGTGCTTGTATTGGATTGAAGGTTGAAATTATGGAAGGTGGAAGCTTGGTAATGGTAGCATTTATGTGTCGTCATAGTTGGGAGGCATGGAAGAAGTGGAAGTATTGGTATTGATTGTGGTGGGATCCTCCTCTTACATCCTTCTATGTGGAAGTAGGAGACATCGATCATCATAATGGTGGATCCTGGGTGCAGTAGTCATGGTTGGGGTGTGACAATAGTGGTCACTGACACTGAGTGGTCAGTCTGTTGCATCTCTATGATTTATAGTTGGATGCCTGATGTGACAAAATTGGTAGTGGTAAAGTTCATGGGTGTGGGAGGTGGAACACGGGGCAGCGAAGGTTCTGCGAGCAAGGTGCACGCATGGGGTGGCCAGTGATAACCTCGAATTCTCTTATCATCCTCTAGAAATCATAGTGATGGGAGGAGGCTCGAATGAGTTTTCCATGCTGAACGTGGTGTGCAATTAGTGGTTTCATGAGTGACATTACTCCTTGTGATCATCTATTGTAGTTATGAAGCTCTCTCAAGTGAATACAGGGGTGGCGCCTAGCGCGGATTCCATGTGGCATTGTTGCAATAGAGAATGGGGGAAAAAGCTTCCACAAATCCTCCTCTAGCATACCCAATGGCCGAAAGAGGTTATAATGGACTCCATGGTCAGTTGAGGTTATGAATCTTGATACATGATGGTTTCAACCTTTGATATGTTTTAATGGGAGATAATGATTATAGGTGCATGCAATTGTGGATCTTATAGGAGGAGTGGAGGGGGAGTACTACATTTGAATAGAATTGGCTATGCTGGGGGTGACATCGTTGTAGCCATGTGACATATATGCAATGGTAATGAAGGTGAAAGAATGTCTAGATAAATGGTGGGGTTGTGTAGGGGTTGCATGAATCAGAGTGAGACGACGTGTGGTGGTGGGTGGAAGAGTCAAGACGAATCTCGCGTCCCTGATAAAAATGAGGACATAGGTGTGTCTTCCTTATAAGGGTGGATTCAGATGCTATCTTTCAGATAGATACTATGATGATGTGATCCTACACACCACTTTCACCCACATATCAGGGGTTCTCTCCATGCACACTCGTGATATAGCCTACCCCTACTCTCCATGGTGTTCACCACACATAACCCACCCCATCCATGGATTTAATCACCATAGGATCTCACATGCTCTAGTGGGCTGTGTGGCCAACCACCTCTCAAGAAATGGATTTGTGGAGTGTTCAAAATGGGTTAAGGGCCTTATTATCTTGGATTTTTTTTCAAAAATGTCAAAATTAAATAGTTATAATTAATTAATAATAAACAGTCTTCTAAAACAATTTTCATTAAAATTTTCATAAAATAATCAAATTTTTTCAAACGATTTTTATGAAGTAGAAAAAAATTCCATAATTTGATAAAAAAATGAATAAAATGGATTAATTCATTGAAAAAACACATAAATATTTAAAATTTGATTAAAAATATTCACATAATTTAAGTTGGTCAAATACCCCCACACAGACACCATGGTTTTCCTCAAGAGTAAAAGCTCAACTTAGAATTAAATATTGAACCAATGTAATCAATATTAAAAATTCAAAGCAAAAAAATTAAATGATTATCAATGTCAAAGAAAAATTTCAAAATTTCACTTATATTATCAATTTAATTTCTCAATTTTCAATGATATAGGAAATTCAAGCATTTTACTTTTCCCAGTTTGAAAATTTTCATAATTCTATTCATCATTAATTCAAGTTTATTAATTTATTACTACTATACATTTTAAATCCTAATTTTTTTCCAATTTTGAATATATTTATAGATCTTCCAAGATAAAATTCAAGTAGATATATTATTATATAAGGATAATATTCTCCTTATATACAGGCATGTAAAATAAATGTTTTTTTACTTTGTGAAGAAAAAAAGAACACAGAGTCATGTGGACTTTCAATTCAGGTTCAAACTTATCCGAGTCTTAAGGATGATATGATTTATTATTTGAAATTAAATATCAAATAGGAGGTTTTCCCTTTAAAAATAAATCATAATATTGAAAAAAAGTTCATCGCAATATAACATTAAATTTAAAATAAATCCCAACTACACCAAGAGATAGAGAAAATATCATGATAATTTTATACATAATGAATGATTTTTTTCAACCTCTTGATATTTTCCCTACTATTATACTTTTTTCTTTTTCAAAGAACATTTTGAATTTTTTTTCTTTTTTCAAATGTTATAATCATAATAAACCTCACATCACCAACTTAACAACATATAATATAAATCATAGGTCTTGTAATGGTGATTTTTTGTCATCTCAATTTTGATTCTATTTTCCTCATTTATTATTCTTTTTTATCATTTCAATTTTCTAATAATTATAGAAAATAATAATTTATAATGAATTAATCAACCTAATTACCTTATTCCCATAATATACACCCAAACATTTATTCTTATCATAAAAATCATCATATTGACCAAGATTCCATTCACCCCACACTTCATCATAAAAATATCATGCATTTACTGAGAGGATGGTAAGAATGGATAAATAATGATTGAAACATGGCTCATCCCTAACATGGTAATTCATGGTTTCATTAGGATAAATATGTATTGATCTAATTGTGTTCATTTAAAGTTATGTGGTTTATCAAAATATTCCCCAATAAATTTTAAATGTATATTTTCACAACCATAGATATCAAAAGGGAAACATCAAGTCTCATTTGGTGGAATTTCCAAAGATATCCTAGTAAATATGCTCAAGAATAAAATAGATATTAATTTGATGATATGTCCTATTGAGAGTGTAATATATGATTTGTGAAAATCACTCAACTCCTGATTGAAAATTACAAATCATTTCAAATAAATTTCCTAAATTCAAGGCCTGCAAAATGTTTGTGGAATTTCATTTCCATTAATCATTGTATTTTCTTATATATTGAGTCCCCTTTTTAATATCCATAGAAAACATTAATAATATAATTTTCTATTTTACACATTCCATATCATTGACATTAAAATATAAAACATGGCATTTGAAGAATTACAATAATCACATGTATTCAAGATAAGTATATTAAAGCATAAATCGAGTCATGGTCATGAAATTTTTCATAAAAGATCAAAACAAGTTTTCTAACAAAAATATAGGGTGTTTAAAAGATAAAAAATAAAAGTGATATATCATTCCCATGAAGATTGGTGATTCTTTTTCTCATCTTGAAGGTTTTCTTATAGCATCATGGTAACATAAAAGATGATTACTCAATTAAGCACAAGGATCATGGCATTAAAGATAAAACAGATATGAAGTACTGGGACACATGGTGCCCTACTTCATAAGAAATTGAAATCAAAATTCCTAAAATGAATGTATAAAGGGATATGTCTTGGTATGATCCCCCAAGTGGGCCCTGAATTTGTACTACCTCTATAGGGTAGTACAAGCTATTATCCAAATTTTAATGGTGGATGAATATTCATTAATATGAACTAACACATGTGGCGTTTTACTAGATTGTGCATAATCTATCACGGTCTTGCGGAATGATCCCTATATAGAGTACACCATCCCCCTTAACAATTACGTGTAACATGAATAGTTGTGGTAGGATGATGTATGAGTCATACTCTTTCTTGGAAGCTACTTCTGAAACCACCTCCTAGTATTCTAGTGATTTAATGTCATAGGCTGCATGAATTGAATGGTAAATGGGGAAGTGAAAAAAATATTATTACTTGAATAAAATTTGAATTGTTATTAATACATTTCTCCAATTTTATATGAGTAGACTATTTTTTTATTTTGTTTGGATCAGCTACATGGATCTCTGGATGGGTCTCATCAAATGGTTGTTTATTGAAATCTGTTAGCTCTATGTGTGCTTCATTATATGCATTTAGAGTTTCTTCATCCTCCTATAAGGCATAATATAGATTTTATTAATTTTAATAATTAAAATAATAGGGAGTGACTCACAATATAGTTTTAATATGAAAAATGATAAAGTGTTTTAGAAGTGATCAAATTTGTAATTTGGTTCAAATACAATTTCTTCTTTAATGGTGACTGCCTCTTAGAGTATATGTTTAGTTGATGTAAGAAGGTAGTCAGGATCCTCCATATATACATAAAATTCCACCACCTAGGTGTTCTCTTCCATAAATTGGGATATATCTTATTCTTTAAATGGAATAGAGAGATCAACCAGTTCCTCAAATTTTCTACAGAAGTCATTATATATATTTTTTGATATACCACATATAGATCAGCAGAAAATTCATCATCCTTGGCCTCCTCAGGGATGAAAATTTTCTTATCATCTAGTTCTGGTTCATATTCTCAAATGGTGATTGGGAATATGTAATTATCCAATCCAACTTTCCTTGTAGTTCATGACCTATATCTTCATGTTCTTGAATATCATATATGAATTTATTGGTTTCTAGTGTCTCGTGGACATCATCTCAAGGATATTCCCCAAAGGTGTTAGGAAGAAAATAAGATGAATCTTATTATGAATCTTCCATTTCTTGATCATATTATTGGATTTTATCTCAAAATTAAGTGATCTATTTGGCAAACCCTTCAATATTTATTTACTCAATTGTCTCTTTCATTTCCTAGATGAGGTACATGAATGAAAACTCTATGAAAATTTGGATATGGTCTCCTCGGATCTATCTATATTAAATATAAACAATTTCATCCATATACCATGATTCTTTAGTAGTTGGTTCATTCAACTGTGAGTAATTAGTCGATGAAGTAAAATAATAAATTGAATTCATCATGTAAAATGAATTTATTTTTTTTTAAAAAAATTAAAAACTCTCTAAAATTTTAAAATATAAAATGTTCATGAACTAATGACTTATTTCCCATAAACAGTTCCAATTTTGATGGAGGACTGTTGTAGGGAATGAAATAATAAAATTATTTCCTTAAAATAGCATAGTAGGTGACCAGGATTTTCTATCTTGAGGATCCTTTCAGTTTATTTAACTGTATATTCTATATCACCAAAACTATTCTATTTTGGTGCGTTTCTTTGTTAATTTAAACAATTATAACTATTTTTTTGTATTTTTGATTTCTTTTCCAAATGAAAATTAATATGAGAATTTAATCTAACATGAAATTTTAATTAGAATGAGTTATTTTCCAAAATGATTCGGTTTTTTTTGTTTTTGGGTTCAATCATTATTCTCCATTATGTTATTGATTTCCATTTTATAATACTGACAAGATATATTAGGATTGATGTACTATTGTTTTTTAAAAAAATTGAAAATTATTGAATTGCTAGGAAATAAAAACTCTTCATACTCCTTTAATCATGACAGATGACACACCTTGGTGTGGGATGTGACATCATCGTAGACATGTCTATATCAACATCCTTTCATCCATTGATTTTATCAACTCCATAATGTAATGAACTAACCAATGGGTGGAAGAAAACTTATTAAACAAGAGAATATAATAGATTGAGTTACATGTCATTGTAGGGATGTCACCACATTGGGGACATTCACCTCATCCCTGCATGCTAATCAAATATATTAAAAAAATAAAATAAAGATGAAAGAAAATTCAAGAACACCTTGACCTCCCCCATTAAAATCCTTCGGGAATGCATATCATTTGTGAGAGTATTAGATCAAATGGTGGATGGATTGAAGAAGAAGACGATAAAATAATGTGGAATATAATAACATAAAAGGAATAACATTTATAAAATAAAATAATAAAATTAAATGAATTGGGATGAGAGAGACACATATAAAATAGATTGAGGATGATGTAAAATAAATAAATAATGAAAATAAAATAAAATATATTTATGTAGAATTTAAATATTATTAATACAACAATAATTATAAATAAACAATTATTATTATTCAAATAAAGGAAATAATTTAAAGAAGAATAATTAATAATAATAAAGGAAATGATTGGAGGGAAAAAATTAAAAAATGAATGAACTATTTATTTAGATTTAAAAAAAAATTAAATTTAAAATTAAATTGAAAAAGAAAACTGAGAAATTAAAAAAAAAATTGAATAAGAAGGGGGATAGATGTAGTTTAGTGCCACATTCCTCAAGTGACATCACCTCCTGGTGTTGATAGATATATTTTTCATAGTTGCTCAAACATTCTTCTAAATCCAATGAAGACCCCTCCGACTATATCAAATTAGGTGGATCTCCCCAAATTACTATCCATGGTATTAAACATGTGATACACAAAGGTGTGAAACAGGAAGCAATTGCAGATGGAAGATTTTTCAATTATTTACATGAAAGAAGACCAAATGGAAGTGGATCCTTCAGGGTGTACGGTGCAAGGGCAGTGGGGATTAAGTGATGTGGAAAAAACAAGAAAGTGGACTTAGCTACTTGAAGCAACACTCTAGGTGAAATGGCGGGAGTGGTGTTCTCTATAATTGTTCCTGCATTGGTAGTGGTAGTGGAGTTACATGACAACATCAGTGTTTGCAGGCTCATTAGAGGAAGAATACTCCTTTTCCAACCTTTGAAGTATAAATAAGAGCCTTCAGTGATATTCACGATGGTCCTTGGGAATATTAGTGGTGATCTGGGTGTGATAGTGGAGGCCAATGAAGCTTCAGTGGTGTTGTTATAGAGAGGTGGTTGTCTCGGGTGATAGGAGGGAAATGAGAATCATTAGGGGTGCAGGATGTGGCGCTCAAGTCAGCATAGGCCTTCCAAGTGAGGTGCCAACATGGGGTGCCTAGTGGCTGCTTCATCTTCTCCTCTCCTCCTTTGGCCCTCATAAGGGTCGAAGGAGTATAAAATGAGATTTATGGTAGTCATCCAAGGTGGAGGTAGTGTGGAAGTGGTTTTATATTGAGATACAAGGTTCCTGTTGATCGGTAAGGGTGGTGATGTCACTCTCTTGGGGTAAAGCGGGGGTGGTGATGCTATGAAATGATTTCGAAATGAAGCATGGTGGTCAATGATACCTTGTGTCCTTCTATAGCCTTTAGAGTACTTAGAGGAAATTTATATGTCCTCCATGATCGGCCGAGGAAAAAAATATTGATCCCAGTTGGGTTCGGCATTCAGTACTGTGAACAGATGGAGTGGCAACAATTTCATTCAGTTATGGATATGAGGGGAGTATTTGAGGTGGATCAGTGTTTTCAAATGGTAAGAGCTACATTGGGGAAGACATGGTGGTAGAAAAGAAACATTAGGGTTGTAGGAATGAATGTGGTAAGAGGTATGGAGTGACGGAGGGGAAACAAAGTAGTGGAAGGTGGTCGAGTTTGGTGGCATGTGGTGGCACACAGTAGAGCCGCATCGTAGCTCAGGTCCTGCATCAAACTGGGGACATGTGTGCCTATATCCAATAAGTATGTATGTGAGAGTCATTCATCATATTCTTTACATGGGGATATTCTCCCAAAAACTATTTTCACACACATATCATGGGCATGAACCACACCCACCCAGGCTTCGTCCTACCCCTACTCAATGCGGGGTTCACCACCCTCGTCCCATCATTCCATTTATATGATAACTACAGGCTCTCACCAGCTCTAGTGGGACCTCAATATGGGTTGTGTGGCCATTCATCTCACAAGAGTTGGATACATGGATCACTACCCATGCGTTGAAGGCCTTCTAGGCTTGGACGTATTTTTTAGACAATGTCCAAATAAAATAGAAAAAAAAATAATGATTCGATCAATCTTGACAAAATATTTTAATTGAGAAAAAATGAAAAATCAATCAATTTATTTGTTTCAATCCATTTGTATAAACTCAAATATAAATTCCAATGTTAGATTAAACCCATGAAAAAATATATTAATTCACTGAAAAACATATAAATCATTGAAACATTATTTAAAATATGTACACTATTTTTATCTTTAAAAAACAGAAGAAAACCCTCATATTATGATTAATTTTATTTATAGGGAAAATACTTTCAAGCAATCTTGGGTATTCAACTTCTCAGATAATTTCAACTCTGCTAAATTTTTCAACATCATCCTCTTCATTGGTATCATTAAAGGGGTCCATCGTCATAGATTTATACTCGAATCATAAATTTTAATTAGGTAATATGAGATGAAATGTATCCATATCAGTATTCAATATAGAAATGTTATATAATTTCATGAGAACAAATATCAAGGATACTTTTCAAATGCGATTAACATCTCTTACTCCTTGGGAAGCATGGTGTCACAAATTAGTAATGGTATTGGGTCTTCTTCTATGAAGAAATATACCTTTCTAAGAAAATCGATGGGGGTTGATACAACTTCCTCAAATGCGATACGGGCGTTAATGAGGTCATATTTTTCTTCTTTTACATTTTAGTCTTTGGAGGAATTCTATGATAGAGAATAAACTTTGGCCTCTTCTCTGTCACTATTAGGTTGACAGAGTCCATTTGAAGAGATATTGTCATCCCATACAACCTATGAAAATGCATATATATTTAATAGTTGATTGTATTTTATACTACCAATAGGGATAATAGAGGGTTGGGCCCCTGGGACTAGGTCTATCACCTCAACAAGATTTATGGTCAAACAATACCCACAATAAAACATGCTCTACGAATTTTTAGGGTCAATCATAAGGGATTTGGGGGATGAACCAATATATCACCATCCACCATTATATGTTTTCATTCATTTTTCTAGAAACTTACTCATTTTTATATGGATTTAAAATTTTCATTGGGGGAATTGTCACGATGTTGTATACCAAAGTACCCATCGATGTGGTATTTCAAACGTTGATGGGCTACTGAAAACACCTCCACCTAACTATGGAGACTAGGTCTTCTAAGGAGGATATTGTTTAAAATTTATTATTGGAGAACCATAAACTCAACGTCATATGTGAGATCACAAAACTAATAATTGAGTTTAATCTTCCCAAGAGGTATTTTATTAGTATTATCATGTCGTTGAATTGTATTGTTTTAGGGAGAAAAATATCCCATCCTGTATTCTAATCATCTAAGTGTTTGAATTGGGATGATATTAATATCATACCAATTATCATTCAGAGGCATTGGTATATCAACATAACCAACTCTACCTTACACATATAGGGGTCCTATGTGTACATTAATGGACCCTCACAATCCATCTCCATAAATCAGATGGTCCCATGGTATTCTGATGGAATTTTCAACCCATGACATGCCTTGACTATAGCGAAACATGTATCTAACTTATCCGTGCTCTTGAGGTCTTCAATAAGTTCCTCCATGATTCCTTTTGAAACATGGAGGTCATTAACATTTGGTAGCATAAATGGGAATACCACTAGTTATTTCTTAATTTTCAACTTTTTTTTCAAGGTCACAACTTCTTGAGATGGAGTTTCTATATGGAACTTTTTATAGGGTCTGAGGCATTTGATGTGGAAGGGAATGTAATTAGTATCTATCTTAACGAATAAAATATTTCAAGTGGCATGGGTTGTTTCATCATTCTGAATTTCCATGGAAGGTCAAGTAATCGAATCACTACTAGGCAGTCATACAAGACAAATGGGTGTGAATTATCATTCGAGGTTTTTATGACACCTCCATATATTTAGAGTGATTGATGGATAAAATTTCCAAGTAACTCAGGTACACATATTACCACTTTAAGACATGACTAAAATATTGGTTCTACCTATGGCTGTGTTATCCCATGTATCATTGGTTCCTACACATGGGGCCTCTTGTTTCCTGATATGTTGTGGGTAACTTATAATCAGAGGAATATTAGACATCCAAGAAGTTGTATTCCAAGGGTATAATGTTTTCAGAACTTTTTCCGACGCTTTTACATCGGGGCACGCGCGCGTTTCCATAACGCATGGGAGGACGCGCGGCTCGCAGCCCCGCATTCCCGCATTCCAAAGGTGGGTGACATCCATTCCTTATTTAGGGGCGTCTGCTCCTTGATCAAAATCGGGATGATGGGATGTTGGTTCTTCCTTCCGTGGATTCCTCCTCGGAGCTCGTCACCTAATCTGGGTCTCCCTCATAGATTTAAGATGGGTTCGTGAAGCTCATTCCCGGTGCCATATCTGCATGGACGCCAGTTAATTACGCTGCTTCCGTCAAGACGCTCCAAGGGGTCCTGTCGGGGCAGCAACCTTCAGTGAGGAGAAAGGTCATGTTGGGGTGTCGTTGGCATCTCTTGACATTGGGGATCGGAATGTCTCTCTTTTGAACCTTATCACGGGAATTCTTGAGGGCGCGGAAGCCCGAGGCATCCCACATCGAACGCGGGGAATGTGTACCATCTGATGTTTTCCTCAGCTTCCCATGTTTAACATGGGGTGTTCTGTGAGTTTAACGTCTTGCAGAGACAGATCGTACTAATCGAAACACTAAGAGTGGATCAGATTGAAGGACCCCCTAGAGGGAACATCGGTGTTGGTGCAAACACGTGGGCGGATTCCCAGATACAATGGAGTGGGGTGGAGTGGCATGATCACACAGGGATGTTGCGGCACGGGTAAGGATCAAGATGGATGACAGAGTAAGGCATGTGGCTTTTGCTCTGAGATGGCCCAGGAGGGGGGAATACAGTTTAATGTCATGCGGGACGAGATACAGTTTACCATCATGCGGGAAAAGGGCATACAATTTAACATCATGCGGGACAAGGAATTAGGGTCTTATGCTCTGAGGCGGCCCGTGGTGGCCAGGGAACCGATGTGGAGAGGTCGAAACGACCGGGTGGTGGGCTTGGACCTCGTGAGGGATTCCTACATACCATGTGTTAGCACGAATGAAAGTCCAAGTAGTTCGATGGCATGGGGCTTACGCTCTAAGGAGGCCCATAGAAGGATGTCATGGTCGATGAGCGCTTTAAGCCCACGTGAGTCATGCTCGGTGTGAGAAACAAGAGGCAGTAGGGACCAGACGATCACGTCGTGAAGGGAGCGTCCGTGAGAAGCAGATGGGGCTTATGCATTGAGCGGCGTAAAAAGGAAATAGGGTCTTACACGTGGTTAGCAGCCCTGGGAGGAAATAGGGGCTTACGCGTGGTTAGCGGCCCTGGGTGTCGGGGTTTACTCCAGGGTGCAGGCCCGTGGTGTGACAAAGCACAGCGGGAAAGGGACTCCACTGGCCTTGGCAGGGGGGAAGTACGAAGATGCACGAGTGTAATCTTCCGTAAGAGAGTCTAGGGGCTTACGCTCTGAGGCAGCCCTTCCCCCGTGGACAAACGCCACTCCGGCAAGGTGGATCACATTCCATGCGAGGAAGAGTCCATTCCCGTGGAGACGAGAAGCGTAAAAAATGTCCGAGCTGGGGGGACCCTGCGTGCGAAGCACGGGGTCGAACCATAGTTTAACGTCCTGTGTTATGGACGAGGATCTTAACAATTTAACGTCCTGTGACTTGGACGAGGTGGGTTTTCTCCACACCCCTAGGGCTTACATGCCCAATGCTCTCTACCCCTTGTGGGACGGAAGGCATCGGCAAGCCCGTGGTGAAGGGGGGCCATAGGGAGAACCACTAAGGGGTCCACGTTAGCGTGTCTATGAAAAGAAGAAATAGCTGTTAGCGTGCCTATATGGACAAGCATAAGGCAAAGCAACACAATGGGAAAAACCACCCAAGGAACCTTGAGGTTACTTCGTACGAGCCTAGAAGGCCGCACGGGAAAACAACGCATGGTGTGCATGCCCGGCAGGGAAGACATCATGTGCCGGCGCGGAAGGGAAGCCAAGGGGCGTCAAGGTAAAGGGGTCCTGGGTGTTGCGCGCAAAAGGAAGGCTTGCGCCCAAAACACCGGGATGGCGCGCAATAGGGCCAAAGTATTGCGCAGATAGGGGATTGCGCGCAAGGTATTGCACGCGTAGAGGAGGATTGCATTCAAGGGACAACGATTGCACGCAAGGGAAGCAACGTGAGGAGGAGGAAAATTCACTGAAGCCGGTGGAGTTGCACGCAAAGGCGAACCCCGGGGCAAAGTTGCGCAAAAAAAAGGATTACCTGGAAGTCATATTGCACGCGAGGGGATTTGAATTGCACGCCTGAGAGCCGATCCGAATTCCTCAAACCCGAAACTGTCTGGGGTTGCCTTCTATTTATAGGCCCCAGCCGGCGCGGAATCCAGGCGGCATGCTGAAGTTTCCGCGGCGGGAACCGTCGGTGTGCAAAGCCTCATCGCGCAGAACCGGTGCGCTCGATTACGAGAATCCTGGGGATACTTGCGCGCACACCAATATTTCTTGCAAGCCCTCTTTTATTTCACGCACCTCTTCCCGGGCCTCCGGACCGGACCTCTGATTCTGAATATGACTTCACTTTTCCATTTCGAAACTTCCTCTGGGAGTTGCAGACTTTTTTTGGCGTCTACAAATGCCCCCCCCCCCCCTCGGAATAGGATCGGCGAGAGGTTGCAATGATCAGATTCCGAGGGAAATGCCGAAACGTCAAAGCAGATCCAGTCCAAGGCGCTTAGCGCGCGAACCCATGTGGCGTGCAAAACGACGGATCAATGTGGAATTTACTTTCCGCATGGCATGGAACCCTGTCTTCGCCTATAAAAAGGGGTGCTGGGTCCCAGATCCGTACCACAGCTTTTCCGCGCGATAGGCTTATATCTCTCGTGCGCGAAATTTCTCCCGCGGCTGCACGTAAAAACACTTTGGAAGCGTGAAATTCCATCCGAATTTTGGAAATCCTTGCACGCCTACTCGGGATCTTCCACGCTTAGCTCACCGATTGTGTGCTCACCTCTAGGATTTTGCGTCGCCCATTCAGATTTCGCGCATCACTCTCCTATTCCGTGCACTACATTCTGATTTCGTGCAACTCCTGAAATATTCGAGACGGACTCAAACTGAATTGATGAGGGGGAAGTCGCCGCTCGTAGAACCCAAATGGCGGCGAAGGAAGAGGTTTATGGCGCCAAGGTGATTGTTTCCAATAATCCAACCTTGTTCAATCTATTGACCCCAGCCCAGAAGATGTATCCGCTGTCTGACGACCTCACGCTCTGGAATTTTGGACTTCTGGAGGAGGTTCCCCTATCGGACTTCAAGGTTGACACACCGCGGTCATGGGTGACCCGGGAGGATGAGCTTCCTCGCTACAACATCACCAACAATGGCCGTCCTACCAGAGAAACCATACATATGGACGTATATGTTCTAAACCCGAGGACTAGGACCATTACTGGGGACGATCCTGTCGCAGAGAATTCTCCTGCCCTTTATGCGAGCACGTTCCGTCAGAGCGTCACAGATGACGCGAAGGGCTGGGTGAAGGATTGGGACCTGCGGTCCGGGGGCAACTTCACCAGTGAATGGGCATAGGCATTCTGAGTTTGCCATACCTGCAACCAGTTCGGGGATGAATTGCGGTATATTGGCCTGTTCGAGGCGGTATGGACGTCATAGTTCTACATCCAACATTAACCTGAGCTCGGGCTGGAGCTCTTCATTCAGTGGTCTCCTGACACCAACGCATTCCACCTTCATCATGGGGAAGTCATCATCAGCCTCTGGGACATTCACTACATCGAGGGTATCCCACTAGAGGGCCACCAATACGATGAGTTCGTTCCCCCAAAGAACACCTGGGAAGACAGGTCACAGACGCCTATGCTGACGTGGCACCTGCTAGAGCTGGCTAAAGAGAGGCTGGGGGTCAAGGACTTCTTGAAGGACATCGCCTATAAGGGCTGGTTCAGCCTGCTCCTTGAGAAGGATACGGCCGTCAAGATGTCGGGACGGGGTAAACGGTGCCCAACCGCGGCTTAGAGGAGCAGGGATGGGTCATACTGGAGGACCCTGGAGGCGGGGCAATACCAATCATGGGGCTATCGCATCATCAAGGCCCAAGACCCAAATGTTCGGTATGCCGAGTTCCTTGTCGCCTTCCTAAGCAGGTGGCTCCTACCAGTGCCGGACGCGAGGATGGGTGTCCGTCCAGCAACACTGGTGATGGCAGGCACCATGGCCACCAACAAATGGTTCAACTTGGGTGTCCTCATACTGGCTAAGTTGTATGCCATCCTGGGGTGCATCTCACGAGGGGGGTCACCTCGGAGAGTATGTGGCCCCTTCAAGATCTTCCACGGCGGGGTGGCGGCTCACCTCGGTGGGTACACATTCCCAAATGTCATCCGTCCTCTGGGCAATGGCCTGCAACTGTCCTTGCTGAACATCGTAGGGGTGGCACCGATAAAGCTCAATGAGGAGGGTGTGAGGATCCGCATCGGCAACCACAACAACTTTCACTTCAGCTCGTTCCCCACCCCGGTCGGCTAGATGGTGGATAATGGGCGAGGGTCTCTAGAACAACAGGAATATTTCCAGAGCATTCGAGGTGGGGTGCTCGTGGCTCGGATCGATGGGAAGGTGATCTTCGAGCCCTACGTGCCATCCCGATTCGCCAGGCAGTTCGGGTGCCTTCAACGAATTCCTAAGAAGGTATTCACGGCTGTCTGGCAGGAGAAGAATCCCTGCGTTCTACGCCAGATGTGGTTGATGTTTACCACTTTCGGCACTGGCGAAGTCATTACTCTTCCTCCCACCGGGGTTGATCCTGGCTTAGAAACCAAATATGGAAAACAATGGTCCATCGCGTACCCTGAGGGGATTTTACGCAAGCGAGTCCAGCAACTCGAGGTTACTCGCGCGGAAACTGGGTGATGGGGGAGAAGGCAAGGGGATGCTGGAAGAGGGGAACCAGTGCTGCGTCAGGCATTGAGGCCTACGTAGGCTGGGACTTCAGCAGCATGAACATCACGCAGCGCCGCCGTGACCTCGTTGCCTGTAGGGGGTCACATGAGGCGGCCAGGGAACTGCCCGGGTTGCAGATAAGATACCTGCTCAAACCTTCCCAAGATGCAATTTTCTCGGCACTATGGTCGGCCTGGATGACTCTGCGGCAATCGTTGAGCATCGAAGTCATCTGGCAGATGATCGTGCAAAATGAGATCCAGTTGCCAGTGGTCAGGCTCGTTTGAGTTACCGATTGGGTAAATTTCCATCGGGGACATGCTTACCTGACGACCATGGACACATACGTGTGCCAAAGGGGTCGGCGTGTAAAGCCACCTTTCCTAGTGAAAGTGATGCTCGGCCAGGAGCATGATCCGGAAGTGATGCCGCAGGGAGAAGGAGACAACGACAAGGAGTCGGAGGGGGAGGAGACCAGAGAAGACGAAGGCGAAGTAGAAGATGAAGAAGTAGGAGAACTCAAAGATGAGGGTCGCAAGGGGTGACCTACCAGGGAAGTCTCTGAGAGAGCGGCGAGATTTTCGGCTCTGATCTCGACATAACCCAGATACTCGAGGTTTGTCTCTTCATTCACTTTCCTTCGTTATCCATTCTTCTTTCTAATTTTTAAACCATCTCTCTGCCTTAATCAGGAGCGGCTTAGTGTTGGACGGGCGTCCCCACCAGAGGAGGGATGAGAGGAATAGATGGGACATGATGGGGATCTGACACCCATCATTGAACTAACAACCGCAGAGGGGTCTCCCATCATGGCGGCTCCTGCAGCGGCCGGAACGCTGGATACCGATGCTCTGGACTCCTATAAGTCTCGCACTTCACTACTGGAGCTTATTATCAAAAGATCCCCACTAATCAGTGTACGACTTGCGCAATGATGTCAACATTGGAGGCTCTTTATGCTGCGGAGCCCGGGCCATCCATGAGCGAACCAGTGGTGGACATACCACCTCATTCAGAACTTGCTCCTCGCACTGAGTCAACCCTGGAAACTGGTGAGCAGGGGGCAGTGGACGTCAGCGGCGCTATTCCTGAGGCGGGGCCGGAAGCTGTCAGGGGCACCATCGCTGTTGGGGGGAGAGAGGAAGGTTTCCCAGATGTCGAGGATCATATTCTTCACGAAGACATCCATGGGTAAAATCCTGCTGCCGATATATTGGCTGCCTTCCCTATATACCGACCCGCTGACCCTAAGGAGGTAGATGACTCGGACTCAGAGGCAGCCTAGGAGAGCCGGATGACACGATGCAAAGGGTGGAAGTGTATCTGACACTTTCTCAGATATCCCCAGTCGGATTGGCTGTGGTGGATGGGATCACTCTAGACCTGGCTATGCTTCTTGTGCGCCGGAGGGGCTGACGCTCAGCGCCTTCATATGACGGTCCGCGATTACATGGCCGAGAAGATATGCGAGAGCAGCCGGCGCACCGACATTACCCAGTGTCGGGAAAGATCGGCGAGCACCCGAGCGTTGCTGAGGGCAGAGCAAGAGGTCTGGCACCTCGAAGGGAAAGCGGCAGATAAGGAGGCCTTCATCGCGACATGCTCTGATCTTTTGGAGCAACTAACGGCCCATTTGGCTGACGCGCAGGAACAACTGATGGAGGCGAGTCACCAGATGACTGGACTTAGAACCGAGTGGGCGCAGGGTCATCCTAGGATTGGCGAGTTGCGCTCTGCGGTGGTCGATGAGGAGAGAGTCTTCAAGGAGCGAGAAGCGGTCCTAGAGGCTACCAGCCAAAGGGTGGCAACGCTGGAAAGGTCGATTCAGCGTGTCGATCCTTAAGGGATTTGTTTTGGCCATCTCATGAACCTCTTTCTTTTACCACTCACCATCTCAATCCAATACATGGCCAAATCCATTTATCTTTGTTTCATATTCTCAACCATAATTCTGAAATGACTAACAACCCATCACTAAGCTCTTGTGGGTCGCACCCAATGCGAGAAGCAAAGGATACTCGGGTCATAATATCTTCCAACTACGGGGCATTGACCAAGCCTCAGGCATCCAAAATTGGGCCTAGATTTCTGAGGAGAAGACCTCAGACTGATTGATATATCACCTTCCCAATGTGCTCTGAGTCACGAGCTGGGCAATGCTAGGGCATTGAAATCCATCTGAACATAGGCAGATGGAAAGAAAAGGTGAATCACGCTACCCGAATTTAGAACACTATGGGGCGCGAAGATGGAGGATAACTGTTAACCATGACGGAAACACATCATCCATATCTTGTTGGCCTGGAGTGGGGACAATAAATGAGGGCAGACCGCTGACCATGTTCGCAACACGGGGCCTAACTCAAATATCGCCGGTCAGTTTCCCGAAACGTTGGACCAGGACAGCAGGCGGACTATTGGTCTATCATCCATGTTGCTACAATAGGTGGACCAAAGGTCTATCATCCATATTGTGGAAGTAGGCGAACCAAAGTCTCTCACCCATACTGTAAGGGGGTCCTGTCAAACATGACCAGTCCTCCGGAATGTTGGCCCAGGACAGTAGGTGGACCGTAGGTCTGTCATCCGTACTGTTAGGGGGTCCCGTCAAACATGAAGGAGAATTAGGATCTGAATAAAGGGGCATGAAAAGCGTGGAAGGAGGAGTGATGGTTTGTTCGAACAGAGTCCAACACTCCAGAAATTGCACCACCGTGGTGGAGGTGCATCAGGCAGATGTACCAACCTTGTCATGGGTCGTCCCAATATTCAGGCAGGACCTCTCGGGCGAGAGAACTGATACTTCCCATTACTACTATGGGGAATCTCGAAATTATTCGGGGTGGCTGTCACGATTACACCACTTCCCACGAAGTCAGGCCAAGGGGCCGACAATAAGGAGGGAAGAGGTTTGGTAATCCCTAGGGCTGGACCCAAGACGAAATGTCCAGGCGTTCCTACGTATTTCATTAGGATGAGAATCAAGCCACACGTAGTTCTTGGAAGGTAGTTTAACATCATGATGGATGACATACAGTTTAACATAGTGTGGGATGGGGGACACATCTCATCTGGGGACAGGCATGGCACAACGATTAACCCAATGTGAATGAGGACCATACAATCCCACAAGAGAGACGGAGTCGCAGAAAGACAAGCAAAGGATCTTAGTTTTAGGTCTTAGAACTCAGACCAGAAAAGGTTAGGCTGGGCCTATGGGGAAGTTCCCAGGCGCTCCTACGTATCGCATAAGGATGAGAATCAATCCATACGTAGTTTTTGAAAGGCAGTTAAACGTCATGTTGGACGAAGGAGTCATGCGGGTCTAGCTCTCGCACTAAAAGAATCAGAATTTGATATATCTTGTTTCTTCTTGAAGGTAAATGGTTTTTCTTTTATGGGGTGACCGGCCTAGGGTAGAAGTTCCTGGCGTCTCCACAATAAGCAAGCCATAGCAGGTGTTGACAAGAGGCATGGTAATCGACCAATACCTGGCATGATGTCCCCTATGGGGAGGTCATCACAATGTGGTGCCATTTTTCGTCGTGCAACTAGGACGATATCATCACAATTTATGGTCATATGGTTTGGACCAACAGCACAGTTTAAGGTCGTATGGATTGGACCAAAAACACAATTTAAGGCCGTATGGTTTGGACCAACATCACAGTTTAAGGTCCTATGGTTTGGACAATCAGCACAGTTTAAGGTCTTATGGTTTGGACCGTCAGCACAGTTTATGGTCGTATGGTTTGGACCAACAACACAGTTTAAGGTCATAAGGTTTGGACCGTCAGCATAGTTTAAGGTCATAAGGTTTGGACTGTCATCCCAGTTTAAGGTCATAAGGTTTGGACCGTCATCACAGTTTATGGTCATAAGGTTTGGACTGTCAGGAACTCGCGCGATGCAATACAGCATACCAGATGCGGGTGAGGGTCTAATCCCATACCATCACTGCGCGCTGTTCCGAAAGAGGATCCTCGGGCCAAAGGGGCCTACGAGGGTTCAACAATCAGGGAGGGGCAGGAGATGCTAGCTTCCAGCCATGCTGGGCCTGAAACACAATGTCTGGGCGACTCCTCATTCCCCATGGGGATGATTGTCAAGCTGCACGCAGCCTATAGAGAAGAAACCCAAGCACATACTCTAGCGCTCAGATCACGGGAGCCCCGTGAGACACTATTATGCAGCTCGGTCTGTCTGATGTGTGGGGGTGTACTGAGGGTTATTACAAGGAGTGTCGAGATTCCACCTTGACATGGTGGGGTGGAACATAGTGTGAACCATTCAACCCACATTCAAGGACCAAGGAAACCGGCGTGATGACCGAAGATTGCTGCTGACCATGTTCACAACACAGCATCCTGTCGCATTAGCCTGGAAGTAGGGGAAAACAAATAAGTATCAACCACTGACCATATTCGCAACACGGGATTTGTATCAATTTTCCACCCCAAAAACCCTCGGGGGCATTGGGCCGTGATGGTAAGAGAGCCCTTAGGAGTTATATCCAGGCCATTCTTGGGGGTCCCTCCGGGTGTGAAGGATGGTGGGGCCTGAATAAAGGGGAACACGAAGCTTGACAAGTGGAAAAAGACTTGTCTACATCGAATCTGACACTCCAGGTCCTAGACCAGAGTACACTGAACACATTAGCAGACCACTAGAAAGGGTCAAAGGGCTCAGTTTGAGAGTGGCCAAAAGATGGAGGATTCCCTAAGGAAAGGCAGACCAAGAGACCAAGGCAATCGTGGGATCTCCTAAGAGACGGGGTTGGACCTAAAATCTAAGTGTTCATGTGGTCCTACATATCTCATTAGGATTGGAATCAAGCGACACGTAGTCCTAGACGACACCTTTCAATATCACGGGAAACACGACATAGGAGGGCTACTTCTGAGATCAGGGCGTGCATGGTGCAGCTATTGCAAACCCGACGTGAATGAGGACATAATCCCATACCACTCCATGCGATCCTGTGGTCAAGGTCCCAATGGAAATCCAAGCACGATGCATTAGCGGACCTCGAGATGGACCCAAAGACAGAAGGTCTAGGTGCTTCTGGGCGCTCTTGGGTGCTTCTGGGTGCTCTTGGGTGCTCCCGGGCGCTCTTGGGCGCTCCTAGGCGCTGCTGGGTGCTCCTAGGCGCTCTTGGGCGCTTTTGGGGGTGGACCTGAGATGAAATGTCCGGGCATTCCTATGTATCTAATTAGGATGAGAATCAAGCTGTACGTAGTTATTGAAAGGTAGTTTAACGTCATGCTGGATGAAGTACGGATCTTAGTTTTAGGTCTTAGAACTCGGACCAGGGTGCAGTTTAGGGTCGTGCTGGACCATACTATTTAAGGTCATGCTGGACCATACAGTTTATGGTCATGCTGGACCTGGAGAAAAGGAACCTGGGGCTGGACCCAAGACGAAATGTCCGGGCATTCCTACGTATCTCATTAGGATGAGAATCAAACCATACGTAGTTCTTGAAAGGCAATTTAACTTCATGCTAGATGAAATACGGATCATAGTTTTAGGTCTTAGAACTCGGACCAGGGTGCAGTTTTGGGTCATGCTGGACCATACAGTTTAAGGTCATGTTGGACCATACAGTTTAAGGTCATGCTGGACCTGGAGAAAAGGAACCTAGGGTTGGACCCAAGACGAAATGTCCAGGCATTCCTACGTATCTCATTAGGATGAGAATCAATCCATACATAGTTCTTGAAAGGCAGTTTAACATCATGCTTGACGAAATACGGATCTTAGTTTTAGGTCTTACAACTTGGACTAGGGTGCAGTTTAGGGTCGTGCTGGACCATACAGTTTAAGGTCATGCTGGACCATACAGTTTAAGGTCATGCTGGACCTGGAGAAGGCTTAGGCAAATTACTTCTTGAGGAACTTGGCGTTGGTGGGGGGAGTTATGCGCTCACCATCCATAGCCTCCAGGGAATATACACCATTGGGATAGACATTGTGGACAATAAAAGGACCCTCCAATTTAGGATCCAACTTGGGTGGTTCCCTACTGTGGATCATTGGCGCTTTGAGAGCCAGTACCAGGTCACCTTGCAGGAAGGAGCGGAGGCGAACCTTCTTATTGAAAGCTCAAGCCATCCTGCTCTGATGCCTTTCCAAGTTATGTAAAGCGCGAAGCCTACATTCGTCCAGCGCTTCCAATTCAGCTAGATGGATTTCGAAAACTCTATCTGGCGCTTTCTAGTCGTAGACCGCCGTGCGTAATGAGGGAAACCGGATCTCGATGGGTAGGATGACCTCATCTCTATACACCAGGGAATACGTAGTCACCTGGGTGGAGTTACGAGTCGTCGTCCTATAAGCCCAGAGGGTGTTGGGGAGCTTGTCCGGAAAACGTTTCTTGTTCTGACCAAACATCTTTTTCAGAATGTTAGAGAGGGTTTTGTTAAGAACCTAGATCTGTCCATTTGTCTGCGCATGATAGCGGGAGGTGTGGTTAAAGCGAATGTTGTACTTGGAGTACAATTTCTTCAGCTTGGCTACTCGGAAGTTGGTTCAGTTATCCGTGAGGATAGCGTGAGGTACTCTAAACTGATAGATGATATTGGATATCATGAAGTCAGCGATAGAATTGGCCATGACATCCCTGAGCGGGATTTCCTCCGCCCACTTCGAGAAGAAATCCGTAGCGGTTAAGATGAATCGGCACTGGCGGGCCATCGTCGGCGGGTAAGGCCCCACGACATCCAACCCCCAGACTACAAAGGGCCAAGAATACTTGGTAGTATGGAGAGGCTTTGGTGGCCGATGCACAAAGTTAGCATGATCTTGGCACGCATGACACCTTTTGGCATACTCAATGCCGTTGTGGATCATGGAGGGCTAGAAGTATCCCAGCCTCCGAATCTGGTGGGACAAGTTCGACCCGGCCTGGTGGGCGCCACAGGAACCATCGTGCACTTCTTACATGACCTGTGGGATATCAACTCCTTGAAGACAATGGAGGATAACACCCTCAAATCCACACCTGAAAAGGAGCTTCTCAAGGGTGGGACCACTCTGAAGGGTGAACTGCGGCGTGCGGCGTCGGATTCATTCTCAATCGGCTCTGTCTGGCGAAAGATTGTCGTGCTGGAGATACTCAACCAAGGGCGTCCTCCAGTCAGGAACTTTCCCGATTACCATGCCTGAATCCCTCGAGGACCCTGACAAGGGGGAACCAGCGGTGAGATGGTTCACTCGCGGGCCACGATCACCCTCCGGGATAACAGGAGCAATGACTCTATGGTGCACCATGTGGACTATTAGGTCATCCTGTTCGGGCTCTGCAAGTGATGCTGCCAGGCTGGCCAAAGCATCTGTTCGACTGTTCTATGACCGGGAAATATGAATGACCTCTGGCTGGGAGGGGAACATAGACATAAGACGGAGGGTGCACTCCGGAAATGGCATGAGTCCAAGCTTCCTGACAACATAGCCACCATTGACCTACTTGATGACTAGCTCAGAGTCCACCTTTACATATAGATGGGGTACGTAAATCTCGAGAGCCAACTCGAGGCCAGTAATGAGGGCATGATACTCTGCCTCATTGTTGGTGCAGCCTTCTGACAACAGAAATGAATACGGCAGAACGGCTTGCTCCAGGGTGATGAAGACAATACCCAGGCCCACTCTATTAAGCCTAGGATCGTTGAGCCTTCAACCAGTGGGGCTCTGGGAGACACCGTCAAAGTGAATCATCTAGCATGGGATGGAATGATCGACTGAGAGGATTGCCTCATCAAGAAAGCCCAGATCCAGTGGCTGGTCCGCGGAGGTGGGGTGGGAAGATAAGAAGTCTGCCAACGCCTGCCCTTTGATGGCCTACTGAGGTACAATCCTGATGTCGAATAGCTGGAGGATCACCGCCCAGCACACCAATCAACCGTTCACCATAGGTCGGTTCAGGATGTATTTCAACGGGTCTACCCAAGAGAACAGCTGTACCTCGTGGTGCTACAAGTAGTGCTGCAATTTATTCATGGAAAATACGAGTGCCAGGCAGCTCTTCTCGATGGGGGAATATTTAATTTTCATGTCGAGGAGCATGCAGCTAAGGTAGTAGAGGCTATTCTTTGTTCCTTCGTTGTTCTTCTGGGTAAGAAGTGCGCCGAGGGATCGATCCAGGGCAGTCACGTAAAGGACCAGTGACTTTCTGGGAATAGGTGGCATCAAGACCGGAGGGTGAAGTAGATACTACTTGATTTCCTCAAAAGCGATCTGACACCCTTCGTCCCATTCGTAGGCGGTTCCCTTCTTCATGAGCCGGGAAAAGGGAATACACTTGCCGGCCATATTCACGATGAAACAGTGTATATAGGCTATGTGGCCTTGAAGGCCTCTCATCTCCCGAATATTACTCTGGGGAGGCATCTGACTGATGGACTTGATCTTGTTTGGGTCGATCTCGATGCCTCGATACCTAACAATGATGCCAAGAAACATTCTAGAGGTGACCCCGAAGGCACACATCAATGGGTTCATCTTCAAGTGGCGAGAACGGAGGAAGCCGAACTCTTTCTCAAGGTCTTTGAGATGGTTCTGGTGATGACGAGATTTAAACACCAGATCATCCACGTAACATTCCACCAGCGTCCCGAGAATCGGCTTGAATATGCGGTGCATGGCCCATTGATAGGTGGAACCTGCATTCTTCAAGCCGAAGGGAATAACCTGGTAGCAGAAGGTACCCTGTGGGGCCCTGAAGGTAGTGAACTCTTCATCCTCAGGGGCCATCTGGATCTAGTTGTACACAGAGTACCCATCCATGAAGGAAAGGGCTTGGAACCCGGTCGTGGAATTGATCAACAGCTCTATCACGGGAAGGGGGATGTCATCCTTCGGACAGTGGCGATTGAGATCGCGAAAGTCGATACAGACCCTGATCTTCCCGTTCTTCTTCCTAACTGGCACAATGTTGGCTAGCCACCTGGGGTACTGGATCTCTTTGACGAAGTTGGATTTGATGAGCTTATCAACATCAGCCACAACCATTGCACTATGAGAGGGGTGCATCTTTCTGGGAGGCTGCCTGAACCCGTGATGGTTTTCTGGAAGGCCAAGGTGGTGGACGGCTACCTGGGTATCTTGTCCCAGAATCTCCTCATAACTCCATGAGAACACATCACAGTGCCATCTGAGGAAGTCCACGTACTGTTTCCCTTCCTCGGGGGGCATAGTGGCACTGACCAGTGTGGGTCTCTGGTCCGCCTCGCTACCGATGTTCACCTGAACTAACTCGTCGACCGTGGTGGGGACACCCTCCTCGAAGGCAGGAAGAGAATCATCCATGTCCTCATCCCCGCTTGTGGAAGGGTCATCCATGGGGGGAGCCGTTTCAGGGCTGCCAGACCCTGATGGGAAGCTGGTGTCAGCTTGGGCGGCAAAGGTTGCCACGTTAGGGGACCCATGCACTGCGGAGACCATGGAGACAAAGGCAGTTGATCCAATCCCATCTGGCCTCCAGCCCAAGGGGCCACACTTTATGACATCAAAGTTGTGGTGGCACATTGGCTTCAGCCGAGCGATTCCGGCCTGGCGAAACAGACAAATATGACGTACTACCGTTTCCATGAGCCAAACATCCCGATATCGTACAGGGGTAGAAGGCATGGGGATCACCTGACCCTGACTGGTGTAAGAGTACGAGGGGATTTCTCACTGTCGCTTGGACCCGAAAATAAGCCTTCCTCTGGTACCTGAAACAACAAATCACTATCCCATGTCGGGGGTCCTGGCCTAAAACCGATGGATTGGGAGGACATATGCGTCGTCCAATCCTGCCCAAGGACCACTCGCGACAGTGGAGGGCTCAACCTCACCTGCCAGGATTTACTTTTCCTTGCTCTTGTAGTAGCCAGTGTCCAGATAACGGGCTTCAAAAGTGGAAAAAGGAGATGCATCTCCTTGGAGCACTCCCACTCGACCCTTAATGGAGTATTTGAGGCACTGGTGATACGAGGAGGGGACCGCTGCGTGAAGGTGGAGCCATGGCCTGCCCATCAATGCGTTGTAGGCAGTGTCCTTAGAGACATCCTTGAATTCAGTATTGGAAATCAGGCCACCGAACTGGGTCTTCAGACGAATCTTGCCAAGTGGAGCTTTCTCGGTCCTATCATACCCCTGGATCCTTAGGTTGGAGGGAGTTAAATCATCCACAGAAAACCTTAGTTTCCGCAGCGTCCGAGTTGAGATGAGGTTAATCCTGTAACCCGTGTCAACAAGACAGCGGCGAACTTCAACACCATTGAACTGGCCGGTGACGTACAGTGGGATAATGTGCCCCTATATTGGAGGGTCTTCATCTTCACCAGAAAACGAGATGACCACCTGACATTTGGCGTCCTTAATCACCTCGGTGTGGAAGGCTTCTGCGGCCGCCACCTCCATCTCAAACTGGAGGGGGCTCTTTAGAGCTTCGGCGAGCACCTCGCGCATTTCCGACGATAGGCGAAGGGCCTCAAGGATAGAAAGCCTTGCCAGAATACTAGCCAGGTGCTTCTGAACATCATAATTTTGAGCCAAACGTGAGCTTCTGCTTCCAGGAGGCCACTCTGCGATTGGAGGCATGACAGGGCCTGCCGGCAAGACCGGTGACTGGCAGGTGCTAGGCACGTCTCACTGTTCACTAGTCAAAGCCCAGGAGGTGGCTGCCGCATTAGGACCGGAAGGCTGCAGCCGGCTGGTGGCAGGGTAGGACTGGCTGCGACACAGACGAGGTGGCCCCGCCTAATCCAGCAACACAAATGGTGGTGGAGGCGGACCTGTCGACATCGGGTGAGGGGACCGAATGCGCTGTTCTCTGTATCGGGCCTGCTGCCTAGTCTTAGTAGCGTACACGGCCTGGCTGGAGGTGGCGACTACAGTGCCCCAGCGATTCACGTAGCCACGGCTCCGCCGACGATGGTGACGGATGGGGACATTGGGGAAGTCCACCTGGCGTTCCTCATCGTCGGGAGCCAAAAATGGATATACCAACTCTACGGTGTTAACCAAAGTGTACCCTAGGCTTTCAATCGAGGAGTTATCTACTACAGACGGAGTCTTGGAGGGATCCCCATCTTTGGGGGCATAAAATTGCCAAGCATGCGAGAAGATGTCGGCACTGGCAGGGCGTGTTCTTTCTTCTTGCACCGCCGCTTGCTCTTATGGGAAGAGGTAGGCTGGGACGACGATGCCAAAGCAGCGTTCGCAGATTCTGAGGGTTGTGGCTGACTTAGTCAGGTATGAATGATGCCATGGGCACGGGCAACCGGCCTGCGGGCCATGCATTCGTTATACTTTTGGGACCCACGATCGGAAACTTGCTGCCACTCATCCTCGTTACCGCTGCTGCCATCTGATCTCACGAAGACCCCTACCACCTGTGCCGGGGCTAGGCCCAACCTGACTATGTTGTTGTCAATCTGGTCTTTGAGCCAATCCTTGAACACATATCATTGCTGGGTGGTGTGCCCTTGTATCCGGTGATAAGGGCAGTAGTTAAGGTGATCAGTGAGACGCGCCTCTTCTGGCATCCGTCACTCAGGCAGCCGCCCGATCCTCTGCTCCAAGGTGCTACGGAAATTGTCGGGGACCTGGGCCTTGTCAAATGATTAAATCTGATTCCTTTTGTCTAGGAAGGGGGCTCTTGGAGGTTGACCATGGCCAGGGGATAGAGGAGCACGCCGAGGAGGCGGAGCCTGATTATCTCGCCTGTGTGGTGGCGGCGCGTTACGCGGAGGCGCCTGCCGATTTTGAGGTGGTCGCTACTGGGCCGGAGGTTGTGCCCATGGGGGTGGACCCCTATGGGGCTGCTGAGCTGACCTTACTGGTAGCAAATCTAGCTATCTGGTAGCCTTTATATGGGCTACAGCAGTGGGTTCGGCCCTGGCAGATCTCCTTACAGGGATTACAAGAGGCAGCGGGCGTGCCTGACTGGCCTGTTGTAGGGCTTCTTTGAGGCGTTGAGCCTTGTCCGAGAAATCTCGACACCCCCCAGTGTAATTCTGAGTGATCAGAGAAGGAACTGGCTCTTCCTTGATGTTCCCTACACACATAGTCAGTAATTTCTCTTGAGTTAGTGGCATGTCAAGGGAGTATGTGAGCCCCTTCCACCGGGCGACGAAGTCCGTGACCCACTCATCGGGCCTCTATTTTCACCTGAAGCGGTCAGAAATGTTCGTCTTCCGGGGTGTGTAACTGAACTGGTAGAGGAATTTCCGACGAAGGTCCTACCAGCTAGCCACAGATCCAACAGGGAGCTGGCTGTACCAGATGAAGGCTGGTCCTTGCAGCGTCTGGACGAAGCAACGAAGCTTGGAAGCATCCTGCTGCACCGGAGTCCCCAACATAGGCCCGCACCTCGAGTTAAAGTGGGCCAGGTGTTGTGGTGGGTCTCTTGTCCCGTTAAAGGGGCGAAAGTGGGGTTCCCAAATCCTGGCGGGGCCGACATATCATCCACCTATGATGGGTATGACTTGCCGTCCGGTGGAATAGCCACCTGCCGAGTTTCCAGGGCCTCCAAGCAGGTGATGAGTACTTCCATCAGATCTTCCAGACACAGATTCCTGTCTTGACGGGGATCTCTAACCACAAGTGCATTGTCGGGCTCTCCAATCTGGTATTCAAGCTCAGCAGCTCGTGGGGCGGCTGGCGGAGTGACTCTCGGGGCAGCGGGAGAAAACCGAGCATGGTCCCCTAGTGATTATGCGGTTCGGGAGGGTTCGGCGTGGCATATCGCACCCTCTTTCCATGGGCATCGGCCTGTCCCCTGTCAGCGAACACGACATGGTTGCGGTTTCCCGGGGGAATCTCGGAAAGGGGTAGGTGCTCCTGCCCCTGCTGTCCTGACCTGGGATTACCATAGTCAGGCCACCGCTCTGCAATGCGTTTGGCCAAGAGCTCATCAACGATCCTCTTTTGCTCAGTAAGATGCTGGCGTAACGTGGCCTTCTTAGAGTCTTCCTCTGCCTTCTGCACCGAGGCAGATAGGTCGGCGGGCTTGACAGCCCTGACATGCTCTTTACCCTTGCCGATGTTTCAGCTCAGTGTCAGTGCCTCAGTGGGCGTGGGGAGACCTAGGAGGCTCCTCTGGTGGCGAGTGATCCTCCCAGACGGGTCCAGTGGTGGCTTTTCCTCAGGGGGTGAGTCCCTATCGAGGAGCTCCACACCATTTCCCTCATCTGAAAGGTCAGCCATGTTGACCGCCACTGCCTTTGGCGACATTCCCTCAGGTTCGCCCGGTGAATCGGGCTGTCGGTGAATCAGACAAAAAAGAAGGGTAGCATACTTCCCCCATCCACGGATGTGCAGGTGGGGGGTGTCTTCCTCGATAACCTTTCCGAGTACTTGAAAACTCTGAACGCATTGTTGATGGAGGGCCCTACAGTGGCCCGACGACTCGGGGTGCCAAACCGTAGGGAGCGCTGCCAAGTCGACCCGACGACACTTCTCACCGATATCCTCGAGATGTGCTTGACTCCCAGGAGAAGGTGCTAGCTGATGGAGAATACGGGAGTGAATCAACCGAAGAGTCTAGCAGAAAAATTTAAACTCTCCCGGGGTGAGTGCCTCTGGCATATCAAAATTTGACCCTGCGACCGGACAAAACTTCTTGGGGAAGTGGCCTGTCCCGAGGACGGTCCAGAAGCTCCATGACTCTGGTTCGGGGTCCGGACCTTGCTTCCCATGCTCGTCAATCGGGAATGGCCAGGGAGTTGGAAACGGTGCCAAGGCAGGTCACCGGGCCGGTGAGCTGGGCGGCGGGGAAGGCGACGAACATGCCGATTGGCCGCCGATCCCTGAGTCTTCTTCCAAGGGCTTCAGTGCCCTAGCTTCCACGTCGTGATAGGATGGCCCAGCGAATGGGCCTCCTGTCACAACATCGGTGCTCGCCGAGGGTGTGTGGTCTTGAGACTCTTCCTTCGGTCCCCAGAAAAGTTCCCCACACACCCGGACTGAGGTGGAAGGCGCTTCCGGGGAGGCCAGCGATAACTGCGGGTTTCACACCTGGGGGTACGCCAAGTCCTCGTCCTCCTGGATGTACCTTCAGAGGGAGGAGGGAATCATACAGATCTTGAATTTGGGGAGTATGATACTGACGCGCCGCATCCCCATTCCCGCCCTCGACTCAAAAGGTCGTGGGGAAGGTTCCACCGTCGAGTCGTACTCCACCTCAGAATCCGAGAAACAGACCAGTCTAATCTCCGTCTGGACTCCCATGACATTCCTCCTACGGCGACGATGCCCCACCTTCCTTCCCCTGGGTGGCTCCTCAGGGTAAGGATGATTTCCTTCAAGGATTCCCCTGGCAGCAATAGTGCTGGGGCAGAGGGGACTGAAGGCCGGAGTGTGGGAAGCACCGGGACAGATGTCAAAAGGGACATGGGGAGGATATCTATGTGAGTGAGTGACTGGATACGCAACGACTCCATACTCGCAGCCAGTGGTAGGAGGAGTGACCTCATACCCAGTGCAGTGGGCGCTGGAAGCAGTCATACCCAGAGTGTAGCTATCGCGAAGAAGCCCTCAACTTTCCAGATCAGTGGCATGGAATGAGCCTTAATGATGGGTGGCACTACTGCGGATTGGTCCGTGGTGGCAATCTCCTGTGCCCGCAACCGGGAGAGTCAACCCAACCTGCCTGTATGGCGGTCGGGGCCTCGACCTCAGTCAGGTATGTGACTGCCCCTACTCAACGTGTGTGGGGATCTAGTGGCAGGCGTTAGTAGTGGATTGGGCCACAATGGCTGGTGAGGTTGGTGCCCCCGGATAGGCATTCTCTTCCGATCGTGCCTGATGCTAGCTTCGGTTCAGATGGATTGGAGCCGGTGGTGCGGGCACAAAGATTGCCTGGTCCTCGGCCCGGGGAGCCGGGCGATGACGTCGATGTAGACTGGTGGGGGTTCTTGCCGTTAACCCCTCGGATGGGTCTCCGATCGGGCGGACCCGGAGATCCCCCACCTCATTGGTGTAGAGGACGGATGTGTCAAGGCTTTCCAGGGATAGGATCCCGAAGTGGTTGAATGTCGGAGTGGGGAGCGACGTCTCCCTACGCGGCCCTCGGGGGCGACAACGAGAGTGGGGCTCAACCGCCTCTAGATCCAAATGGGCCAGGCCCCTGGTGGGGATGATCCCTTCCTCGTCGTACATACGAACCAAGTCGTGGATCACCCTTCGCTGGATGATTTCTATCGGGGAGAGGGGGCTTGAGCGCCCGACAGTCGCAGCAATCGGAGCCGGAGCGACTGTGGAAACGACGGGACGACACGGGGTTGCCGCGTCGGTACTGCCCCTGCCCCTACGCCGGTGGGCAGGTGGCGATCGAGCTCCGGATGCAGTGATCTTATTCCTGGAAGCAGGGAGATAAACCCATTAGTACTAACAGGAAAAGAAATCGACAACCAATAGCCCAATATCTTTCTGTCTTCTGTGGTCTGCAAGAGGGATCCATGCTGACGACATCGCGTAACTGAGTGCACAATATCCTGACTGCCTCAACCCCTGGCAGGTTTCACGTCCCGGTTATAGGTACCCAGACCTGGTGACATGCTGATCTCCCGACATCCCGAACCCTACCTGTCCCCATATTGAGGAGAAGAGCTTCACGTCGGGTTCACCATTTTCTATTTCTGACGCTTTTAAACTGGGGCACGCGCGTGTGTCCGTCACGCATGGGAGGACGCGCAGCTCGTAGCCCCGCATTCCTGATTTCCATAGGTGGGCGTCATCCATTCCTTATTCAGGGACATCTACTCCTTGATCGAAACCGGGATGATGGGATGTTGGTTCTTCCTTCCGTGGATTCCTCCTCGAAGCTCATCACCTAATCCTGGTCTCCCTCAGAGATTTAAGACGGGTTCGTAAAGCTCATTCCCGGTGTCATATCTGCATGGACACCAGTTAATTATGATGCTTCCATCAAGATGCTCCAAGGGGTCTTGTCGGGGAAGTGACCTTCAGTGAGGAGAAAGGTCACGTTGGGGTGTCGTTGCCATGTCTTGACGCTAGGGATCCGCATGTCTATCTTCTAACCCTTATCATGGGGTTTCTAGAGGGCGTGGAGGCCCGAGGCATCCCACAACGAACATGGGGAATGTGTACCATATGAGGTTTTCCTCATCTTCCCATGTTTCACACGGGGTGTTCCGCAAGTTTAACGTCTTGAGGAGATGGATCAGACTGATCGAAATACTGAGAGTGAATCAGATTGAAGGACACCCTAGGGGGAACACCGATGTTGGGGACAGCACGTGGGAGGCTTCTCGGATACTATGGAGTGGGGTGGAGTTGCATGATCTCACCGGGATGTGGTAGACCGGGTAAGGATCAGGATGGATGATGGAGTGAGGCATGGGGATTATGCTCTGAGACGACCCCGGAGGGAGGAATACAGTTTAATGTCATGCGGGACGAGATACAGTTTACCTTCATGCAGGACAAGGGCATACAGTGTATCGTCATGTGGGATGAGGAATTTTGGGCTTACGCTCTAAGGCGGCCCAAAGTGGGTATGGGGATTACGCTCTGAGGAAGCCCGTGGTGGTCATGGAACCGACATGGAGAGGTCAGAATGACCGGGTGGTGGGCTTGAACCTCGTAGAGGCTTCCTACGTACCATGCGTTAGCACGGATCAAAGTCCACGCAGTTTGCTAGCATGGGGCTTACGCTCTGAGGCGGCCCATAAGAGGATGTCATGGTCGATGCGCACTCTAAGCCCACATGAGTCATGCTAGGTTTGAGAAACAAGAGGCAGCGGGGACCAGACGATCATGTCGCGAAGGGTGCGTCCATGAGAAGAGGAATGGGGCTTACGCATTGAGCCGCCCAAAAAGGAAACAGAGGCTTACGCGTGGTTAGCAGCCCTAGGAGGAAACAGGGGCTTACGCGTGGTTAGCGGCCCTGGGTGCTGGGGCATACTCCAGGGTGGAGGCCCGTGGTGTGACAAAGCACGGCGGGAAAGGGACTCCACTGGCCTTGGCAGGGGGGATGTACGGAGATGCACAGGTGCAATCTTCCGTATGAGAGGCTAGGGGCTTACGCTCTGAGGCGACCTTCCCCCATGGACAAACACCACTCCGACAAGGAGGATCTCATTCCATGCAAGGAAGTGTCCATTCCCATAGAGATGAGAGGTGTAAAAAATGTCTGAGATGGGGGGACCCTGCGTGTGAAGCATTGGGTTAAACCACAGTTTAACGTCATGTGTTAAGGATGAGGTGCTTAGCAGTTTAATGTCCTGTATCATGGACGAGGTGGGTTCGCTCCACACCCCTAGGGCTTACATGCCCAATGCCCTCTACCCCTTGTGGGAGGGAAGGCATCGGTAAGGCCGTGGTGAAGGGGGGTCGCAGGGCAAACCACTGAGGGGTCCACGTTAGCGTGGCTATGCGAAGAAGCAATAGCAGTTAGCGTCACTAGTGCAGAAAACGTTTTTTACGTCGGTTATTTTTAATTTTTTACGTCGGTTTCTAGCCGACATTAATATGGGAGACGTTATAAATAACGTTTTTTACGTCGGTTGTTTAAAAACCGACGTCAAAAAAAATTGGGATGTTTATCACATCGGTTATTTTATAACTGACGTGATAAAGAAAATGAGAAGGGTTTATAACGTCGGTTATTAAATAACCGACGTGATAAAAGGCCTGGGAAATCGTTTATCACGTCAGATATTTAATAACCGATGTGATAAAAGGGATGGGAAATGGTTTATCACATCAGTTATTTATTAACTGACGTGATAAAAGGCCTGGGAAATCATTTATCACATCGGTTATTTATTAACCGACGTGATAAACCCCCCCCCAACGGGTTTATCATGTCGGTTATTATATAATCGTCATGATAAACCGGGGAGGGGGGTTTATCACGTCAGTTATTATATAACCGATGTTATAACCCCCCCCCCCCCCCGTGTTTCACGTCGGTTATTGAATAACTGACCTGATAAACTGGTTTGGGGGGGGGGGGGTTCTCATGTTGGTTATTATATAACCGACGTTATAACCCCCCCTCCCCCGTGTTTCACGTCGGTTATTGAATAACCGACGTGATAAACCGGTCCAGGGGGGTTTATCATGTTGGTTATTCTATAACCGCCGTGATAAACCGGGGGGATGGGGTTTATCATGTCGGTTATATAATAACTGACGTTATAAACCCAGCCCCCCGTGATTCACGGTCGGTTATTTAATAACCGACATGATAAACCATTTCCCAGGCCTTGTATCACGTCGGTTATTAAATAACCGACGTTATAAACCCTTTTCCCAGACCTTCTATCATGTCGGTTATTAAATAACCGACATTATAAACCCTTCCAGTTTTCTTTATCACGTCGGTTATTAAATAACTGACGTGATAAACCATTTCCTAGGATTTTTGAAGTGCACTGTGTTGCATTTGTTGTCAATGAGGCATGAAGTAGTCTTGGAATGAATGGAAGTCAGGGAATGTCAAGATGTGAATGACAAAGGTTGTTATGGTGGTGGTGGTGAAGGAGAATGGCCATGGTACTAAGATGCATGTCACTTAGGAGATTCACTAAGTGGTATTGGAAATTGTGGTTGAAACATTCTCCATGAACATCTGACGATTGTTGAGCTGATCATTAAGTTCCAAGAACTTTTATCAAGATGATACAAAGTCACAACATGATTAGAAGACCATGCATTGTATTGACAATGCATGAGGAGAGGAAGATGATCCATCCACAACCACTGAGTGGATGGAGTGGATTGAAAGAAGTCCATGCACTATCACTTAGTGCATGTGAATCAGAAGAAGATCCAATTGATCTCTGATTAGATCAATGAAGATTGTTGAAGAACATGTGTGATTCATGAGATTCAGTTGAAGAAGTCCCTCCTAAGTATTGAACACATATGGAAGAGGAGATGAAGAAGATTAAGAAGAAACCTTGGGAATTCCATATCCTAAGTAGAGATCATATGAGAGGAGAAATGATGGAATTCTTAAGAAGAAGAAGGAAGATGGCTCAGAGAAGTGGCACTTGGCAATTGGCATGTTTTATATGGAGGAGAACTTTGTTTTTAACAAAGTCTTAACATTTGCACTAGCAAAAAATTGGCCAGCCAAGGCACCTTAAGGGTTCAACCCCCAAGGCACATGTGGGACTAAGGCGCCACGCCCAAGGGGGGATCCCATGTGGCCAGCCCGAGAGGCAGGGGGGCCGTGTATAAGCCCCCGAGGGCACGCGGTGGTGAAGCCCGCGCGCCCGGAGGATGCATAGTGGGCGCTAGGAGCGCGCCCGCAGAGGCATGAGTGGGCGCAGAGCGCGCCCGCAGGGAGAACACGGTGCGGGGCGGCACCGTGGAGGGAGAAGATTCAATTGCCGGGTTGAGGGAGCGGCATATTGATAAACCGCGGCAATTCTGCCCGCCGTTTCGATGTGGGACGCGGAAAAATTCCCGGGAGCGAATCTGAGCCGCTCGATTGATCGCGCGGATGATCTAAGCCGCACATCTGATCCGCGACGAGATGATCTGATCCAGGCCGTTGAAGATCTGATCCGACGGCCCCGGCATCGTCTCCTCCCTCGAGCTCAGCCAAAGGCCACCCGAAGCCACCCGCATGCCGCCGCTGAACCAGAGCCTCCCCGAAGACAAAATTCGAGTTCCCCTGCCACTATTTTCGAAGCCGAAGGCTCCCTCGTGCTCGTCTGGCCACACTGAACACAACCATGCATTAAAAAATGCATGCATGCGATGAGAGGAGAATTCGAAGCAATGCCGAGGAAAGAGAAGCTGCCGAGGCCACATAGGGTTGATGTTTTGAATGGTTTGTGCCTAAAAAGAGGCCGTGCATGCGTTATAAATCGCATGCACGAGGAGGAAAGAAAATAGTAGAACCCGCGGTGGAAACTAAGGAGAAAAACAAGATTTCACCGAATCTTGAAAATCCGAAATCTTCGGGAGATCAAATATTTCTCACGCGGATGCACCGCCTCACCACTGCCTATAAAAAGAGAGGCTGAGCTTCTCGTTTAGCTTTGCTGATCCTTTGAGAAACGAGAGTCCCGTGAGAGCACCCTTGTGCCTCGCGAAGAATTGAGTTGCGCGTCCCCTGCGCGGCAGAGAAGCCCGGAGCCATTTTTTGGCTTCGTGAAGTTCCTTTTTGCGCATCCCTTGCGCGAAAGAGGTAAAGGGGAGTCCCCTGCGCGCTAATACTTGCGCGGCAGGAAGAACCGGGGTTGCACCAAGCCTTGCGCACCCTTGGTTGGAGCCCGCGGCTAAAGAACTTGCGCGCCTGAGGGCAGTAGCACTTGCGTGGTCATTTGAGGCTTGTGCGAATGAGGCCGCTTGCACCCTTGTGACTTGCGCGACCCACGGCTACCCCTTGCACCCTTGATACATGCGCGGACCGTGCTTGAAGAAGACACCCGTGGGCAGTGTGTGTGCATAAGTGGAGAAGGACACATTTAAGTGAGTGTGTAAGAAAAGGAGGAAGACCGAGGCCATACCTTGGTTGTGCCAAATTGAAGAACACACTTTTTGTGTGCATTTGATGAAGAGGCCGTAGCCTTTGGGTGTATGTGCAAACAAGAACAAAGAAGGTCGAGAGTTTTGGGTGTGTGCAAGGAGGAGTGGAAGGCCACCACATTTGTGTGTGTGCAAAACAAGAGGAAGGCCGAGGCCTTAGTGCCTTGTGTGCAAAAATCAGTGGAAGAGGCCGTAGCCTTGTGTGTGCACACTTTGAAGAACAAAGAATACTTTGTGTGTGTGCAAGAGGAAGTGAAGGCCAAAGTTTCAAGTGTGTGCAAAATGAAACAAGTGTGTGTAAAGAGACAAGTTGGCCGAACCTAAGTGTGTGCACTAAGAAGTGTGTGTACACTTAGAAGAAATAAGGAGTGACCCACATTAAATTAGAACACACTCTAAGTGTGTAAACAAATTGGATAAAGTGTGTGAAGGAGGAAGAAGGTGTGTGCTTAATGTGACTACACCCTTTGTGGGATTATTGCACCTAGAAGAAGGAGAAGGAGAGTGCATGCATGCATGTATGCACGTGCACATGTGAAACAAGTCAAATTTTCTTGTGTGCATTTGAGTTGACCAAGACCAGAGGATCTTGAAGAATTTGAGAAGGCCATGCAGTCAGTGCATGAGGAAGCAGAGTTTCCATGCACTCAGTGCATGAAGATGATTTGAAGTGAGACTGGACCAGACCAAAGATAAAGATATCAGTTGTCTGAGCATTCAGTAGTTGAAGAGAGAAGCCAGGTCATCCTGAAGAAGGAGATAAATCCTGAGCTAGACGAGAAGCCCTCATCAACCACAAGTGATCAGAAGAAGAGCAAGGACAGCAGCCTTTATCCCAGGCTGCTGAAGTTATTTGAAGACCTTAAAGAGGAGAAGAGCTACTCATGCGACTCGAGCAGCCAGGAGAAGACCCTGTGGGACTCAGGGAGAAGAAGTCTTCAGTGGGATTCTGGAGCAGGCCAGTGGGACTCTGGTAACACTGTGGGACGCAGTATAAAGACCCTCCTGTGGGACTCAGGAGAGATACAGTGGGACTCTGTATCGACCATTGTAATTCTAACAAGTTATAATGGAGAATCCATGCTGGGAGAGCATGGCAAGGATGTAGGCCTTTGGTGCCGAACCTTGTAAATCCTTGTCTCATGTGCCTTTATATTTACTGCAGCATTCGTGGAAAGGTGAGAGATACAAGAAGAGTGGATCGAGGCTTTAACCAGCCATAGAGGTTTAATTGATTAAGAATCAATTAGTAAAAAGTTTTAAGGGATCACCGATTCACCCCCTCCCCCTCTCAGTGATTCACACTGATCTGGGCACTTCAATTTTTATCACGTCGGTTATGAAATCATCGACGTGATAAACCCCTTCCTGTTTTCTTTATCACGTCAGTTATAAAATAACCGATGTGGAAGCCATTTTTTAAAAAAAAAATTGAATGCAGTCATCTGCTCTCCCCCAGAATCAACCAGGAAACAAATCAAGAAATCGTACCACAAAAAAAGAAGGAGATCAAATTTAAGCATTTTCATTGATAACATATAAAACTTGCCCCACTAGATAGCCCACACCCTCATCTATACCCCATGGACAGCCCTCCCCCACCCAATTGGAGACCCCACCCTCATGTATACCCCATGGGCAGCCCTCCCCCACCCCATTGGATCCCCCACCCCATTGGAGCCCCCACCCTCATGTATACCCCCTAGATAGCCCTCCCCCCACCCTCATGTATACCCCCTGGACAGCCCTCCCCCCACCCCATTGAAGCCCCCACCACACCCCTGGACTACCCCCGACCCACTAGACAACCCCAAAAATCCCTTAACAACCCCCTACCCTCCTGAACAGCACCCCCTCACCCCCTCACCCCACTTGACAGCCCCCACCACACCCCTGGATAGCCCCAAACACCCCTGGACAACCCCCAACCTCATGTATACCCCCCACCCCCTGGACATCACTCCCACACCCTTGGACCGCCCTCCCACACCCCTGTACATCCCTCCCACCCCCCTGGACTGCCCCCCCACCCCACCGGAAAAACCTCCCAGACCCCTGGACACCCCCAACCCCACTGAACACACCTCCATACCCTTGGAACCCCTCCCCCACAGACCAAAATCCATACCAGAAAAACCATCATAAGTAGACCAAAACAAGAAGTAGAGCAGAATTAAACATTCACATATATAAAATTCAAAACATACACTGTCAATATCAAAAAAAAAGCTAAATCCAACCTAAACAACTACCAAATACTCAATTACAATGACAATATTCAAAATTACATTTTACATTACAAACAACTAAAATTCAATCAAACCTGTAAAATGATTTGACCACTCCACTTATAAGTGTTTTATGTCTTCAGCAGTATATGGTTGAGGGTCATCAAAAATCTACAAATGAAAAGGAAAGTAGTTAATAGGTATAATGAATAAATCAAATTGAAATATTATGGAAATGTTTAAGAGGAAATCGTACCAGGTCAAAATTTACAACTGTCCCTGTTGTTATTATTTCATACATAAATCTTAACATATAATATCCACATTCGATGAGGCCTTGTTGTTCTTGAAAATTCTGTTTGAATGAGTGTAAATTCGATATATTATTTTTATGTAATAAATAAAAAAGTACAAATTATAAATGGATATTTACCTTCGCATTTACATATTTGATCTTTGCATTCCTTTTCTTTTTGTTTTTTCAAAAGTAGGCCCATGCACTGTTAGAAAATAAAACGAATGGGGTAAATTTACAATTCATTATAATATATTAAACTATTGAGAAATTGAAACTTACTTTTCTAATATATTCTTAAAACTTTCCCGCATATCACCATGGATAGAGCATATCCAATAAAGTGCTTTCTCCTTTGGGCAAAAAACCCCTAGCATCCAATGATCACTGATAAAAGGAAATTAAACGTTAGTGGTTTTTTATGTTAAAAGATAATTAATTCTATGAGAGAAATGTGTTTCATACCTCTCACAAAAATGAATCATCCAACATTGTGTGACTGTATTCTTTTCAAGTCTTTCAGAAATATAAACCATTCTTTGTTCCTCATTCAATGCACATGCTTCAGGGTAAATCAATTGCGGGTCCATGAATCCAAATACATCTGGCAGCTCATTCCTCTCACAAATTTTATAAAGATAACTAATACAAAACATACATAAGTATACATTTTTAATAAATATAACGCAGGGAAAAGGTGTCAAGACTTACATGAAAAAAATTTGCACCACATTGATGCCCAACTTATCTCCAATAACAAGCTCCAAGATATCAGTGTTCATAATCCCCACACTTATTTCACGCCCACAAACATGAGCTTCCATTGGAAACTCATAATAACTCACCAACAAATTTGAATATCTTGACAATCTATCAAGACTACTAGAATTTGTATCTGATTTCATAGCCATTTGTCTTTGTTGTTGTCTATACAGTATTTCTTTACCTTTAAAGTATATCTGTAAAAATAAATTGAAAAATATATTAGTTTTCAAATGATAAAACAACTTTAATAAAAAAACAAAATAAAAGATATAACATTCATACCTCTATGGTAATGAGTTGAAGAAGTATGGATGGCCAAATTAAAAAATGGTCGATACTCTGTCCAACTGCCACCACCTCATCTGTAGGTATTGGTACCCTAGATGATCTATCTATAATATCCTGTACAGTGACCCTCTGATTCTCTACCTCTAATTGTTGATGTGGAACTGTATCTCCTATACAGTATACCAACCCATATGCTACTATATGATGTTGAGAATCATCAACAAACAACTCGTAATAAGTAGGAAGCTGCGGCAGAGGAGTAAGATAAAAAAATGTGGTCTACAGGCTGAGGTGGGGGAGTGGAAGCTACTGGTGGAGGTGGAGGATAAATAATGGGGTCTACAGGGGGAGGTGGAGGAGTGGGAGCTGCAGTCTGAAATTGTCTTTTCATTTCTTCAAACATAGACTGCACCGACGCTATAATCTTGTCCTCCATCGTCGCATTAATATTTTGAACATCAGCCTCCAAGGACTCTATTTTTTTATAAACCCCCTCAAATTTAGAAGTTAAATAACATGGAAACACTTTTCTTACTGATACACCTACCAGATATCCTCTTACACGACCAGGATGTTCGAGCCTTCCCAATGCTGCAGATAAAATATGTTCCCTCCCAGTAGCTGTAAACATTCCATGTGAACTCTTCTCCTCAAGACAGTCCTGTATTAATTAATTGAACATTTCTGTAATGATTTAAATTATATGAAGAAAATAATTAACATAAATAAATAAAATAGATATCTTATAATCATCTCAGCTATGATTCTCGATTCTTCCGAAAGATATTGCACTTTTTCCCCTTCCGAGCTCTCTTCCATTTTTCATGTCTAGATGGAGGGGATGGAGGGGCCACCTTTCCAGAGCTTGAAGACTCAACTCTTAGTTGTCGAAATTTTTTTGCCATCATTTTTTCTTCCAATAATGCATACCCTCTCCAAGATAAACTATATGGGTATACATTTTTAGATTGGAACTCCTGATGAGATTTCCTTATTTTCTGTAATTTAAGAATAATAAATCATTAACAAAACATTAATAAAAACATTTATATAAGAATGTTTATAAAAGTTTACATTGCCCTTACCCGAAATGACTATTTTCTTCTACTTTCAAAAAACTGTCTCCATGTGTCTTCATCTATAAAGGATATATACGACATGGATTGTCATGACTCCTATGACCATAAATGAAATCAGATGAGAGGGTTGATTTGAAATCCCTCCATCTCCCGGCAGCCAACGATAAGCATTTATTCCTGACTTATCCAGTGTCAGGAATATCAAATGTCATCTGATAAAGAAGAGGTTAAACATATTATATATACTAGAAGCATTAAAATAATTGTCAAACAATGACAAAAGATCTTACCAAAATTGTCTCCCATAACTGAGAGATTATCAATTTATCCACACTTTTCCAATCATCATACAGAATGTTTACTTTTCTCTTAGCCTGAGTTCCTACAAAGCTCTTAAAATCTTTTTCATTCGGACCTCTAGGAATATCATCATCATCAAACTCAACGACTATCCTTTGATCCTGTGTACGCGCAAGTGATAATTTTGGTAAATGTGTGCACCCACGTTTACCAACCTTTGAACTCTTTGTCTTAATAGGAGCATGTGAATGTTCATCCCTAGAGGTATGACCAGCAATATTCTCATCTCCAGAATCATGTGGTTGATCAATTGAATGATCTGTCATTATCCTTCAAATAAAAAAAAACAAACGTCAGTTCACAAATATACAAATTCAAATATTTTAATACTACTGTAATCATAAAATACAAAAGTGTACTAAGTTATGTAATAGTAAAAATTGGTAATATGGTAAGCATGTTAAACAATGGTAAAGATGGTAAAGATGGTAAACATGGTAAACATGGTAAAACTGGTAAACATGGTAAACATGGTAAAGTAATTGTCACTGAACAGAAATAATAGATATATAATTCATGTAATGGTTATAAACATGATAAAGTAAACTAAACAAACTTAAAACAAACAAAAAATTATAATTATTTTGTTTTAAAACATGTTTTAATAAATAAAGAACTTACAAATATACAAATTCAAATATTTTAATACCACTGTAACCAGAAAATAGAAAAGTGTACTAAGTTACGTAATAGTAAACATTGGTAATATGGTAAGCATGTTTAACATTGGTAAAGATGGTAAAGATGGTAAATATGGTAAAGATGGTAAACATGGTAAACCTGGTGAACATGGTAAACATGGTAAAGTAATTGTCACTAAACAAAAATAATATATATATAATTCATGTAATGGTTATAAACATGATAATGTAAACTAAACAAATTTAAAACAAACAAAAACTTTTACTTATTTTGTTTTAAAACATGTTTTAATAAATAAAGAACTAACAATATCTAACATTTATGAAAAAAATAAATGTAAACAGGAAATAAACATATGTTACTTGTAATTTTAGTAATGTACAAATGGATTCTTTTCTCAAATCCCTTCATAATGATCGTTTCTTATGGCACAAACAATGTCTTCAACATGCTCATCACTATGTTCTGTTAATCTTTCCATGGAAGTAGGGATCTCACATAAATCAACATCTTCATCAAGTTCATCCTCACCAATATATTGTTTTTTCCCTTATAAAACAACAGCCCACTGTATATATGATTGATCTACTACATAGAAAATTTGTTTTGCATGGGTTTCCATTATAAAAGAATCAGTTGTGTCTTCAAATCTATTCAGATTAACAACTGTCATTCCAAATTCATCGTGTCTGACACTATTGTTACCGATAAACCATTTATAGTTAAAAATAGGAACTTTAATTTTAAATTAATCAACCTCCCATATGTCTTCAATCACTCCATAATATGCACTTGATGCAGAAATTGGGTTTTTGTCCTTAGCACTCAAAAAATACATCGCTTCTGCAAACACCAATACACCACTATTCTGAACTGCACTTCTCTTTTCCTGAGCTTTTGTATGAAATGTATAACCATTAATGTCATAACCGGACCATGTTATCACATTTAAACATGGACCACCGACTATCCATTTTAATGTCTCTGATACATCTGATCTACCAAGAAAAGTCTTTTTAATCCATGACAAAAATTTTTTGTTGTGCTCATTCAAAATCCACATTTCTTTCTTCTTTGGATGACATTATTTCAACTCATTAATATGCAATGTGATATACGGTTGAGCATCATCTATGTTATTCAAGATGTATGATTATAACTTCTTCATCTGTTCAGCTGACAAGGATTTCAATTTCAAGCCACGAATCCCCTTTCCATCATTATTAACTCATTCATGGAGAGATGGAGGCAAGCCTATGTGTTGCGTCGTAGCCAAGTAGCTCGTACAAAACTCTGCTACCTCCTCAGAAATATACTTTTCAATAATTGAGGCTTCAGGTCGATATGGATTTTTAACATACCCCTTTAATATTTTCATATACCTTTCAAAAGGATACATCCAAGAAAGATATACAGTTCCACAAAGCTTTATTTCTCAAACCAGATGAATCATTAAATGCATCATTATATTAAAAAAAGTTGGAGGAAAATACATTTCCAATTGACAAAGTATAAAAATTTCAACCTTTTCCAAAATGTTCAAAGCATTCACATCAATCTCCTTGTTACAAATTGAATTGAAAAAATAACACAACTTCATTATAGTCATTCTGACATGAATGGGAAATATTCCATGCAATGAAACTGGTAGAATTTGTTGCATCATGACATGACAATCATGTGATTTCATACCTATCAACTTCAAGTCCTTCAATGAGACAAAATTTTCTACATTAGAAGAATAACATTGAGGCACTTTGATATCATGAATACATTGACAGAAGCTAATTTTAACCCTCTTGGATAATGTATGACAAGCCGGGGGAAGATATGTTCGTCTTCCTTTAGGAGTGGGAGCTAACTCCAAACGTATTCACATTGATAGTAAGTCTAATCTTTCATTCAACCCATCTTTTGTCTTTCCTTTAATATCTAACAATGTTCCAATCAAACAATCACAGATATTCTTCTCCATGTGCATGACATCAATTTTATGTTTAACTTCATGATACCTCCAATATGGTATCTCAAACAATATTGATATTTTCTTGCAAATATGTCTATCATTGCCAGATTTCTGTGTCTTTCCCAATGTCACATCAAGGTTTTTCACCCTCTCAAAATACAGATTAGGGGATAAAGGTTTTGGAGCAGTATCAAATTCTTGTGAGCCATTGAATGCCTTTTTTAGTCTTATATAAGGGTGATCCATAGGCAAAAACTTTTGATGACCCATGTACACTATTTTCCTCCCATGATCCAATTGACAATATGACGTCTGTTGTTCTCAAATTGGACATGCTTTATGCCATTTAAAACTATATCCAGACAAATTTACATACTCTAGGAAGTCATTTATAGTGAATAGAAGCACTGCATGCAGTTGAAAATATTCCATTTTATATGAATCATACACCCTAATACCATCAGCCCATAATAGTTTCAAATCATCAATCAACGGTGACAAGTAAACATTGATATCATTGTCGGGTTGCTTTGGACCAGAGATCATTATACTCAACATGACATAATTGTGCTTCATACAATATTCAGGAGAGAGGTTGTAAATTACCAATAAAATAGGCCATGAACTATGTGTGCTACTGAGGATTCAGTATGGATTCATTCCATCTGTGCACAACCCTAGTCTGATATTTATAATTTCATTTCCAAATGTAGAATATTGCGTATCAATTTTCTTCCATTATGGACAATCAGCTGGATGACGTATTTTTCCATCACATACCTTCTCATCAGCATGCCATTTTAACATTTTTTCATCATGTGAATTAGCGAATAAACGTTTGAAACGATGAAATATAGGAATATACCAAAATACATTTGAAGGGAGCTTTGTAATCTCTACATCAGCCTGTGATTTTTCTTTCACCTTATACCGTGATGTCCCACATTTAGGACACTCTGACAGTAATTCATATTCCTTCCTATATATAATGCAGTCATTCGGATAGGCATGTATTTTCTTGTGTCTCATTCCCATCGGGCATAATATTTTCTTGGCCTTGTAATGTGAATATGGAAGATCGTTATCTTTTGGAAGAATGTCTTTCATCAATTGTAGAAGCTCTGTAAAACTTCTGTCACTCCATCCATGTTTTGCCTTCAGGTTAATCAATCTTAACATTGCCGAAAAAACCGTAAAATCTGTACAACCAGGATATAATGGTTTCTCAGTATCACCATATAGACGCGCAACTGTCGGTTCTATCTCAATTTGTTCTACTACAATATCGCGAATCATTTCTTCAATTCCATCGGAGTTATCATCTTGTGCATCATCATCATTAGTGACATTTCGTCCAGTTTCACCATGCCAAATCCAAGGGCTGTAACTCGGATTAAAACCATGACATATCAGATGATCTTTTATCTCTCTACTTTTCAACTTTTTCATATTCAAACATTTCAGGCATGGACAGAAAAAAAATGTCACTACTTGGAACATTTCATTTAGAAAATTCCAAAAAGTCATCAACACCTTCCTCATATTCATTGCTCATTCGATGCGCCGTAATCCAACTTTGACTCATTATTACCTATAACAAATATAAAATATATATATATATTTAAGATAAGTCGAATAAAAGTTTATATGAAAAAAATCATAATTTAAATGTCAAAAAATTTTGAAATATAAAAGAAATATAAGCGTATTTAAAAAAATATGCTTGAGTATTATTATTAAAACAAAATATAGATAGATATAACATTTTTAAATTCCATTGAATAAAAGAAAACCATGGCGCCTACACGGTTGATAGAAAATTGGAGAGAATGGAGTAAACTTGAGAATCAAATCAAATTTAAAATAAAAATTTAGATGGAGAAAATCACAATGTAAATCCAAACACCCCTGGACACCCCCAACCCTCTGGACAGCCCCCCACCCCCCAGACAACCCCCAAAACGCTCTGGACAAGCCTCCACCCCCTTGGACAGCCCCCCACCCACCCCCCTGGACACCCCAACCCTCTGGACAGCCCCCAACCCTCTGGATAGCCCCCACCCCTCTAGACAACAGCCCACCCCTCCTGGACACCACCCCCACCCCTACCCCCTTGGACACCCCGCTGGACACCCCCAAACCCTTTGGACAGCCCCCACCCCCTGAACAGCACCCCACCCCCTGGACAGCACCCCACCCCTCCATACAGCACCCCCACCCCTCCTGGACACCACTCCCACCCCCGAACCCCTTGGACACCCCCAGGACACCCCCCAACCATCTGGACATCCCCCACCCCCCAGACAACCCCCAAAACCCTCTGGATTGGCCTCCACCCCCTTGGACTTCCCCCTACACCCACCCACCCCCTTGGACACCCACTTGGACACCCCGAACCCTCTGGAAAGCCCCCCACCCCCGGACAACCCCCCAAACAATGGTTTACATATAAAAATAGGGATGGTGAACAACGAAAAACACATGCATTTAATATAGCTATTTAAATGATCATATGATAATTAAAAATTATCATTTATATTCAACTAGTCAAATGGTCACATGTTTCTCGATAACTAATATCATAATTTATTTTATCAAAAAAGTCACACAAAATAGTCCACAAACATGTTTCGCACCAACATCACGATTTAATAAAACAATTCCTCAATTTATAAAACATTCTGAAAATGTTTGACATCTTGAATCACCTCTTTACCTTTCAAAAACCCTTATTAGGTGAATAACATCGCCAAAATATTGCATTTACACCATTTTATCACTTTTTTAACTCACTAAATCATTTTCAATTTTCGTAAAACAATCCCAAGTGGAACAACCTTGTTTTTCACACAAAAGACATTCCAAACCCCATTCAAGAAAAAAATCATACCAATACAAATCCAATATATAAATTTCAGCTCAATACACATTTATTAAACCACCCCCATATTTTAATAATTTACCTCAAATAATGTCACAAATAATACACATGAAAAACAAACTTTTTCATAAAACACCTTCAAGAAGTGTGACAAGGTTTTACACATAAAACCCATTCAGAACCCCCTTTTTAGGTCCACATGACAAAAAATAATTACAAAACCATAATTGGACTCCCCTTTCAAAATTAATGAATCACTTTCATAGGTTATAAAATACACCCAAATATTAACCTAAGAGTCACACATTAAAAACACCCAATTTCATGATAAAATGAATATATAAAATTGAAGACATATCCAAATCCATAAAAAAATTTTGGGACCACAAAAAATATACAATGTAGGCAAAACGAATGAAAAAAAGCATACAAAAATATAGTGTTGCGAGTTGAAGACTTACATGAATTTGGGGTTTTGGAATGCCTTTTGTGTTTCGAGTTGAAAGCACACAAAAAGAGTTGAGATGATAGATTCGAGAAAAAAAGCACACAAAAATTGAACGAGTTGATAACACACAAAACGAACGAAAAAAAGCATACAAAAATCGAAAACATTAATATAGACTATACAAGAAAAAAACGAACGAAATAAATTCATTGAAGGCTTACTTGAGTGATGTGAGTTGAGATGATAGATCCGAGGAGAGTAAAGATGATATATGTGGTAGAAAAAACGAGTTTAACAGTGATATCTACGTGCCGATTATGGTTTATCGCACGAGAGAGACGAGCCACCAAACTGTCGAACGAAAATTCGTAAATGACAATCCTTGGGGATTGTTAATTTTTTAAATGTTTTTATAATGTCGATTATTTAATAACCGACGTTATAAACTGTTTTTTACATTTATAACGTCGGTTATTATAATAACCATTGTTATAAATGTATCAGATGTGGATTTTTTTACGTCCGTTATAGAATAACCGACCTAAAAAAGACCTCAAATATCACAGTTTTTTACATCGGTTATTTTATAACCGACGTAATAAACCACAACGCGTGCAGTTTTTTACGTCGGTTATTTGATAACGGACGTAAAGAACACGTAGATATTTAGTTTTTTACGTCGGTTATAAAATAACTGACGTAAAAAACCACAGTGCGTGGAGTTTTTTACGTTGTTTATTTGATAACCGACATAAAAAATGCGTAGAAATGTCGTTTTTTCGTCTGTTATCAAATATCCGACGTAAAAAACCCAACGTGTTGTGGTTTTTATGTTAGTTATGTGATAACTGACGTAAAAAACCAGTAGATATCTCGTTTTTACGTCAGTTATCAAATAACTGACGTAAAAACCCCCGTGTTTTGGTTTTCTACGTTGGTTATAACATAACCGACGTAAAAACCGAACACGAGCGATTTGTAACGTCGGTTATTAAAATTACCGAAGTTAAAAATCTACACACCGCATTTGTGACATCGGTTATAAAATAACTGACGTAAAAAACCTCGTTTCACAGATTATCACGTTGGTTATATATAACCGACATAAAAAATGGTGACGTAAATAACGTTTTCAGCACTAGTATGTGCCTATGAGAAGAAGCATAAGGCAAAGCAATGCAACGGGAAACACCACCCAAGGAACCATGAGGTTACTTCGTATGAGCCTGGAAGGCCGCACGGGAAAACAACGCATGGCGCGCATTCCCGGAAGGGAAGACATCACATGACGGCGCGGAAGGGAAGCCAAGGGGCGTCAAGGTAAAGGGGTCCTGGGTGTTGCGCGCAAAAGGAAGGCTTGCGCGCAAAACACCGGGATGGCGTGCAATAGGGCCAAAGTATTGCGTGGATAGGGGATTGCGCGCAAGGTATTGCGTGCGTAGAAGAGGATTACACGCAAGGGACAATGATCACGTGCAAGGGAAGCAACGGGAGGAGGAGGCAAATTCAGCGAAGCTGGTGGAGTTGTGCGCAAAGGCGAACCCCCGGGAAAAGTTGCGCGAAAAAATGGATTACCTGGAAGTCATATTTCGCACGGGGGGAGTCAAATTGCACGCCCGAGATCCGATCCGAATTCCTCAACCCCCAAACCATCTGGGATCGCCTTCTATTTATAGGCCCTAGCCGGCGCGGAATCTAGGCGGCGCACGGATGTTTCCGCGGTGGGAACCGTCAGCACGCAAAGCCTCACCATGCGGAACCGGGGTGCGCAAAATTGCACGCACCAGCGGCTCAATTACGCGAATCCCGGGGATACTTCGCACGCACACCAATATTTCATGCAAGTCCTCCATTATTTCGTGCACCACTTTCTGGGCCTCCGGACTAGACCTCTGATTCCGAATATGACTTCACTTTTCCATTTCGAAACTTCCTCTAGGAGTTGCGAACTTTTTTCAGTGTCTACAAGAACCAATTAAGATCTATTCATCCGATGGGGGTTCCTTTTTTTGGTGTTCTTCCCATGTTACTAATATTACACGAATGAAATATGTAAGATTCATTGCCTATGTTGGATTAGAATAGCATTATTCCTCTTCCATCTATTTTGGTATTTGATGGTTGTCATTAATTATTTGATATATATATGTTGTTACCTTATTTGGTGTTGGAGCTATTGTGGGTCTATGAAACTAGTCACTATGGGTGTCATGATATAAGTCAAAATTTTTCCATGTAATCGAGTTATTGAATATTTTCCCAAACATGGCTAGAAAATTCTTCCGATAACCCAATTATTCTAACTGGGAAATTGTTACATAGGATACAATCTCTAAGGGGTTATCTAACACCGCATATCAAGAAATAACTAGGACTTCTGTGAAACCATTGAAAATCAGTCAGTCGTGCATATTATGACCTTACTTTAGGACAAAACGAATATAGTCTTTATGGTAGTTGAGGACAACCATATTGAGCTTATTGGGATGTGTTTCCATGAATAGGTTATTGTCCATGGATACAAGGAAATAACAATAAACTTGTTCATTTCAGAATGTGTATGCATTATTAATACATTCCTCAAATATTGGGTGGCCCTTATTTTAATGTGATATTGTCCGAGATTGATTTTGTTATTTTTTTCACTCGACAGGAGACACTATGTATTTTGTGGTCTTATTTTTATCTTGACTTAGAACATTTCATGGTTTATGGTTAATAGTATTTTTTCTTCCGTTCCTTAAATTTTTCCAATACTGAGGGCATGAGTGGTTATTTATCTCGGTTTTTTTATTGAAATATTCAAAATGGGGATCCACTTTGTGAACTCAATAAACCCACCTAGATACTTCATTAGGATTATAGGAGACTCAAAAAAGTCTAAGAATTTTTAGAACAGATTTCTAGAACCATCTCCTATGTGAGAGGGATGATATGTGAAGAAGTTAAAATAGTTCATCTAACTATGAAATATGAATCCATATAATTTTTCATTATATGATGTTAGATAGGTACAATTTTTTTGTTTTTATTATTGTGTAGCTGAACAGGTATAAGAATTGAAGAAAAATGTCTTCCCATCCTGCAATATATCCTGCTAGATGGATTCTGTACAAATCATAGGCTGGCCCTATTAGAGTCTATTCAAAATACCCAAGCTTATTCTCTTTCTAATGATCTACAGGGTCCATCATTGAACCACACTAGGATACAATGTTTGTGAGATGTTATTGAAGATCTACCATGCTATCTAATGAAAAAAAGGTTGGATTGAAGTGATTTGGTAGATATAAGACATCATCCAACAATTTGTGATATGGATTTGTCTTAGGTTAGAGAGGTGTGTACCCCCACCCCATGGATTCCATTCTAGAAACAAGGGACTCATTGACTTTGAGAAATTTCAGAGGCACTATTGTTTAATCATCCACTTGTCTAAAGGTACCAAGAAGGGACAGAGGATGTTTCTTGATTTTCATCTTTCACGAATCCTCAATTCATGTAATAGATAAATTATTACCCTGGAAAATGGTGTATTTTGACATAATGGTCAGAAGCCAAAATCATTTTTGAAATCCACATTTTTGTATATCGGCTTCTTAGATGGATGTAGAATCAGATACTTAAACACGATTTTTGCAGGTAGATAAGCTATTTTATATGTATGCAAATAGGGGTATTCACAACATTCCGAATATGATACTCAGTGGGAATGTTTCGCATGGGTAAATTCTCATTGAGTTGTATGTGTTTTTCAATCTCATTATCATATTGAGTCATTCAGTACTACTAAGATGCAACATCAATTATTCAGAGTGATGATTGGGATGTATCCACACCTATACTAATATCTTTGGTTGTGTTTCAATGTATAGGTGGAAACACGATATTCTAAGGTTCTATGATTTTGATCCTCCTTTGGTTCTAGGTATGTGTAGCCTTTCATGATACAAACAGATCACTCTCCTGTTAGGGAATTTTATCTCTATTGTGACTCTCAACATTTGTGTCTTGATCCCCAATATATTCTTGGTTAATCATGGAAATATTTATTGTGTTCAAACATGTAGTGGTTGATGTTCCATTATATTTAATGCGATATGATGATTCTATTATTCAATCATCAGGTTCATTTCTAAAACCCTTGTCCATATTGGGATGTTTTGTATTTCCACCCTATATAGGACATGTATTCTTCATTGTATAATCCTCATACCTTTATCTATGATTAAATACCTTGAGGGAGTTCTAATTCATGTTTTCGGAATATGCCCATAATATCTATGGTTTTTCTTGTAGCTTTATGGATCGATGGGATGTCGATAATAAATTATTTCCTCTCATCCTAGTGAATAATGATTCTATCAATGATGATGATGATGGAGGATAAAATTCCCCCATACATGTTGTCTTGGTTTTATAATGGTACATAGTTGGTATTGATTGATCCTTTTATTTAGGATCTATTTAGTACAACTAAGGATTTGATGATTCCTAGGATGAGCATTAGGATATATTTTCCACAATCCATGTGGGCTGTAATAGATTAGGAATCTCTATTTATTTACCTAGCACCAAATGGAGGTATTTTGAACATTATGTTCATGTTTGAGATATAAATCCCCCCATCATAGTGGGGTTGGTTTTTTTACAACTACATCCAACATGTCATAAATCCCCATGGGAATTGACGATCTGTTGGGTGGAGGTGGTGGGAAATATTCCCACAACCCGGTGGCCAGGATTTTCTCCTTGAATGCTACTATGGAAGATTCTATATTTAGCTTTTTATTACTATCAATTTCTACTCATGTAGGGTATTGGAGCAATGCAATCCCTTCATAGGAATCATTATTTACAAGAAATTGTCTTCTAGGTTACATCTTTGGCATTTGTGTCTGAAATGTATTCCCATTTCTCTTGGGTGAACCTTTCTAATGAATTATTTTCTATATTATCCCTCCATTCATTATGTATTCAAATCATTAAAGATGGTCAATTTCATTTTAGTTAACAACTAACCCAGGAAGTACCTGGTCCCTTGATTTTGTATATAGTCTTTAACATTAGTGGACATTATGTATGACATGTTTTACTCTTCCAAAAATGTACTGAAGTCTAATGATTCTATATTTTCCAATAATCACCTATAGATGCATGATGGTTATTTATAGATTATCTTCCCAAGGGTTGTGATGTAATTGGGGCATTCTTGTTGCTGATTTGCGCTTCAATTTTCTTGTTTTGGATAGACACCCATTTAGATAGAAGTCTGGTCTAGCTGACAACAGAGTATCATAATGGTCTGAAGGTGACCTGCTATCCTAGAGTAGGGAGGTGTACAATTTTTAGTTGTTTGATGAATTTCCCAAATATTTTGTCATAGAAATAGAATTAACTCCTTTTCTAGATCATCTAGGATCTTATAGTCAGATGTGGAAAGAGGATAGAAAAAGATGAAGAGGTAGTTTCTATATAATTCAACCCAGATATATATTTTTTATTTTTATTAAATAAACATAAATTCCTCTATATGACCAAACTAAATATATTGTTTCTTAGGGTATCATGATGTCCAGAGTGGAGTGATGCTTCATGTTCCTGGGGAACTATATACAGTTGACCTCGATGTTTCAAGCACCTCTCAATACAAAGTCAACTTAATTTTGAAAACCAGTCTATATGGAGGTCTACAAGAGACAGGGGGTTTCCTTGTATTTGGGAAATATCATTATGACAATTTTGACCATGGAATATGTCTGGATTTGAGGCTCTATAATCTATATTCACACTTCCATGATGAGGAGTATTTTAGTAATGATCATGTTCTACTTCAGTTTAAGTGTTAATGGACCCTTAGGGTGTTGAGAATGTTTATTGAACAACCTCAAGGACACAATCACTGAGAATATTATTGAAATGATCCCTCTTCTATGTCATGACCATAATATGATGTCATACCTTATGAAATTGTGTGTGGATATGAGCCTTATATATAATTGTTGTTAGAACATGTTTATAACTGATGCACCAATTTTTTGTATACACAGAGTGTACTTTTATACACGTCGTGTATATCCAGACAGGGACACAGACCAAAAGAGGGAGTACATGCCCATGTCACCAGACAAAAGATACACGTCGTGTATGGCAGCGCTACACACCATGTACTACATTCTAGAAGCGATTGTCGCCAAAAAGGTTTCACACGCCCATGTCACTAGCCAAACGCTACACACTATGTGAGGTTGTGCTACACGTTGTGTATTACTTTCTAGAAGCGGTGGTTGCTGAGAGAAGTCTACACGCCCATGTGGCCGTTGAAGAAGACACGGCGTGTTGAATTTCTACACGCAGTGTCTACTATTCTAGAAGGGGATTGGCAGCCAAATTTTGATAATACATGCCATGTACGGTGGCGCTACACGCCATGTATACTCAAACACCAGGCGGCGCTGTGCCAAAGTCAAAGACGATGTGTTAGGCCGGCTACCAGCAGAGAAAAATGGCGCCAAAGTGCATTGACGAAAGTACACAGCGTGTACTCTCTATACACGCCGTGTACTATATTTTTCTATAAAAAGAGAACTTGGCCTACGAATTTTAGAGTTCAGAAACCATTTGGGGAGAGGAGACATTCTGCTACCATTCCAAAGCCACCGAGGTGCCGTCATTCCACCATTCCATCTTCCGATACCCTACCTCAATGCCTACACGATGAATCCGTCAGGTATCACGTGTGTCATTTTTCTCCCACTTTCTATGTGTAACTAAACCCATCATGTTGGGGCTGTGGATGAAGGGATCGTAATTTGTGTGTTGGTTTATATAGTTGTGTTTTATCATTTTAATTCATCTTACTCTTCTTAATTAACTGTTAAATATAACTGAGAATTCTTAGCCGGACCAAGGGAAGAATTCTCAGCGATACAAATGAGAAGTAACGGTGAAAACATCCATGGCCATTGGAAGGATTTCAACGATTCAAATAATGGACTGAACTTAATAAAGAATTAAGAACAATGACTACCTGACCAAGGAGTCAACTGGTCTAATTCCAAAAAAGAGGAACCGGACCAAGGAAATCTTGTAACAAAATGAAATCCAAAATGATTGAATTATTATAAACCACACAACCATTTAAACAATCTGCAGAAGAACTCCTTAATCACCACAGCCATGACACGTCTATTTCTTCCCATTTTAAAACTCTTTAAATTTACCTGTTGTTTTCTTTAAAACTGTTATTCATTTCTTCAAAGTAAAACAATTTAGTTCCAATCAAAACCCAAAATCAATCTAATCGATTCTAAATTCTGCAAACTTCACCTAATTAAGTATTAACTCAATTGAATTCACCCATGCCATAATTCCCTGTGGATCGACCCCAAAATTATGCTATACTAATGTCCTATGAACGGGTAGTTAATTTGGGACACATTTAACTTCAATCAATGACAAGCGAGGCCAAAATTTGGTGCCGTTGCCGGGGACATGATTGGGTTTAGTGATAAGAATTTAATTGTGTTAATAATATATTTAAGTGAAAATAAAAATAAAAAAATTATCAAAAATATCTTTTCTAATCCCATTTAAAACTGTAACTGTTTTTTACATTTAACACCTGGTTTTCGTTTTTGTGTTGTCCAGAGCTTAAAGTGTATGTTTAGACGTCTTACACGATCCAGAAGTGCCGAGTCTTCGGAATTATTTCCGCTTGACCTATAAATCGAACAGACCTTGCTTCATCGTCAGTGTACATGGACAGAAACTCACAACCATCAACCAAAAACCATGTCAAACAATGAAGAGTGAGCACCAGCCATAGATGCTGCGACTGAGCATCAGTACCAGGATCAGCAGCCTCCTGCTGCTGGTCTACCAGAGAAACCTCCTGGAGCCTTCATGGAATTCGTCCCAAGGGATTACCAACAGCCACCGCAACAACTCTTCCCATGGCTATACTTCGTGCCTCAAGAGAAGTTCATGCAGGCTCCACCCCTTCAATAGTAACCTCCAAGATGTACCCTTTTGGATTACGGTCTTCCTTCAATCCATGGAGCTAATATGGGCATCATTTGTCCCCCGATAATGGATCCACACTTTGAGATCAAGCCTGCTATCATACAGATGATCCAAAACACAGTCCAATTTGGAGGCCTGGCCAACGAGGACCCGAACGCTCATCTCTCCAACTTTCTGGAGATCTGTGACACCTTTCGGCACACCGGCGTGTCCGAAGACGCCACCCAACTTCACCTATTCCCCTGTTATCTATGGGACAAGGCAAAAGACTGGATCAAGGGGCTACCACAACGATCTATCCTCACCTGGGAGGTGCTAGACCAGGCGTTACTATCCAAGTACTTTCCACTATCAAAGACGGTGACACTCCAGAATGAGATCTATAATTTCCAGCAGCACGACTCCGAGCTATTGTATGAGTCCTGGGAACGCTTCAAAGAAATTCAACGAAAATTCACCCACCATGGACTTCCGCCCTGGATTCAAGTCCAGACCTTCTACGGAGGACTTACCACAAATACCATGTCCGTGGTGGATGCTGCTGCTGGAGGCACGGTGATGCGGAATTCCCCCAAAGAACTATTCGAACTACTAGAAGACATGTCAGCCAACAGCTTCCAGTGGCACTCCGAGCGAGGGACTCAAAAACGAGGTATGCAAAATATTGACGCTACCACTATGTTAGCTGCTCAGTTGGATGCGGTGTCCAAGAAAATAGATGCATTGATCCTCAAAGGAGCACCTCAAATTCATGCGGCGAACCATCCAACAAGTGGAGACTATAGTGATAACCACATCATGGGAGAATGCCCGAGTTCGACTAGAGGCCCTTCGATGAGCGAGGTGAGTTATGTTACCCAAAATCAAGGGCCCAACCAGTACCAACAGTACCAGAACCTGACATGGTGAGATCAACAGAACATAGGCTGGGGAAAACAACAGCAGAATCCTCTGCCCCAGTGGCCGCCTAGCTACAACCAACCTCTATACCAAAACCAATACCAATGACCGCAACAACCCCAGCAGGGTCCTTATTAGCAACAAGGGTATCAAAACCCTCGTCCACAGCAACCATGGCATCCACCTTCTCCACTGGCTCAACAACCACCTCAGTAGGATAACACCTCAAGGTTAGAGGATCTGATGACTATATTCATATATACTAGTAATACTTGGTTCCAGAATCAGGAAGCTTTGATTCGAGGCTTGGAGAATCAGATTGGCCAGCTGGCACACCAACTCTCAGGGAGGCATCCAGGTACACTACGGGGGAACATCGAAAAGAACCCAAGGGAGGAGTCCAATGCTATCATACTCCATAGTATAAAAGAGCTCCAACAGAACCAATCAGCATAGAAAGGTGCATCTACAACTACTGTTGATGAAAAACATACCAATATCGACCCCTCCTCATCCAAAATCCCACAGAAGGAGGCTTTACAAAATAATGAAAAGGAGGTAGTCCAAACATTCAAACCTGTGTTACCCTTTTTGGAAAGATTGAAGTAGAGGAAGCTAGACCACCAGTTCATAAAATTCATGGATGTGTTCAGGAAGCTCCACGTCAACATACCATTTACGGAGGCCCTAACACAAATGCCAACATATGCCAAATTCATGAAGGAAATTCTCTAGAATAAGAGGAAGATGGAATATTTGGTCGTGATTGCATTAACAAAGGAGTGCTCTGCGGTGGTTCAGCATTCCATTCATCCCAAACTCCAAGATCCAGGTAGTTTCACCATTCTGTGTACTATTGGATCCTGTGAGTTTTGGAAGTCCCTATGCGACTTAAGGTCCAGTGTGAACCTCATGACCCTTGGAGTTTTCAAGAAGCTGGGACTCAACGAGCTCAAGCCTACCCGTGTAGCCCTTCAACTTGCTGATCGATCCATCAAACACCCGAATGGACTACTTGAGGACGTACTGGTCAAGGTGGGTAGGCTAATCCTCCCTGCTGATTTCATCATCCTCAACATGGGAGATGACCAGGAAGCACCTCTTATTCTTGGAAGGCCTTTCATGGAAACTGGGAAGGTACTGATCGATGTGAACCAAGGAGAGATTATTTTTCAGGTAGGTGATGAACGAGTTTCCTACAACGTCCTCAATGCCATCAAACATGCTTCCTTGTCAGAGCATGAGGACTGTAATGTAGTTTCCACCATGGTTAACCATTTTAGGGAAAAGGTGGATGATCTGGTATGTTCTTTTACTTATAATAATTTAACAATTCCAGATATTCTATTCAAAGAAGCGCTAGAAGACTTGCAATTCTTAGAAGGCCAGGGCAGCCACTATGGGCAGCATGCAGTTGTTCCCGATAGTTTGGAATGGGACAAGGTGAAACCACTTGTTCCTTCAATTTTAAAGGATCCTGAACTCGAGCTGAAGCCTCTTCTATCTTCTTTCAAGTATGGGTATTTAGGACCCAATCAAACTTTTCCTGTTATTCTTAATGCATAACTATCACAGGAGCAGGAAGATTCACTTCTGTAGGTTCTCAAACAGTGGAAGCACGCTATTGGGTGGACAGTCGCTGATCTGAAGGGCATCAACCCTACCATTTGCACTCACAAGGTGCTACTTGAAGAAGGTGCCAAGAAATCTCGGCAACCACAATGACTCTTGAATCCTCCCATGAAAGAAGTTGTAAAAAAAGCGGTGATAAAATTATTGGATGCAGGCATCATCTATCCCATCTCGGATAGTCCATGGGTGATTCCACTTCATGTGGTACCCAAAAAGGGTGGGTATCAATGTGATTTCAAATGAAAAGAACGAGCTCATACCTACACACACTATCACGGGCTGGCACATATGTGTGGATTACCGGAAGCTAAATGATGCCACAAGAAAGGATCATTTACCCTTGCAATTCATGGATCAAATGCTAGACAGACTAGCAGGGCACAACTTCTATTATATCCTCTATGGTTTTTCCGGTTACAACCAAATCTCCACTGATCAGAGGATCAGGAAAAGATAACATTCACTTGCCCCTACGGTACATTTGCTTATCGAAGGATGTCTTTCGGTATGTGTAATGCCCCCGCCACCTTCCAGCGCTGTATGCTGGCCATCTTCCATGACATGGCAGAACGAATCCTGGAGGTATTCATGGATGATTTTTCCATTTACAGAAAATCATTCACCATTTGTTTATAGAACCTAGATCTAGTTTTGGAATGATGTGAGCACACTAACCTAGTCTTGAACTGGGAAATGTGTCATTTCATGGTGCAAAGTGGCATAGTCCTTGGACACATAATTTTAGAGAAGGGGATAGAGGTGGAACCAGTGAAGATCGAAGTCATTTCATGACTACCTATACCGACTTCCGTCCGCACCATCCGCAGCTTTCTGGGGCATGTAGGTTTTTACAGGCAGTTTGTCCACGACTTCTCCAAAATAGCCCAGACCCTCACCAATCTTCTAACCAAGGATGCCATATTTGAGTTTGATGATACATGTGTCAGATATTTTGATCATCTAATGTCACGCCGGGTGGAAGCTCCAATTATGATTTCTCCCAATTGGGGGGAACAATTTGAGGTGATGTGCGATGCAAGTGACTACGCAGTGGGAGGAGTCTTGGGCCAGCGACTTGACCAGATTTTCAGATCTATCTATTATGCCAGCAGGATGCTCAATAATGCATAGATCAACTACACCACCACAGAAAAGGATATTCTTGCAGTGTTTTTCGCATTTGACAGATTTCTTTCTTACTTAGTGTTGTCTAAAGTTAATGATTATACTGACTATGCAACACTAAAGTACCTACTCAACAAGAAATACACGAAGTCCCGATTGATCTGCTGGGTACTCCTCCTACAAGAATTCGATCTTGAGATACGAGATAAGAAAGGGGGTGAGAACTTCAATGCTGATAATCTCTCCCGCCTTGAGCTGCCTCATTTGGAGGAGGAAGAAGATCGGGAGATCAGGGAGGATTTTCCTGATGATCACCTCTTTTCGATCAACTAAACACCTCAACCATGGTATGCTGATATCGCTAATTTTTTGGTTATAGGTGTCGTTCACCACGACTTCTCCTTCCAGAAAAGGAAAAAAAATTCTCTGATGTGAAAAGGTTCTTCTGGGAGGATCCTCTGCTATACCGATCCTGTAAATATGGAGTGATCCGCCGTTGCATCTCGGAGAATGAATTTCACGGTGTCCAAGTGTTCTGTCACGCCTCACCAGTAAGAGGACATCATGGGCTGGACCGTACCATAGAAAAGATCATGCAATCTAGATTTTTCTGGCCCACCATGCATAGCGATACCTGGCCTTTTGTTTCCTGTTGCGATCGGTGCCAGAGGACAGGTAATGTGGGACGTAGAGCATAGATTCCCCAGCACCCCATCCTTGAGGTGGCGATTTTTGAAGTCTAGGGCAAAGATTTCATAGGCCCCTTTCCCCCATATTTTGGGAACACTCACATCCTGGTCTGCGTCGACTGCGACTCCAAATGGGTTGAAGCCACTACTACAGCACACGACACAGCCAAGGTAGTCATAAATTTCTTAAAGAAAAATATTTTTAGCAGGTTTGGAATTCCACGAGTACTGATCAGCGATAGAGGGGCCCACATAGACAACACACTGATGAGAGGAATACTGTCAATGTATGGTGTAAAGCATCAGATAGGGACACCATATCAATCCTAGTCCAGTGGACAGGAAGAGCTCTCCAACTGTGAGCTCAAGCAGATCCTGGAAAAAACAGTGAACACTTCACAGAAGGACTGGTTCAAGAAGTTAGATGATGCCTTGTGGGCATATCAGACTACTTTCAAAACACCACTGGGAATTTCCCCATTCTTGCCTCATCTATGGCAAGCCCTGCCATTTTCCAGTAGAATTGGAACAGAAAGCCTACCGGGATGTCAAAGCCCTAAATTTTGATCTGAAGTCAGCTAGAGAGAAATAAAAGTTCCAACTTTTGGAACTAGATGAGATTTGTTAGATGAATACGATAACGCCAAGTTGTACAAGGAGAAGACAAGATCCATCGACGACCGGATGATATCACGAAAATCTTTCCAACCCGGTGATTAGGTACTTCTCTTTAATTCTCGTCTTTGCTTATTTCGAAGGAAGTTAAAGTCAAGCTGGTCAGGACCATTCCATGTTGTCCGCATATTCCATCATGGAGTGGTCGAAATTTCTAGATAAGATGGTCAACAATTCAAGGTAAACGGGCAGTGGTTCAAAGCGTACCATCCAATAGACAACATGGTGGGAACGTTGTCCACCATACACCTCAGGTAAGAAAGGTAAGTAGTTCGAGCCAACGTCCTAAAACAAAGGCGCTTCGTGGGAGGCAACCCAGAGGTTACACGTCGTGTCACACTTATATACACGGCGTGTACTTATCTTTTTAATTTATAATCTTAATAGTATAAATCTATAGAATAAAAAATAAATAACCAGGGATGATGCCGGTGCCGATGGAAAAGTCACTGGAGTTCATTCGAGCCGTCCTCGGTTCGAACCCTCCTGACCTACCTTCAGCATGGGGGTCCTTCTTTTATTTACACGGTATGTGTAGTATTTTTCATATATATATGTTTAATAATACCCATGATGGGGATGGACCGGTTGGCTAAAATCGTCATCTGGTTCCAAAAGGCTTGGGTTCGAATCCAGACAACTGTCCCATTTCCATCATTTGTTCTTTTAATAAAACCAGACGACGTGTACTCTGATATACGCCATGTGCGCCATGATTTTTCATATATAAATTAAAACATTTTTAAAATAAGAAATTACATAAGGGTGGAGTTGGAAGATTGGCAAAGTCTCGACACCAGGTTCAAAAGACCCGGTTTTGAATCGCACTAATCTCCCCGCTTCACCCCCATCCATTAGTAAATAAAAACCACACATCATGCTTTTCATTATTATTGTGTGTATAGAATGTATAGAATAACTATATATATAAACTAAATATGGGCAGTAGTACAACCTTCACTCCATTTGATGAGGGCGTCCGTTCGGAACGGCCAATCACCGGTTCGAATCCCACCCCAAGCACCGGACCAAAGGTTGTACTACTCTTTTTCTCATTTTAAAATACACAGTGTGTATTTCCAGATATACATAATGTATAGGTTTATTTATAATAGAATTTGTAGATATATCTATTTTATTTTAATCATTAATAATTACTATATAGTTTACTATAATAATTATATTTATTTCTATATATTGTTAAAAAAAATTTGGGAATACACGGCGTTTAGTCCAAACCTACACGCCGTGTACCGCAGCTATATAGGCCATGGGCCACCTGGCTTGAGGCCATGTCGTACGGCCACCCCATTTCCTCCTTTCTTCCCGTTTCTTCTCCCAAGCACCACCTGAACCCCCCTTTTTCCAGATCCGTCAATTTGGGGAATTTAAAGTTCTGGTTCTTCTCACATGGTGATCCTCGATCCAGGTACACCATTTTACAACCTCTATTTCAAGTTTTTAGAATCATTTAGGGTGTTTATCGTATCGGCCGACCGTTCGGCTTCCGCCTGTACACAACCACGAAATGAAGAACAGACGTCGTGTACTTCTGTACACAGCCACACACAAAATATTTCGAACTTTGAATATACATGGTGTGTATGTTCGGTACACACTGTGTAACTCATCTCTGTGTCTCCCCTCTACATGGCCTATCGCCCCATGTTCCAAAACATGACTTGTTTGTTCGGTACACACCGTGTCCTTTATATCCATAGCCAACCCAGGTCTCACCCACTACACAGCCATGTTCTTCATGTGCAGTACACGCCATGTACCATACCTACACGGCATGTATTGTTTTCTTTGAACTGTTAAAAACATGGTCATGTCCTTTGTACCACACGACCACCTTCACATTGAGTGAACACAGGGTGTATGTTCGCTACACGCCTTGTACTTTTCCCTGGTCTGTTTTTCACCCTCGGTGTGTCTGTCCAGAGAACACAGGATACTTTACATTTTTTTACTTCACACCATGTACTCTGGAGTACACGCCGTGTACTTTTTTTTTCCAGTTTTCTCACATTTTATTTGTTTTATTTTCATCCTTTTTCTTTTTATTTTGTTTTGTTTTTTATTTCTTTCTATTTCAGGATATGGCAGATCATGATCTTTCCCGCGGGAAGCGGCCAGCCTCCGCCACCGAGAGCGAGAGGCCCAGCTATTGTCGGATCCGAATCCGACAACCTACGCAGCCGGACCCTGACACTCCGGTCTTTGAGCTCCCTCCATTGGCCATTCTGCCGCCACTCACTCCCTCAGATGAGGCGGGTCCTACATCTGCTGTAACAGATGCCACTTTACATATCCTATCATCCTCAGAAGCTGGTCCCTCTTTGAGCACACCTTCCACTGATCCACCCTCTACTTCGGCAGATCCACTCCAGAGCTAGATGTTGTTGCTGCACCTGCACCTGGGTCGGGACCTGCAGGTGCTTCTTATCCCTGCACAGTATTCCCGGTCACCGACCTCACATACAACAGGTTATGATGCTTCTCTCATTGTCTGATCCCATTGAGTGGACAGTACCTCGACAACAACGTTCCGTAGCGGCTCGGTATTTGGGAGGAGTTGGAGGTGCTTCTCGGGCACACCTCACTCCTTAATATTTTCCAGGTCAGCACTCCTGTGTTCCATGATTTATTTTTGGAGTTTGCAGCCTTGTTTGTGTTCGATGGAGCGGATTACCGAGAGAATCCTAGAGATGTAGTGCCCGTAGTTCGATTCCGGCTAGGTGGCCGACGTTTTTCTCTTACGATGACAGAGTTTGGCCGAGGGTGTGGCTTCTAACCCCATCCTATTACCCCACCACCCATTTCGAACTTGACCCGGCCCGAGTGCTCTGACCTTGTTGCCATGTGGTGGGAGATCACTGGACCTGACCACCGGTACTCCCCCACTTCCCAGAAGAGCACTCTTATAGCCGACCATGTCCTTCGCTTCACCCACCGGTGCTTCAGCGCCATCCTTTTCCCCCTCCAGGAGGATATGGTGGTCGTGACCGGCCGTGACATGGAGCTTCATACCTATGTCATCTGGAACAAATACCCGGACCTACCCTATCTTATCGCCTCCTATTTCCACTCCATGTTTACCGGCCATCAGGGAAACCTAAATGGCAGGTTTTACACCACCCGTCTTGCCCCCCACTTAGAGGTATTTGAGCCCTCTTTAACTCATGACTTGATAGGTTCACCCCAGTAGATGGAATTTCTCATGCTCATTCGCATGGGATTCTTCCAGAAGCAAGGGGTGCTAACATCCTTGCCCAGGCTCGAGCCCATCAACCTACTGACCCCCCTTCCCCAGCTGATGCACCTACTCCTCCCTCCCCACCCCTCCAGCTTCTCCACCTCACCCACCTCCTACTGACCCCACTTCCTCTAATCTTACTTCTTTTGTCCCATCCCCCATCCCACCTACCCCCACACCCTCGGTCGATCCGACCCATTCCCTCCACCTAGCCACGATGGAGCAGAAGTTAGTTCATATCATCAGCCACCAGGACACCATTGCATGCCATTTTATTCGTCTGGATGACTGCCAAGACCAGATAGAGCATCTGTTGGTGCATATTTGTCAGCATCTTGGTGTTCCACTACCTCTGCCACTAGCCTCTTCCTCAATTCCTTGCTGCTCCACCGCCCTCTCCTACACAGGCCACCGATTCTGTTCTGCTGACTACGGTAAGCCCTTATGCTACTACTTCTGTCGGGCCAGGGCCTGCTGCTGAGCTTCTTTCGCCGAGTCGCGCACCTACGACTCTTACTTCTTTAGCTCCCCCTTCCGATGCGGAGTTAGAGCCTCCCACTTCCACGCCTCCTGTTCCGCCTTTACCTGCCATTTCTGTACAGGATGATGCCTCCCCTTAGGCGACCCAATGATTATGACATTTTTCTTTATTTTATATATCTCTTTTGTCATTTTCTGGGCTGTAATGATTATGCATGTTTGCAGTATTCCTTTTTCTCGACAGTCACAGGTACGGTCATGGAGCGCTTTGGGCATCACTTTTCACGAGGGGAGTATTATTCAATTTTTATTTTCTTTCCTTTTGGATTTACTTCTTCCACTGATTTCCCTCGTTTTGTCCCCCATATCACCCCTTGACCACGCTTTACCTTCGTATTGCACTTGGTGGGCCATGTGCCGTATTAAGTGTGGGGGTGCATCTATCTTTTTCACCTTAGTATTTTCCCTTTAACTAATCTTGGAGAAATCATTATTAGATTCTATATTTGCAAATATAAAGCAATTTTGGTTAATCATTCTTATAAATGATAGAGTTATCAGTAGAAACTTTTGGAAAGGTTTCATGCTTATTTTAGTTTTTAAGTATTTTAAAATGATTGCTGATATAGTTTAAATTGAAACTTTTCATCCTTGATTAAATTACATTGAATAGGCTAATCATTTATATGCATGTCATGACCTGATTGTCCCTTTATTATTTTTCCACTCCTGAGAGGTATTATAAACCCTTTTTCGTATTTATTTTCTAATACCCTCTTTCTTGAGATATTCTTAGGATATGAATCACTACCAGAATTTGCAGGTTTTTCTTTTCAAAACAAGATGAAATTTTTGAATTAAATTAACATGATTGAGGCATTAGATTGTTTTCAACCCCTTTATCTTGAGACCTACCCTACATTTAATCATATTTAAGCCCATAGAAGCCATGAAAAACCTTTATAGGAAGCCACATTTCACGCCTATTTCCTTTCCTACCCTATTTCTTTTTAAACTTTGCATCATTATTCATTCGATCATTAAAGAGGGAGTTGGTAATACATGGCATATTTTTTTCCACTTTCATGAAATGAAGTGTGGGGGTGTACCCCTTGATTATTTGGGGCTGAAATAGTTCCAAATATTTATTCATTTCATTCATAAGTGTTTCCCTTATTTAAAAAAAACAAAGGGACCTTATGCTTATTTTCGAATCAACCATACTTGCCTAAGGGAGAAGATGGTGACGATCACAAAAGCATTTTGACTAAACTTGTGAAGGAAGAATTTTTCAGTGAGATTTACTTTAAATATCATGAAATGTTTTTTAAAGGAATTAGAATTCCTTTTTCATGCCTGAGAATTTATTTTAACATCTAAACCTTCCAACCTTTAGCCACAGAGACATTTGAACCTTTTTGTTAAAGCCCTCATGATTTTTGTAATTCAATTTTTCTGAAGTAGAGAAGAAGATATTTTGAAAACCTATATATAGAGTGTCTATACCTTAGATTGATCAGAACTTTGAATAAAAATAACTTGAGTGTGGAGTGTGATTTTGACTGGTAAGGTAAATCATCAAGTGGCATGATTATTTTTGAAAAGTTGAAAAATGTGTTGAAAGAGGGTGAGAATAGTTAATTGATTATATATGAGGCATGATTTTAATATCTAATGAATTGAATTTATTTGTGACTTTTATAATTTTTCCTCAATAACATTATCATTTATGCTTTTTATTAATTGAATGACTTTCGTTTAAAAGTATAGGCACTTTTAATTAGATGCTGAGATTTTGCTTGGGGGCAAGAAAATGACTAAGTGGGGGGGAATTTGAAGCACCCAATTTGTGTATACATTTCCATATATATAATTGAAGATAAAACAATTTTTTCAGCAAATATATGTTGTTTCATGAACATATTATTTGATTTTGGTGATTCTGTTTAATTTGAGGAGCTTTCTGGCTAAATACATGAATCAAGGGAAGCCTGTCAAAATTTTGAAACTACACTGCGTGTACTTTTATACACGCCATGTACATACAGACAGGGACACGGACCGAAGGATGGAGTACACACCCATGTCACAAGACAAAAGATACACATCGTGTATGGCAGCGCTACATTCCGTGTACTACATCTAGAAGCGATTGTCACCATGACGGTTCTACATGCCCATGTCACTAGGAAAACGCTACACACCGTGTGAGGCGGCGCTACATGCCGTGTATTACTTTCTAGAAGTGGTGGTTGCTGAGAGAAGTCTACACGCCCATGTGGTAGTTGAAGGAGACACGATGTGTTGCATTTCTACATGTCGTGTCTTCTATTCTATAAGGGGATTGATGGCCAAATTTTGATATTACACGCCATGTACGGTGGTGCTACATGCCGTGTATACTCAAACACTAGGCGGCGCCATGCTAAATTCAAAGACGGCGAGTTAGGCCGCCTACCAGTGGAGAAAAATGGTGCCAAAGCGCGTTGATGAAAGTACACGGCGTGTACTCTCTATACACGCCGTGTACTATATTTTTCTATAAAAAGAGACCTTGGCCTATGGATTTTAGAGTTCAGAAACCATTTGGGGAGAGGAGACATTCTGCTGCTATTCCAAAGCCACCAAGGTGCTGTTATTCCACCATTCTGCCTTTCGATACCCTACCTCAATGCCTACACGATGAATCTGTTAGGTATCACGTGTGTTATTTTTCTCCCACTTTCTATTTGTAACTAAACCCCTCGTGTTGGGTTTGTGGATGAAGGGATCGTAATTTCAATGTTCTTTTATATAGTTGTGTTTTATCATTGTAATTCATCTAACTCTTCTTAATTCACTGTTAAATATAACTGAGAATTCTGAGTCGGACCAAGGGATGAATTCTCAGCGATACAAAAGAGAAGTAACGGTGAAAACATCCATGACCATTGGAAGGATTTCACCAATTCAAATAATCAACTGAACTTAATAAATAATTAAGAACACTGACTACTAGACCAAGGAGTCAACTACTCTACTTCCAAATAAGAGGAACAGAACCAAGGAAATCTTGTAACAAAATGAAATCCAGAATGATTGAATTATTATGAACAACACAACCAGTTAAAAAATCTGTATAAGAACTCCTTAATCACCACAGCCCCGACACGTCTTTTCTTCCCCTTTTAAAACTCTTTAAATTTACCTGTTGTTTTCTTTAAAACTGTTATTCATTTCTTCAAAGTAAAAAAATTTAGTTTCAATCAAAACACAAAATCAATCCAATCTATTCAAAATTCTGCATACTTCACCTAATTAAGTATTAACTCAATTGAATTCATGCACGCCATAGTTTCCTATGTATAGACCCCAAACTTATGCTATAATAAAGTTCTATGAATGGGTAATTAATTTAGGATGCATATAACCTCAATCAACGACAAGCGATACCAATAACCATCACATAATACGGGAGTATGCGCACACTGATGAGAAGATTTATCAATATGCCAATGATTTTCCCCATTACATATAGGTATTTGAGATTTTCCTCAGGCTTGTTCCATTATCACTTAGTGAGCCTCAGTCAAAAAGGTGGTATGAGCCCAATTATTAGTCATTGGAATACTCACATTGTCATTTGTGCTTGGATATGAGCCCACCATAAGGAATGTGTATCTATCACTTGGTGAGCCTCAGCTGAAATAAGGATATGATCTTTGTTTGAATATTATTTCCCCACCAAAATATACTAATGGACCTCTGGAATTGGAGAGGATATATGAGCCTCCACATGTATTACCTTAGATGGATGCTAGTGTAGTCATTCATTAGTGGAAGTATGTTTATTAGCTTGTCTTCTTTAAACTATTATAATATAATATGTAGATTCAGTGATATGATTATGATCATTTTCTGAGGCATGTTCCATCCTCAAATGGTGTTCCATGACCTAAATGATTATATGGGCCCAATATTAGGCCTTAAGTGTTTTCTGATAGTCTTTATTGAGATGAATATGACCTTATCTATGGGAATTCACCCTCTCACAAGTTTATCTGTGACAATAATGATGATATAAGACAGATCATGGGTATTTGATATATGCATATGGTCTTTTTTTAATGGAATATGCCCATGTTTAGAGAAATGTGCCTCTCTCACCTGGTGAGCCTTGGTTGGAATATTAAAATGATCCTGATCCAACACCAATTCTATCCTTAGAATATGATGATAATGCTACAACATGGTAAAAATATTGAGTGCTCGTCATAAAGAAACAACTTGTTCGTAAAGATAAGAGTGTTATTATACAATGTTTTTAGGGATAGTAATATTCAATTTCCCCTGTATATGTACCAATGTAAGGTATTCTAGATGATTTCATTAATTTCTTCTAATATGTAATGTAATTTTAGATAAATGTTCTCTGGGATTTAAGAATCCACCTTTTCCATATCCACTATATTCTAGAATGAATCCTGATTAATGATGGATTAGGATCCCACTTATTTCCTCTTAATACCACTAGAATATGTTGATGGACTTCATGCATAGGTGTAGGTAAATTCACATACCCTAGGCATGTGGTAGGAGTATTCTCATAAAAATGATCCGAATGAGTAGAAATATGAGTCTACTTGCTGGATAATACAAGAATATTCCTATATAATGTTTTTGTAAGGTCGAGGATATGAGGCCACTCATGATTATCCAAAGGATTCTGCACCTGATGTGTCTTCCTTGTAGACCATGTATGGGTGTCACAGGTGGAAGTGTGGAATTTATTAACCTTAGTAGGGGACTGATGGTTACCATTGGGATGGTGTTAGAAATGAAGATTTTAAGGATCCTTCCTTGGTGTCCCCAGAACTAGGGGAAATCCATATCAGACTCCCTTATACACCATTATCAGATAACAATGGTGGTTATTTTCTTGTTGTGGGGATTCTAACTGAACCAGGTGGCTCAACAATGAGGGAAACTGGATTTACTTCAACTTTTCATGGATGCGGTGGAATCATTGGTTTCATTACTTGGAGAACATCATTATAATCTTCATGGATTGGTATCATACCATGTCGATGGTATTTCTAGACCATTACATTCTTCATCAGACTTTGAATGTGTTAGGAACGTTACATTATTTTTCAAACTAAATGGGTTGCAGCTATATGTTATTTTCCATAATTATCACTAGATGAACACATTATCATGGATCAAGGTGTTTCTGAAGATAGATGTATCTTCATTCAAATAGATAATAAGGAACAAGGTCACCATTTAGTGAAATATCGTAGTTATTTTTCACTATCAATTTGATAATCATGGATAAGACTATTTTCCATTATTCTAGATCCAACAATTATGAATGTGTGGATTTTTGAAAGAGAATATGGTCATGTTTTATAAGAACCTTGGTGATAGAGGATGTTCCAAACTATTCATGTAAGGTTATTACATGTTTATATATGATGTGAAAATTACATGGCCTGATGAATTTTCAACTGATCATTCTATTATTTTAGATAATCAAGCCATTTTGACCATTTTTTCAGTATAGTGTGAAAAAATGGCATGAAACATAGTCAAATAATCATTCTATTATACGAGAGATTCATGTCATGTTCACCGTTTTTGTGCGTATGGTGTTCATAAAAACAATCCTCAAGCATTGTCAACTGATCATTCTATTATTTAATATATTCACATAATGTTCACCAATTTTATTTCCTTTGGTGTGCAATCAAAATGTCATAACACATGGTTAACCAATCATTATGTTATTTGTGAGATTTATGTTTGGTTCACTATTTTTGTTTCAATGAAAAGGGTGATTAATGATGTGAATTTAGATTGGATCAAATGTTAATTATGAAGGGTACAATTTATTTCAAATAATTGACATACATTCACCATTTTCATTCTTTATGAAAACATAAAATTGTTTCCACATCCTCAACTAGGTACCAAACTATTATCTAATAGATGGTGACCAATTGGGGGTTCATACCCAATGAACCTTATGAACTAACATTGGTCATGGGGATTCGAGGTCGGTCTCATCACATACTTTTTGGGATTAATTGTTTCCTACTCCTTGAATCTATTTTGGATTTAAGATATGTTAATGAATATTAACCTTATCTTGATACGGGACCAATTACCTTAATTAAATGAATTCCATTTAACCCACTTCCAAAATCTCGATATGGAATTGGTTACCCTCATTGAATGACTACATATTGAATATATATTATATATGAAGGGGAATATTTGGGTGAATGCATCCATGTGTATTTTAGTTTCTTCATCCACATCCCAAAAAATATATTTCTTAATGTAGAAGTCATATATCTAGATCAATTGGATTTTTCTTCCATCCAAAATTAAATTTAGTATGTCGAGGATGGGATTAATCCATTATGAGGCCTCATATATATATTATTTGTAGTAGGAATAAAAACTAATTTTTTTCTTCAAATATCATTAATTTTAATGTTATGCGGAAAGGATATATGTTTCGACAAGTAGGAACATCATGTTTCATATTATGTCTCAAGGAGACATCCTACCTTCCTAGTTATATAAGGAATCTGATTTATCATAGATTGTTCTTATCCATGGGAGTGCACCCATGTTTTATACCCCTATATGTAGGTAATCATATCATCGAACTCATTGGGGCTTCACACTGAGGTTTCCCTAGATGGTGAGAATCATGCGGTGAATGATATGACCATTGAGACTCCCAAATCCCATGGGAACCATGCATTGTTTGAGAATCAAGTGATTACATGTAATCAGACTCACTACATATGGATGAACGATTTTTATACTAGGATATCCCATTTTATTTTTATTTTAGATATTAGGTTTAATAAGGCGTCCTACGTATCAAGGTCATAGCTAGAGTAAGATTTTTTATAGTGAGATTTGGATTCTAAGTTAGCTGATAGATAAGGTTTAATGATCAACCAATATGACTAATTTGGTCCAAATTATTATACTTTCAGAGACATGAGGGTACATACACTGATGTGGATTTAAATTTGAGCTGATGCCTTAGGGAGGATTACTATGTATCTTGGTTATTGTAGAAATTAGTGTTCTTATAGTTCAGTTGGGTCAGGGCTTATACACTGAAGTTTCTCGTCAAGAATGATATTGTCCTTGCGATATACCAAGACCACGTGAGATACGATCGGTGTGGGAAACGAGGGATGGACAATGACCAGTATAACTAATTTTGAATGTGGGACATAAGTATTGGGATTTTCCACTGGATGATTATTATGGAGATTGGGCCTTAAAAAGGAATCATACATATATTTTTTACAAAAGGAACTAGATTCATCAAATCTCAATCAAACAAGATATTATGGACTAATATTTCTCTCTATAGAGGTAGGAAAATGGTACTAAGATCTAGGATTCCCACATGGCCAAGCCTTCTTTTCTACCTGGAATACATTAATTTTCTTCTTGATGTGCGTTGATTGTCTCATTGACAAGTTTTAAGATGTATTCCATACATTTACAAAGAAAATAACATGACATTGATGACATGTGAGAGGGACATGACCTAATTTGTATAGAATGTCTAAAGGGAATCATTTGAACAAGGATGATAAGTTCAGAAGACATCACACAACCTAGTTGGTTGATCCTAGAAGCGATCACATGATATTGACTGATGTTCTTGGAGGGTGTTGCATGATCTAGATGAAATACAATAGTGTCATTGTGAAATCTATATTTCATGCTTAGAGGGAGTCATGTGAGTTAGTGTGACATGTCTAGAAGATGTCACCTGTATGTGATTAATTTCTATAGTTTCATCACAAATGATAGATGACTTATTTAGAGGATGTCACAAGATTTTGAATGATTGTCTTTACGATGTCGCGAGAGCCAGTTCATCTATCAGAATTCCATTTTGAGAGAGAGATTACTTGTACATATGATTCCCTATGATCAAGAAGATATGTCTAGATTACATAATCAGGTATGGATGGATAGCTCCGTGGGATTCACATTAATTGGGTGGCATACCTGGGGGGGTTCCATGTTCCATTCCCCGACACATATATATGACTTCACATGATCCCAATAGTATACCAAAAGATCATCACGTGATCTGGGTGACATGTCCTACAACTATCGAGGGACCTCAGGGGTTCAGGAGAAGCACATGAGGATCAGTGTATGTGTTCGTTTGATATGTATCAAATAATTTCAGTCTTATTCCCATTTTATTACTGAATATTACAATATTTGTTCATTTTTATATTGTCTATGCCTCACATAACTGATAAGGTATGAATTTTTTTCCATCTCATAACCCTAATGGATTTTATTGTGCGATCTATGAGTGATCACACAATGTTCTTATGTATTTTTCATGATTTTAATAGATAGTTCGCTAGATGTTAATAGTTGGAAATCATTTCTGATCTCAAGATCATTTACTCCAGGAATTCCACTCTAATTCTTCAAGGCATGAGTAAAGGGATCCAATGAAATCATTATATTGATGTTGTGATAGGGGATTTATTTTCCTATCCATCCTAACTATATTTCTCTATTTGTGATGCATATCAAGAAAAACTATTCTCAAGTTCGTGGGGGTCTTTGATGTCATGTGTTTCACAAGATCCAGTTTTAGGTCATTTGGGGTGTATTACATGATTTTTATCGACCAAGAGATTGTACCTTCAATTCCAGAGTTATTAGATTTTATAAAATTAATGTGATCTTGTATAATCATGTAGTCATGCCAAGGAACATTCAATTGGTCATGATAATATATCCAAGGGCCTTTCTGAGTTTTGGGTTCTTATAAAAATCCCTTCACTTGATCATACTTAACCTCCTTGGGACCTTTCCAGAGACAAGAATTGATTGTCAATTGGATTTCGTGAGATAAAACTGGAATTTCAAGGGGTCTTACAAGACCATGTTGTTATGTCGAATGTGTTTTATGACTATAAGAGGCTCTCAAAATTGTTTATTTTATTTTGTGATTCATTTTACAAAAACATAGAGGATTAGTTACTCTAATTGAGTGTTGTTGATGAAAAACTCTCCCACCTATCAATAATGTGTTGTGTGTATAATTAATGGTTACATGGTTATGTACATGCATTTTTTGGATTAATATTTATGTTTAACTTATGGGTCTTAAGGATGGCGCATAGCCATTTGGACATGTCAGAATCCTTTCACGTAATGGGGGTGACATTGTAGTAGGATATTATGTGACCTAGAGGAAATTTTACAAGAGATTATATGGTTTATCATGAGCATCATGGGTGTGTCGTGTGAGTTTTATGACTGAAATAGTCTCCATATATTTGGATATTTTCTCCCTATTTCAAAGTATTTCGGGGATTTTTAATTTGGTGCATGATTCCAAAAAATTCACATGACCTTGAGGTTCTCATATGGTATCCTCCATCTGATCACTGATTTTATGGGATGCATTATAATATTTTCTCCCATATTTTTTTATTCCTATGTGAATTTCTCAATTGTAATTTAGAAGGTACCAAAAACACATTGGTTACCTTTATATAATCCATATACATAAAGGAAATTCCTTGGTTTTCTTTATATTATCCAACTACGTATGGTAAATATTCAATTTAACCAATTTTTTTTTATTTTAAACCCCTTCTATTCCTTCTATATTACTTTATCTAAATAAGGATATTAAAAATATAAAAAAAGAGTTTTGTGGATACCACTAAATTCTATTAAATGATTCTGATAACAATAATTTGAAGTTGTAGTAGTGATTTAAAAATATATTTCCATGATATCCAATGAAAAATGTAAGAAACCTACGTGAATATTGAAATGTTGATATAATATTTCAAGCATGGATACCATACCCCAATAAATCCACAACATCATCTTTAAATTATTTCACAAGAGTTTGAATGTTATCACTAAGTTCTATCCAAATATAATCCCACATCTTTAGTGTATCCATTGGCTACACTAAATCATTTTATGTTAAGATGGAATTATTTTTCAATTTGTGATGTTCTACCATATCTTATTTAATAAATAAATATGAACTAATATTTTTTATAGTAATTTGTTTGCAACAATACAATAAAAATTAACACCCATGTCCATCATATTTTTTTTTTCTATACTAGAAATAACGATTCATATATCTAAATATTATTGAATCATACATTATAATATATGAATAAATTTTATATATAATTTATCCATTATTCATTTAAATATATAAAATTAGTTATATTTCATATTATTAAATAGTTTTGGGATAACTGATAGTTTATCTGGAAGATGCCTTGGGATTCCAGTCAATATTAACAACAATGGAGTTTAAAAAATAAAAAACCGTAGTATCCATGAAAATTAATAATTCCATGAATATCCTAATATCAATTATATGTATATATGTATATATGGATTTAGGGATTATATATAATTCATGATCATAATTTTTTTTGATATTGTGTGGTTACAATGATATGATATTTATTCTAAATACCCATAGCTTGGACATTAACAACATAATTTTACATCATATAGTGGGGATGAAGTACTACATAGTTTAATATAATATATCATGGATGATGATTTTATGAATATTATATTCATTCAATTCAAACATATTAAAACTTATTTAATATCATATTAAAAGGTAATTTTTTGGGAATTTTATTGTCATCATATAATGAAAATATAATATAGTTTAATATAATGTGGCCATGATATTATTAACCAAAGTTGTGATCATGAATAGTATTCATTGAGTAACCTTTCATTATTGGTAGGTGGGATGTACTCCCTTTATAATTATGATAAATATGTGTAAACCATTGTAATTTCCATATTGGATTGTAAGATCTCCTCTTATTTTTCTTCTTATGTTGATGGTTTCCATAAATTTACCATTATAATTATCAGAGATAGTACCTAGTCACATAAATTAAATGAGTAAAGGAAACTTAACATGGAAAATTCAAATACCACATAGTTTTGATAATATTCCTGGTTTCATATTGCTTGGATCATATTATAATTATGGGGATAAAATTTAGGTTGTCGTACTTTTGTTTTTATCCTTATATAATAATATAGTGTTTTTTGAAGAGTCCATTGTTAAACCTCAATATGATATAGTACGTTTTTCACAAATAATATGGATTTTGGAATTTCATGGGTGGAAGTACATGTCTTCATCTAATATTCCTAAAGGTAATTTTATCCCATGAATGAAAAAGTTTTATTATTTTTACCTCCCAACATTGTGGGACTATTAGAGATATTATTGTTGAATACCTAAATTAGTCAATTTTCCCATACAACATAACAAGATTTATATTTTATCTAGATGTGATACATGGAATATTGCTTTACTAACTTGGATTCTTAGAAGTTGTTTCTATATTTCATGTGATTTTAATGAGGGAGCTCAAAAAAATTTATGATTAAGCATTTCTTAAATTTGATCACAAACTCAATATTCAAATACCTAAGGGTTATAAAAAACTCCCAGTTTTAGAATAATAATTTTTCTATAAAGAAGATCCTTAATTGTCAGTATTTATTTGGAGGGCAATAACTCAAGAAATAAAATCCCCGCAATATATTGATCTATGAATACATTGTTATATTAAGTTTATTTTTAGCTGATTAGTGAAATTAGTGTGAATTTTCATGTAATAATCTTCATTTTAAATTATATTTAGTAAAAAACATTGGTGGGATGGATGTATCCCAACCTTCAAATCTGATGGGAGAGAATCAATCCATCCCTTTGGGCCCCAAAACCCCCAAGATGGACCTCTAGAAAAAAGTAAGGAAATTAAAATACATAAATTCAATGAAGAAGTATCCCATAAATTATGCATCTTTAGAATACATTATATGAGATAGGAACATCATATGAAATAATAATTTTAAAATTCTAGTGGATTAGATAACACAATTTCTACAATAATGATGAAATTTAATGATATACATACTAAATCAATGCAACAATCTATTTATATTCATTTTCGATCACTAGGGAATTTGTAGTCCATTATAGGGATGCTGCATTATTATTTTAATTCACCTAGATGTCATCTTAACCAACAATTAAATGGGTGATAAATTTCCAATGTTCCCCATATATGATAGGGTTTTCCTGGCCTAGATCGACAATGTTATACTTCCAATGCGTTCACTTGATATTTATTGGAAAATGGAATGTTATTATCCTTTGGTATATATAGATAATGGACCATCATCTCACATTTATGCTTGAGTAAATGTATAATATCCTTATTTTGGATAATGTAGTCATGAATTATCTCACTGATGGCCATCTCTGTAAGACATTTTTGTTGAATCCACAATACTTCAATCTCAAGAACCATCTCGAGACTGGTGAAGATGTCTTGGTACATATCCTCGTTTTTTTGTATCCCTCTTTGAGAAGGAAGAAATATATCAAAAATCCATATAGGGAGTGATGAATACTACTCTAAGGAAAAGGATATTAATCATAGCATTATTGAGAAGTCTTTTATTTAGGATCTAGGAGGATCTGTCATAGTTTATTTTCTATTATTGAATTTCATGATCAATAAACTGTACGTTATAAAAATAAAGATCAATATACATGGGAATTCGTCTACACTAGATTATGTGATGATAAACCTTCAATTTTCATATAATTGATGGCCACAAAAGTGATAAAACTAATTTTAAATTTCTAAATAATCACTAGAAATCTTGCCAATTTTTTTCAACATTATATAGTTAAAGATGCAATTTAGTGATCCAATTTGTGATATTTGATTGATCTCATAATGTTGTAGATAATGAAACATATTCTAAAAAATCAATAGTAAGGCTTCATAGTTATTATAAATTGGATAATATTAGTTATTAGATTTCTGTATAAATAAATTTAGAAAATAACGAATTTTATACATACTTTGGTAGTACTTATGAGGCTATAGGGAACTATGGAAATGATCCTGAGTTGTTACATAATGTACCAAATATAGTAGCCCGAACATCTGAAACACATATATTACATCATAATAATTGAATATTCATTAAATATCATAATGATCCATGCTAATATCATATAGTTTTTATTTCTTTTGAATCACATACACATAAAAAACTAGTTCATAGAATTTATTCAGTTTCTCCTTCTAGGATCGTCATAACTAACACTATTGTAATATATATATATATATATATATATATATTAACAGTCATCAAAACCTTCAAAATGGAATAATAAGAAAGGGTGATCTCTGAAACATAATAATGTAAACCTTGGGAAATATGAATGACAATTAGAGTATAATGTTTTCATATGGATAAGAGAACGTGAGCATAACATCAACAATCATACATTGTATATCATAAATAATAATATTGAATCATAAAATAAAATGTGGTAGTTCATTATAAAATAATCACAAAATAATGAAAGAATAATATACACAAGAGAGTATGATTGGAAGAAGACATTTTTGGCATAACTATATGCATTGAAAATAATTTCCATAATAGTAAATCATTATTTCTATGACTATCATAGTGTAAGGGGATAACTTCCCAAACCATACTTGTTGTTAAGGCTCATTTCAAAGTCTATTATAATTGAAAATATCCCATACTGAAATGGGATCAATCCCCATTCCAATTATTTTCATCTCATGATATATACATATTTATCCATTACATTAGATGGAGTTATATATCCCATAATTCACATAATGAAAATAAAACAAATGTGTTCCATAGGACCATGAAACAATCATTATATTCAAACCCCTTAAATAAAATAGGTTTTATAATTATTTCATCATAACAAAACCCATGAAAAATTAATTTGATTTATAGTCATTGAATAATTTTATCATATCCTATCTAATGGAAATAGAATGAATGCCAACACATATTTTCATGATAAAAATATTCCATTTAGATAAAAATATGGATGGTAACATTTTATCATATCCAAGAGAATCATAAGTTAAATAAAGTCATGATGTATTTGATTAATATTAATATAATTAAACAATTATAATTCAGTCATGTGAAAAATAACATTTGAATATTTAAATAACTCATTTAAAATATATATTTTAAAATATTATAAAAAAAATATTATTTGAAAATATGAATCTAAACATATAATGGATGAATTAAATCATTGGGTGGTCATGAAGGTTGGAAATTTTGTTCATGACATATATGTTATAAAATACATTGCTTTTATACGTTTTTCAGAAGTAATAAAAAGTTCTTAATTCAAAATACCACATGAATATTCCTTTTTAGAATCTTTTTTTTTTCAAAATAAAACATGTATAGAAATTCAATTAAAAAATAATAAGAGAATTTAAAAAATCTCAATTTACACAGATTTAGAAATCGATTATATGGAAGAATAATGTTTTTTTATTGAAAAAAGAGATAAAGATTATTTTACATTAAAATATACAATGAGGCTCTAACATATAACCCCTTACTATATTTGTAGTATTCATATAATTTGAAAAATTAAGGAAAAATAAAGGTATATTTAAATCTTCATAATATTGATATAAATAGTCATAAAATTTATTCGGGGGTACTATATACGTGAAATAAAAGAAACATGTGGTGAATTTTTTATATATATCATAGATTTAATGTGACAAAAAATCCATACCTTATGTATGACTTCAATTGTAAACATTAGAAACTCCAGAATAATATAAATATATTTGTTATAGATATACTATAGAAAAATACTCAAATATATCATAACATTTATTATTTACTGATAATATTTTTACCCATTCTTAAAACATATTGTTTAAAATCAATATTACGAGTGATATCTTCTTCCTTTTTTATGTATGTTGTGATGTATAATTTGTTGCCCCTGTATATTTACAATCTTTGAATAATCTCAATAATGATATTTATGAAATCAATATAAATCATATAATCATTTTATTTATTTTTTGTTCCATTCATATAAGATAGGGATAGAATAATTTATTATATTATTCATGTATATAGTACGCCGTACATATAAATGAATACTATTATCATTTTTTGATTAAAGGGATAAGTAAATGTAAATAATAAATCACCTTTAAATAATCATTATTAAATTATATTATATATATATATATCATATATATATTCATCAATTTGATCATTCATAAAATCCACGTCAAAAATGAAAAAAAGAATCACATGGCTTTTTTGTGGTTGTAGTCCACACATATGAATGATAGACATTTTCATTTTCCAATGGTTTTGATGTTAATAAGAAATATATGATATTATACATTAATATGTATATTTATTTCATAATTATAATATATAAATATTAAAACCATCATAATACATACTCCAAAAATGTAGATGATAAATGAATTGTAACACCACGTGAAATTGGTAAGTCATATATAAACATGATCAATATTATCACATACCATTTGATGGATAAAAGGACATTAATTATTATTTGGTAATATATTAAAAATTATTTAGATTAATGATACTAAAAATTATTATATGGCTAATATGATAGACATAGGGGATGAAAATGATTAATTAAAAAAACTAAATAGATAAGCTGATTACCACATCATTGAAGTAACTCCTTTTTATCTCCCCTTAAGGGAACTTGGTATGGTCTTTAGGAAGAATTAATTCCTCTTGAAAATGAATACATTAGTCATTAATGGATTTAAATTGGTTATTGTCGAGCTATAAGGATAAATGTGGCTTGAATACTAGAATGTAGGGGTGCCCTTTCATAATTGAGTGGAGGATCACTCAAGTAATTACAAAAAAATATAATTAATATAAATAAATTATGATTTGCAAATGCCTCTAAATTTATATTATTTCAAAACAATATTGATTTTATTTTAAACACTATCATACAAAAAAATTAGATTTTTTGGGATCACATTTTTACCCTAATCATGTTTTCCCTCATGTTAACTCATTTAACATTTATGATCATATTAAATTTTTGTACCTATTAAAGATTAACAATATTACATTAAAATGATAAAAAGATCCATAAATTGATCATTTATCATTTTTTAAATCAAATTCCAATAAATTTGGTTAATAAAATATTATTTTAATATTATTTAATTTAATAAAATATTATTTATTATAAAATATAGTAAATTTTTGTTTACTATATTCATTTAATTTGATATTATATACATCATGGAAAATATAAATTCAAATATAATACTTCCAAACAACCATATTCTATGATATAAATGTATAAATTTTTTGTGGACACTAACTCATTCAAATACATAACTTTTAATATTTCTAAAATCATTTATTTAAATTTATATTAATTGAATAATCACTATATTGGATTCTGAAATGAAGTTAAAATATATATATAATTTTTAAAAAATTAAATAAATTATAATCATGAAAATATCTTCAAAAAAATTTAAATGAAAACATAGTTTCATTGAAAACAATACTTTTTCCTTATTTTCTCACACATGAGATATTTATTTCTAAGTGAGTGACATTTTGGACATTTTTTTATGAAATTATTATATAGTTCATTTTCATCTTCATGTTTGAATTAATAAAACAATTTCAAGAAAAGGGTGATACATTTATTATTCCCTTAATCCAATATCAAATTGGAAGAAGAATAAATCCTTATAATTTTTATCCTATATTAACCTATTTTACCCTTTATAGAGGTGAATTTATTTTCAAGGGGTTTTATTAATATTGAGAAAAATAAAATTGGTATATTTACTGAATATGAGGGTCCTAATTCCAAATAAAAAACGTTTTTTATATTCATTTCCTATATTTTTATGAACTATTTTTTAAAAAAAACTCATGGAATGTTATGAAAACACATTCTAGAAAAATATAGCTTTAAGAATAAAATTTGATTTATTATTATCCCATTCCATAAATAATATAAGAATAGTGTTTAAAAATTTTATTGAGTACATAAAATATAAATTTAATTAATGTTTTTACTAATATTTATTTTTTTAAATTATATAGACAAACAACATCATAGGGATAAAACAATTACAAAAATGTTTTTACATATAATAATGTTTTTAAACTAAATTAAAAAAAATAGTTCCATTTTAATTTATTGTATTATTAAAATATAATTAAATTAATTTTACAATTAATAAATTATAAAAAATATAATTCTATACATTTGTTTCTATAAAATAATAATTTTTATTGTTCACTAGAAAATAAATCATATCTAAAAATTGTAAATAAATAATACTATGAAAATTGTGATTCTATAATTTAATAAATAATAATCAGTTTTTAAAATAAAATTTCAAAATGTTCCAGATATAAATTCAATTATTTTTTACAGAATCAAATAATAATTTTCATGAAATCATTGTTTTTGAAAATACATTGACTCTACTAACAATTGTGTGATTATTTACTTAATGTTTAACAATAAATTGATGTTGAGTCCAAAATTTATATATATTTCATATATTAGAAAATCATATTTCTGCATTCTAATAAAAATATAGATAATAACTACCAAAACTATAAATATTTAAATAGTGTGTTATTGCATGTTTAAACAAGGTTTTGTGTGTAACATATGCTATCAATGAAATTAAATTGCATAAAGTGATTTTTTAATCTCAAGGTGGTATAAGTTACTAATATTTAAAAAATTTAATCCACAAAATTTGAAATTTTGAATTGAAATCAATGTTTTGAAATTTAAAATGACTTTTATCACAAATCCACATCATAAAAATGTTTATGAAATCAGCCCCACAAAAGGGGAGAGGTTTGTATAAGGGTCACTAAAAAATGCATTCAAAATGTAATAACATCAATTTGAAGTTAAAAATTAGTAATTAAAAGAGAAAAATAAATCCCAAGTACTAAAATAGTTTGATATAGGACATTATTAGTTTAAATTTAAATAAAATAAATCTATAAATTATTGAGGGGTTAAGATATTTTTAATTAATCTGTATAAGTGGTAATTAGAAAAAAAATTAAAATCATTTTATTCAAGTTGAGTTATTCCATTACCATCTAGAATAAGAACATTTTGAAATATACATACATTATTCGTAAAAGTTTAGTCTTTATTAAATTCCCACCACAATATTACACATTCCACTATATGATGTTTATTTGATAAGAATTTATAATCCATCAACCACAAAAATCAATATCTAACTCGTCAAAAATGAATAATACGACATTCCTCCAATTATTAGGCATTGAACAAAATAATAAAAATGGTTCGTATGAGTTAAATATCACGATTAAAAATACACTAATTCAACAAATTCAACATTGATATCCAATACCTTATATACCTAAATAACCTAATGATTAATTAATATTTTATTCTCAAAGGCTATATCATACACATATATTTATATATTCATAAAAAGTGAAATTAATTGTTCCCAACTAATATTTAATTTAAAATCACTTGTAAACCCTAAGGGTTACATATTAGTCAAAACAATAAAAAATCCCAATGACCTTAATCACCAAGACATATTTCTATATAATCTTGAAATGTAGAGAACATCACTGAAATATATCATGAATAAAATTTAGATACTAACATAAAATTTAATGCTTAATTGGAACATAAATATATATTAAAATATCACCATGTTTATTAATCAGTTTCCATCCCTAATGATTACCTATATCCAAAAATTCACTAGTAAATAATTATATTATCATCAACTCATATATCAACTACAAATGGTATTTATATCTCAATAGAGTATCAAAATACCATCACGTAAAACATTAAAGGTGGCATTGATTCCTTTTATAATAAAATCAACCTTCAACTTCTAATACCATTATAGTATAACAATATTTACTTTAAGCACAAATGAACACAAATATGATTCTAAAATTAAAAAATAAATATTACATACATATATTAAAAACAATTCAATACTTCCCAGAAATTTAAAAAATGAAATATACATTATTAAAGATAACCAAAATAACTTTTATGAAATCAAAAACTAATATCAATGTAACAAATACTAATAGTTTCATTGAGATCCACATCCTAACTAAAAATTATTCACTAAGAATTACTGAAATTTTTAGTTATGTATTTTCCCTTGATAATGTGTTCTAAAAAAATATAATCTTACCTCGAAATAATTTTTCTTATTTGTTAGTACTTATCAAATAATTTTTCAATATCCCGAACACAAACATAATACAAAAAATACATTGAAGATTGTTAAATTATAAAATAAGAATATCATTATTGTAACACATAAACAAAATAATGCATCAATCTATTTATAGAAAATCTTCAGCCAAGCCTATACAAACCTAAAACATTAAATATGATTCATAATATTATTCACCAACCATTAATTCTTAAAATATGAAGCATTAATCACGTATTAACATTAATAAACATAAATTTAATCATAAATAATACATTTATCATAATAAATACTATTAAAACATCCCATACCTTTGATACCACATTTATTGTCCCTTAAATATCGTTGATAATAACATTACTAATACAATATTGTGGATTATATTCTTTACAATACAACCCTTGAGAATTTATTTTCATAAATACCATAATTTAAACATTTAAAAAAATCATACATAAATGATTACTTATGGAGACCATTATTCTCATCTCTTGTGTTAACCGATATTTTCTTTTTTTTTTTATAATTACTTTCTCTGTGTCCTTTTTTGAATTTTTTTTTCTATTATTCATATTAATTCACATGAGTGTTACTTCCCAAATTCTAAAAATATTTGAATCTAACATACATTACATTTTGATCTTTATGAAACTCCTTCTAACACTTATTAATAATTTCAAAAAACTCACTATAATTTATGTTGTTAATCATGTAATGATATTTCTATTTAGGCATATTAAAAAGGATTTTAATTTAAATAAATATTTCACTTGGTTTCTCATGAGTAAAATCATAACATTGACAATAAAATCCAACATTAACATGGTACATACTGTTTAAAAAATTTAATAAAACCAAAAACAACATTGTGATAAAAAACAGCCATAGGTGTAAAAAAAATCCGGGAAAAAAATTTATATAATATTTGGAATCGTGAAACATTATTCTATGAATCCTTTGGATTAACCTTGGTCATTCATGATAAATACCAAAAAATTAAGTAATTATCCAATACATGGATATATCTCTAGGTTTATCACCTTTTTATGACATACTAGTTTCCAATAGTAAACTAAACATTTTCTTAAAACCAAATATAGTTTAATTCACATTTTATACATATATATCACATTTTAATAGGTGAATATTATTTATATAATATAATTATCCAATAATTAACACTATAAGTTCAGTGCATTTAGAATCATGGAAACATAAGCAGTTGATCATAAAGGATTTACTTTGTCTGCCACTATATTATTCCTAAAAATAACTATTCTTAGACATATCATACATTGTAATGTTATTCATATCATGGGAAAATGAAAAATAAGAATGGGTGTGTTTAGATTTTTATTAATGATAACCTAACCTAGCTCGGTAAGAGAATTTGTCCACTATTATCTAATAATTAATATTCCTTGATATCGTGAACCATTTAAAATAAATGTGTTTCATAAACATTACTTAATTTCATCATAGTATAACACATGGAAAAGAAACATATTTCATTCATATTTCATCAACATAAAAATATTATATTAATAGAAAGAATAAGTATGGTTCCTTGGATCATACATATTGTAAAGAGTTAGTGAATCAAGGGGGTTTTCCTTGATGAATAAAAATTCAAATATTATCATTAAACATTATTGAGAAAAATTTCCTTAATATTTTGAACTCAATAAATTAAAATTTAAAAAATTTAAAAATATTTTGGAAAACACAATATAGGAAAATTAATTTTGAAACATTTAAAAGATGATTCATATCACTGATTTTTTAGGATGGTGGATAATTTCATTCAATTTGTGTATGTTTAAAAACTTTCATTTTTTACATTTTTAAGTAGTAAAAAAGGCACCTAATTCAGAAAATTACATAAAGGTTCCTTTTAATAAAATATTTTAAAGATTAATACAAGGGAAAATAAGAATATAAATAACAATTTGAGGATACTAAAAACCATTATTAAAACATTTATTTTGGAAAATATATATATATAAATGACCTCTTTTTAAGCAAATAGAAAAATAATGTTCATTATTATAAAAAAAATATTTTCAGCCTCTTGAGTAAAAAATGAGGGCAAATGAAATAAAAAAATTAACATTAATGAAATAATAATTATAGAATAGTAATATTGAGTTTCTGGGGAGGTATTCCCTATGAATCATGTATTGGAAACTTAATCATAAACAACCCTAATATATAATAAGATTTTAACAAAAATGTTTTACGGATTTGGTAACATTTGAATTTAATTCCCCATGAAATAGTAAATATCAATTGATATGTTAATCTGCATAAATTTCAAAATAATAATCATAAAATAAATTCATGTTATGTATGTAGATCACTTGAAATAAATAAATTTTTTAATACGGAATGTGTGTCATATACATAAATGTCAGATGAAATTCTCACTCCTTAGGTCCAACTTCCTTCATATGCATTGAATATCATATATAATTAATATAGATCTATTTTACATATTTTATAAATCCATACTCATATATATCTTACCATACATTATTTAATTACTACAATTAATCATATTTTTGTCAGCAACTCATTATTAAAAGCATTATTCCAATAGACATCTACTTAATTTTTCATGTATGTTCTTATTTGGTAGATTTGGGACATGTATTTTGATCATGGATCCATATTATTTATAATTTTAATAGTTATAAAATAAAATAAATGTATATATTCATTATACTCATATTTATATTGATTTATAAAAGGTATAAATTTAAAAACAGATAACACTATTCATGTATATGGTAGGCTATACATACACATGAATGATATTTTTATTTTATTAGTGGATGGAACAAAAAAATGGTTTATGATAAATAACCTTTTTAGATTAATTTTTCAATTATATATATCATTTTATTCATTAAATCCACCCTTATTTCCATCAATGTAAATAGAAATGAAAAAATCAATAACAACGCTTGTGGAGGTGGTAAACCACATATACCCATGATCATCATTATCCTTTTAAAATGGTTTTGAAGGTAATAATGTAGATATATTGTTAACATTTAATTTGACTACATATCTAGAAAGTATAATATATTAAATTTAAATCTATCTTAATAATCATTCATAAAATATAGTATTGAGATATTAATTGTATCAATATATAGAGATGATAAGTCATAGGTACGCAATGGTGATATTTTCACATACCATTGGATGAAAAGTTGGTTAATAAAAGATGTTTAATAATATTAACAAAATTTCAGTATATGAATGATGGATTATTTTTTATTTTACAAAAAAAAATATAAGAGATATAGAGCATGAAATAAAATTAATTTTAATGAAAATTATCTGTTAATGTTATGACCTCTTCATTAAAATAAATCCATTATATATCATCTTAAGTGTCATGTGGTCAGTATATTAGGAATAATTTCCCATCCATAATATAAATAAGTAATATTTTATTTTATTTTTATTGGTTATGGTTGATCTAGAATTCTCATAGTGTTTTGAGGAAGAGAATGTAATGGTTCCATTTCATAATTTATGGGAGGGACACTCTTTGAATTTAATAAAAAAATAAATTAATATAGGTAAATTATAATTAAAAAAAAGATATAAATTGGTAATATTATGAGATATTATGATTATTTGTTATAATTATTTTTCTAAAATAAATAATACATGTTTGGATATCATTTTTAACCATATCATTTTTTTAAAACATCATTATACCTTTTGACAATTATCTTAATATTATATTTTTATACCCATTAAGGATTAAAAATATAACTAAAAAATGACAAAAAGTCTCAAACATGAAAAATGGATGTTTTTTTAAATTTTACCCCATTCATTTGGTTGAATAAATTCTTTTCATAAATTTTATATCATTCTAAAAAATATAAAAGATTATAAATTATCAATAAATTCAATTTTCAAAAAGTTCATTTTATTCAACTTTAAATATGTCAAGACTAGGCGGTATTTAAACTATATTGCTTAAAATACTTTCTAGTATCTTATAATGATCTATATAACTCATGGGAAACATTAACTCATTCAAATTATAACACATTTAATGTTTTCAAAATCACAATTTTAAATTTTTTGTTAATTGACTAATTGTCATATTACCATTGAACTTGAAATTAGTAACACTATATAATTTAAAAATATTTCAACAAAAAAATCATTAATTTTGTTTTATTTATCTCAGAATACACACTTATATTTATTCTCAACAAACTATTCTACCTGTGTGAAAAAAATAAGATATATTTAAGACTATAAGAGTGAAATTTTTATACTTTCATTGATTTAAATACATTATAGGTCATTTTCATGTACATTTGTATATTAAAAGTATAATTTCAAGCTTATGGTGATAATTTTAATGGAAACATTTTAAAAAAATAATCAGGATGATAAAATATGGTCATATAACTTTGTTTTAACCCAAATTAGTCTAATTTACTCTTTAATAAGGTGATAAATTATACCATGGTTATAATTCATATTGAAGAAAATTAAAAGTTGAATTTTTTAAAAAATGTATCTTCTTACTTCTAATTGGGGAAAACATTTTAGAGAATATAATAGAAATATGTACAAGTAAATAATTTTAAAAAAGTGTTCAAATATTTTGAAATCCATTTTTTGAAAAATATAGTTTTTTATGTAAGAAACAACAATTGTTCCCCTCTCACAAGAATAAAAATATAATATGAATATTAAAAACATTTATTTAATATATAATAAGTAAATTTAATGAAAATATTTCACTAATAGTGACAGGTTTATTTAATTAGAATAAAAACATATTGTATGAATAAAAATTGTTTTTCAAGAAAATTCTATTTTAACTATAAAACTAATTTTTACTACATTAAAAAATAAAATTTATTCAAATTACAATAAATATATTACTTAAAATATAAAAAAATCAATTTCATTTTGAAACCATGTTTGTAAAATCGTGGAACATTATACATAACATTGTCATCAAAATTTTAATCTTTTTAATATTCACCGAATAATCAATATTTTATAAAAACAATCAAAACATTAGCCTAAAATAATTTAAACATGAATATTCAAAAAAATATTATTCATTTTACAAAATTAAATTTATATAGGTCCTTGAAATTAGTCATAAATTTTATCATAAAAATAAATATTTTATTTGTAGAAAATGTATTTTTGAAGAATAAAATGATTTTAATGACAATTGAGTGAGTATTTAATATGAAAATATTAATATATTAATATTGAGTTGGAAATTAATATATAATTCATAAAAAAATTAATCACATTTTGTCCCTCTAATTAATAGGCAGGTTATAACTATCCAAATATGATAATATTTTAATATTATTTAACAGTTTTTAAAAACACAGTGTTCCATGAAATTCAAGATATCATTGAAAGTAAATAAATTATATATATATATATATATTGAAATATCAGGATATTAAAATAAGGAATTTCATACTACATATAGAATTATAATTAGAGAAGTGAGTATATATTTCATGAAGTTATTGGGTACAGTCTCACATTCTTGATCCAAATGATATGCAATTAATTTCTATATCATCATGGAACATTGATGAAATTTACGTTAAATAATATTAAAAAATTTCCATATATGTTAAATATAAAATCAACGCCCTCATATCTCATGGATATTGCATGTAGAAGAAATTTTATATATGTATTTCATCTTTATTGAGTAATTTTTGATGCCCTTGGATCTGAAAAAATATTCCAATGAACATCTCTATGGTATCCTCGATTGAAAAAATCAATGGATTCATCATATGTTAGTTAGAGTATATCATGAATGAAACCTATCAAATATCCTTTTGATGGTTGAAAAATTTTATGAATTTAACAACAATGTCATCTATGTTTCACTATACCAACATGAAAACCATTGGTTTAATGATATGGTGAACAATCCAATAAATGGTTATTTTTAAATTATTCAATCCAATGTGTATGAATCAGTATTATAATATAACAAGAGGTCAATTCATGGTTTTTTATTCTTCATAATTAGGATCGTTCCATATTTCATGAATCATAAATTTATATCCAAGAAGTATAGTTCGTAAAAGATATGAATTTGATTGATTAGAAAGTATGTTATAGATAGAGTAATGTTTTTATTTGGAAATGGGTGTTTGAATACAAAGAAGGAAATACATTATCTTATATTTTCATTGTTCTTCTTGAATAGGATGATGTTATCAAATAGATAGAGCTATTGAACATCCCTTATAGATTTTTACTTGTTTATTTTTTCAATATCATTTTTAATAATGGAACCATTAGAGTGATGTATCATTATGGCTACTTATTTTAATCCATGATGGATGATAAGAAGGATGATAAAGTGTAAAATTACACTATGGTGAATATTTAGCATATCCATATAGTTTTAGGTAAAATATTAATAGTTATATTATAATTATACAACATATTTCTATTCCTCATCGAGATACATAATGTGAAATATTAGTTCGAACATTGAGGCTTCAAAATTGACAAGGTTTACCACCATCATGTCAAAAATAGTGGTGGATAATACTTCTAAACATGTATCAGGAACACCCACCATATCCCTAATATCATATGTAATTGGATTTTGAGGAGGATATAATTTTATCCATGAGAGAGTGTAGGGTGACATTATTTATTATTTTAGAGGAGAATCCACATAAATTGGATCTAGTCTCTTTGTCTTCGTAAAACCCATATCGATGGTGGTTGTTACCCTTATCATATGAGGGATTAATCAAGAAACTTGTAACTTTATATTGATTTAATGTTCTTTGGTATAATTTTATTTCATAAATCTTATACATCAATATTCATGTTGAAGAATTCAGTTAGAGACAAAGGTCTAAAATTTCTAGCCCGCAATAAAATTATTCTATTTGGGATTTTAAGAAAACTATACTTTATAGGATTATGCTGTGATATTAGTGTAATCTATTATCTTCAGCATGGTTTAATGTATATGATGATATATTTTCATTTTATTTAGGACATTAATTTGATGGATGAACTATCCATCAGATCTTCTGAGGGATCTACTAAATAATTCATCATGTGATTGGAAGTATTAACCTTTTCATATTCATAAACATAGGGATGATTCTCTTTTCTCATGTATTAAATGTCATAAATTTATTTATAATATAAATAATTAAATGAATATAAAACAATTTAGTGCAAACCTTCTAAAAAATCAAGGTTCTATTAGACACAAATCAGATATGAATTGGGGAACCCCACATACATGTTGATCCAGGGCATTCTATGTATGGAATATTTCACATTTAATTTTGATATCATGATGAATTAAATATTTTATACAAATATATAGAACTATGAAATAAACTAAAACTTTACATGTGTTAATTTTCTCTCGCTTGTAATGCCTATGAAATTTTAGGTGAGATGTTGTTAAATCAGTGTTATCATCACTTATTATATGGAATGATTGAGTACTAATGATATTTATTCGAGAGCTATTTTTTATAAGGAATCAATGGATTTCTATCTCATTCGATATAAATGAGACATAAAGTGTAGGGTATGTAACAATATATGGCATATCATTCATCTTCTATCCATAAATATATTTTTTATAAGAATTTTTAGTGCCCAGATTCTTCTCCATGGTAGGATTCAAAAAAAATACTATGTTTTAAAATAGATAGGTATATCTAGGTTCTAAATTAGGTACACACAAAAATCTATTGATATAATTATTTTTTAAATTATTGATATCCATTCTTAAATTCTAAAGAGGTAGTTTAATATGATCTACAACTGATCATTTAAGATATTCTATCACCCCTGTTGTTGCTCAATGAAATGAATCATGGAGTGACCTATTAGATGGGGTGAAGAGACATGAAAAGTTATATCCACACCATGATATCTGTTAGATAGACATGGTTGAGATTTTTTGGTTTTGGTAGAGTTAAATGGTTAAATTACTAAATGGGTGGTGGATATTCACATGAGGAAACTTTTTATTGAAAATATGCATGTTGATCCATTATAAATGGATTTTTAGGTATTAACATTGCATGTTGAATTATTGGGAATACATACATAGATATGGACTATTTTATATTGGGTTATATGATTTACTTTAGTGTTTATATAGATGATGAAGGGATATTCTATTATGATTCATCTCCAAGCCTGAAACTATAGTCCATTAATATAAGAATTAATAGAGGAATAATATTTATATTAGTCAAATAAATCCTCCAGGTATAATTTTGGAATCTAAAATCTTTACAATATAGGATTTATCAATTCCTTGAGGATAAATATTAGAATTAGTACTGTTATAGGAAATTTATTTTCATTTTATTTTAGAGACATCTCAGTCTTGACATTGGAGGGAAAAAAAGCTACTGAGGCCTTTAGAGTGGAATTTTATCCATAGGAGGTGTTTTTGATTCAATTGTCAATGGATGATCCAAATGGATATAAGAAACTAATTTGAGGCTATAAATTTAGAAAAATCATGTGCACCTCAATTAGAGTTCATTATATATTCTAAATAACCACTATCGTCATTAGGGGAGGCACAAACATATCTCACATGTTCTCAGGGATACACAATTCAACTACACCTCAATCGCCCAAATTCAAGTGAAAATACATGAAGGAAAAATATTATTTCTAGTACGTAAATGGAATTTAAGGTAGGGGAAATATTTCATATTATTCTTCAAGTCATACTCTAGTGAATTATTAATTTACAAAAACAAGAGAATGTTTATAAACAGTATAAAATGAAAACCCAATGACCTTGTCATCTAAAGAGGAGAAGGAATTGTTCTATAATGTAATTCTTGAAACACTCCAGTAGAAGTGGATGTGTTCATCATTTGTGGGCTGATGTTCTTCCCATATAATATCTTTTTCTAATTTGACACCTATAACTAGAATGGATAAGAAATCTGCTTATTTATAATGATAGACATTTGTTCTTTGGAACTATTCTGAACCATAGTAGAAGGAGGAAATAGGTGTGACCACTACATAGTTTAATAAATTTATTTCCATATTAAATTTGATTTCTACTAAAATAACAATAAACTGGTTTTTAATTTTTGGTAGATGAAGGTTAGATCTAACTCATCCTTAAAATTATTGATGAACATCCTAGACAACTATTCTTGGAAAATATTTATATAGTTACAATAATGTTTTTTTACATTACTATAAATAAAATTAATAATAAAAAAACTAAAATAATTATAAGAAAGGATCTAATGTATTAGTTTCTTGTAAAAATTTGGACTATCAGTAACATTTAAAAAACTTAAATATTTATTACATTTTTTCTTCTTTATCCTCTTATTATCCTTTGAATTCTTGTTAGTACAAGTAGTCACCTGATGATATAAATAAAAAAGGGGCGAGGTAAAATCCTAGTAAGGGGATAAATAAGAATATAAAAATATAACATGTGGTTAGAATAATCATAACATCATAATAATAATAATATTATAAACATTTTATAGAGCATTAAAATAAGTCTTTGAATGTGTAAATGCATAAAAATGAAACATCATGTCTTAGTTGTCAACTATCACACATAGTTGTGAAAAAAGATAACATCATGTTTACATATATTTCAATTTTCTAATGACATAAATCATGTCACCCAATTCATTGGTTCTCTATAAAATATCAGGTGCAACCATTACATTATAACATTCAAATTGTGCTATATAATTCCGAGTGCACCTATAACATCATAACATTTAAATTATCATTCTTCAATGAAAGAACATATTTCAATAATGGATATAGAATAAATATTGGAATGAATTGTGTTTAATTTCATAAAGATTTAATTAATAAACATTGGTTTCTAAAATAAAATAGGGAATCACATTCTTGATATACGAATCATCAACCTTAAGGGAAGAAGAATCAATTTGGAGATGTAAAAAGTGTGATTTTTTGAAAGAAGTGTTATTTTGTAAAACATTGTGTTTGTCATAAAAATCAATTAGAAAACATATATATCATAGTAATGGTAATTTAATGATGATGAAATTATATTTATTTAATATACATACTATGAATGGGGTGAAATAGGGAAGACACAAATAAAGAGGGTTGGGTTTCAGAATACCACTTACCTTTTGTATAATAAAATTATTCACTTTGAAATCATGCATAATCTCATTTTATACATTATTTAACAAATGAATAACCTTTTATACATTAACATTATTCATTACTATTTTATTAATTTCATTTATGGTCTTTTTGATGTGTTATATATTATGATTTCATTGTTCTGGAGCATTCAGAGTCATGGTTTTCCTGATTGGTTTTCTTGTATACATGAATGGAAGTTTGTGTAAAATGTGGATAAATATCCAGAATTGTTATTATATGTTATTAATGACATCATATGCTTAAATTATTTTATAATTAATTTGGTTATATTCAATGAGGATAAATCATTAGATAAATGTTAATGATGACTGTTTTAGGTCAATTTTTGCGGGTTTTAGATCAAAAAGTACTCATTTTTTACCATTTATTATCATGTATATAAGTTACATCGAAAATATAAATATGATTTTAGAATAATTTTTACTACATTTTCAACCATTATAATAGTTTAATTAACATGGTAGAAGGAATTACTGGAATATTGAAAGTACAGAGCCCATGATGTTGGAAATTTGTCACATCACTGGTGAGGGTATAATTTTTATTATAAAAGATAGAGAGAAAATAGATTCATGATGTATTTTCTACAAAAATGATAATATAGAATCAAATAAAACATATTAGAGTTATCATTCAATTTTTTGTTATATAAGGTGATGACAAGATAATAAAATAAATGAATTTGAAATGAAATTAAAAAAAGGAAGTGGATTTCACCTCTTTGATTTAGCCTCCTTGAGAACAAAATTAGGGAAAATGTTTTGTTATTTTAATTATAAAATGAGATCATAGATGTGTGATATAATATTGGGGAGATGTACGACCAAATTTTGGACAAGGATCAATGCTTGAGAGGTGTGAGGATAATAGGGGTGGGGGTGGTATTTATATTGGAGGAGATGAGTGTTTTCCCATTATTATATTCATTAGTTTATTATGTTGGGTAAATACTATGAATATATTTAGAATTATCTCTAATATATACTACACTAATTTAGATGAAAATAAGAGTTTGGGTTTATATTATCCTTACATCATCTATGACTAAATAATTCATGTATTTTTCATTAATTGTAAATTATCGCATTGTACTATAATTAAAAATTCAATTATTTTACAATGATACCAAAAATTAACCCGAAACATTTTATGAATGTAAATTAAACAATGAACCCCATTTAATGAAAATAATTCTCTATGTATTTGAATATTAAATTTTAATTAAAATAATTATTTACTTGTAAAATACAAATTTTAAAATCATAACATATTTTATAACACTTTGAAAAATTACATAAGGTCTCACAAATTTATATTAAAACCATAATAAATAAAAATTTTAATTTATGTATAAATTTTAAGAAAATAAATATTATTTTAAATTATTAAAGTAATCATAAAATAGTAATATAATTTTTTTTCTTACAGAAACTCTGACACTTATTTAATTATTTATATTTTCACTCACATACTTGTATTATGATATACTTATATCAATTTTACCTTTTAACGTGCCTAAATTTTATTTATACATTCATGGGTGAGGCTACTAATCATTTTGCTAGTTTACTATTCATAAGGGTCATATTACTGTTGATAAGGTTGAGTTAATATTTCATCAGTATTGTAACCTTAACATTTGAAACACTTATTATTTCATTAATTCTATGTATATAAAGATTTTATTTTGGTCTATAAGTGATTTTATGAGATTTATAATATATTTTACTATTATAAGTAGAAATATATTCTCTTTATAAAGGTTCAGGTCATTACATTCTTCCCCCCTCTTGAAATTTCACCCTCAAAGTTTTATATTACCTAAATTGGTGTGGGGACTTCTCCTTCGTCACCTCCTCTAGCTCCCATGTTTCATCTTAGTACTTATGGTTCCTCCCCTACACCTTTTCGACGAGGGTTGTTGTATTTCCTATAACCCTATCTATTGATTATAGAAATTTTATAGGGTTATATTCATATGAGAGATAATCATCCAACTGTACCACCTATGAGTTCAGTACATGTGATGGATCTCAGATGTACTTCCTCGGGAGTGATATGTGAAACACATCCTGAACTTGATCAATATTTGGTGTAAGTTAAAGATAATAGTCCACAGATCCTATGTGATCAAGGATTTCAAATGGTCTATTATACATTAAGAATATCTACCCTTACTTTTTTAAAAGTATGACTCTCTTCCATGGTGATATTAGAAGGAATCAATTATCTATAATGTCGAACTCGAAGTCCTTTTGATGATTGTCAGCATATATCTTTTTACTAATCTGAGAATATTTGATATATTGATGGATGGTTTGAACTATCTCTATCATCTATTACACAAGATCAATTCCACGTTTTTTTATTTTCTCATCTTCGTCCCAACAGGCTGAATTTATACATCACTTTCCATATAGAGCTTTATATTGAGCCATATAAATAATTCATGGAAAGATATTTTTATATAGTAACTCAACTAATCAGATATTCAGATACCACCCACATTTAAATTCTAATGATTAGTTTCTTAGGATATCGTAGAGAATCTAAATAGTACTTTGATGATAGAAATCCATTTTGGGGGTGATAGGTCATGCTAAAATCAAATTCACTACTCAAATCATGCTAAAGAATCATCCATAACTTAGATATGAACCTCATATCATCATTAGAGAAAACAAATATTTGAACTCCACATAGTCTTAATACATCTTTCACATATATAGTATCTAGTTTTTCTAGTGAGACATCTTCCCAAATAGCAATTAAGTTGGAAGTCTAGGTGAGTCTTTCCACCACAACCCATAACACATTATTTCCCATGAATTTCTTTGGGATAGTAGTGACGAAGTATATGGTGACATTCCATAATTTCCACATTGGTATAGGTAATGGGTACATTATCCCTTTGGACTTATGATTCTCTACATTAACTTTCTGACATATCTAGCACATTGAGATATATTCAACAATATGTTTCTTGATGTTGTCCCACTATAAGTTATCTTGGAGATCATGATACATCATGTCACACCCACGATTGATAGAGAAAGATGAGATATGTGCATTATCCGACATACCCATCTTTATCCCAGGTGATGAAGGAACACAAATCCTTATTCCAAACCAAATACCACCATCATAATAGATATTGAACTCTTGCATCTTCCATTCCTTTACTACATTCATCTTCTTTTATAACTTTGGGTCATCATTTTGTGTCTCCTTAATTTTCTCTTGGATTGTTTGGAATGGTATTAATAATTCCTTACCATTTCTATTTCAAAATCCATCATTTTCATATCCATGAAGATATAGTGTCTTTTAATATGCAACATGGATAGAGATATAGGGGTTTTCTTCTAAGAGCATCAGTTTCCCTATTTCTTTGTGAGGATTATAGTGAATAGAGAAACCTTTATACTTGAACATCTATAACCTTCTAGTTTGACAAATGTTGAGATTATTTTATGTGAATATAAATTTTAGGCTCTTGTAATCGGTATATATGTCACATTTAACACCATAGATGTAGTGCCACCAGATTTTGAAGGATAAAATAAAATCTACTCCCTCCAGATCACGTGTTGGGTAGTTCTTGTCATTTTTCTTCAAAATATATGGGGAGTATTCAATGTCATTATCATTTTTATTGATTACAGAACCCAAGCCTTTCATTAAAGAATCAATTTATATCCCAAAATTTTCTCTATTATTCAGTAATGTTAGTGCAAGTGTAGTGGCTGAACTTCCCTTTAGCTCCATGATGCTTTCTTCTAATTTATCTATCCAAATAGAATTTAACCCATTCCTTTTTATCGTAGTTATTAGTCTAGAGAATAGTGAGATATTTCTCACAAATTTTCAGTAATACGCAGCAAATCTAATAGAATGGTGTATTTCCATGAGACTATAGGGTTTGGTCTATTACTCAACTACCTTTGTTTTTGAAAGGTCCACATAAATTTCAGCACTAGTGATAACATGTCCCAAGAATGTGAATTTCTTCATCCAAAAGTCCCACATTATGGACATGTTATAATAATTCTCCTTCCTTAAGGTTTCTAACAAAATCCTTAGATTCTCTTCATATTCCTCCATTATCTTGGAGTAGATGAGAACATCTTCGATAAATACTACCACAAATTAGTCGAGATAATGTCTAAATACTTTATTCATCAAATCCATGATGATTTTATCGGAATTGATAAGATTTAAGAGAAATACCAAAAACTATTAGAGCCCATTCCTTATATGGATTCCATTCTTTTGAATATCTTCCTTTTTCACCTTTAGCTACTTATATCAATAACCAAGATCCACCTTTGCGAAGTACTAAGCTCCTCACAACTGGTAGAACAAGACATATATCCATGGATGAGGAAACTTCTTTTTTTTGATCTAGGTGATTTTCCTGATAATCGATACACAACTGCATTGATCCAAACTTATTTCTGAAAAAGGGCACTGGTGCATGCCAAGTTGATGTAATGTGGTGTATTAACCCTTTTTCTAAATCATCTTATAATTTATTCTTTAACTCATTCAGTTTGATATGAGACATATTATAGGGACACTTTGAGATAAGAGTAGATCTTGGTAAGAGTTATATTTACAACTCTACCTCATGATTCCCGGGAAGCCGAGTAACTCTTTATGAAACAAATCATTGTATTCCCTCACAATGTAATTTTCCACTAGGTTGATAACTTCCTTTGACTCGACCATTTGAGCGAGGTAAAATTCTTAACAGGGAATAAACACCCACACCATTTATGTATTTTACAAATTGGATTCTAAATCTTACTATATTTTGAAGAGGAGCATGGGATGGTTCAGAATATGAATATACATATACATTCCCAATAGTTTATATGTGCTCTATTTAACGAGGTCCAATCCATTCCCTTTATATCGGTGAATTACACCAAGGGAAATATCAAAAAATTTATGAATAATTCTACCACATACACTAACATGAAAAGTTTCGAGCACTTGGGATGAAATGATTTCACCCCTAGGTGTTTTTTTGAATATCTGTATTTTCTTTTTTTAGCGATTCAATTCAATAGTTCTATCGAACTTGTAAGAAAAAAAATAATTTGTATAACCCGAATCAAATAATAATTTTCTCATTATTGATTGAAATAAAAGTGTACCAGTAATGGAATAGTTTTTTATTCTACATTAGAAATAGTAGTGGAATAATACTTCTATTTCTCCTTTGGTGTTGGTGGTGTATGATGCTGATTACCCTTTAGGACTTGAGGTTTAGTAAATTAGCTAGTATAGTTATTTTTATCCCTAGAGTTATTGAATTGTACCATTGGTGGTGCTCTCTTTTACTCACCATGTTATAATGGCTCCACATGTATTTTCGACATTCATGAGCTTTGTGGCCTTCCCTCCCACACTGGAAGAATATCCCCATTCATTTGAGGCAGTTTCCATGATGCTTCTTCCCACATTTTTGACATGTGGGTGGTTAAGTTTTCATTCCACCTTTCTCATTATATCCCTCCGACATGAAACTTAATTATATTGTTTCTTGTCACCTTAAGAATGGGAACATTATTCAAACACCATCTCTACATTGAGAGAACATAGAACAACTTCTTCATTACACACAAAGTCTGGAATTTCAAGAGCCTTTTGAAGGTGTAGTTGTAAAAATCTAATGAATATATCTACATTTCTATCATTTTTGATAAAAAAAACCCAAAGAATACCTTATAAGACATGTGAAATTTTCATTGTATTCTATGATTGATTTTTCTTCATTTTTCTTCAAATATATGAATTCTCTCTGAATATCTGTTTGAAGCATTCTTGGAAAATACTTGTTAATAAACTTATCTTAATTTCTTCCCACTCCATCTCTTCAATTTCATCAGCCGACTTCCTGTACTTAATCAAAACCCAACATTGATCAGCCTCTCCACCAAGATGGTAAAATAAATGAGTAACCTTATCCACCTCAGAATAAGGATGAATAGAAAATATCTTCTCCATTGTGTTTCTACAATTTTCCTCGACTTGCAGATAAGGATATCAACTAAACTTTGGAAGCCGTTTCCGCATAAAGAATTTGATAGATAATTTCTCCCTATTAGGTTATGGAAAACAATTCACATGATCATGTTTATTGTTAATAACTTAAGATAAATGGTTAAGAATCATCATTTAATTTAGAACTCAACCTTCTAAATAATTTCAGATGTCATTCGGTCAATCAATTCATTATTCCCCACACATGTTTCTTGGCATTGTTTATTTTGGTTCCCACTATTGTCTAAAATACAAATGGTTAGAAAAAAAAACAACTCAAAAAGGAATAAACAATTTATTACATTATAAAATTTTGTCTAAAGACATATCTTATTAGATACATATGTTAAGAGTTTCTAAAAACAAATCTATTTTGGTGCTAATTTATTATTAGTCTTATACTAAGGATTTTCACTAAGGTTCACCAATCTTAATTCCCAAAAGGACTAAACCGTGCTATGATACAAACTATAGCAACATTTATTTTTCTTATATTACTATTAAATTATTTTAGTGATAAAAAATATTAAATCACTACATGGCCATGATACAAAGGTTTAGTATCTGGGGAAAATAAGGACTATAGGTAACATTTAGAAAATATAACATAAACATTTATTTAATTCATTCCCCTCTAGTTTCATATTGTCCCTTGTAATATCGTAGTACAAGTAATCAACTGAGGATATACATCAAAAAGGGGTGGAATAAATGCCTAGTAAGAGGGTATATAAAAATATAAAACAGTATAACATGGGGTTATCATATAAAAACATCATCATCAAAAGATTAGTATTATAATCATGAGAGGAATCATTAATAAAAGTCTTGGGATGTGTCAATGTATAAAAATGATACATCATGTCTTTGTGGTCAACTTCCACTCATATGTTTGAATAATATTTGTATCATGTTTGTTAATATTTCAATTTTCTCATTAAATACATCACATTAAAAAATTCATTGGAGTGGTATATAATTCAATGTGCACCTGTCACATCATAACATTTACAGTGTGCTATATAATTTCAGGTGCACCTGTCACATCATAACATTTACATTATCAGACATGCCATAGTGAATGTATATCAATCAGGGATATGAAATAACCCGTTGAAATAAATGGATTTCAGTTAAAAAAACAAAACATTCATAAACATTATGTTCCTAAATAAAAGATGGAATAAAATACTGGATAGAAGAATCATCAACCTTGAGTGAAGAAGAAACAATCTCGAGGAGTAAAAGGTGTGTTTTTTGTAATAAGAGTTATTTATAAAACATTATGTTTGTAATTAACTCAACTAAAACACATTTATATCATATTATAGGTAACATAATAATTATGAAATGATATTTAAAGAATATCATTACTAAAAATGATGTGAAATAGGGAAAATCCAATGAAAGAGAGTTGGGTTATAGAACTCCATCTACCTTATGTTGGAATTCTTTCTTCACTTTAATATATTGTATAAGCACATTATATCAATTAACTAACAAATAAAAAAACTTTTTTAATTTTTTTTATTCCATAAGGTTTTATTAAGTTCATTTATTTTCTTTTTTTTTATTTATAGAGTATAATTTCATCGTTTGGGATCATTTGTTTTCATGGTATTCATGATTTTTTTTCTTGTATACATGAATGGAAGATCATGTAAAATTTGAATAATTTCCAAGAATAGTTATTATAAGTTATTAATGGTCTCCAAAATTTTTAAATGATCTTATAAATAATTTGGTTATATGTCATGAGGATGATTCATTAGATAAAAGTTAATGATGATTGTTTTGGGTTAATTTTGGTGTTTTTTCAATCTCAATTAACTCATTTTGTTTTACCATTTAGTATTATGTATATAAGTTAGTTATAGAACATAAAGAGGGATGTAAAATAAATTTATCAATATGTTTCAACCCTTGTAATGGTTTTATTAACATCCTTGAAGTAATTTAATGAAAATTGAAACAACATTGCCCATGATGTTGGTAAATTGACACATCACGAGCGACAATTCCATTTTTAGTATAAAAGTGAGCGATAAAGGAGTTTCATGATGGATATTACATTAACATGATATAATTACACCATAGCAATCATAATTTATTTATTTGTACATTTGAATAAGATAAGGTGATGATAATAGAGGAAAATAAATGAAATCGACATGACATTTAAAGAAAAAGGAAGAGGATTTTACCTCTTGGATTTATCCTCTTTGAAAACCTACATATGAAAAAGGTTTTGGAATTTTTATGAGAACAATGAAACATAGGCGTGTGATAGAGGCTTGGGGGGAGTTTTGGGCCGAATTTGGAAAAGACTCATAGCTTGAGAAATGTGAGAATAAGTGGGGGTGAGTGGTGGTATTTATAGTGGAGGAGAGGGGTGTTTTCTCATTATTATATTGATTTGATTATTATTTTTCCCCATGATTTTGAATAGTTTGAGAATAACATATAAATATATTAAAAAAAGAAGGAGGGTCCAATATTTTGTTTTTACATCAGTCTTACATCATCTATGACACTATAATTCATGTATTTAGCTTTTATTTTAAATTATCATATTTTACTATTCATAAAAACAAAAGTATTTTAATAAAATCCCTAAAATTCACCATAATAATTTTTTAAAGTGTAGAATTCAAATATGAAATCCATTTAATGATAATAATTTTATAAATATGAATAATTTAATTTTTAATTAAAATCATCATTTACTTGCAAAATATAAATTTAAAACAATATAATATTTTATAAAACATCAAAAAATTAATTAAGTTATCATAAAATTATTTTAAAACCATATGATATTAAACTATTAATTTATTAATATAATTTTTTAAAATAAATTTTATAATAAATAATTGAATTAATTGTAAAATTGTAATTAAATTTTTGTGAGTTACCAAAATGCCAACACTTAATTAATAATTTTGATAATATTTAATTACATATACAATGATATATTTATATAATCTGTTCAATTATAAGATGCATAAATATTATTTATTCTTCCATGGATGATAATAATATTCATTTATCCAGTTTACTATTCCTAGGATTATATAACTAATTCTATGGTCGAGTTATTATTTCATCAATATTGGATCCTTATCTTCTAGAAATACTTATTATTTCATTAATTCGTAATTTATAATGATTTTATTATGGTATCTAAGTGATTTCATGATATTTATACCGAATGATTTTACTATAATAAGAAATAAATTATATAGATTAATGTTTGGGCTGATGCTATAGAAATTGTGAGAGAATTGTTTTCCCTATTAACCAAGCATTAAAATCAATGACACACTCAGTATCTTAATGTCTTCACATATACTAGTATATGAAAAAAATCCTATACAAGGTAGTGGTATATTATATTGAAGTTATCATCAAATGAACTTCCAAAATTGTGAGAGATCGTGGTTCCAACTAGATGTAGCTGAAATAGAAGATAAATCCTTGTTATCGACATCAAATCAAATCATGTTGTATTCCATCTACATCAAGGATCCCAAAATTTCACTACTTCGATAGTGTAGGGTATTAATAATTTTCACTAATATGTTAAGCCACACTTCTATGTTTTATTTTTAGTTTCTAGTTCGAAGCATGACTGGAAAAGTATTTTTTGTTTTTGGTATTTTTTTGTTTTAGAGACCATTATGTTCAAAACAGGATACACCACAGCTATAGAGAATGTTGTGGTGGTAATTGTGTTTCTTTATTATAAAAATGGAACATTAGAAATTACTATGAAATGGGTGGTTATGGATTTGTGGATTTTTGATAGATTAAGTGGTCACTAATAGAGTGTTCTCACCTTTTTTATTATAGAGGGTCTAGTAATGTAAATTGCTAAGTTTTTAAGAAAAACTCTATAGGGACATTCTATGTGGGTTATTGTGTTCAAACACACAAAAGTAACTTTAAAGGATATATGTGTTTTTAAATAACCAAAACCATCACATTCTTCTTTGGATATTATTTTATTTAAATGGGGAGTCATGTGAAACTTAAATGAGGTTTCCTAAAGGTTTGTTAATTAATTTTTCCACTGTATTAGTTGATTTACTCTCCTCTAATATTTTATTGCATCGATCTAGTTGAATTCAAGATTATCCATGGATGAACCATGGGTATGTTGGTTATCGATTTTTTTGTTTAGGATTATCTTTTGGACTATGTTTTTTATATCAAATATATTGACCGATCTTATGGTAATAATTGATCCATGAATTTTGTTTGATTATTTTATTGAACTATATTCATGATGGCCTTGTATCTCTTCTGTTTTCAATGTCCAAGAGTGGAATAAATTATCCAACCATTAACAACACTTTATGTCTTTAGTTTCCAATGTTTTATATTGGAAACCAAATCATTCTACCCCATTGACTATATTTCTTAAGTATCATTTTAGAACATATCAAATTGGACTGTAATTTGTTCTTGTAACACATTTAATGAAAACATGTCTTTTTGGTGTGTAAACACAACTCGGGTAAAGATTGTTTTTTGGGGACATACCCTTGATGACATAACTCTTTAATATTGGATTTATATATAATTTAGAGGCCATGTATATTAATATTGTAATGATATTATGTTATTTACTTATATTCATAGATCATTGTTTTTTATTTCTTTTTTTGGGTGTGATTAGACATTGAGTATATGTTTGATGTTTGATCACATGTTTTTATGTAACCTGTGAGATCCATGATTTAGGATAATCATATGTCTATTTTAGGATACTATTACGCATTTCTATTTTTCTATGCCTCTGGATTTATGTGACTGAAATAAAGAAACTATTTCCTTATAATTGATATTGTATAGTATTTGTTTTTTGTTACTCTATTTTTGGTACCAAAGTGATAGGTGGACACATCATTGATTGGTGACCCTAGAGTGGTAGTGTGTTTAGATGTTAAATATGACTTGATGGAAAGACCATGTTAGTTTATGGAGCATGTAGGCTTTGTGGGTTTGCCTATGGGTATGATAATCTTATGTGATTTTAGCATAGATTTAATAATTGTGCATCACGGTCTTATGTGACCTAACCTTATAAAAAATGCAGGAATGTGATGGTAATGTGGTTTGAAATATAGATGTGTAATTATATGATGAACATGATCCCTTTTCCCAAATATGGGTGGTACATGGCAACCTTATAGAAAGATAAAAGGATCAATAGCCTTATGGTTGTTATGAGTATACATGGTGATCTTTCGGTTGACTGTATTTCATGACTTTTGTAATGAATATTATTATATCATGGATCCATTTAAGGTATAAATAGGGTTAGTGGTGTCTTGGTTAGCATAAGGATTCTTAGTACATTATTGAATGTTATTTATTAAGAGTTTACATTTTAACATGAAATAAAATGTCTGTAATGAAAATTCGTGTTAGGGACGCGTTAGTGTTTCCAATTAGAACTATAGTAACACACAATAAAGGAATAAATATTCACTTATATTTGTCACTGTTAGGGATATATATAAATTAAAGGAACCAGTTACATAGAGCTAGAAGACATAACATGGTAAAATGATGTGACACTTTGAAAAACGTTGTATTGATTCCACTGTGTAATATTTACATATATGTCATGTTCAAACACATGTTTAACCTGACACATTGGTAGTCCTTGGATTATTATTCCATGTATCTTCATATTCCTGACAATATATAGGTTGCATTATTATTTATTTGTTTATTTGTTTGCAGTGATATTTTTTATTCTTTTCTTTTTCAGTATGAAGGGTATAGTCTGCCATGTGACGACACATAGACACTATATACTATTATAAATCCTCCTGCATATGGGAATGTGAACATAAGCCCATTTTTCACTCTAAATCAAAAATAGTGTTTATATTAGAGGTTTAAAAAAGTGGTATCAAAGTTTTCCATCAGATAAACCATCATTTTTTAGATTATATTTTATTTTAAATTAATTTTATATGTTTTATATAATTATTTTAAAGCATCCCCATGTCAAAAATAATTATAATATTTTTATCAAGTACAACCTAGTCATTGAATCTGGAGGTATGATTTTTAATAACCACATTATGACTATTATGTATAATGAAATCAAATGATGAAATTATATTTATTAATACATAATTAATAGGTTCCAAATTTCATTTAGATTCATTTTTTCATCAGTAATATGTTTTATTCAAAATTATTGTTTATTTAATTTTTTTATGAATATTGTAATTAATTTCTATAAATTTTTAATGTTTTGGGAATAATTTAATATAAATGATAAAATATTCTTGTAAATATTATCATGTAATGAATTTTAAGAATATTTCATCAATATTTAATGTTTTATTGAATAGTAATATATAACAATATTTTTTTAATAAAATTCATTTATTTTCAAGTAAATGAACCATTATGTATTGGATTTGACCGTCATGTAAGAATATAATCATTTAATTATAAATAATATAATTACATACATAGGAAATATCATTTGAATTTATTTTTTATAAGTTAATGTATTTTAGAAATAATTGACTTTTTAAAAACCAATTTTTCTCATAAAATGTATTTTTATTTTAATTAATTTTATTAATTTATATTGGTCAATGTTTTTTTATTTTAATATATTTTATATTCACTAATATATTTTAACCTTAAATATATTTTTATTATTATGAAATTTATTCAATTAATTTTTTATGCTCAAAGTGCACATTTCTAAATTGGGGTTCCTTGCGGTTTATGTGTTTATTTGAAATTAAATTCATCCACTACAAGAAATTTAATCACATAAAATGAATTCAAGTTATTAATCAACATTATTAATATAATTATATTGGATTACATTAATTGTTTTCATTTTAAATAGTACAAATAATAATAATAAATCATGATTAATGTTAAAATGATTTTACCAGAGGGGTTAATCCAATAGATAAAGTTAGTAAAACATAAAAAAATTTACCTACTATTGGTTGAATAAATTTATTCAATATATTTGTCTACTTTAAAATATTTAACAATTTGGATCCATATTCACTTGAATGTTACCTTATATAATTGAAATCATTTACGAAATTCATTGTGAGTCCCTCTCCTCTATTGTAAAATGGAACCTATAATCATTTATTATGAAGGATATTTCACAAAACTAGAGAATAAAATTACAAATAAGAAACCAATATAGTTTCATTCCATTTATCTTAGATATTCTTTTCAAATCTTACATTCAATCCATCATGGCTTATAGTGAAAGATAAAGATATCTTTGAAATAAGAGGTATAAGTCATTACCAAGATCTCTCAATTTTTTTCTTTCATATACCTCATAGAAACATGGTATATACATATATACAAGATTAATCCAATAATATAAATATACTTGTATTATATTTTGATAATTTAAAATCAGTTTATCACTATTTCTCAATCAAAGGAGAAATTAATTTATTGCTTGTGTGTATGTATGGACTACGATATCCATGTAGAGATATAATTATTTTCAATCACCGTATACAATGTATTTTTATTTTGACGGGTTTAATTCTTTATATGATACTTTTTAAATAATTTTTATTCTTTAATTTTTATTTGAACTCTTATTTTTTTACCTTCTCATCAGTTATTAAATGATAGTGTCACTCATGCGTATGTTTGGACAACCACCACAGTGAAGTACAACACATTTTTTTTATCATTTATGATTTTATATAATCGTAATTATGAAATATTTAGTAAAAATATTTGATATTTATCATATAATAATAATTATTAATGGGATTATTATAATTTCAATTTATTTTTATCAATCAATCACAAAATGGAAACATCACTCTTTAGTAGGTGTGGATTAAAATCAGCATGATGTTATGTAGTTAATTTTCCAAAACAACCTAATATGAATGGCGATATATGTATATATAATGAATATATATATGATATTTTAATCATTATTACCATTTTTTATTAGAATTATACATGGTAAGAGTCTAATGACATTAACAACCAATCAAAAACTTACACAAACAAAATGAAATTAATATATGAAATGATTACATTAATAATTAATTGACTATAAAAATTTGTTGGAATATTATAATTAGATAATATATGACATTATATATATGAATAGTATTTTTTTAAATTATTTTATCCATGTGGATTCAATTAAATTGTTATCAATGTGTTAGGGTTATGTATCTCAAATTTTCATCCCTACAACACATGTTATGTTATATAACTATCTTATTCAATAAGGGGTATACACTAATAATTTCATAATTTATATCATTTATATCCATATTATCATGTTATTTAATTTTTCATTTGATTTTATTTTATTCATGGGGTTCATGAATCTAATGTTTTGAAAGATATAAGTGTTTTATGTAACAATCTTATTTTTTACTGAAATTATTTATACTTATGATTTTATAATGATAAACTTATTTGATATGTATCTTAATAATTATATATATCTAATTAACCACTCTATAATTAAATATATTATATTTTTTTTATTTATTTTTCCAAAATTTATGCACTCGTGAGGCCAAAAGAATGTTTTTAAGTAAATAATTATTTATTTATATTTTCCACTGTGAATAATTTCTATTATGTTCATATTAAGATTATAATGATTCAAATAATTATTTACATATTTTAAAATTTTTATTTGATATAATATTTAAAGATATTTCTCATTATTTTACAAGGATTTAGATAATTTTCATATTGCATTACAAATGTGGTACTTTCTACTTCTTATTTAAAATGTGATATGAATATTGGTTTTAATATTGACCCTATGAGAAGCCATACCTTCTATCACAAAGAAAACTTTCCATAAATATTAATATATATTTTTCTCCTTTTATTTTCCATGATTGTTTTTCATAAATATATTATTACATTTTATACTTAAAATAAGCAATTTCAGAGTAATTTTGTTTTCAAGGAAATATTTCTTTGATTAGTTTAATGGTATTTTAGTACATAAAAACATTATATGAAGTTTCTTATGGTTTAATATGGACATGATACATTGTTACAATATTTATTATTACTTTATATGGTTTATAATTATTATGGTTAAATATTAATGAATCAATTTATTCTGAATTGGATAAGATTTTGTATAGTAATAAATGTTTTCATGATCCTATGGAATACATATAAATAGATTATGATTATGTGACAGGTAGTTCCATTATAATCCCTGGATGGGTGGTCTCATTAGAAACAATTATTAGGTGGTAACGTTATATACAAATGATATATTTTTCCATTATTTCTCTATAATGCATTGGGTAATGATGAAGGGGTTGAGAAACTCCTAACATATGATGGGGTTAATAATATCCTAATAGATGATGGTGTAACTATGATGATAATTACACATAATAGAATATTGGAAATGAATGGGTTTTAATTTCCATTATCATTAATTTTACATAACGATAGTGTTGGGTTTGAACCTATGCAAGGGAATTTATTTTCTATACTTATTTGAACTCCCCAAATATATTTAATATTCCTAGTATTTTTCTTATAGCTCATGAGTGTTTAGTAATTTTTTGAAACTCATATGTATTCTGTATTTTTATTGACAAAACAATATTTTATGTCATGTGATTATGATATATGACTATATGGGTTTGATTTTATATTGTTATGTCCATATTATCAAAGAGTTATTCTTATAATATGATAATTTATTAATATATATTCCATTTACCCTTATTGAGAATCTATGATTAATATTTCTTTGTTTCCATTCCCCAGGTTATAAATAATTTTTTTAGGTATGATTTTTCTATAAAGGGTGATTATTGTGACGAATTAAATGGGAAATTATGTTGATCTTTTATATACCAATTTATTATGTATCCAAGTTTCTAACAACTCCACACCATTATTGTTATAGTTAGGATCAAATTGATATGAATTGAATATTATACAAATAAGAAACAATAATTATAGATTAAATATTTTGGTCACTATATTTTGTATCAGAGTAGCGCATATATATTTATATAAACATGTCTGAGGACACATTAATGTAGAAAAATATTATAATTCAAAGTATATGATAATATCCTTATGTTTTTTAAAATGATAATGTTTAGTGAGTTTCTTAGTAATAAATCACATGCTCGATACTACATTGGGTTATTGTTTTTCATTATATTCAACAAGGGGTTATAAATATAAAAATATATAGTTGAGTATATCTAATTAATCAATCTTGTAAACATTGAATGACCACTTACTTATAACTTGGTTTTATACTCACAGGGGATATACATGGGTAATTTCACATTTTTATTTTGAAACATTATAATTGATTTTATTAGATAATACACAAGGATAAACTAGGAAATGAATAAGGTTTCATAGGTTGAAAAAAATTGTATTGGTTTAGATAATATATGAGAAAAATTTCACGATGTGATGATTACTATGTTTTTTCTCACAAGATACATTGGTTTTACACAATGGATGGAACTGTGAGGAATTTTGTTAATGCTAAATGTAATGGATGATGCAATACATTTTCAAAAAAAAAATAAAATATGATGAGTATGGAATGTGAAATAATTTTATTATGCCTAACCACCTATTTTTTATATGATAAACAACCTAAGCCTATCTGAGTTTCTAAATGAACCAAATAATAGATAAAATTTGGTTCATGAAGATTATTATGGAAAGAAGATTCATCATCATAAATTGAGGTAACCTGGTAGTAAAAACATGGGAAAATTTCTCCAAATAATGAGAAAAAGTTTTATGAATGGGAAATAAGAACATATATAATATAGTTTCCAGTAAAATAATGAGGATCTCAAAGGAATAAAATAATGTACAACCCATATTACCATTTATATTATAACATCTTATGTTTATGGAACTAGACTATTTTTTAGTTAATTCCATATTCTAATATCTAACCCATAGTCCAAGGAAGTTAATATAATATTACAAATATTTAAAATGAATAATGGAAGTGTTTATTTGTTTTTTTTATAATAATTCTATAGTGACATTTTATTAATGATATTTCTAAAATAGTAATCGAAAAGCATATATGACTTATTCTACAATGGTTTTTCATTAAATTCTTTAATGTATATATTTGATAACTTTGATATCATATAAATTTTTTCAGTATTGAGGTGATTAGTAAACATAATATGAAGGTATAGATAACAAGTAATACATTCTTCATGTTAAGGTAATTAATTTACTTGAGTTATATTGTATATAGATACTATTATAGTCAATTAGATAATATTTATGTCCCAGAAATGTGATACTTATTATATTAAAATGTGATTTAGATTATATTTGATAAATTTTAATATTTTCTTAATTTATTGAATATTTTTTATAGTTTGTTGTTTTAGTTGATGAATCAGGGTAGAGTAATTTGTTTGGACCATATATGTCTCCATTATGTTTTCATGTAAATTCATGTACTTACAATGTTTAAGTTGAATATATTATCATGGAATTCACATGATTTATATGGTATATTAAGATCTAATTTATTCTTGTTTGGGATTAAATTTAACTCTATATTATATTTTATGATATATTTTTTCTATTTTTCTCTTTTTGGTAATAGATACATTAGAGGTTTTTTATTTATATCCATTTGGGGATATTTTTATATTGAACAACAATTTTTATTAATGTAGTTTTATATATGAATTCATTACATCATCATATGAAGATTTATCCATATCATATAACTGTTGATAACCATTTTTGGTTTTTTTAAATATCGATACATAGAGGGAATGAATTATTATTATTTTGTAGATTTTTTTTATTGGTTAAATGTTAATTTTACTTTATTTCAAAATGATATTTAATTATAAATATTCATTATATGGAAAATAGATAACACACAAGTGGATATTGAACGAATTTCAACTAATAGATGAGTTAACATATTTTAAATGTAATAAAATAATGTAAGTATATGTTATCATATTATATAGTTAAATAATCTCTTAACTATATAAAAATTTTTCCTAGTAAGTATCTATCTTCTATTTTTATAGATATTCTTAAGGCGTTTATGGTTATTTTCCCCCAACATTGATTTATGGTTTTGGGTTAGTTATCTTTATCTTGACTATGTTCAATATCGGTATCTATTACTTATTAAATATTATATTTCTCACGTATATCCAAATTTTCACTACCTTATGATTTTTCCTTATATTGGATCCGGATTATAAATTGTATATGGTATCCTTTATGATTTACGGTTACCATATTTAGAGGATGTTTGATTATTCATTTAGATAATGTGGGATTTTGGAATAGTTATATTGAAATATAAATCATATGTATAAAACTATAAAAAATATTAGGGATCAATTGTGTATGTAGGGGATACAACAAAACATGATTTTAGATTGTATTTTTACTTATATGAGTTACATTTTTTTGATGGATTATTTTAAACGCAACCCTAAGTTCAAGAAAAATATGATATAGTAAAACATTAACACCAATTTTCAAAATTATAATGTATTTATATTATGATGTTGTATCAACAATTAACCTCATCCACCCAATCAAAATTGAGATAAAGGTATCAATTGTGCTTATGTGTGGACTACCACCTCTAAGTAGAGAACAAATTCATTTTCTATGACCATATTTCATGGATATTTATTATTATTTTTTTAATTATATTAAGTGATATTTATGAAATAATACTTAATTTTAATATATTATACCATATATACATTCTTAGAACCAGATCAAATGGTGAAATTAAACACCCCTTGTGCGTATGCGTGTAATTCTTCCTCAACGATGCTATGTGTTTTATTTACAAGTTTAGATTTACATTACTAATAATAATGATATATTTACAAAAATAATGTTATATTTAGGATTATATATTAATTCTATAATGGGTAATTGTCATTTACCATTCTATCGATACGTCCCTCAAAACATGGGTACACCACCCGTGTGTAGAAACTGATTCCTATTTTATCAAGTGATGTCATTCATATTTCATAATTAGTTAATATGATTTTGAATTTATTAATAATAATATATATATATATTTGAAATATATATCATTATTAATATCCTATACATGAATGATCCATGATAGAAATTTGACTACCATAAATACCAAGAAAATTAAAAAATTGTAAGAAACAACTGTGATAACGAATTTAATAGAAACTTGTAATTATTTGTGTGTTAAAATGATATGAGTGGATCATATATTATTTTATACTTATAAATATTATTATTTTATAGGACTATAACTAATCTATATTTATTATATATATTTCATAGGGATTATATATTGATTTTGATATAAGGTAAGGGCTTGATATCAATTTCTCCTTACTAAGACATGTTTTAATGCCATGCACAAAATTAACATTTCTATTATGTTTCTAATACCCTTTATCATATTCTATAAATATTTTATGATTTAATTATGAAGATTTATCATAAAATTTGATTTTAATTCACGCAATGACAATCAATTTGAATATTCCTAAATAGGTAAAGGTTCTTCATCACTATTTTGTTTCGTGGATGCATGTTTAAGGGTATGCACCTATTTTTGTTTATGAGGTATATATACTAATCATATTCCATGTTATAACATTAATCCTTATAATTTAATGGTATTTAATTTTATATTTAAATTTATACCATCTAAGGGTATTTGATTCAAATTTTACAAAATTGGTATGGGTTTACCATATTAGATTGTGTTTTTTTGGACTTATGGTTCAATAAAAACTAATATTTTATAATGTGGAGTATCCAAAAAAAGTCATTTATTTATAATATATATCCTTATGTAAATATTATTAAATGATTATTTTTTTCTTATTTGTTTCTTGGTGTTCATGAATTTAAATTTAACAAAGTGATAAGTGTTTTTTGTTACAATCACTTTTTTTTGGGAATGATTATGATTAATATTTTAAGAATTAAAATTATATAATGTATATCTCAAAAATATTAAATATTATATTATCATAAATTTATGTATAAATATTACATTTTTTCATTTATTTTTCTCAATTTTATGTACAAATTATATTGATAGAATAATTATAATGAAAAAATTACTTATTTCTCTCTATAATCCAAAATCATTTATTTTTTTCCATATTTTCATTAAAATAAAATAAAAAATGATATTAAATTTAAAAATAGTTTGTATAAAGATATTTATCGCTATGTTTAACTTTATTTTTAATTTTTTAAAAGTAATATCACTTTAATTTTTTGGATTTGTTAATTTCAACTATTTACATAAAAATGGGGAAGGATTTTTTAACCCACAACACATGAATGAATTTAGATACCATCATTAAAATTATTTTACTTAATGTTTCATATATTATTTAATTTTTTATTTAAATATATATATTTTACTTAACATTAAGATTTTTAAAATATTTTCAATAAGTAATTTTTAAAATAAATGGGTATTTTTCTCATTAAATGTTTCATTGAACATTTTATTGTTACTTTCATCCAAAAAAACATCCGTTGATATTTCTTATGTTTTATCGGGGACATGATCCGTTATTCCAATCATTATTCTTTCACTAGATGATATATTATTATGATGTTGGAATACTTATAAAATATGTTTTCTATTCTATGAGTTATTATTTATTGTAGACAAAATTATTTTCATAATAAAATAGAAAACATATGAATAAATTTATGACTAATGTAATGGTTGGTTCTGTTTTAAACCATAGATGAGTGATTTTATTATAAATCAAGGATTTCTATTTCTGTTAAAAGAAAATCATGTATGATTTATTATACACCTAAAATTTATTTTCCAATGATGATGTAGTTTACAAATATCTAAGAGATAGAATAGTTAATAAAATAAAGAGATAACATAGTGAAGTGTATTAAAGTTACTCCTGTGATAATTTTTTGAATGTACAAGTAAGAATATCCATTTATGGACATTGTCCACAATGATAGTATTTGTAGTGATCCTTATATAAGGAAGTGATTTTTTATTCTAACATTAATTCCAAAGAAACATTACTTGTGCTCATGATGTAATCTAATTGACCATGATTGACTAACCATGAATAAAAACTCTTATTTATTTTTTCATTTGATTATAATCATTCATTGATATCAATTGTGCTTAACGATACTTAGTATCTGAGATCGAACATAATTATTTTTCCCATCAATTGGTTATAATGAATTATTTTTAGTATGATATGTCTATGAAGGGTTCTTGTAATGAATAAATAAATGGGAATGTTTAGATCATTTATGTACTAGTTTTCAATGTATTAAATATTCAAAATACACTAAACCATTATGATTTTATTCAGGATCAGTTTGATATGGAGTGAATATTTCACTAATAAGATCTTGTGTATGTATATGAAAAAGAGGAGTTGACATATTTCGACCCTTTCATTATTCTTTAATATTTATTGGGGGAAGTTAGAATAAATTTACAATATTTGGGACTCATAAATGAGAGATACATGTGTGAATGGAAAACACATGTGTAAGGAAACATTAAGTAAACAGTTTTTGGGATTTTGGTAACAATTAATGTTTTTCGGTTCAGGATGATCAAAAGTATAATATATTGTTAATATTTTATTGATTTTGGTATGATTGGTCATTATAACTAAGAACACAATATCATATTTTTAAGGACCAATAGGGGCCTATATACACTGAGATGGGGGGGGGGGGCGAATCAGGGTATGGATATTCTATTTCAAAGTTCTTCCTACCCCACTAGATCTTAACCTCTTTATTACAAGAGTCACTTTGTTTTCGCTTATGTGTTTAATATGATCACTTATTTTCTTCTTTATCAGATGGTGATGCTTTAAATGCAATGCAAGGAAGTAAGCACGCAGACACATAGATTTTTACTTGGTTTACCCTCACTGGGATACGCCCAAGGAGCATATGCTGACAAGTTACCAGTCATACCAAATTCCACTATTCTTCACTAGTTGTGGATACAATGGTTCAGTAACAGTCACTCTGTCCCAGGATCACTGCCTGTACAAGGTTGAGGGTCATCTCACTGCTTTCCTAAGGGTCACTCACTGTTTCTATCTATAGCTCACTGTCAGTGGAGAGGATCACCTTCTTCCTCTTCCTTTTCTCACTGCTCTGGAAGGAATCCACTCACAGTTTATAGACATGTTGGTGTCTTCATTTTCATGAAGTAATCCATCCCCTGTTGTGTGTGTATGATCTTTTGAAGTCCAACTTTCACTAGTAGATGAATTTCTCTTTGAGCCGAAGGTATCGAGAAATCTTCTAACTTCCACGTGGCTCGAAAATACAGCTGGGGAATCAACCTTACTTGGTGCGCAAGTCTAACTCAGCATGAAAGTATCGGCCCACAAGTCACAACTGGCGCACAAGTCCTCCTCAGACACTTGCGCGATACAAGCTTCCCCAACTCCAAACTTGCGTGACTCTCTTCCTTTTACTCCCAAACCAATATTGGTGCGCAACTGCCTACCGGTGCGCAACATCTCACATTGGTGCGCAACATCAACCACCAGCGTGCATCTTTACCCGCGCAACCACACAACACTTGCGTGACCACCACACCTGCGCGACGAGAGCTCTGATTTCTCAAAGTGTGGAACTCCGGTTCAGAATGAGGAGGGTTGGTCCAGTATTTATAGGCATTTGGAACACCCTGCGCTACGACGCGCAAGTATCTCCTCGGCGCGCAGGTCTCCTCCCCTGCAAGTCACTTGCGCGATGTAATTCCAAACTTGTGCGAACCTCTTTACTTTTCTATATTTTGATCTTCAGATCTTGAAAAATCACAGGTGTGCAAGTTCTCAAGCTTCCAAGGCATCGGCGCACAATTCTCTTTTACGACATGCATGTCACTTGTACGACACCACCAATACTTGTGCGACACTTATCCCTTTGCTATATTTTGATGATCTGATCTTTGAAAAACATAGGGCGCTCAAGTTTTTAAGCCTTCAAGTACACAGCACGCAAGTCCCTTTTCCAAAAACCACTTTTCTTCATCTGACGATTTCCCAGCAACTTTTTTTTGCAAACACTGGAAAACAGTGCCACCTTGTATCTGTTCTTTTCGAACCACCTCTAGATCATCAATCTCATTGTCGACATTCTTGAATCAAAAATGGATCATTAACCACAACTCTTGAACTCGACATTCCATCAAGAAATACTCTTTTTTGATAAATTAGTATGTCATTGTTTTTCTTTGTCAACAATCACCACTCAGATGTCCACTTTGTCAACAAACACAATCACCTCAAAAATGCTTCAATGATACCTTGAAGGATTTTTTCCCAAAACTATTTAACACACACACACAAAAAGATATATATATATATTCATTTTGAGTGCATCACATTTGTTCTTTAATAAAACGAATTAATTGGTACACAAGGCTTGGTGATGTATATATTTCAATTATATTTTGATATATCTTTTATGGAATAGTTAATTGAATCTTAGAAAACTATTATGTTTTTTGATATATATATATATATATTTACTAACATGTAGCAATAGTAAACTATGAATGATCCTTGAGTATTATTTGGAAGGATTTTTTTATTTACAATAGCCACATAGGATAGGTTTTCTATAATCCCTTATGGGTTCTTATGAAATTTAGTGATTTTTAAACTTTTATACCATTGTAACTATTCTATGTGCATTTGTAATTTTATGAAATATTTATTCAATGGAATCCTATGAGACCATAAGGATAAGCTATTCATTCTTATCCTGAAAGGGAGAATGTCCTACTTCAACTACCAATCACATAGGAGAATGTATTTGAGCATGTTCTTCCACATACTCTAGGGGTTCAAGAATATGGGACACTTTATCCAAAAGGCTTCATCACAATTTTTATTCAAGGAATATGTGTCTCTAAGACTATGGTAAACTATGATCAATACATTCATCTCTATCACCCACTATACATCAATGGAAATGGAGATCCATTGGATTCTGAGGATTGGATTGAATTCATTAAGGATAAATTTTATCTTTTATGTGGAACAGAAGGATGATGGGTAATGATTTATGCTTTCAAGCTATAAGGGACCCCTATGTAGTGTTGTGGTGTCACGTACACAGTAAAAAGACATGATGTTCTGAATTGGTTGACATAAAATGACTGATTCATCAAAGAGTTCATTCAAAATATGAAAAAGATGAACTTTTCTAAAGTATTCATGGGGCTTTATGTTGGGGTTTATGGTGGTGTTTTCTTACTTGGCATATTTCATGATGTTACATAAATTTTATAAAACCGTGTTCAGGAATGAGTTACAAAATTCTAGGATATTTGAGATGATCCCCCTAATGTAATTGATATTCTATGTTGGTGATTTTGACCAAATAATATATAAAAATGTTCTTCACAACTACTTAATTATAGATTATGGTATAGAGGGGGATAAACTTATAAGGATTATCGCATCCTAAAGAGTACTTCTTAGTAAAAAAATTATTTGTATAAAGAGGAATGTACATCATTCATTATAGAGTGGTGAATGATATCCAAATATGAGAAAATATTTTTTAGCATCTTTTATTGCAGGGTGATATCCTGAGCATATCAATTATGTATGGGTTGGTGATTATTGAAATATTATCCCAAAGCCTCAGATCAGGATTCATTATAATCATTGGATATTGAATTAAAAAATTTGATTCATTAATGAGTCACCTATTAGGTCGCAATTTTGTTCAAGTTATATGTAAGTATCGATTTATATGACTATATGAGTTCTTAAAAGATACAATTATACTCATGATATGATAATGAATCCAAAAAATACTAAATATCAAGAGATGTTTTTTTGATCAAAACATACTAGAGTGTATGTAGTGTATTATGTTCTGACTAACTGTGGATAGGTACCATTGATTAAATTTTTCTATGAAGTTGATAAACACCACTATATCTATTCTCTTTTTGAAATGGGGGTTTCTCATTTGTTTATATTTCCACAAATTGATTCTATAATTGAAATAATTTTAATATTATATTTAGAGTTACGGTATATTGGGTTACCCTTAGGGATGAAGCTAGATCATCATCATCTATTTCAAGGATGTCCTGTTGTAGTTTCCAACTACCAGTCTCTACGGGATTTCAAGATCCATAAAATGACTAGTTCAGTTTTATCTTCTTCATATACTTGATAAATAGTTTTCCATGATACATAAACCTCTATAGTGGATGTGTATCCATTACTACACTCAATGGGGATAAGGTTGTGATGATAAATTTCTTAGATGTTGGATATGATATAGTGGAAGTAAACCGCAATTTGATTAGAGATATTAAGGTATAATTAGAAACCATGTATCTTATGGAAGTCCTAGTGGTATCATCATCCATTCCTCTAGTGTTGGAGTGATATCATGATGGCGTCCCAAATTAATTTATAGGTATCCATATTATGTGGGTAATTGAATTGTACATCAAACTCAAGAAAGGGTTGTAACCTATATTAATTCACATGAAACATATGACACACATTCAGATAAAGGATTTTAATGTGAATCATTAGGATTTATTGGTGAATAGTTTTATTTGGATGAGAAGATCTCTATATTTCTTCACTGTATTTTCAATAAATATGGTTGACTGTAGTGTTTAGTTTTTTAACCCTTAATATGATGAAACACGTGATAACAAGGACTCGATAAAAATTACCAAGGATTAAAGATTTGTTTTACATGTAGTGGGGATCCTGATGGATCTCCGAGACTGGATTATGGTTAGAATTCTATAAACTATATGTTAGAGAAGATGATATTAATATAGAATTTTTCATGATTAGATATGGAATATTTAAGAATCATTTCACTCTTTTATAGCTAAATAATGTGGGAATAATCTTCATTGGTAACCTGAAGAGGATCTTCCATCTATATATTGACTCCATTATTTTCATTTTTTAGGATGATATACTAGCAATCCACAAACATTACAAATAAACATAGTTCTCAATCAAATTTTATTGAGGTAATTTTTAGAACTTTGCAATTATTCAATATTATCAATAAAAACCATTTTGATTATGTATGTGAGATTCATTGGTCATGTAATTTCTAAGGAAGTAATTTTAATGGACCATGAAAAGGTTGAGATGGTGATGTCATAGGAATGACCTTAGAATGTGTCTGACTTTTAAATCATCCTTGTTTTAATGGTGTAATATAGATTTTTCACTAACATATACTCTAATTTAGAAGAACAGATGATAGGTCTAAAAAAGATGAGGAATATGTTTGATTAGTCCAATAATTATGAGGTGGAGTTCCTAGAGATGTAGAGGATATTGATGAACAATCATCTTATATAATTTTAAGTTACTTGGAAGGATAATTATTTTATAATTGTACATTAAAACATTTATGTGGAATAATATTGGTGTAGAATGTTCAATTTTGTTATTGTACATCATGAAAGTTGTGACGAAATGATATAATTTACCTTATGAATGACATGTATTTAAAATATGTGGTCCATGATTGAATGTGTTAGAAAAACTATTTATTTTGTGTGATATTTTTTTACTAGACTGTAGGTGCCTCTATTTTATCATTAACCTACTTCATCAGATCTTAAGGTAAAAGGCATTTCGTGGAGTATCTGATGATATTGTACATTTAGAAGACCTATGCTAAATGTAAAAGTTTCATTATTTATGATCCTCTTTTTAGGAAAATGTTGAAGAGGTATGTGATTAGATATATTTTCTAACTAGAGTAATTAATTCCAATGAGTTTGATAGTGATTTAGATTTTGGATGATTCAGATGATTTTGGAGTTCTAACAGGTGGACCTTTAGTGATCATTAAATTCTTGGTGGAGTTTTCTCAAACAAGACATGAGTTAGACCTTCGGTCTAAAGAGATTCATGAACATTTTGTGAGATATTATTTTTTTCCTAGAGTTCCCAATGATGAATAATACTTTACATATATCTAATAATGGATTGTTGTATTAGCCTTGTTTTGGGATGAGCTGATAAGATACTCGCATCCTTTAAAGTGGGAATCATATCAAAGAGGGTGAAAATATACCATAATGATTGATATATATTTTTATGGTTAGGTACAAGTAAATACATCACTGGTTTCTTTTCTTGATTACTTAAAATATATAGGTTACTTTTACATGATCAAAATCCTGTTGGTTTGATTAATAAATATTCGATGCAATTGTGAATGTTGGAAAACATGAAAATGGACATCATCATGGGGTTACAAATGACATTGAGGAATTATGATGATGTCTCTATAAATTATTATCAATTAATGAACATAGAAAAAGTATTAATGATTGGATAGAGTCAAACTATAGATAAGTTGGGAATGATGTTTGTCAAGGATAATAGACTACTTTATGGACATCCTTCTAGTATTGTATCTTATTGTGACATGGATTCAAATTATATTTTTTGGAAATTCCTATTAAAGGATTTTGGAGCATAGATAAAATATAGTGAATCATATCATCTATATACTCATGGGAAGTAATAGAGTACGATTTAAATCAATGGGGATATCCATTGAACATTGTTCCTAGACATAGATGGGACAAAGGTCGAGAACCAATTCATGGTTGAGTTTTCATTAAATAAAATTATTCAGGATATGTTTTCAAAAGCACTATGGGAGGATTTCTATAAACATCTATTACATGAATTACTGTATTTTATTGAGTTGGGTGTCGTAGTAGTTTGTAGGATAAATATGATGTTGGAGACAATTGATATGATGAAAATGATTACGAGGTAGTTGGATATGTCTTCAAGAAGGAACTGATCCTATTCTAAGAATAGGATATGACCTTCAAAGTTCACTGTTTTTGATTGGGTGTTCTTATTAGTGTCAAATTAGTTAAGAAAACATCATTTGTAGAATCAGGGGGAGATAGAAGCTTGGTTTTGGGACTATTGGGTATCACTAAACATATATGTGTAGTGGCTTACTCACAATGCCTACCTAGAAATAATTGATCCATGCATGATCTTTTCCATGTTTCTCAATTTCACAGGTATATCCATGAGGCTATGTGTGTGACTCAATATGAGGACATGGAGTTGGAACATGCCATATCATTTATGGACTTCTATTTGAATATTGCTAAATTTATTGAGATGGAGTTGTAGGGGAAGACATTGCCACATAATTTATTTTTATTATTAACTGAATATATAGATGGGGAATCATGCGAGTGAGAGATAAATTTTTATATCTGATATCAAGATTTATTATAATGATAACTCTAGATATTTTTCTAAATGGGGTGAATCCAAAGAGTGATATTTCAAAGTCATAGAATATAATTCCTAATATTTTAATCATTATTTATATCATCACCATTATGTATTTGGGTGAACCCAATTTTTTGAATATCTTCTATGAATATTTATAATTTCTAATTGTTTTAAATACCATTGTTTTGATAATAGATTAAAACATGACCTAGTGGTCTTTATTTTTGTTTTTTACAAAATGGAAATGCAGGGAAATGGATCCACAAAGTCTGTCCAAGGCCATGGTTATTGGGAAAATATAATATTAACCATATAAAGAGTGACCTCATTACTCCCATGGAGTAGGATTTAGTGAGGGAAAATTGTATTGGTTGGTAAATTTGTGTTTGATATTTTTTGGTAGATTAATGTTTTCATGAAAACCATGAAAATGTAGTTGCCTATGGTGGATACAATTATGGAATTCAAGATGGCTTGGAAATTGCTAAGACTATCCCATTCTTCCAAATATCACTTCAAATTTCACACTGAAAACAGATGCAACATAAATTATGGTAAATAAATTATTTTTAATTTATTTATCTATTATACTAATAAATTGACACTCATCTTCATGATTATTTATTCTGCCCAATGGAATTTTATATGATGCATGAATAGATATAGGTAATGTCGATCGAACTTTCAAGTGACAGGTGTTATCATTTATATATTATCAGTTATCTAAATACCTATTATTATTGTTTCTATAATAATAAAAAATTTGTTTCCTCATTTACTCTTATAGAACAAAATTCAATACATCATTGTATCTATTAACTTACAGTTTTACATGAGGACATAATTATCCTTCCTTAAAATTGAAAGTAATACTTTCATTTTAAGCATTTAATTCCAGTTATGTGATTTTTCAACACCATTTCTTTTCATTCTTGAGTCTCATTCTAGAACCATATCATACTGGATTGGAATATGTTCATATAATTATTCACAATAAAATGTTAATTGGATATTATGAAGAATGTAGTTTGGTTCACAACTCTCCGGATGGACCATGACATTAATGATGACACACTTGAGGTTGGAAGCTAATTACCATATATATCCAATGTATATGTTTTTTAGAATAAAATGAATACATTTTCTAATATTCATAGTCCATTAATGAGTTTAATCTGATGTCTGTGAAGGTGTATATCAGGAGACCATGTTTGATGTTTGATCGTATATGCTTTCATGTGTATCCCCTCATACTCTTGCTTTCATTTTTTCACATTTTTTAGTTCGAATAGTTTATTAGATTATTAATGTTTTATGTATCATGATATATTTCACTGATATGATGACATAATTTCCATATGATGTATTTTGTGTATATTAATTTTATGTTTTTCTATTCCTGATACTATGTAACAAGGGGACCTGTCATGGCTGGGTGCATATTGAGGGGAAGAACGTTTGAATATTGCATGTTACATGATGACATGATAGAGTTTAATGACAGGGCATGGTGGGCGAGTGTCCTGAACAAGGTGAGGGATGGTAATGTGTTATCTCACCCAAAAGGTGCTAGTTGGGACTAATATTGTTTAGGGACCTAGACCATGTAATTGTGTTGAGATAGAACAACCATGTTTCCTTCCCCAAGGCAATGTTAGGATAGGTTGTCCATATAGTCATACTTGTGAGAGAGACAACAAATGATAGTCTTATGGCATGAACCCTGAATCATTAACCTTGTGGATGATATCATCTATATTTTTTGAGCATGTATTAAACTGTAGTTCACTAAATTTTTTAAGATTACATTTAAAAAATGGTAAGAAATATCGTACAACCAAGGTTGTTTGGTGTCATATTATCTCAAGATTTTATGGTATATGATGGAACAATATATATTCTACATTTATTTATTATCGTTGATTAATATCCAATGCTTATGGAGTCATGTCTCAGACACATTGATGTTGTCTAGTTGGATTATTACTCTTTCTATACAATAGCATCTTGATACACAGACATTTATCGATATACTGGATATAAGTAAGGGAAATTCTCTATTGACATGGTTCTAGGAGAAATAACATGTTTATTATTGGGGGAATCTGGAAAAACTCTATAGTGACACTGTGGTATTTTGTTTAATACCTATCTTGCTTATGCTCCTGTTTTACATTCCACATTAGGGTTCCTCAATGGATTATTTTGTGTGTCCTCATATACATTTCATTAAATATGTTTCATAATTATTAATTTATTATGATGTATTGTTATGTGATATTATTTATGATTCTCTTTATTGATTATGAGTGTATATCCCTCCCACGGATGACACTCAAACCTTCGATACCACTATTTAACATCATTCATATGTAGAGGCATGAATCGCACCATGTGGCACTACAGCTAAAACAGAGTGACTCTGGTTGGGGTGTTACAGAGATAAAAAGTTAGTACATTGATATTATATGTAACTAGTTCTAATAAAGGGGAAAATCTATGGATACAAAAATATGGTGGTAGAGTGGTCTGATATACCAACCCCAAATAGATAACACAATTAGTTAAACAAATAGGTTGTTATATATATATTACTTCAATAAGAGTAAAAAGTTCCATTATAACATCCCCATGGGTGGTTTCAAGATGAATATTAATTCTATATTGACTATTGGATTGTAAAATATAGATTCCATAGTCTATATGTGGGAAGATATAATGATGAATTAGAGAAGGGAAGTCAATAAACACATGTATATTCCTTAAGTTGGTGGATCTAGATTCCTCAATCTTGGTCAAAAGGTTAGAATCACTTATTTTCTCCATTGTAGTTCAGCGAAGTATTATTAGTTACTGGGGATCTATAGGTATCTTTATTGGATCATATTTATCATCACAACAGTCAAGATAATTTTCTAAGAGGTGTTTAGTAGTGTGCTACTTATATTTCTAATTCTCTTAGTGAAATGTGTGGATTAGGAAATACATTTTGGTTTACCACATGTTATCAAAGGGGATGCTATATTGTAGATTTTAAAACCTTTTTAATGATGCTGATAAATAAAGTAATGTTCCTTTTATGGGATTTCAATCCCCCATTCGTATATTTTCTAACTAGTATGAACACATTTATTAAAGTCCTCTTATGTATCTTTATCCTCTCAGTCCTGATAATACATATTTTGTTCCTCATAATTGAGAACACACTACAGTTAAATATGTTGATTTATGGAGAAAAATTTTGGGGATGAATTTTTCCAGTGATGGTGAGTTGATGGATTCCCTGGATGACCTAAAAAGGGCCCCCTATTACCATTGCAGGAGATACATTAATTGAAGGGTAACACATTACCCCTAACCTCTAATATGAAAATGTGGATATGTGTCTTATTTGATCTAATAAAATATAATGTACCCCATATAGAACCATTGAATTCATATTTTATTTCCCTATGACTTTTGGGGATAGTATACCCGAAGTGAAAAATGAAAAAAAATTATTTTTTTTCAATTTCTTGATGTTTCATAGAATTTTTTGGATAAATTATATAATGAACCATAAGATTGTGGAAAGTATCTCATAGATTATACATGATATAGTATGGCCAATTTTTAAAGAGTATATGTGTGATAGAGTAAAGACAAGTTGTGGGTAAAACGAAAAAAATAGAAAAAATAATAATAGCTAGGATCTCGCTTAAACTATCATGATAATGAACATTACCAATTGGGACGCCCTTGTTAGGACCATAACATGATTTCATACAATAAAAATGAGAGGATGGTGATGTAATTGGTACTGTAATTTGCACATGTCGATCCTCCAATAAAAGATTCATCATATGAGAATTTATTTCCTATAGGTAAGAGCCATATGATGGTGGAACACCAGTTTAATAACAATATCCATATGATATGAGGATATCTAGAATCTAATTAATAAATTTTTTTATTAAGCTCCAATAAATCTATAATATGATCTTATTCATCATATTGAGATAAAAAATACTCTAAGGGTTGTCCCCCATCAATAGTAGAGGTGGAATGAATGAATGTTAATGGTGGAAATTCTTGAGGAATGGTGAGTCACTAAATAAAATCCAGAGAAAATTCCTTATATATAAACTTGTGGAGGAATTTTATGATCCTATGGACCTCATCCTCAATGATGATCATTTCCATTTGATGGAATTCTGCACCCAGAAATATTAATTTCTTTTGAAAAATATCATTGGAATCAATGATCATTATAAATTATATGAGTCCATGGGTAACATGATGTTTTTTCACATAATCCCACATGTGATTCAGACAAATATTTTACCCACACATATACATCTAGGAGTCTATTTGATTTATTCTATATGAGTTTTCGTTAATGATGTGGAATTTCCCTCCATAGTAGATGACATTCCCTCTACCCTAAATAGATCCTTTGGGTGTAAGAGTTTAGTTTTAATGTGGGAATTTCATGAATGTTGGAAATGGATAAAAAGGCTGGGAGAGTATAACCAACACACCCATTCTGTTGTAATGTTCATTATCCCATCCTAGATAATAATTGTCACTTTATTTTAGTGAACAAAATAATGGATGGAATGATTGAAACATGTGAAACTAGAAATTTATCTGTGGCATTTCATTTGGTATGATTAGTGGAATTCATCTACTAATGGTATCTTGCCATCTGAGATGGGGATGGTTGTGTAGAGACTGTATCATTCAATTAATTTTTTTTATTTGGACATATATTTTTGGATAATTATGGTGATGGAAGCCTACCACAGGGACTTCATGGAGGTTGTTGTGGCCACTACTAATTGAAAATCAAAAACATCTATTGTGTAGGGAATAGTCTTAGTAATTTATCATGTATAAAGGATCCTAACATTATTTTTAATGAAAATATGGTATTAATCCTATATTCTCCTTACTTAAAATGGAATCGATGTGATTCTATTGATACCATATACTGATAATAATTCTCTTGTGTTGGGATGATTACATATTATTCATTCTAGTGTACAAGGTAATTGTTAATCCTATTATAGATGTGTTTCACTAGAGTGACTATATCAGAATTCCCTAGATCTTTGTTAGATGTATTCGTCATGGTATGAGAATTGTTGTGTAGGATTGTTGCACTATCAGATCTCCTAAACCAACACATGTTCATAGAGTCTTATCAATATTTCTTTGAATGATTTTTAGTTTGTGTCAGGATAGATCCTATGTATCCCACTTTTATTATATGTATAATGAATTTAAAGCACAATTTACATTTTGTTTCTCACCCCCTCCTAGGATGAGGATAAACAATTCACATGGATTATATATAGAATTGGTGACACCCAAAATTGTACATCCCATCAATGATAAAGGATATGAGACTCATGTAATGCTCACAATTAAATTTTAGGAATCCTTTATCAGGAAGGCATTAATCCATGAACAATATCATTATATGGTTCATAATATGAAGGGATGAAACTTCTATTTTTCAATCATTCGATATCTTGAACTAGTAATGGATAATATGCAGCAGTATTTATCTGAATGTGATGATTGTATTTTAGTTCTTCCTTCTAATGACTTATTTAGAAACATTTTACCAACTTTTTTAATCTGTTATAGGTTTCTGACATGTACATGAATTTATTTCCTCGTGAAGTTTTCTTGTTTATACTAATTAGTTACACTGGTTCCTATCATGATAGTCTGGATACCATAAAATTGGACCAGTTTAATGTAATCGATATGTTTGAAAACATCAAATATCCTCATCTATTTTTTTGAGGGAGTCATATTACTATGTATAAGGAATTTAGATATAAAAAACCATGGAATCTCGTTATCTCTATGAGATAAAATACACTTAGTGCATAACATATATTTGGATTGTTTCCTAGAGAATATTGTGGTCATTACATAGGGAAAATCCAAATTATGACATGATAAATCTAGTTCCTGTTATACTAAAAACCTATTTTAATAACAAAAGACATCCTAGGATCATCCACTAGGGAATATTATTCTTCTGAAAATGTTTGGGAATCCAAGTCTTATAACCTATGTAGATTATAGAGAGGTAATATAGTAATGTGATGAGGAAATATCTTATACTCATCTCTTATGAAGAGGGATTAGATATCATATTCTCATAACACATGATTCTTAAACTACTAAACTAAGGATCCATATGCTCTTTATCTGGGGATAGTTTTTTATTGAATCTGGTGGTTTCAAAAGTTTTATGTTCAATGGGTACAACCCCACATTCATTTGTCACATATCAATTGATCATATATTTAGGGTATAATGAGTATAGTACAGAAAAATATCATATTATATTGGTAAATAGAATATTTAGACTCTAATGGGAGTGGTACCACATATACTCATTATGAATGGATTGATCACCTATTTTGAGTATAGTTTGGATGTTCCTAGATTCAATTATCATGTAGAAAAAATTGCTTATTTAATATCTACTGTGGATGCTCCCATTATTTATTATCACATATGGGTCAATATCTTATTCAAAGTCAAGTGATTATGATCCCATATACACTTGTGGTGTATGGGTTAATCTCATATTTATAGAATAGAGTGGATAGGAAAATATATTTACACCATGAATACGTTAGTCATATGTTAATGGATTAAGGTAGTGAAAAACTAAAATATAGACTCTTTTATAGTAGCATGATTGATTTTTTTTACCCTTAAAAGTGGATAAGTATTTGTTGTCACTAAGTCAAAAATGTTGCTGAAATGGTAATGGGGTGTTATATTTGAGATAGTGTGGTTATATTGGGATCATCATCCAGGAAAATGCATCACATTAGGGTAAATGGTTGTCATGTTGTTCATAATGAACCTTGCTGATTCATCCTTTTTATCATAATTAAGATAATAACTAGAATAGTAATTGTTCTACTATATTGCTTATGGATATCTAAAAAAATTACAATATAATGATTAACATCATGTGGTATGGACTATTATTTTATGAAGTGCGAAAAGAGGTGATGTAGTAAGGATTATTCCTTACAGATTACTAGACTATTTGATAAATAATAGCATGTTCATCACATGGGTAATCTCATGATTTTCATAGAGGGAATTTAGAGCTCATTGTCATGGAGTACTATATTTTATTCCCGCGAAAATTATACTATATAACATTTTCCAAATGATTTTGGGTGTAGTTTAAAATCTTTCACTGACAACATCTACTGTAATTTAACATCTTGTACCGATGGATTGGGTCATCATGATTGGGGTGGATATTAAATAAGGTCTGGTCCTTATACACTAGGCTATTTTGTCCTAGTAATAATGGGATGATAGAAAGTTATATGGATCACAAATATTCTTATTGATCTGAGAATTGGTGTTCACCATTGATGAATCCATTTTCAAGGAACAATCAATAACTTCAAGATATTTTATGGATGTGGAATGACACAAATTTTTAAAATTTTTGGAATCATTTTGGGGACCCAATGATGAATTTATAATGCTTAAGATTGAACATAATAGAGACAACCCAACTTTTCCTTGGTATAGAGGACCTCAATATAATACTCCATGACATGAGCTGTGCACACAGATTTTACATGTGTATTTCATGATCAAATGGATGTAGTTACAATGTGAATTCAATATTCACATAATTATTTTAGGTAGAAGGTAGAATAAAATTGTATTCTATGAAATCTTTTTCATATAACTATTTAGTTTAATAAATGGATAAAGTTTCCTAAAATAGTCTCTTAAAAACAAGGTAAATTCATGAATGGACCATTTCAGTTTTTATACATGATTGGATATTTCATGAAACTTTTAATTTCATGAAGGATTGTTTTATACTAATGATGTTATTCCTTAATTAAGGTTACATGAAGGAATAAAAAACATATTCCAATATAATTATGGACATAAATGGTATAAAAAACTATCAATATCATTTTTTCCATCTTATACAAGTAAAATTGTGACATTGATTTATATAAAATAAAAATGTGGGCATTCATTGTTTGTTGTCATAAACAATCCACGAAAACCCTTCTAATAATGAAATATATAAGCTTTTCAAAATTATATTTAAAGAAAAATAATTCCTAGTTAAATCAGGATGGAATTCCAAATTCCTTTACAAAAATGAATTATAAGCGGTTTTAAATGTTATTTTAAAGAAAAAATGACATCCAATTCCTTATGAGAAAATAATTCATTGTGTTTTATTTTCATAAAACTAATAATCTAATGTAATTATTTTTAAAACAATTCTAAAAAAATTGAATCCATATATGTAAAAATTATAAAAATATCACAAAATAGTGGCCACAAACAACATACAAAATATCATGAATACTTATTTAAAAATGTCAAAAAAAACTAGAAATAAAATACAAATAAAATAAAAAAAATCGACATACAATTCAAACATATAAAATAATATATATATATATATATATATACAGAGTCATTTTATTTCATGAATATAGGGAAACATATTCTAAAATCCAGAAAATTAATTTTTATGAATTTGAAAAGAAAACATATATGATTAAATTTAATGTTTTATGATAAAACTCTCGATTTAAAAATTTTCTGTTCTTATGGTCATTATTTTATCATAAATGTGTCATAAAATATAATACCTACATTCAAAACTCCATCATTAACAATGTCGACATGTTTATTAATTTTTTAAATAGATACATTTAAAATGTAAGAAACTCCATTGAATCAATTAAATAAAAGTTATTTACCTAAACATTAACATATTCTATTTTTTCTATATCATTTATTGAAAAGTGAATACTATTTAACTCAATCTATGAAAAATTTTAATTTAAAATATAAATTTTGAAAACATATATGAAATGAAAATATTAATATTTATGAACTAAAATAATATCTGTAACACCCCAAGCTTCTACGGTATGCTTCTCTTTGAATAATGTAATAGCGTGTGTTGTACGCAACACCGAGTTCTAACAAACCATAACCAATCAAACTAGTTGTTATGAATAGTAATACCTACTTTTTGAAATTATATATATTTTATATTTCAAAATGGACTTCATTTTTGGATTTGGAATATCGAATTTAGCCTATGGTGAGATTTTGGTACTTTTCGGATAACTTTAATATTTTGATGAATAGTGAAAATTACTAAATTTTAATTAAAAACAACATTTTTATTCAAAATTATTAATAGTGATAAATTATTAATTTGAGTGGTTTTAAAGTATATTTAGAATATATTTTTACCATTTAATACAAGGTTTGTCAATGGACATAATTTTAAAAATAAACCAGACATAAACAAGTGTCAATCTTTTGATAGTTATCATCTCTTAAAAACACGCTTTTTGTTTTAACAACGGGAATTAATTTAAAATTAATTTCTGCCACATCTGTGTTTTGAATTTGGAAAAATGGATTCCATATTTGGAATCTTCATGTTCAAATTGTGTAAATAGGTAACTTTTATTTTTAGACATTTTGAATAATTACTGCGGTAAATATTTTATTTACCAAGGTTAAGGGTAAATCCGGTAAGTAAGGGTTAAAAAATAATATTATAATAATACAAAATTACCCTAAAACGTGTCCTAACCTTATTGGTTGATACAATTTCGACCATGGGCATCTTTGGGTCGATTTTAGGACCCCATGGTTCCACTTGTAAGTGATAGAGACATTTTATTTTAATTAAGTTAAAATGAATACAAAAATGACACAAGCATATCTCTTTTAGAAAAACAATTTTTACATAAGGATATATATGTTGGATTTTTGACTATAAATATTAATTAAAAAGATAAAAATACTTCCTACATAAGTATATTTTATTTATAATTTTTAGACATTAAATAGTTTATGTTTTTATGACACAATGATGATGCAGTAATTACCATAATAGTGATAAATTAAAGTAATTGATATTATAAATACCCAAATAAATATAATTTGAGAGTTTTAATGAATTACACTAATTTTCTAGGATAATATGATATGTTAAGATTGATTTAATTAACCTTTTTCTAAGTAATCATTCTGTTACAAGTTTCACAAAAATCAACTATTGAATAGTTTCAAAATTGACATAAAAGAGTTTTTAAAAAAAATATTATATTATTAATTGATATTAAATTCCTAAAAATATAAGGTTATTAAAAGAGACTTATATCATGATAGGTGTATCCTTAATGGACCATTTGGGGGTCTCTTTGATGTATATAGTAAGTTTATTAACCATATAATATAAAAATACAAAGAGACATTGTAAAAGTGAAACTAATTAACTTAGAGTTAATACTTAAACATAAGGTTAATATAAGTACCCAAACCTATATAAATTCTATTGGGTGAGAGGTTTTAGATCCATACCCACCTTAAAATTTAAATAATCCACTTTTGAGCCATTATAAACCGAAAATGAATTTATTATAAATTAATATTTCTAGCTTTTCCAAAGGTGCCCCTCACCCCTCTTATAAAAGGGCACTCCTCCTTCTCATTTCTTCACACCTTTAAAGCCTTTTGGTTCAGCCAAAATCTTCCCAAATACTCTCCCAACTTCCCTTACTACAAACTAGAGGCCTTAGTTTGATCATAAAGCCAACCTAAGGAGCCCTTTTGATCAAATCAAAAGGAAGAACCCGAAGAAGAGGTAATGTTTTCACCACCTCTTTTCAAGATCCTTTCTTCTTCCACTTCTTATTCCTTTGTTATTTGTCACGACCCGTCCTCGGGGCCTGTGCTGTGACTACCCCAAGCCTGCCTTCCATAGGCCAGGGGCTAGCGACTAGCACCAAAGGCGTAAATCCTGATAACTGGGAAGGCATTACCTTTATAAAAGAAAACAAGCACCACGGAGTAAGAAAGCAGAAAAAGTAAACACTAAGTACAAGAGAAGTGATGAAAAGTAAATGGGCCAGAATACAAACCCAAAAGAAAGTACAACTACAACTGAATGAAAGTACAATATAAAAAGGCAACATTTGAAAGAAGGAAGCAGCTCCTGGGTCATCCTCCTCGGATCCTACCTGAAGGGTAGGTACAGATAGCGCAGCTCCTGGATCGTCCGCCACAGATCCTACCTGAAGGGTAGGTACAGATACCCTCCTCAATGCTCTCGCCTGTCAACCACCTCTGTGTGTCGTCTCACCATGAAGTCCTCCTCCAGATACTGACTCGTCGTGTGGTCCACCTCCGGGTACCGTCCAGTCCTCGAACACTCGGCCTCTGTCATCACTGCCCGTCGTCTACAACCAACACAACGAGGTGCGGGCATATCCCGTGCAGGGGTGAGTATAACGATACTTAGAAGGGACCCCAAGACCCTCAAGGTCTCTCTAAACCAACAAGGATAACGACAAAGAAGATCTCAACAGATAACCTCTACTTAGGTATATGCCCATACATATACCTAAGTTATCAAATAACCCATCTCAACCATGAGGAAACACAAGGATCATGAAATCAACGGATAACCACTACCCAGGTATATGCCCATACATATACCTAAGTTATCAAGTGACCCATCTCAATCATGTGGTAAACACAAAGGTCAAAAGTCTCAGCTCAAACCAGGATTTTTATTATCGAAACCGTAACTGCTGAAGAGCTCCGTCTCTGGAGTGTACAGTGGTCCTGTCACGACTCCGAGGTACTTCTCACTAACCTAAGACTGCTGAGGTACTCCTCCTGTCGAGTACCGCGGGTCAGCCACCCCGACACAGTAGTGCTTCCCACCGAGGTATGTCACCCAAACACAGTAGTGCACACCCCCTAGTAGCCTACTGAGGTACTCTCCGGACGAGTACCGCGGATCTGCACTGTCACACAGGTAGTGCTCCATCCGCCATGGGTCTGCACCTCAAAAAGTAGTGCTCCGTCCACTGGGCTAGTCGACTCACTCCAAGTCGAGTCGGTCAAGCAGTCATCAGGTCTCAGTCGGCTACACGGTCTCCATACTCTGCACGCTCATCTCTGGGAGGGTCCGCTCCACGAGCTACAGGTCGATACTCCAAGTATCTCAAAGTCCCAAGAAGAAGTATCTCAAAGGACTGCCTCGTCATAGGGGTCTCAACGCAACAGACGGCGCGTCAATCGGACGCCTGGTCTGTGAGCTTCTAGCCTTTTCATCCCAGGGGCCCGGTTGGTTTCATTAGCGAACCAATCCCATCCATATCTCAACTGTACCCCGAACTCTCATAGGGTATACTCATAGGGACTGTTTCTCAACGTGATCACCAACGCCGCTGACGGTTCGTCAAACGGACGTCCAGTCTGAAAGATATCAGCTTTTCCATTCCAAGGTTCCGGTTGGATTTCTGGTGCGATGCAACCTGGCCACTACCCAACTGTATCCAAAACTCGGGCGAAGTATGCCAAAAGTTCCGTCTCATCAAGAGGAATTCAATGGAACAGATGAAGTGACTATCGGATGCCCGGTCTGTGAGTTATTGGCTATTTCGTTCTAGGGGCCCGGTTGGTTTCGTGAGCAAACCAACCCGACCGCACTCCGACGGCATCCAAACCTCCAGCGGAGTAAGCCAAAAGATCCGTCTCACTTAGACGAATCCATCAAAAATGACGGCACGTCAATCGGACGTCTGGAACTCAAGTAACGAGCGTTTCCTCTCCGAGGGCCCGGTTGGTTTTGTATCCGAACCAACCCGGCCGAACCCAAAGTAATCCGAAACCTTGAGTGCGATATACCAAAATGACCGTCTTAATACAATGATCGGGTTGCCGCTGATGGCGAGTCGTTTGGAGGCCCTTAGCTCATGTTACGGGCTTTTGACCAAAAGTGGTCCGAAAACGGGGGTCTGGGCCCGGGCCGACCCGGCCCGACACCCCCTGGGTCGGCCGAACCGGGTCGACCCGACCTGGGTCCGACCAGGCTGGGCCCGGACCGGCCCGGCCCGGCTCGGTCCGGCTCGGTCCGGTCCGACCGGCCGGCCGTGGCTCGACCAACGTGGCTGAGCCGAAACGCGGAGCGGGGTGTCCCCCGCCCGCCGCTAATTGAGGCCGGCGGTGAACCGCCGCCCGCCTCCCTTCTGGTGGCGCGCCGCCGCCACCGGTCGCCGCCGCCGCCACCGCCTTCTACGGACCACCGAACGCGCTCCAGTGGTCCGTTTCTCCTGCCGTCTTCGCCTACGGTCCTCCCGGGACCCGACCTTTACTGCGGATGCTCAAAATTACCTTGAGGCCTCGTTTGTCGTCGCCCGTCGATCCGCACATCAAAAACGAAACGCGCCGTCTTCGTGGTTCTCCGGAGCGGCGCGTTGGCGCTGCGCCCCTTCGCCGTGGCCCAACTCCGTCCGCATATGTCTTCGGTTTTATTCGACGCGGTGCGACGGCATCGCGTCCTTGAATTCATTTCCACAATGCGGCGCGACGGTGCCGCGCATATCTACCGCATGAAACCGCGTGGTGTGACAGCACCACGCTTCCTCATACCAACCAAAAAGAAAAAAAGGAGGGTCAGCTGTGTTCGTGCGGTCCGGCCCCCCTCACGTTATTCATTATCATTTGGTTTCAAACCACAAAGATCAAATTCGATAACAAATGGTTTTTAACCATGAAGATCATCAAGTCGGAAATCTCGAACAAAAATAAATAATTGAATACAAACCCCTACCTTGGGTATAAGACGATCGGAAGGAGGCGTCGCTATTCGAGGTTCGTCACGGTATGGCGTCGCGAGGATGACGACGTCGAAGGGGGATGTCGGCGTTCGTCCGACTCGAGGGAAGGCGAAGCCGTCGTCGCTTGCTACCCGATTCCGCTTCCAAGCTTGTTCGTCGATCCGTTGACGATGAAGGGGACGAAGAAGATCCGTTCAAGAGTCTCACCGCGGAAGGGGAGAAATTCCGTGGAAGAAAAACGAGCGTTCTTCGTCAGAGGTGGCACATTCTTCGTTCGCGATGATAAGCTTCTTCCCAAGTGTTGGGCGTCGCGGTATTTTACCAGCGCTCCGTCGCTTGGTGAAGCTGTCCCCAAACCCTCTCCCAAGATCCCTATATATAGGAGAGGGGGAGAGGTATGTATCCATTGTGGTTACATAACTTGTTTTTAAAAAAATGGGTCAGGTGAAATAAATTTCTTTGACGCAATTTATGAGGTCTGTTGGCACCACTTAAGAGGGGAGGGTGCCAAGTTGTTTCTCCCCATTTAATGGGGAGTTGAAGAATTAAGAGGCTCCCCCTCATTAATGAAGGAGAGTTGAGAGGTTTCCTCTCCTCCCATTAATAGGGGGTTAAGCCCCATGTGGTCCCTACCATAATAAACCACAGACGGGAGGTTTAGTTCGGGTGGGCCCCACCACCATAACCTCTCAAGGGAGGTTAAGGTGTGGTGGCCCCACCTCCAACCTCCATGAAGAGGTTTCAACCACCACACTCCTAATGGCGGCTGAAATAAAATAAAGTGCATGACACGTTATTTTATTATTACTCTTATTTAAAGAAAACCCAAAAACTAACTTCCACTCTCGATTAAACGCAACTGTGGCAAAAGTCTCTTTAAGCAAATACCGGCGTTGCGAGTTCATCGGTGCCCTCGAAATTCGATTCCAAGCACCGGTTCAAAAGGGTTGAAATACCCGCTCGTTCGTTCATTGAACGTACCCAAGCCAAACTTCGGAAATTGATTCCGGGCACACCGGGCCTCGGAATCAGGTACCGTCAGAAACCGCGTTCTTGTAAAATTCCAAAGAAAATTTAGAAAAAATTTCCGTTGAATTTTATGGGTCTTTACATTATTACCATTCTAAAATAATAGCTCTAGTATCATATATATACTGTGATTTTATTATAAATATGGTACAAACATATTCAGTATTCTATCCACCCTTTGAATAACATGTCACCATACGTGCGTACGCACGGCTTACCGTCTCCACGTCGTGGTGTAATTGTTATTCAATATATCATTTTTTGGATGGGTATAATAATGATGTGTAACTCATGAAAATAATAAATATAGCATGTTAATGATTCTTTATATATTATATACCATCCATTTATATATTATTTTAATATGAAAAGAATGATATTGTCGCTCATGTGTACGTAAGGACTACCGTCTCCACGAACGCGATGAGATTCATTCTCCATCGTATCCATTCAAGTATAATTATCATTTGATGATTGAAAAATGATGTTTAAGGACTTGATATCATTCTAGATATGAATAATATACAACCTATCCAATACAAACATGGCCTACGTAACAAAACATATAAAATAAAATGAGTAAGTTTACACCCGAAACAACGATAATGCTAAGATATTATTAACAAATCAATGTTAAAAGATCATATATGATATCATATTAATGTATATGATTCTTGTATAATTTAATAACAATTATTCCACCATTATACAGGAGGTTAACCTATCCCAACCAAGAAAAGTACAAGGTAAGGGTTATTTCACAATCTCCTCATTATCCGAGGTTGTTTATACGTAATAATCTACTGGGATCTCTTTATCATCCACATCCATGTTTCTTCAAAATGTATTTCAAATTTTTTTTATTATTTACAAGAATATGGGTTAAAGTCATTTATACCCTTGTTTGACTTTTTATAAGTGGTTTATAAAGGAATCTTTCCGTCGTTTTCCAAACAAGGTGCTTTTTAACCTTTTCAACAGAATTAAAGTAAGAATGTTTTGTTTAACTTATACGGCGGGTGTGATTGTTTTTCACCTTTATAAAATCGTCAAAGCTTCCCTTACAATCTTATAAGAATATTTTCAAAGAAAATGTTTTATTTCATAAAGATATGACTCTTAAATGATTTAAAAATAGAAAGAGATATTTATCTAAAAAGTGTTTTGATTTCAACTATGTCTATATCCTTTGATGGATTTTACGCTTGTTTGAAGTTGATTTATTATGATACAAAACTTCTATATTGTATTGAAGGTTTTGTGATAGGTTTGAATGTGGATGTTCTATTCATAGTTTATGATGAAAGTATTGACATTTCGTATGATAGTTTTAATACGAATGTTTATGTTATGTTTAAACCATTTCATATGGGAATGAATTGGACTTAATATCTGACGAGTGGAGCCCGCTATAGCTCCTAGATGCATCGGTAGGTCTCATGAGAAAAACTAGTGTCTTGGCACCAGGCCTTGGCAATATCTTATTTGTTGTCTTGGCACGAGCCCTTGGATATGTGGTTATGATAGTCTGGCATTATGCATTCCATCATTATGAAAGTGGTTATTGATATTTTATGTGATCATTCTATTAGTAGAATATCCATGTGAATAAGTAAATGGCATTATTTCATTTTACTTTTGTCATACTATGTTGAAGTTCAAGTTTAAATGTCTTTTTTTAGTTATACATTTCCTTAAATGTTTACGCTTATTTTTGAAAGTTTCCTCTATATTCTTATCCTTACTAGGCATTTGAGCTCACCCCTTTTCTATGTTTTATTTTTCCCAAGATGTGAAGAAGTAAGTTATGAATGACCTATAGGGATTTTATGTGGGGATTTGAGTGTAGAATATGGAGACTATGTTGTTGTAGTAGTTTTTCACTTATAATGTAATGTAAAACTTTATGAATATATCTAGTGTTTCTAAGGCTACTAAACCAATTGGTCTTTTGAGATTTGATCTTTCTTGTGATCGTTCCAATGTTATGTAACAATGCACCGACTCTGGGTAACTGGGGACGGGGCGTTACAATATCATTGGAATTATTCCTTAAAAAATAAAAATCTTCATTGAATACTATCTAAAATGGTGGATATCTTGTTTTTAATTCATTTATTTGGAGAAAATGTATATCACATCCAATTTATAAAAAAATATGAAAATTCGAGAATTAATTATAATATATTGAATAGAAGTTCATAAATATATATTTGTTGTTATTAGTCCTAGAATGGGAACATCAAATGTTTAATATGTTTGTTTCCTAATATTTAATATATATATATATATATATTCATATATGAAATTCTTTCATTTCAATATAATTATATCATATATGTTTAAATGTATTCTTCATCCATAAAAAATTGGGTAAATGTGAAATATTATTATATATAAAAAAAATAGATGTACTTGACATGGAATGTAATAAATTATTTGAATATATCACATGTTTAACTTCTAAAATTAAAATTTATATTTATATTTATATACTAGTAAATAAACTATAAAACTAGTATAGTGAGACCCTTTTGCATTACAATATCATATATATTTCATATAGTAACATCAAAAAATATTCGTACTCATCCAAAAATATAATAATTTGATAATATAAAATTATACATTTTAACTATTTTATCCCATCAATATACTAATGAGTATCTAAACATATTTGTTCAAAAAAACACATTTTTATTCAATAATTGATTCAATATTTGAAACTTTTATATTAGATGATTGAATAAAGTAACTATATGTAATATTAATTTAATTAAAAATAAAAAGAAAAAAATATCATAAACCTTGGATCCAAACTAATGATAAAGAGTATATTTATAATGTAAAAAATGATCAAAACTATATCCAACTATGGACATGTCCCTCGAAGTTAGTGACACTAGAGAAAATGAATTGAATGTATAATTTAATAATATTGTTAATGGATCAATTTTTTTTTGATGTATAGAATCCATGATAAGATGTGTGATTTATTTTTATGAAAAATGTATATTGTGATCCCCAGTATGAAACTCACATTACACAATCATTTAAAAATTAAAAGGGGGGATCAATGTTGGCTGGATTCAAAATATGTATCTATATCATAGATTAAAAAACATAGCCTCTATATATGATTCAATTATATCATCTAGTAAATCATTAAATATTCATAGCTGATCCTTCATGGATGAAACTTCTTCATTATAGTTTACCTCTCTTTATTCTAAACATTAGTATTCTTATCAAAATCCTTCTTAACTAATTCAATCCTTGTATTTCCTAAGGTGGCTAATATTTTCTAGATCTCAAAAGTTAGATATAATAATATCTATCTAGATTTCAAGTACAAAGTTCCAATATATTATTTGTTTTCTAATGTGATTCCGGAAATATTAATTGTAAATATTATATTAGTTATATGAATATGAAAAATAGTAAATCTAAAGAAAACATACAATAAATTACATAATACATTATTATTAAATTGTTCCACTAGATTATTAGTAAACTTATTCTATTTTTATCAATGCACTTTTTTCTATTGTCAAGTATCCGAGGGAGGAGATATAGTGTGATATTGAACCTCATTAAACTAATATACGGGTAAAGACTTCATTCATTCAATATTATAGACACTATTTTATCCTCTATTAAATGATTTACTCCTCATGATAATATATGTAGGATTAAATATTTGGAATGTACCAATAGGTGAGATTTCAAAGAGTCATTATAAAATCATAATAAGAAATATTTGTTTTATAAAAATTAATTGGAAAAATAAATATTTCATATAATAATTACATAACATCAACAATTCCTTTTATTATCTATAGACAAGCATTGTCATGGAGTCTATATCTAAAAACAAACACATAATATGTGAATCATGATTCTTATTAATAACAAAAATATTATAAGTTGTTAAATTTATCTTAATATCCCCCTTCTAGTTTTCATAAAAAATAACCCATTTTCATAAATTATTTCAACTCTGGAAAGAATCATTCAAACATTAATCAAATCATTTAAATTTTGATTCATATAAAATGTATAAAATTTAAAAAGGTATAGTGATAAATAATTGTGTTTACAAATTTATCTATTACGGCCCACCAAAATATTATTCTTTGTTTTTTTAATGATCTAATAATTAGTGAACACAATACATTTCTAGTAACAACTTTACACATCTCAGTAACCCCACAACTGAATGGAATGTGTGCCAACTAGTGGATTTTTATCATCAAACGCATTAATAAAACTTTCATATCAATGTTCAAGAGAGTGTATTAGAAAATATGTAACCCAACACAAAAACATATTTAGGTGTCATCATCTATGGATTTGAAGAATAGATAAACAAAATTTCATGAAGTGAAATTTCGGTTTCCTTATATAATTTATTTTAATTAGATAAAATTATATAATAAAATATAAATACTTTTGTTCCCATTTACCCATTTTATTATTTTATAAATATTTATTCAACATCAATGAATGTTTTTGGTTCAACAATTTTTTGATATATATTATTTTTATATATAAAAATTTTATTTTTCATAGTAGATAGAAAAATTGTTTACTTTTCATCCCAATAATAATTTATCCATAACTAATGAAGATAAATATTAAAAAAACTGACCAAATTGATCATCATATAATTTTTTATTATTTTTATATTAATTTTAATTGAAATAAATAAATTTTATATATATATATAATTTTATTTTAAAAAATCAAGGGAAAATTATGAATATTTTTCACAATAATATATTGTTCTCGGAAAAGAAGAAAATAGAGAAACTTGTAAGGTATGACGAATGGGAAAAATTTCATACAAAAATCAATATAAATATATAAATAATTTGAAAAATATTACCAAAATGGCTAGGCATCACAATATCTATGTATTTAAATATCAACAATAAGAAATAATGTTTTTTACACTATATTATTCACAGAATAAAAAAGATATATCAATTTGGATAGTGATAGAGTGTTATCCTATATAACTTCTTTGTAATCATTTAATGTTTCATTAATAATCTCTATATTATAGTCAAAAATATCCATAGTGAATCGTTTGATTGATAATGAAATTTTACATACGTTCCCAATGTTGATAATATCACACATATTATTTTTTCCCTAGACCAATAATAGGACACTAATACTTTGATGGGTTAATAATATAAATTTTTTTATGAATGTATTAGAATAATAAATAAAACCCCATTAAAACAAAATATTTTAAAATATCAAGTTTAAATATTTATTCATCGTGTTTCAAAATTATATTTTTGTCATTAGTGTTACACATTAGTCTTAGTACCACAAATTGTTCATCAACAACCTCTAATATATTGAAAAAATATCAAAACAAATATATGGTTTATGCATAAAGAGTTATTTTATCATTGAAACTCTTAAAATTCATAGCTTTAGTTATAACCATTAACCCACTATTTTAAATATTAATATTGTTTTCTCTATGTTTTTGTCAAATGTGTAAAAAATATCAAATCTAGAATATGTGATCAAACTAACACATTTTTCTCATGCTAAATATTTCAATGTTTTAATGCTAATAAATCGATGCTTAATTTCTCCATGAACCTTGAAGATATTGTTTCTTTATGTTCATTCAACATCCATATTTCATTTCCTCATAGATATCATACCTTCATTTTAGAAATATGTTATGATATATATATTTGAACATCACATATATTTTACAAAAAGTATAAATGTGCATGAATCAAATAATCATTTAGAATTAACTTTACATTTAAAGAATAAATGTCTATAACATCACTATCTACTATCAAATTTAGATATATAGATAGATAATAATTTTCCAATTAAAATTGAAAATATATAATGAATTCAATCACCTCTTTAATATATCATTTTGAACAATAGAGTCATCAAGTTTATATGGATTCAAACCACATTATATAAAAAACATTATCTATATTTCCAGAGGATACATCAAATGTAAATAAATAGGCCCATGTATTCTTATATCTTAGACCATATATTTAAATATATGACCAATTGTATCAAAAAATAATGTTAAAATGTATTTTTTTAGTTGAAAATGTCTAAGGATTACTTCATTCCCTAACACATTATATCTCTTTGTATATTTCAGTTTTCTGTAAATAGATATAAAAACTAACACTGCCTAATGATAGTCTCTATTTTATGCATAGATAATATTATATGCAATTAAAAGGGTATAAATAGTTTTATTAATACATTATAATTGTGGGATTTCATACCTATTAATATTTATTCTTTCAATGAAACTATATTTTTTATATTTGAAGAAAACATACTGTATAGTTTAATACCATGCATGCATTGCTAAAAAATTATCTTCATACTCTACATAAATGTATGATAAGTTGGTATAAAATTTTTTCTATATACTTTTAATATGGGATTTAACTCAAATAATATTCACAGGGTAATTAAGTTTTATTATACAAGAAATCATTCATTTTTTTCAATCATTTTATTTTAATCACTATTACAATCAGATCCCTCACAATTTTTTTCTAGATATGAATAACCCTACTTTTTTTAACCAACAAGAATTTCAAATAATATACATCGAATAAAAATAAAAAAATTATCTAGTTATTTGGGTGATGAACTGGAAATCATTTTTTAAATGTAATATCTATCTTTTTCACTTTATCATAGTGGTTATTAGCTCACATTGGTTATGGAAAAATAACGTAATCCTATAAGTCATTAAATATATGTTTTTTAATAATCTATATGAATGATTAAATTTAATAATATTTATGTTTTCCCATCATAACATGTTACTTCCATTCTTTAATTGATGATATGAAGACACCTCATCACAAATGGGTGAAGATTTATGTCCATTTGAACATATCTAGAAATGTTTCCATATATGTGACCTGAGTGTAATCTAAAAATAATCATTGTATATAAAGGAAAATATCTTTCAGGAATTAATTAAATAATATATCACATATCTCCCAAAAAATAGTTTAATAATTAATAAATGGTGATATATAGACATCACTATAATTTGATGGTTGTTTTGGTCCATAAATCATTATGTAAATCACCACATGTTTCTTCTTCATAATTATATATGGGGATAAGTTTTATACATCCAAAATATTAGGTTATGCACTATATTAAATAATTTGGCTCTAACATATATTTATTTTTTCTATGGATAATCCCATTCCGACATTTCTAACTTCATTTATAATATTATAAATTTTTGACAAATTAATTTTTGTTATGGTGAATGATTAGGGTGAATTAGGATTCCATTATATAGCTGGTAAACATCATTATAAAATATCCCCATCGAGTAATTATAATTTAAATTAATTAATAAATTATTGAAGTATTGGGAGATAAATGATCCATTTATTAGAAGGATTGGTAACAAATATATAAAGTGATGTACCATGTTTTGGAAATTATAAAAATGATTCTTATCCCTTCTTATAAAACACACAATTATTTGGGAAATCATATATTATTTCACCCAAAAATAAAATTGGGCATAAAAACTATTTCCCATATATTTTGAATTCAGATGGTTTTTCCCTTCAGGAAGTATCTCTTACAAATTTTGCAGAAATTTAGTGAATCTGTTTTCAGTCAAATTTTTTATTTCATGTTGACTAATTTTAAAACTGACGTTATCACTATTAATTTAGTTCAACATGAGAATAGAATTTTCCTAGTATCTCTATATATTCATTCATCAATAATTATTTTTTTAGTGTTTCAACACCTACACCATGAATAAAAACATACATTTATATATATAAATAGTTAGAACCAAAAAATGAACTATTAATATAATTTACTATAAAAATTTATTTAAAATAAAAAATATATTTTAAACTGTATATTAATTATAAAAAATTTAAATATAACAATTATATAAACCATAATAATAAGGGATGAATATAATTTATAAGAATTAAAAAATTAAATATTCTTTAAACCAAAAAATAACTTAAAATTATATTGGTTGATCAAGGAATATAGATATTTAAGTGTGGAAAATTCATCTAAGGGTATAGTATTTTTTGTGAGTGAATCAAGATAGATAACTTTATTTTGAAAAATGAAGATGAAAATTGATATATTAAATTTTTTTAGCACATTCACATATCAAGTGGATTTTGGTTTTAATGGACTAAAAAAATTTAGGTGAAATTATAGAAGGTTGTAAAAGTTCTGATTGAGGAAAAACAATGGGATGTAATATTAAAATAAAAGTATGGTAGAATATTGAGTGCATGTGGGATGTATTCTTCATTCAAGGGAATGAGGTTTTTAAAATAAGAACGTAAATAAAATGAGGAAAATTCCTTGAAATTTATATTTTGAAAAAAAACAAAATTGGATTTATGAAAACATTCAATATATTTTATTTTGATGTATTATTAATTTTTTCTTTGTCCAAACAAATGTTATATGTTTTTTTTATTTTTCAACGTTAGTTATGAGAAAATGGACATTAAATCTTCAACTCTATTTCATATTTTTTTATATTTTTATAAGAGATATCCCGAAGGTGTTTATAAATTATGATGAATCTATAGGGGATATGGTTTCATGAATTAAAATATGAATTTATTACATGATCTGATATTACAATGATTTTATATATAGACCTCGACCACTAGAATTTTTGTTTGATTATATATTTGGTGGTATTTCTTCTGGTTTAAGTACATAGATAAGGTTTCTATGCTTGGATAGTGAAAAATGGGTGTTTCAACATTGTTCAAACTTTTATTCAAAATACATTACTTCTATTAACTCTTGGTCCCTTTCCTTTTTGAGGTAGTTTTAGACTTTCTTTGATACAGTTGCTTTTGTAACATCATTTCTTATAAACTCATGCAACTGTGTTGTGTATCATAGGTGAAGATTTATTATTTTATTTGATAGTATTATATAATATTAATTTTCTCCATAAATTATGTAATATTTCATTCCAACTCTTGTAAATTATTATGAACACATTTCAATTCCCCATATGCAAATTGTTTTCCCACCATCTAAAAAAAGTTAAAGTAAGAATTATCGTTAAATATAAATCTACTGAATCTAATTAATTTTTTTAAAGAAAAGGTTTAGAAAATGTTTCATAATTAAGATAAATCATTAATTACTTATCAAAATATTATAGGTTATTCAAAGGATATGAACATATAATGATAAATACAAAATTATTTCCACTAATTACTAGTTAACTTTATGGCTATATAGGTCACACCACAAAATATCTTGATGAGGTGGAATGGTATGTATAATGTACTGAATCCAAAATCAAAAATATATATCATATATTTCAATGAAAATATTGTTTTATGTAAACTTTATTATGGATGAAACATTGGTCACAAAGTATAATATTATACAAAAATAAAGAATGAATAAATCTTCTAATAATTTTTATGTAAAATGGATGAATAAAAAATGGACATGATTCAGTTTGGAAAAAATTTCACCCAACAGAATTGAAGTATAAATATATTCCTATAATAATTGATAAGAATAAAATAAGACCTACAAATATCATAATATAATTTTGAGTATCCTAGAAATAAAATGAATATTGGTAAAATGATATTATAGTAAAAATTAATCTTGAATTATTGATGGAAAACAAAATGTGTATTCATGAAAGTGAACTAAAATATAACATTAATGGTAATAATAGATGGATAAACAATATATGGTGTTTTTTAGTTTAATGGTTTCTTTTTGAAAATTTGTTTCATTAAAAATATGAGATTAAAAATTACTATTATATGGGATAATGGAATACACGTGATTTTTATTTTTAAGATTGATTTTTGACTAAAAATATTTAGTGTAACTGATTTATGAGACTAAAAAAATAAAGTTACAAAAAATTAGTGGGTTTATTAATAAAATTAAATAATAGAAATAATATTATGAAAGTATAAAAGTAAATCAAAGGATATATCTTGCAAATAGTGAGAAAAATTTTGTTCTCCTCAAAATAGAGGCGTATTATATATTATGGAATCAATGGTATAATTATATAAAGTATATTTGTAAGAAAATATATATATGTTAAAATATGTGAACTATGTTTATTATCTGAAAATAGATAAATAAATCACTTATCTTTCTTAAAAGAGATGGTTGATGATAAGAAATCCTTATAGAATGTAAATAAGATAATGGGAATATTTTTATGATTTATTCTATAATTTCTTGGTTTGTACATTGATATATCAAGATATTCATAGATAATGGTATAATATTTTGTTTTTTTGACATCTAATTTATTGGATCCATAATGTAGATAAAGAAATAAATTTATCTAATTTTATAGATAATAATTGTTTTTACAGAAGTATAAATATATACATTGATTTTTTTTAAAAATTATTCCACCAAATCTGGAAAAAATATATACTTGGATAAAAATAGCATTAAACTAGATATTCCGTTTTGGAGTAATACACATGAATAGATCTTTTTTATTGAAAAATGAAATTATTCAAAAAAATATAACCATATTTTCTCATTTAATGTATTATATAATTTATGAATTTAAAGGATGTGATGAAAATATATATTTTCAATATAAATAAATATATATTTTGTTTATTGAAATAAAAAACACCATATAAAATGTCTACTTGAATAAAAATGTCATAAAATAATTATTTTGTGATCTAATTTAAGATATATATATTTATTTATTTATTTAGATAGTAAATCAAGTAATATATATATATATATGTCTCTAACTAAAGAGTTTTTAAGCCTAAAAACAATAGAAAATCTAATAAATGATTCAAATAAAGGTTGGATAAAATATTGGAATGGAATGGTGTATGTTTTATATATGATATAACTATAATAAAATATAAAATAATTCATTTAGAAGATATATTTGGAGAATATAATGATTTTGAAACACATTTTGGAGGCTTACATATTCTGATATATGATGGTTATTTTATTACCACGTTTTAGGTTGTGGTTTTTGATAATGAGAGTCAACCATTGGGAAAACAAAAGAGTTAATGTGTTTAAATTTATAAATAAAATATTATTTGAAAAAAATTTACCCATTAAAATAATTGCGGATTAAGAGTGTTGAAAAAATTATAAATTTACAACAAGGAATATATAAATTTATTAATAAAAAATAAAAAATGATAATGAGAGAAGGCTAAATTTAAAGATATATAAAATTAAGAAATTATAGATACTTATCTATTGAATATTATTAGTTATCCATATTATATTGGGACAAAATGGATGTTTGAGATTAAATATGATGAAAATCGGAATTTGATTTAGATCAAATAATGATTAGTAATTATAACATCTATTCAGAATAAAGGTATTAATGTAGATGAATCATTTACACTAGTTCTAGGAAATTAATCTTTTCAACTATTCAATGTGATTAATGTTCATAAATTCTTCAATGGTTTTGAAATTAATGTTTAAAATTAATTCAATAAATGAAGTTATAAGGAATAATTTTAAATTTAAAAATTTTTTTTATGAAATTTTATCCGATGTATAAAAAGTGTTTCACTTTAAAAATAATTATAATCCTTGATATATGTTCAATAAGAAAGATTTTCTCTATTGGAAATTTATTTGAAGATGTCGAAGTCCCTAATATATGGGATTAATCAAAATATCATTTTGAAATAATTTAAAAAAGACACATTTATTTTACCATGAAATATTCTTGATATTAAATTTCTGCACAAGAATATATAATTAGTGTTGGAGTTTCTTGTGAAATATAATAAAATATTTACATTTGAATCATCAAAATTATTATATATATTTTTAAGCTGCAATTTAATATGATAAATTGACTAATTTTCAATTCCTAGTGATAGTACATATCAGAGTTGATGTTTATATTTCATATGATTGATTTATGTATGATTTACACTACATTTAATATTTTAAAATTAACTTTGGATAAATGATTATGGAAAAGTTATTTTTTAACATTATATTGAGAATTGTTGGATGTTTATTTCAATTAATACTTGTTTTTGAAAACCATCTTTATGATAGTTAATTAGATACATGGATTCAAAATAATCTAAGGGGATGAATTTTTTCCCTGTATGGAAATATTCATGAATTATGTTCAAGTAACCACTGAATGTTATTGGGTTATTAATATAGGAAAATTTTGATATTTATTTTAATATTTTGATATGAGTTGGGTTGAGGCTATTATGGATTGATAAAAAATAAGCATATCATCATTATATCTTTGAAATAAATATTTCTTATGGGTTTTCCTGAAAGAAGAATGTACATAAACTAATATATTTACTGATGAATATATTTTTTTAAACTAGAATGAAGACAGTTGATATGGATAAAAAATTATTTTAGGATCTTGGAGAATAATTATAAGTTCAAATGATGATTTATTTTAAAAAAAGATATATAATGTTGAAGAAGAAGTGAATGAAATGCTTTTTGATTAATAATATTGAAATATTATATCTTTTTACCAATAAAAAGGTAGAGAAAGAAAATATTAAGGTGAAGAATATTTGAAAACATGGGTTAATTTACAATATATGGATATTGAAAAAATTAGAGAATTTGTCAATAAGGTGGGACAAAAATCTTTTATTATGATTGTGAGAATTGATATCACTAAGTATTGTAATATAATAACTATCATATCATGGGAAATAGTTAAACTTATTATTATATTTCAATAGTGTAAGGGACATGGTATATATGACCGATATGTAATAATACTATAAACAAATGCATTGGTAGGTATCATAATAGATTATTGAATTTTTTTTTAAAAAATGTTTATTAATAAAAGTATATATTAGCGGTAAAATTTCTACATAGAGCGCTAATTATATATATATATATTTTCCCAAATAGTTTTATTGTATTATTGATGCTATGTAATAGATATATAATACTATAAAATCATAATTTGTTTTGAAAAATGCATTAAACTGAAAAAAGAAAATAGTTTTGAATAATAATTGTCTACATATAAGAATATTGTAATGAATTAGAAATTAATATAAAAAGTACCAATAGGATCTATATTTCTTTAGAAGCATCCCAAATTAATGATATTAATCATATAAAAAATTGTTTGAAATTTGGAAATGTTTATGTCAGCTATAGGGAGAGTTTTCTAATGCTCTAAAAAATAACTTCATAATGGGATTAATAATGAAATAATATATATTATAAAAAATTAAAAGGTTTAGATTCATTAGGAACATTGTTTTATAGATAGTATATAACATTGAATTTTCGTGGTAGAGTAATTGTAAATTTCTTATTATGTAAAACATAATGAAGAAACATAGAAATTTTTTTCAATGATTTATAGATATTTGAAGAGGTAGTTCAAGTGTCAAAATTAAGCCATTATATTCACATCCCAATGAGAGGATACAAACCAATTTTACTCTATATGGTATTTGTAGAACATATATTACTCTGTAATTTAACATTTTATTTTATAGTGAATTACATGATACACTATCACCTAAAGAGTTACTTCATATTGTTTTTCAATATTAATACCGATAATATACTAAGACCAAGATTTTTTGAGTTCACATTTAAATGACGGTATGATTTTGTGTAGATCTAATATTGGTGGACTGTCACATGTCTGTATTGGTAATTAAATATTGATTTTGTGTGTGATAAAACATTTAAAATTAATATATATTCCAAATGTGGAAACAAAATATTTTATATTGGGTGATATAATTTTACATAGAAAGATTATTTATGTAGGAAAATAATGTGAATAATGTATTCAATAGAGGGAAAATATAGATGTTTAATTTTAAGAATTTAATTGGATGATAAATTGAGGAACAAATAAAGACAACGATTTATTGATATTAAAGAGAATATTTATAAATCATGCTTTATCTCATAGGATTTTCTAAAATAAAGAAAATAATTTTAATTTTGGACATTTTTATAGAAGAACCATTATTTTGTTAATCATATATGCATATATAACTTTATAATATTCCATATATATTCATTTTGAGTGGAAATATTATTATATTTTATTAAATCCCTCCTTTGAATAAGTGTATATAAATGATAATAATGATAGATTTCCATTGATGGTATTGAGATTCATAAAAATAATATCAATTGAAATAATTTCTTTTTATTATTAGTACATTGACATAGAACCATGTAAATTATATATAGATGTATCCTTTTTATAACTATGTACAATAATAATATCATTATATTTCACATAAAATTTTTGGATACATTCCTATTTTCAAAAGGAATAACAATTTTATATAAATTAAAGAACCCAATATATTTATAGTAGATATGAATGTTTACACAATCATATATCCCCACATAAGAGGCATGTAACACCCCGAGCTTCCATGATACGCTTCTCATTCAATAATGCAATATCTTGCATTGTACGCAACTTCGAGTTCTAAAACACCGCGACTAATCAAAGTAGCCGTTATGAATAGTAATAACCACTTTTTAAAATTATAGAAATTTTATATTTCAAAATGGACTTCATTTTTGGATTCGGAATATCAAAATTAGCCTATGTTGAATTTTTGGTATTTTTCTGAGAACTTCTAATTTATTATGAATAATGAAAAATACTTAAAAACAACTTTTTTAATCAAAATAATTTATAGTGATAAATTATACTATTTAGTGGTTTTAAAGTATAATTAGAATATATTTTTACCATTTTATCCAATGGTGGTCATTAGAATTAATTTAACATTGAAATTGGACATAAACAATTGCCAATCTTTTGATATAAATTGTTTCTTAAAACACGCTATTTGTTGTGACAGCGGGAATTAATTATAAAATTAATTAATGAAACATATATGTTTGGAATTTTGTAAAATAGACATCATTTTTGAATTCGGAATATCAATTATAGCTTAGGGTGAAATTTTGGCATTGTTATGAAAAACTTCAATTTTTGATGAATAGTGAAACCACTAAGTGGTAGTTAAATAATTGATTTTTCGTTTAAATGAAATATTACCACTTCTGTGATTTGATTTTCAAAAATACGATATACATGGTTGTAATTAAGAAGTAAAATGTGGTTCAATGAGATTAAAATAATTTTTTGGTGAATAGTAACTTTTAAGTTCTTAATCGCGATTAGAGGTAATTAGTGTAGTTTAAGGTACAAATAATGTTATAATAATATGAGATGAGCATGAAACTTGTCCTACTCATATTGGATGAGTCATGGCCGACCAAGACAACCCATGGGTCAACTTGGGGACCCCATGGAGCCACTTTAGTTGGAAAATGACATTAATATATATTTATTTAATGTAAAAATTAAATTGACACAAACATGAGTTGTTTTACTAAAACAGTTTTTAAGTGGGGTTACACAAGTCCAAATTTTGATTATAAATATTCATTAGAAAGATAAAACGATTTACTACATCATAGTATTTTTTTTATAATTTTTAAACATTAAATAAATTAAAATATTTATGACATCATGATGATGCAGTGATGACCTCATTATTTAACGATTTAAATAAAATGGGAAGATAATGCAAAATCCAAGTCATACACTTGTCTAAAGCCAATTGGATGAGGAGATTTCGAACCCTTATCACCTTAGACTAGAATTATATATGTGTGGGACCTTTAGAATCCGAGAATAATTATGTAATAATGTAACATTTCAATCTTTCCAAAAGAGCCCCTCCTCTCCACTTATAAAAGGCCCCCACCTCTCCCACCTTATTCACACCTTAAAGCCATTTGTCTCGGCCAACCTCTGCCCAAATACTCTCCAAAATTCCCCCTATTACTCCTAGAAGCCTCACTTTGGGCAGAACTCTTCCCAAGGAAGCCTTTGGCTCAAATCAAAAAGAGTTACCCGATTTTGAGGTAATGTCTTCTCTAATGTTGTTTTGTTTTATTTTGCTTCTCCAACCCCCTAAACTCTTTTTATTCTTTTCTTTTGTAACAACACCAGTATCCTCAATATAATAGTATGTTGTTATAATAAGGATTCTAGCTACACTTACACACACCTACATCTAATGGTTAAAGAACATACGGTTTCTGTGGATGGCGAATTTCTGCCTCACGAAACGATGATTGTTCAACACTCATATAACACCTTCAAATGTGGCCATTAAGATGTCACTATTTTTATATATGATTTATAATATGTCTATGTTTTACTTATGCTTCTGTATTTCTCATTTATGGCATACTTTATGATTTCCATTATGGGTAAAACGCGATAATTTCATTTTAGGAAGTGCGGACTACCGCCCCCTCAAAGTGATTTGAATCGTTAATGCCATATGTGGGATGTATAAAGGATAGAGTAAATGGTATTATACACTATATTATACTGGAACTATATTATACCTTTATATATTTATGATTTCATTCCATTAAATATGAAATAGAAATGAAAGTAGCGTTCATGCGTACGTACGGCTTACCGTCTCAATGAACAGTGCATTTCATTTATTACCCCTAAATGTTACGTGACATTATGAATGAATGTATATACTGTATATATATGATATATATGATATCTACATCATGAATATAATTCTAGATATAATGGATATTTCACCACATGAACAACTTGTAATTATAATAGGTTTATTTTTGACTCAAGTACCAAAGATCGACAAAAGGACCGTTATTAACTTAAATAATTACATAATGTTAATAACATTGTAATAAGTGATATAAAAAGGATAATTAAATTTAAAATGGTTCTTAATAAGGTAGATATTAACTCTAGTTTATTATTCAGGAGGTTAAAGAACGGTTGAGTCAAGTCGGACACAATGTAAGGGAACTTCTTAACCCAATTTCTATTCTTTGGGTTAATCTCCTACTTTCAAATTATGTCATGATATTATTATGTCGTATATTGTATTTATAATTTTTTTAAGTGTAAATATAGTGAATACACATAATAGATATATTTTATTTAAAAATTATCTTTTTAAGGACTTCATCCCAATCCCCTCTCATTGAGGCATATTTGGTTTTATACACAACTTTCTTTTATACGGGGTATAAACCCCTTTGACTTTTACGTTTATTCAAAAGAAATCTTTTTCATACGAAGTGTTTTACTAAACAACAAAAAGGGAATGTTTTTCTTTCTGTACTTATGCGGCAACAACGACTTCTCTGCCGCCGTGACCATTATTTGAGTTTCGGCTTCCTCTACAAGCCATCATTTTTTTTAATGAAAAATAAATACAAAGTTTTAACTTTCTTTTATTTTGGTATTGAAAATGGTTTTGAAAGCATTTTTATTATATCAATGTGTTGTATTGAAATCTTGTGATTGAAATGTGGAAATGTTATGTTTCCTTTATTCTTGTTTTATGTGATACGATTATGTTATGTTTTATGATATGTTTAAACCTATTCATATGAGGAATGCATTGGACTTAATAAGTGACGGGTGGAGCCCGCTATAGCTCCTCGATGCATCGGCAGGTCTCATGAGACAAACTAGTGTCTTGGCACGAGGCCTTGACAAAATCTTATTTGTGGTCTTGGCACGAGGCCTTGACTACGTGGTTATGATAGTCTGACATTATGCATTCCATCATTATGAAAGTGGTTATTGATATTGCATGTGATTATTCGACCAGTAGAATATCCATGTGAATAAGTAAATGGCATTATCTCATTTTACTTTTGCCATATTATGTTGAAGTTCATGTTTAAAAGGCTTTTGTTCTAGTTATACATTTCCTTAAAAGTTAATGTTTATTTATGAAAGCTTCCGCAATATTGTTATCCTTACTGAGCATTTGAGCTCACCCCTTTCAATGTTTTAATATTTTCCAGGATGTGAAGAAGTATTTTATGAATGACCTTCAGGGATAGTCAGAAGAGGATATGAGTGTGGACTATGGAGACTTTATTATTGTAGTTTTTCACTTTATGATGTAATGTAATGTTTACGAATGTATCTAGTGTTTCCAAGGCTACTAAACTAATCGGTCTTTCGATACTTGATCTTTTGTGATCATGCCAATGTTACGAAGTAATGCACCGACTCTGGGTAGCTGGGGTCGGGGCGTTACAGTTGGTATCAGAGGCAGTTTAGTACTAACCTTGGAAGCTAGATTTAGATAAACTCTGATTAGAGCACATATCCCGAAAATAGACATTGAGGATTAGTATAGAAGAACTTCCTAAAATTTTGTTATTGTAGAGATTTTGTGAGTTTTCTGAGCAATACATCCCTGTCTGGATACGAGCGGGTAGAGGAAGCTCTGGAACAGATGTACCTAGGGGTAAAACCCAAAAACACCGCTTTGAGCTAGACTCAAACGGGAACTGGTGCACGACAACGGGCCTTGCTGCACTCTTGATTACGACACTCCCGGGGGATATGCTTAGGATAATTCCCATTTTCTTTAAAAACCACTATGAACGGTTATGAGTATATAATTCCACAAATAAAACCTTTTTATGATTATGGATTATGTCCATAAATAGTTCAATTTATGTTAAGTATTTTACAAGTATGGAATTATGTATTTTGATTCATAAACTAACCTAGTTTATGCCATTGTATAGAAATGGTGCCTAGTAGAAGGAATGTGAACTCCAGCAGTACGTATGATCCAAAGAGTAAGAAGGATCGTATCTTTCATGGTATTAAGCCAACATTTCGAAGGGAAATAGACTCCCATGTGTTCTCAACATATGAAGAAATAGTATCATGTGTTAATAAGATAAGTAAAGAATTCTCTAAGTCATATGGCTTTGAAGCGAAGCAAGAGACGAAAGGGATGGAAGAGAGAATGATGGATAAAGGGATGAGGGGAAAGAAGAATTTTCCAATATGTGGTAATTGTGGGAAGAAACATCATGGAACTTGCCTAAAGGGAATGGGAGTTTGTTATAAGTGTAGGGAAAAAGGACACAAAGTGCGTGACTGCAAGGGTAAGAAAATGGTTTCAAATGTACAATGCTTCTTCTGCAAGGATTGGGGACACTACGCAAACCAATGTCCAAATCATCAGAGTATGCCCCAAATGATGTTATTGGATAATAATCAAGTTATGATACTACCCCAGATGAGGAGTAATGATTAGAGTTCTTATGTTGTTATTAATGAATTTTGTAATTTGAGTGTTATATCAATGATGTACTGGTTATAATAATTATGGAGTATATAAGGATTGTACTGCAGTACTATTTCATCAAGGACTTGAGATTGTGTGGAACCAAGAAAAGTGACTCCACAGTAGGTTAAATTTTTGGAAAATATATGGTTGAGAGAAAGATAAACCATAACATGGTTCTGATACTGAGATTGTGATTTTGGAATAAGAAGTGATTGATTTGGATAAATTATATTGGATATACTTAACTTTCTTGAAACTGATTGATGTTTTGTATACATTTTTGGATAGAAGGAGTATATCTAGTATTCTATAAGGAATAAGGGATCATGGTAATTCAGTATGTTTAAAAAAGAATACATGATTAAGGTGTTCACATGTTGTTACATGGAAAAAAGGATCATCATTATGTTTACCTTCCTTATAAAATTTGGACTGTGAGTTGGACAGAAGTATTTTGGATAACTATAAAGGTTGGAATGGATTAAGTTGATCTTTGGATAGTATTGTTTAAGGTTAAAAAATTTATGAAGATTATTTTTGGAATATTATGATACTATAGTTTTTGGAAAAGGATAACCTGCAGGGTGGGGAATAACCCGTCGCGTCGGACAAAGCTGCAGGAATCGAACCCACAATCAAAGTGCGACAAGCCTTTATTTCCTACCACTAGCCTACAGGAAGTCCTTGGTTATTAAAAAATAATTTTACTAATCTAAATGGTATGTGTTAACATTTGGAACCTTATAAAATTAGGATAAATAGAATATTTTTGAGTTCCGTTACCATTTGGAGTAAAAGTTGGGTTTGTGGTAAAAATTTATTAACGAATGAAAGTATATATAACAAGTATGTATATTCCCTTACGTTCTTAGTAAATCTCCTAAATAAATTCCTCAACATTATAAAAGGTAACTTATAACAAAAATGTTGTCGGTTAACTTTTCCAACTGGGGATTCAATGACCGTTTAACCAATCACAAGTTTGTGATTTTCTTGTGGTTAAACTTTCTCCTAATCATGTTTTCTATAACTCTCCATCAGACCTTGATGGTTTGTTTCTCCTCCATATCCATATTTTCATAGAATCCTAGAATGGGCTATATCGGGTGACCTTTGTACTTATCTTGCTTTCTTTTAATGTTATATATTTATTAACCTTTTTTCCGATGTGGGTTTTCCTCAAAGGTATTTTCTCTTTTCAACCTTTTATTTTCAAATAAAAATTTCAAATTGCAAGGACGCAATTTATTGAAGGAGGGGAGAATGTAACACCCCGAGCTTCCACGATACGCTTCTCATTCAATAATGCAATAGCTTGCATTGTACGCAACTTCGAGTTCTAAAACACCACGACTAATCAAAGTAGCCGTTATGAATAGTAATAACCACTTTTTAAAATTATAGAAATTTTATATTTCAAAATGGACTTCATTTTTGGATTCGGAATATCAAAATTAGCCTATGTTGAATTTTTGGTATTTTTCTGAGAACTTCTAATTTTTTATGAATAGTGAAAATACTTAAAAACAACTTTTTTAATCAAAATAATTTATAGTGATAAATTATACTATTTAGTGGTTTTAAAGTATAATTAGAATATATTTTTACCATTTTATCCAATGGTGGTCATTAGAAATAATTTAACATTGAAATTGGACATAAACAATTGCCAATCTTTTGATATAAATTGTTTCTTAAAACACGCTATTTGTTGTGACAGCGGGATTTAATTATAAAATTAATTAATGCAACTTATATGTTTGTAATTTTTTAAAATAGACATCATTTTTTAATTCGGAATATCAATTATAGCTTAGGGTGAAATTTTGGCATTGTTCTGAAAAACTTCAATTTTGGATGAATAGTGAAACCACTAAGTGGTAGTTAAATAACTGATTTTTCGTTTAAATGAAATATTACCACTTCTATGATTTTATTTTCAAAAATCCGACATACATGGTTGTCATTAAGAAGTAAAATGTGGTTCAATGAGATTAAAATAATTTTTGGTGAATAGTAACTTTTAAGTTCTTAATCGCGATTAGAGGTAATTAGTGTAGTTTCAGGTACAAATAATGTTATAATAATATGAGATGAGCATGACACTTGTCCTACTCCTATTGGATGAGTCATGGCCGACCAAGACAACCCATGGGTCAACTTGGGGACCCCATGGAGCCACTTTAGTTGGAAAATGACATTAATATATATTTATTTAATGTTAAAATTAAATTGACACAAACATGAGTTGTTTTACTAAAACAGTTTTTAAGTGGGGTTACACAAGTCCAAATTTTGATTATAAATATTCATTAGAAAGATAAAAATATTTCATACATCATAGTATTTTTTTTATAATTTTTGGACATTAAATAAATTAAATTATTTATGACATCATGATGATGCAGTGATGACCTCATTATTTAACGATTTAAATAAAATGGGAAGATAATGCAAAATCCAAGTCTTACACTTGTCCAAAGCCAATTGGATGAGGCGATTTCGAACCCTTATCACCTTAGCCTCTAATTATATAAGTGTGGGACCTTTAGAATCCGAAAAGCATTATGTAATAATGTAACATTTCAATCTTTCCAGAAGATCCCCTCCTCTCCACTTATAAAAGGCCCCCACCTCTCCCACCTTATTCACACCTTAAAGCCATTTGGCTCGGCCAACCTCTGCCCAAATACTCTCCAAAATTCCCCCTATTACTCCTAGAAGCCTCACTTTGGGCATAACTCTTCCCAAGGAAGCCTTTGGCTCAAATCAAAAAGAGTTACCCGGTTTTGAGGTAATGTCTTCTCTAATGTTGTTTTGTTTTATTTTGCTTCTCCAACCCCCTAAACTCTTTTTATTCTTTTCTTTTGTAACAAAACCAGTATACTCAATATACTAGGATGTTGTTATAAGAAGTATTCGAGCTACACTTACACACACCTACATCTAATGGTTAAAGAACATACGGTTTCTGTGGATAGCGAATTTCTGCCTCACGAAACGATGATTGTTCGACACTCATATAACACCTTCAAAGGTGGCCATTAAGATGTCACTATTTTTATATATGATTTATAATATGTTTAGGTTTTAATTATGCTTCTGTATTTCTCATTTATGGCATACTTTATGATTTCCATTATGGGTAAAACGCGATAATTTCATTTTAGGAAGTGCGGACTACCGCCCCCACAAAGTGATTTGAATCGTTAATGCCATATGTGGGATGTATAAAGGATGGAGTAAATGGTATTATACACTATATTATACTGGAACTATATTATACCTTTATATAATTATGATTTCATTCCATTAAATATGAAATAGAAATGAAAGTAGCGTTCATGCGTACGTACGACTTACCGTCTCCATGAACGGTGCATTTCATTTATTACCCCTAAATGTTACGTGACATTATGAATGAATGTATATACTGTATATATATGATATATATGATATCTACATCATGAATATAATTCTGGATATAATGGATATTTCACCACATGAACAACTTGTAATTATAAGAAGTTTATTTTTGACTCAAATACCAAAGATCGACAAAACGACCGTTATTAACTTAAATAATTACATAATGTTCATAACATTGTAATAAGTGATATAAAAAGGATAATGAAATTTAAAATGGTTCTTAATAAAGTAGATATTAACTCTAGTTTATTATTCAGGAGGTTAAAGAACGGTTGAGTCAAGTCGGACACAAGGTAAGGGAACTTCTTAACCCAATTTCTATTCTTTGGGTTAATCTCCTACTTTCAAATTATGCCATGATATTATTATGTCGTATATTATATTTATACATTCATTAAATGTAAATATAGTGAATACACATAATAGATATATTTTATTTAAAAATGATCTTTTTAAGGACTTCATCCCAATCCCCTCTCATTGAGGCATATTTGGTTTTATACACAACTTTCTTTTATATGGGGTATAAACCCCTTTGACTTTTACGTTTATTCAAAAGGAATCTTTTTCATACGAAGCGTTTTACTAAACGACAAAAAGGGAATGTTTTTCTTTCTATACTTATGCGGTGACAACGACTTCTCCGCCACCGTGACCATTATTTGAGTTTCGGCTTCCTCTACAAGCCATCATTTTTTTTAATGAAAAATAAATACAAAGATTTAACTTTCTTTTATTTTGGTATTGAAAATGGTTTTAAAAGCATTTTTATTATATCAATGTGTTGTATTGATATCTTGTGATTGAAATGTGGAAATGTTATGTTTCCTTTATGCATGATTTAGGTGATACGATTATGTTATGGTTTATGATATGTTTAAACCTATTCATATGAGGAATGCATTGGACTTAATAAGTGACGGGTGGAGCCCGCTATAGCTCCTCGATGCATCGGCAGGTCTCATGAGACAAACTAGTGTCTTGGCACGAGGCCTTGACAAAATCTTATTTGTGGTCTTGGCACGAGGCCTTGACTACCTGGTTATGATAGTCTGGAATTATGCATTCCATCATTATGAAAGTGGTTATTGATATTGCATGTGATTATTCGACCAGTAGAATATCCATGTGAATAAGTAAATGGAATTATCTCATTTTACTTTTTCCATATTATGTTGAAGTTCATGTTTAAAAGTCTTTAGTTCTAGTTATACATTGCATTAAAAGTTAATGTTTATTTATGAAAGCTTCCGCAATATTGTTATCCTTACTGAGCATTTGAGCTCACCCCTTTCAATGTTTTAATATTTTCCAGGATGTGAAGAAGTATTTTATGAATGACCTGCAGGGATAGTCAGAAGAGGATATGAGTGTGAACTATGGGGACTTTGTTATTGTAGTTTTTCACTTTATGATGTAATATAATGTTTACGAATGTATCTAGTGTTTCCAAGGCTACTAAACTAATCGGTCTTTCAAGACTTGATCTTTTGTGATCATGCCAATGTTACGAAGTAATGCACCGACTCTGGGTAGCTGGGGACAGGGCGTTACAAGGCATGTTTTAACATTTGGTAATAAAATAAACCCTCTTTAATCCCACAATGTTACTCAATTTATTAATGTATATGTTATATTCAAAAAATAGATCCTACGAGTTACCATTCCATATAACATGTATATATAATTGAAACATAATAGCATATACATAGAGTGTGAGGGCACATGAAAACCCTGGATTATGATTATAACTCACAATCATTTTTATGTAGTTAATTTTATCCATGAAATTAAAAATAATATCTTACAAGCCTATTTTGTAACTCTATTTTTTTCATCATGACATGTATTCCTTTTATCTTTGGTTCACGAACCTAACAACATATGTTGATTCTTATTAATGTAAAATTATACTAATCATTAATTAAAATCTGTTATTTCATCTCAATCAAATCCATGGAAATCAATATACCCAGGCCACTCTCTAAATTTCTTGTTATATAAGAGTTGTTACAAATAGATAAATAATCATTTCTTACTCCAAAAAACATAAAGAATTAACATTATTGTACCACTCTAATATTAGACTACAAACCTCACATAGTCCATAACATAACATAGGTTATAACACACAAAAAATAATGATGCTTCTATAGAAAATATAATAAGGCCATCCATTATCAATAAACGTATGTAATGATTTATTCTCAATAGATAACCATGTACCCATTCTACTCATTCTTGGTTCAATTACCATACCACCAATGTCAATATAAATGATATCACTTTGAAGTGATGTTTATAATTTTCATAATCACTAGTGAGTTTATAAAATTAATAAGTATATAATAATTATATTTAAGTAATTTAAAATTACTTTTTTTCTATATTTTAATAATCAATATCATTTTTATTTTATTTTAAAAAAATAAATCAATTTTCATCTGATTTTATATGATAGAAATTATTCATTTATATATTTCACATTCCTTTTTATCATGTTGTACAAAATAATATTATAATAACTTCATCATAACCAGTGACCTATAGTACTAAAACATAATATCTATTATAAAAATCCATTTTAACATTTCATTACACCAAAACATATACATGACATGAAAAAATATATATCTTTACCATATTTATACCTATCATATCTAAACCTACTATTATTTAGAGAATAAGGGAATGATAGGGGATACTTTCGATTTAGAATTTAAGTAGAATTAATTAATACACTAATATAAATGAGAAAGAATTTACAATCATCAATGTAAATATAATAGAATTTGAAATCATTTTTGGACATAAAAATAACAAGAACACAAAAAATATATATTTGTGGGAGAAAATTTATAATATATTAAAAAATATAGGGATTATGTGATTAATATATTTATTCATCAAATTCAGTTAACAAATCAAATATTTTGAATGTATAAAAGGAACATAATGTGTAACTGATGATTGGAGATAATTTAATTATGAGTCCCTACATCTCTGTCATCAATGAAAATAGGGTTTTTGAATATATATATATAAACACAATGAATATAGTGGTATCCATTAAACCTAAAAATAATCCAATCCTAAGAATATAGTAGTAGTAAAGAAACCTTGATAATAAACACTATTTTAATGATTTTCTTAGAAAATAGAGAAAAACATTTTAGTATTGGATATTTTCAAAAACCGAAAAAGAGTAAGAAAACAATATTTTTGATGTCAAAAACAATTATATAATACTAGTAAATTCACTTTAAAAATATAGAATGATAAATTTATAGAATTATAAGGGGAAAAATTTAGATAAAATAGATTAAAAAATATATACATTATGATCTCATAAAAAATAAATTTTGAAGAAAAAACTTGTAGATGTTCACTATTAAACAATAAAATTGATAATGGTTTCAAATTAATAATTTTTCCCACATAGAATACCATCTTTTTTATTTATATCATTTTTAGTCCACGTATCAATTTAAGCGAATAAAGGGGTTAAATGATATATTGAAGGCCACCAAAAAACCTTCTTTGGCTTTATTACATTACTCCCTTGGCTAGTTTGTTGAGGCCTCTAGCCTTCCTATAGTGATGTTTGATACTTATGGGAGGATAAATACTCCCTAAGGTACTCACCAGCTACCATATAGTATTCAGTGATCTACCTAGAGACTTGGTGATCATTCTAGTGCCACCTACTACCAGATGAGACAACCCTGGGTAGTTGGTATTCATCTAGTATCAAGGATCTTCTATCCATTGTCACTAGATCTCCAGTGACACTCTATAGTTTTTCCTGTGGTAATAATATTTTAGGGAACCTTATTTTGGTATTCATTATTCTAATTGAAGCCTTTGTTGGGTCTACATAAAACTGTTATTTTTAGTCAAACATAAAAATAGAAATACAGTAAATTGAGATGTTTATAACTCCAATTTGATTTTAATAATTAAAAAACATATTTGATAATGAAAAATAATAATATCAACCCCATTTCATGTAAATTAATACTTAGAATATTAAAACACAAAAAAAAATTTCATTATAAATTTCAAATTTGATGATTAAATCTGTTTTTAATACACAAGAGATTCAAAAATTTTGTTTTTGAAAGTATTAGACACAACATATTATAAATAAATAAAATATGAAATTGGGTTTAAATATAGTAAATATAACATTAAATTCATGATCTACTATTACTAAACGGTATTTTTATAATTTATCCCCATTTTTTTAGATTCAATCAATTAAAGGTATTAGTGTCTGAATGATACCTTAATTTTCTCCAAAACCATAAACATATACTACTTCAATATTATAAAAAATAACATCTAACAGAAGAAAATAAAATTTTTAATAAAAATAAATTATTTTTTTCATTATTAATGTTCATCTAACCGAGAAAAAATTCAATTAATATTTTTAGAAAAAATATGATGAACTTATATTTTAATTAAAATTATAATAAATTATTTTAATGTATATAAAAAATTACAATGTTTTATTTAAAAATATAAAAGGATTAATTTATTTATTTGGTCAAAACATTGAATTAAGGAATATATTTTCAGTAAAATAAGATTTTTGACCATAAAAATAATCTCATATTGGAACATTTAAGTATTAAAAAAAGACCCCTAATTGATTTTTATCAAATACTGTGATCCATGAAACAACAAAAATAAATAAATAGATAAAAACACAAAATTTTATAATATTATAAATATGTATCAAATCTATCATTATGGTTTGTAATGTTTTGATGAATTCACCAGTGCATATTTCTCTAGATTTTTTAGCTTAGTGTATAGTATATATGGACCACACATTCCTAGGGAGAATATCATATATAATATGAAACTATAACTCTTTGGGACATGACCTATAATTGTATCTATCTCAAAAATAAATTTAATTTTTCATATGTAGAGATGATATTTAATCTTCATAGACTACAATCAATTTTTCAGATGAAAGTAATTCATAGAATGTTTGAAAATATTATTATTTTCAAAGATATTTTAAATAATATTTTCTAAAAATTAGAACACTCAAAATAATTCTATAGTAAAAAAAATATTGAATATATGTCATAATGATTCCATACATTACTCAACCATATTAAAATTCAAATAATCCAATGAATTGGGTTTTATAAATATATTATCTTGTTAAATATTCCTTCTAATTAAATCCAAAACAATATCATTTTCTTGGAAGTGATCTCTCAAAAAGGGGTTTCTATGGTCAATTATTTTGGGGTTAGATTGTTGAATAATATTTCTGTTAATAAAAAATGGAATTACTATTATCAAAATTAACATTAGAATGATTTTAATTTATCCCATAATCAAAGAGGGCTTGTTCTATCCCGATAAATTAGATGTAATAGATATGACTATAAATTCATTCTCCTTTAATCATACAAATAGAGGAATAATTTTTTAGGATTACTGTTACAAGAGGATTATTATATTCAATGTGTGTGAGAAGCCCCACATATACCTATTCTATCCTGGAGGAATTTTCCAAAATCATCATTGAAAAAAATTACATATTCAAAACAGTAGTATTTTATATAAAATAAAACATGATATATAGATCCCTTAAAATATATAAAAACTAATTTATTAAAAATATAATATGATTATTTATGATTTTATAAAAAATTACCCCAAATGGAAAAAATAATCTAGATATCTGACTAGGTTGTAGTAAAGAATGAGGGATGCCAATTATACCTAAATAATGATTTTTGAAAACTATTCAACTATATTCACAAAAATAATCCTAAAAGAAGTATATAAGTGTACACATTTACTTTAATTGATCTATTCCAAATCATTTCAAAATTTCATTAGAGTATTTCATTTGACATAGAAATATCATGTCATTATTTTGAGAAATTTAAAAACATTGAAAAATCCAAATTAATCTAAAAAAGATCAATTTCAATTCATATCACGTTAATAAGGTAACAATTTCCTTAAATCCCTTAGTAGAATATAAATTAACATCATCAACATTAATATTAACAATTGATAAATCATTTGAAATTTATTTTAAATTCCACGATGACCTATATTTTCCATCATTTCCTTAAACAATTTTCTTTAATAGTTCAAACCAATAACAATGGGATTTTTAATCAATAATTATCCTCGGGTTACATAAAAACAATATTTAAAAATATTTTTTTCAAAATAGTGAGGTTTTTCATTATATAATGTTTTTAGAAATAATGGACTTCAAAAAACATTTTTTAACTTTTATTTTAGTATATTTAAAATATCAAATATTGGGGAAATTATAATAAGATGATAATTGATTGAAACATATATTCATTGGTAGATGTATCAGTGTAATCAATGTAATTCTCATTATAATATAATTTGGATAGAATTATCACATTTATATGAGTCAGGATGCATAGAACCTAAATTTTATTTCCAAAACCCAATTTAGTCTGTATATATTGATGACCATAAGTTCATTCAAAAATATTAGAAAATTATTCTATATAAATTGGTTTAATTCTTCTGAATTTCAATATAATATCATTTATCATCATCAAATTATTCATATTTAGTGGTTTAATGAGTTGTAAAAAAAATTAAACATCATTTAAAACCATCCTTCATATAGTATAGCAATATGAAAATCACAGAAAAAATTATTTAAGTGTTGTTTTTTATATTTTATCCTTTCCTTAGTTAAATTCTAATATTTTGGTGCTTCCAAAAGAAGAAAATCATTAAAATTACTCATATTATTTAAGTTTATGTTCTCTTGATCAACCACAATATCATCAGTTTGTGGTTGAGTATTATGAAACGTTTCATATCATGTGATGTGTATTTTCTCTTATATATGCTTGGTCTATATATTAAAGACTAAATATAATTTAAATGAGATGTATTTACCAATAAAAATTCCTTTATGGACATGGACTCAAATATTCCTTTTAATTTTCTGGGTTAGTAACATAAAATTTAAATCTAATCATTTGAAATATAAAAAATTACGAATTTTATTTTCTTGTTATCATAAGAAATGTTTTACATATGGGTCTTATGAGAATGTTTTTCAATGTATAAAATGATTTTTAGGCACCTCAACCCAAAAATATTGATGTCTATTGATTTAAATTAATAGAGTTCTTGTCAGTTCATGATGTGTTTGATTCTATATCTCAATAACTGCATATTATTATGTAATCCTTATAGTGGAAAGGGAATAATAATAACCTTGTGAATTTCAATGTTCATGAAAATATTAATTACCATACTCCCCCCTATGATCTCAATTAATGAATATGATTTTATTTTTTATCCTTCATTGAATATTTAGAAAAGGCTTTACATGACTACATTGTTTTAGACCATAAATAATTCAATAAAAATTTTCTATAATCCTCAATAATTATAAAATTATAATATTATCCCCTTACATTAAACATATGTCATCTAAAAAATATTGTGAATAATAATTTCCAATGATTTAGATAGGGATATAACATGTTTATATTTAATTTATGTTATTTATTTCATACAAGGTAGTAAATTCTCAAAAAAATGTAAGTTTTAAAATACAATTTAGGTAAATCATATACTATATGTTTTTTGTTGAGTTTTAAAAGTTTTTTTACCACAATTAAATAGAGACTACTCAAAATCCATTAATAACTATCTTATAAACATAAATTTTTAACATTTGGACTTAAAATATACTTAAAATCGATAAAATAATTTTTTTTAAAATGAAAATATTATAAGAAATGTTTTCTGATGAAATCAAATACATTAAAATTTTAAATATCAAATAATAATTTAAACTATTTTCTCATAATGGAATAATACATATAAAATTTTTGTCTAAAAATTTTAAATCTAATACGTCATTAATAATATGAATATTTTGGAAGCTAGTGGTAACTATATCATGGATCATACAAATTGATTTCCAACCAATTGTGATATGTCCTCCGTCGATAATTTAATGATTAATGAATTCATCTTCTTCACCATAGATGTATCTCAAGAAACAGTTATCCATATAACATTTAGCTCCAACGATTTTTCAATTTTGACACTTTTCCTTCGAAATAATCAATATTATAAAGAATTTATTATCGGAAACTTTGTTCCACTACTGTGATCAAAAAGGGACTTTTTAATCCATTCATTTTTAGAATAAAATTTTCCATAATAATTTAAAAACAATGTATTGTGAGGTATATTAATTGACATAGTCCTATAATAATGATAATTCCTATAATCATTTCCACAAATATGAGGCATGATTTCCCTAAATTAAATTAAAATTTAACCTTGGGGTCACAATTAAAAAAATGTAAGAGTATTTTTAAGGTGTTTTTATCTTTTATAAGACCATTATGAAAATTATTTGATTCATTACATTGAGAACCAACATTTATATTTATAAATTTTACTCACCTTGATTGGATTTAGAAATAAAAATATTATTATTCTTAAGAGAAGATTCATGATTATCTACCTCAGTATTCTCTTTTAATATCAAATATAATTATTCGTATTCAATATAATTTTGTTTACTTTTAAAAATATATTTTTTATAATGAATTTTTTGTTTTCAAATTTTTTGTTATGTTCACACAATCCATATGATAGTTATTCATTATCAAATTTACTTGAAGAATAATAGGTGGTGGAAGGATTATATGCTAAGGAAGTAAAAGATTTTACTTCAACATAATGCTCATGTTTGGAATGATTTATATGAAATTTCCAACACATGATTCATAAGAGGGGAGGTAATCATTACGTATAATCATACTAGATAATTTTATATGTTTCTTAGGTTTATTAAATTCTATATTATGGAAGTGAAAATTCGGTATGATGTGAATTTTTTGTTGAATTGATAAAAAATTTATTTACAACATTATAATGATTTTCTTTTTTATATTAGTGAATTATTTAATTCGACATTATGATTTATTTAATTTCACATGATGATATGCAATCATAGTTTCCCCACTAGAGTAATCAACATTGATATATTTGAATGAAACTTTCATATTTTCATTCACTTCAGTTAGTTATTTTTCTTCTTTATCTCAACACAGTAATATAATAGGTCATGGTATGGACAATAAGATCCTAAAATAGAATTTTTGGTGTATGTATTTTTCTTATAGAATTATTATTATCTTGGGTGCCTAAAAACATGCATCTCTCAAAGTATATTCTTTATAATATATATAGAGAATAATATTCAACAAGATAATTTCTACTATTTCAACTATCAATGATTAAATTAAGTATCCTAATAAATTTTTCAACAGAAGCCATATTAATAATTTAAAATAATTTCTATACTTATCATGTCCAGTATCATTAACATTATTTTTTCCATTTGATTGACATTATTTATTTTTAAATTTTCATGGTATATTTTAAAAGTTTCAAAATAATAAAATAAATTTCTATAAAGACAATAATGAATAAAAATTTAGGATTATTTAACTATCTCAAATGTGTACCTATCATTGGAAGGCCATTTTACAAAAAAAACTATTGGGGTATCACCATTAAAGACTATTTTCCAAATAGAATGACGTATGATTCATATAAAAGGGTACATTTTTATAATAAAACAATGTAACATGGTTCCATACCTGAAATGGGAAAGACCCATTCAACATTCTTCAAGATAAACATGAGTCTTAGAGTGCAATGGTAATTTGTAAATGTTATTTCAAGAAATCAATTAATAAATAGAAATAAAATTTTGAAAATAAGGTCAAACAATGTTTTGAAATAAATTACAAAACAATATTTTTAAAAAAATATCTCCTCTAATAAAAATATTTGTAGAATTAAAATGTAAATAAGTGGGTGAATTTAATTCTAATAATTATATTGAATGATGTGATATAGAAATAAAATTGAGTGATAAATTTAAATATTCAATGAAATAACTATATAATTAAATGTGTTTTTAAAATTAAATAGTATAGGTGTGTTGTAAATAATACAATATATAAGTGATAAATTAATTTATAATTGATTTAGTGAATGATTTAGTTTTAGATCAATTTTTTAATATACTTAACATGATTAATAAATAGAAGGTGTATAATGTAAATTATGAACATAACTTGTTAATGTTTTTAGAGATAGATCTGTTATGAGGCTCTTTGTCTAGAAACTAAATGTTTTTTTATGACTTTATATAAAAACTTATAATCATTGGTAGGCATTTAACCCAAAAATATACAAACAACTAATAGCAATGGATGTGAGAGAAACTAAAAAAATACATGGATTTAGTATTTTCCCACGAACCCGTAATTTTTTTTTGGGTTTTAGAGGTTTCCCAAGAAAATTATAATGGAGTGAAAAAAATATTTAATTAGGAAAAACTATTTAGGAAGAAACACTCTCAATATTATATGAATATATAGATGATTTATTTCATAAAATATGACAGGAAAATATGTGTCAAAAATGTAATTAATGAATGAAAAAAATTAGATCTCAAGATGATGTAATTTTGTTACCTATACAAATTTTCATTCAGTACAAATTGATTAAATTAAAAATGACATAATATTTTTAATGATTGATTCAATCCAATCCTATGATCAATTGTGTTAATTTACTCTAGTGGTTCAAGTATCGATTTGGGGGTGTAATGTGGTCAAGGGAGACATTGCAGACCACCAAAAAAGCAAAAATTTAATTTCCTACTTGATATGACTTATTATGTTCATTTTGATAAAGGCTATCCACTAGTTTTACTATTTATATGGTGAACTACCAATATATTAGGAAGTCAGTGGTATCATAAATTTCAGGATCCTCTTGTAGTCCTCTTTATTTAAATTAAATTCTTTTTTTGGTTGATTGAAAATCGAACTTATTTAAAAAACAAAATACATACATATAATCTTATGTTCATTCCCATTGGGGCCTAATATATAACTCCACATTCCCACCTCCAATAGTATAGGGGTTCAGAACTAGTTTCAAATAGGAATTTTAGGAAAATGGGATGAATTTTTCTATGTTACCTTTATACACTCACCCACATACACCTCCATGAAAATGTGAACAGATAAAATTAAAAACACCACAAACGAATGCATACATCTATACCCCCCAAAGAGAGTATGTATTTATTGGAAAAATATAAAATGGAAAAAATAAAATCCCACTAAATTTTAATTACAGATGAGTCTGACCTTCTTAGAAGGTGGGGACTACATCCAACTGAACGGCCAGAACATTCTTCAATATGTCTAATGTATATCTCTTATCCACATGATCCTGATCTCTTACTGAATGTTCAATAATACCTATGGTATACAAAAGACACAAAATGTGTGGAAATATCCTAAACATTGGGGAGTATAAAAATATATATAAAGATCACAAAAACTGTATGAAAATTGTGTAACTGATAGGCATCAATTGACTTAACCCAAGCCAAACGGAACCCAAGAGAGAGAGACACTCTATCTTGATAACTCCTCCGCAATATATGACTCGTCGTCTCATCTACCCATTATATTTCAGGAAAGATGACACACACTAAAAGGTCACATGGAATCATCCCAGATATAATCAATGTAGACTCCCATGTCTCATTGTCCAAACTGTACAATCATCAATAGAAACTAACTCATGGTTTAAATGGAATACTCATTTAAGAGTAATCTATCTGTGAGTCTAGACAACCTTGATGGAACAAAATCATGAGATATCCCAAATTAGCCATCTATAATCTGATGTCACATCCTTGAAACTACATATGTCACACAACCGATAGATGTCATTGTATCGAGAAACATTGAATATATTATACAACTATGGAATCCATGAAAGTTACTATCCATGAGGTCATGATTTTAGAACATCACCATGAACAATGAAACCTAGTGACCAAGAATATCTCCAAAACACGGGTAAGGGATCCCTCCCAAGATCAATTGGGGAAATCAATAAACCCTAGACATAAACACCAAACATATAAAGGGGAATTGCATAGAGAATGGAATTTGGAGACAATAAATATAATGAGGATCGATGTTAATATATTGTTGGTAATGTAAATTCCTCAAACTCCTCCATGGAGATCATTGTTGTAAAAATTTGATGGAAAATAAGAGGATTCATCCAATATTCACTCTCCATCAGACTACGACCCCATAAAAAAGATCAAATATCGATACAAACCCTCATGGAGATACACCCAACCTTATCATTATTGAGTAATCCATAGAGGGCTTACAAGCCTATGAAAAGAATATGATATTACTAACCTTCCTAGAGATACACCAAGGGAACTCACTCAACTATTATAGGTCTAAACATCTCCAGCCTATATAACCCACAACATCACTTCATTCTACATCTAAAAGGCCATAACAACGGACACCATTGCATTATAAATGTAACTATACTCAGTATAGGATACTCATGTTTCATTGTATGAGTGTAGATGAAGGAGATGTGCAAAGGAGAAAATACACCAATGTAATCACATGTTTTCTGAACTGCACACATCGAATACCTCTCAACACCTCCCCCATGAAGTTTCTCTTTATAGTAATAGTAGAATATAAATTAAAATACATAGTTTAGACCCCAAGTAACACGACATAAGACCTTGTTGGATGCTCTGGGTGTGTCCTCGCTAATACATGGTGTCAGTGGCTGTGCAACACCATATAATCGGTACTGTTAGTAGGTGTTGCATTCATACTTAAATGGGGATCAACTAATGACCACAATCCTTTACCAAATTAATCATACCATTTTAATGTGTCTTACCATATAATTTCACCCAACCATGACTTTTGATAGAGAAAGACAAGCCACATCCCTTGACTGCACGACATGGTTAACTACACGGTATGTAACCCTCTAAGATGACATGTAGTCCCAAAATGAAATCTTCCCTAATTAGGGTCAATACACTGCATGTGACCCGATATTATACACCATTTGGTATAAAATTATTATGTGAATTCCATCTAATCCAACCAAAACCCCCATTTTTCAATTAAAAACCACTGATCGACCCCCAAGGGATCCATAGTGATAACCAAAGAGATCTAAAACCTTAATAAATGAAACAAGATGGATTTTGGATGGAAATAACCTATAAATACCTACCTTATGGGGAATCACTAAATACTTTGGTCCAAAAAGATGACCAGAATGTATGGATCCTCGATCTACTAATGATCAGCAAGAAAATTAGGATCTAGAAGCCCCTCCTATCCTTGGTTCTTCGGCCATCGTAGCAGGAAAATATCCTCTCCCTTTAGCTGCACATGGAATAATATTTTCGTTGAGGATTTATTCATTTAATTAAATTAAATGAATATACTTCTGATCTACATCCTTCCAACTCCCACATCCAAAAGGGAACCCAATTTCGAAAAATATTATATCATGCCTTGGGTAAAACTCAGGATCTTAACTGAATAATTATACCTTATTTATAATCTAATCATTTTCTCAAGAGCTATTCCGTTATAAAAATAAACTGTTTATGCATGATATAATATATTTAATATATTTCAAATCCCCACAATATGGAATTCTAGGGCCATGAACCCCCTGACGATACTGCATGTGATTATTTAAATATTCCAATTTATTATATTGAAAAACCCAAGACACAAAAAAAACACCACCTTAAGGTGTTCATCCATGGATAGAAAAAAAACCTACACGGAAAGAGAAAACTAAAATTTGCTCATACTCATTCACCAGTGATCTTGCTATGGGTTTCTATGTTACCTGTAAGCACTAATCCAGGGGATCCAGAATGACTAATCCACACCCAACCTCCAGCTCTAACTAGGTTTAAATTTTTCTGCAATGTGAGAACATGTCCCCTCATCTTTGATTGGTATAAAAAAAGTATCCACCAAATGGTATCCAGTGGGTCTTGATGTAAGGAACCCCATTAACCTGCATAATAAAAGAAGAATATGGTTCTCTAAACATATATATATAATCTCCCACTAGAGAACTAATCTAACCCTCGATGATGAGAGATTCCACCAACCAAAATACCAAACCTTTAACCTCCATGTGTAATTGACGTCAGTCTATACATCCCAAAATGATACCAAATATGCCATATCCACTACAAAAGAATCGTCGTTTAGTGGCGGTTTACAAAAACCGCCACGAAATAGGGCGTCACCAATCTATTATCGGTGGTTATTTGCGTTTAGTGGCAGTTTTATGAAATCATCATCGCAGTCTAATTTCGCGGATGTTTTTCTAAATTTAGTGGCGGTTTTACGAGCCCTGGATATCAATTTATTCGCGGCGGTTATAACCACCGTGAATAAAGTAAAATTCCAGCGGCCATAAAACCACCTCTAAAGTCACAGTAACCGCCACGGAATGAGGCAGCCACGATGCTCTTATTTAGAGGCGGTGTAAACCACCGCGAAACTGACGCAAATATGCATGTAGTGGCTATTAAAACCGCCGCAAAATGCTTCCCAGAATAAAAATAATAATTCTTTGCTTCTGCTGCACCACTGCCCTGAAAAACAAATATAACCAGAAATCAAAAAAAAACAATATGGTGGTAAATGACGGTCGGGTGTGTATAGAAATCACAAAAAACAGTATGTTCATATACATGTAGATAATCAAACAGTATCCAAACCTATAGGTTTCAACAAAACAATGAACAACCCAATAGTAACACTTTTGTTGCAACCGCTATATGCAAACCCACACAACTGATACATCCAAAGAATAATCTAGCCATGTTTTATTTAACTAGGTTTTATTCATTTATTCATTGGATTCACATTATATATTCCATTACTACCAAAAAAATAAAATCCCTAACCAACTCAAAAATGAATGAAACCCATTCTTGTAGTCCCACTGCACAACACCACCAATGCCACATTGAAGGCCCCATACAAGAGCATATCTGATGGACACAATACAACCAAATGTAGTTCAACTGCCTACAAGTTCTTCCATTCCAAAATAAATCCCACAAACATAGATAGAACTGTTGCTTAAATTCACAATCATTCCACATAAACCATAAAACCCAACCATAACACACATTACATGACCACACCCATCAAACAGGGGTAAATTCAGATTTAGCCAACACTGTTCTTGAATTACATTTTTTTACTGGGGTATCACACAATGGTTCTTATACCTCGAGCATCCATTTAATTAACTTTGTGTACATGATTAATCAGTTTCCACATTATAATATTTTCCCCCAACATTATAGCCAATAAAAATATTAATAGTGTGTAAGAAAAGACCACCAAATGCCATGATTTCTATAAGTCACACATCCACAATAAGTTAGAATAATAAAAAAATATAACAAGTAGAAATAGTAAATATACTATAACCCCTTCTAAGGAGGAAGGACTCTTTCCACACCTTGGGAGAAGGAAAATAATCCACTAGAAATTAGAGGATCTTGGCATAAGAATGAATGAGATCCTAATAACAAGGGATATAATTTCAATGTGCTGGATAAAAAAGATCATGGACTGACCATACTATTTGAATATCTCAAATCTCCATGGACATTAGGAAATTAAATATATAAAAAATATCCTTCAAAATACCCTTAAAAACACCCAAACATAGCATCAAACTCCGTTTTTTGAAAAAATATAACTATAAAATTAGAGAGGTGACTTCAAAATACTTGAAATAAATTTTGTGGTCAACACCACATATCGTTAATTTGGTTTTTCCAATTTTAATGGTGAGTACGGTTTGGAGAAACAATAATTATCCTTGAATACAGTGGAAAAAGATTTAAGAAAAGTCAAACTCAATAGGTAACATATTTTTTGTTAAAAGAAAATCATAAGGGAGAGACTGGGATGTTTGGGGAAAACATGAAATGACTCACTGATGGGTAGCTCATTGATACCCTATCACTGATGCCATGACATTGTCACCCTGGAACCAACACCCTAGCATCGATTCCCTATAATTGATTCCATGTGAGCAACACCCTTGTACCGATGCCCTGGAACCGACACCATAGCACTGACACTGACACCCATGACTCATCGACACTGACACCCTTGACTCACCGACACCAAATCATTGAGTTAATGATAGGATGATTCACTGAAAACCTGACTCATTGACAGGCTGACTCATGGATAGTTAAAAACTGTATTTTTGAAAAACTCCTCGAATGAGTGAAAAACATCCCCTAGAACACCCTAATCACTGAAGTTTCACAATGTAATTAATCAAAGAGGATTACTCCATTACATCATATAGCTCTCAAAACAGCCTCACCCTATAGAATGCAAAACTACCCAAGAAGAGAGTGGTCTGAACAACCAACCTGTAACATAACTATTAGGTATAAACCACCATGATTTGTTCTAAAGCTGGAATGAAAACATCGACATCCCAGAACAACTCCTCAATTGTTAGCTTTCTCAAAAACAATTGTGTAATCCCCAAGGCCCCACATTACACCTAACAACCATGTAATCACATATGGCCACATTACCTAGACACATGGATTAGAGATCTCCTTCCTCCATTTCAAGATACATCATATCTTATTGAAAAACAAGGTCCGATATCACTTCAATGAAAATTATAAAATTAAAACATCAAAGTAATTCATAGAACATCAACTCGAATACAGATTAGTGTACTAGGAACATATATTCACTTCCCACTCCCCAGTACTCTCCTCATGGAAAATATTCCTCCACAACACGTGATCCAAATGAATCATCCATCCACAAAGCACTTTATCCTTATGATCCTAGATTATTAATAGTTTTTCAATGAACATTGCATCATTCTCAACATCCGGCTATCCCAAGTATCAGACGTGAGAGGTATCATGTAGATACTGATAGATCTAGGTGTCTTGGAAAACATCATGGATCCTACCCAAATGATTTGTAAATTCCAGCTCATATGCCACCACACCAACTGACCCAAACACTTAGAAAGGTATAACGAATGTGAAAGAGAGATTTCTCACCTTACTAAACCTTTTATACCCAGAGCTGCATTCATCATATCTTTCATGATATCAAAATTCTCTGTTGGCCAAGAATACCTGCCTTCCCAATGCCTATCTAGAATAATGCTTCACAACACGACCTTCCATAAAAGTCATAAAATGGTCATTCTAATGGTATAGTGATAACTATTGTTGTATAAAACTCTACTACATGAAACGGTTGCACCCACATCAACATTGTGTTTAACTCCTAGTAATCCAAAATCTCGACTACCAATTCAAACACAGACCAAAATGGAATGATATATACCACACTCGATAAATAAAGATAAAAAAAACTTCAGAAATCAATAAAATTCATAAAAAGAAACACAAGAAATCAAGGAAATTTTAGGACATGAAAATGTGTGGTGGAAACTATGTGCCACAAATGTTACATATACAAACAAAATGTTTCCATTTTTGTTCAACATATCAACAATACAACTACTCAGGGTCCGATAATGCATCGTCACCCTCTCCACCTTCATTTCCACATTGTGCTGTCACCTCTAAGAATATTATATTGAAAATTAAATATAGTTACATATGTATATTAAAACATAAAACAAATGAAAGTTATCAAATGAAATTATTTAGATTTTTTGTGATTGACCTGCATACCACCAATCGATGCACTCCCACCAGGGGAATATCTACTCATATGATGATGTATTTCAGTCAACTCTTTCTAAAATGCAGATATCTGATCCCCCTGCTGGTGAACTGTGTTTTGTAAAGAAACAATCTCTTTTTTAGTATCTCCGGGTATGGGATAACTAAAGTCTGGAGTAGAAGTAGCAGCTATCCACGGTGGCCTGATAAAAACCCCAGATGGCACGGGTCCCAAACACATCCTGCGCACTCTCCCAGGATGCTCCTTCCCAAGGACTTTAGCAATCGGGTCATCCTAGGAGACAGAGTAGGAATGCACTGGATTGGCATCCCATAGTTCTTTAATTTTGGCCTATCAATCAAATATCAATATATATTAACACAGTAAAAACTGATAATAAGTTATCATGATAAAAAATTGACTTCATACCCCAACTTCTTTAGCAGGCTCATTAACAAAACATCCATCTGATTTCTTGTGAACATCCAACCATAATTCAGTTCTGGATGCTTCATGGCCTAAACTATGTGACTGAATTAATCAAAGAGAAATCAAAAATTCAAAATATTAAACAGATAATATTTTCTTATAAATATTTAAACTAATTAATAGATTACCAATGTCATTAGACTTCTAGAAAAACTTTTTGACCCCGTAGTGTGCGGGATGACTTGCTTCGCTCGGTTTGATGCATTCTTTCTTGAGAGATCCTGAAATAAATAAAATTCAATTTAATACAGATGTATTGAATGTCACGTACTTTTCATATACATGTATAAATGTAAAATTATGATAATATAATAATATATATATTTCAATACCATCCGCTTCTGATCCTGATGCCTGCAACAAACATTTTCCACTACTCTTTCAGTACCCCACTGGGTAGCTTCTCATACATTTGTAGCGCGGTCAATGAAGCATCGTTGACATCACACCACAATCTCCATTGAAAATCTGTCCACTTCTTACCTAGATTTTTCAACGTCCACTTCTATGCTATCACATCAGTAACGATAGAGTTGAAGAACATCTGTATACAGAAATTCATTTTGAACATATAAGTAACATGACATTCAATTAAACCATAATGTAATAAGTTAACCTTGATTTGAAAATCAAACACTTCATTTTTCCAACATGGAGGCATATGTCTCCAATCGTCATATGAAAAGGGATGGGAAATGAGCTCCGCTTCCAGCTGTCCTAGAATCTGGCCAAGTAACCCCACGACATCATCCGTAGGGACCCCATAAGAATCAAATGGCACAAAAATCTTTTGGCCATACAGATTCCAAACATCTGAACTTTTTATGTTTTTCTCCACAGTTTAATTTTTTTCATCTTCAATGAGCAAACAATTAGTATAAACAAAATGAAATAAATTTATTTAATTAAAATTTGTACCTATGATAGTGACACTCCAGTATGTCCGGGATGAACTTGAAGGGGTGCGTCGCTGCCCCACTACTGAGGCTCCTGAAGGGGGAGTCTACAACTCAGCCTCTACTTGGACATCCACAGATGTTTTGAAAGATGGTGCAGGGGGAGATGGTGCTGGGGTGTCAGCAACTGGTGCCTCAGATGTCGTGGGGAGGGAGCCATATGGATAGTTATCTGTCATACAACTGGATAAAATAATGTATTGCTTCTTCCTTGGAATTCCTGTCATTTATTCAAATAAAATTAAGTTCAGAATATATATATCAAAAAAATTATGCAGAAAAAAAATTAAAAATGATAACAGATGGAGTACTAACAGACAAAATATATATAACAATGATAATGAATGACTGCAAAAATGAAAGAAGTGGTCTCTGAATAAATAAATAATTGTACATACAATCATATTCCCCTTCAATCATGTCGGTTTCCTTCTCCATTGCTTCAGCCACTTCATTCATCCTTGATAGACTAATATATTCAATATCATGAGGGTCAAATAATTTTGCTTCATATTGCGGATTAAATTCAATTTGAGAGGTCAAATTTTCCACTTCATCACCCATATCATGCAAATCTCTTTGTATTACGTGAGCAACTACACTCCACCCTTCATTGGAAACATCATTCACATAATATACCATTTTGCTTGCGATGCTAAGATATATGGATCATGCAGTTCACGATCACCAACATCCATCAAGCGAGAGAAGTTCACAGAAGTAAATTGCAAGGAATCTCTTTTAACACCTCTGATAATATCGACCCATTTTCATTTGAATAAAACAACCGAAAAATGTCTGTGGTAGTTTAATTAAATAATATCATGCATCTTTCCATAGTATTTCACTTCAGAAAATGTAAATATACCACTATTTTGTGTTCTAAAACCCACTTCTCGATCGACTGTATGAAATCTAAAGCCATTCACATTATAAGCATCAAACATTCTAACTTCTTTTAGAGGACCTATAGAAAGAAACTTCATATCTTCTGACACCTCTGCTCGAGTATCAGTATTCATGATCTAGAAAATGAAATATACTTTATTAGATTTACAAAATGTATGTGTCAAACTAATATTTGTATTTATTACAATATTTATGAACTTACACATTGTGCAAACCATTCTACAAACTCTTTATTAACAGCTTTCGTTATATCTTTCTCATTTCGTGTTCGGCCTCTTATTCATCTATTTTTTTGTATCCTCAACTCTTCAATAAATGGATTTTCAATTTCACTATTCATTATAAGGTATCTATGTGCATGTATTAATTCCAATTAAATCAGTGTCACATTTGAGGTCCTCCTAACTGATTAGAAAATAGCAGGAAATATTTTGGATTTCTGATGTATTTGAGATTTAGTTGACGTGTCGTCAACACGTCCAACTCGATTAAATCTTGTCTTGATATCATCCAAGTATCAAGAAAAAAGGTAAGACACTCCTTATCCACATAGCCTTCAGCAATTGAGCCTTCTGGTTTAGCTTTATTTCTCACGTATGATTTCAAATGCCTAAGATATCTGTGAAATAAAATAAACATAATTATGCATTTAATTAAGTACCAAAAATTGTTTACGTAACTGGAAAACATATAAATAAAGTACCTCTAAATTGGATAAATCCATCGATAATTAACGGGGCCTCCTAATTTAGCTTCCTCAACCAAATGCACAGTTAAATGCATCATTACAGTAAAAAAGGACGGAGGAAAGATCATCTCCATTTCTCAAAGGGTCAATAAAAACCTCTCCTGGAGGTTGTCAAGCTTAAATGGATGTAGTGATTTATCACATAGTTTTCTGAAAAATGTTCAGAACTGGAGTACAACAGCAGTAATTTTTTCAGGTAATAATGTACGCAATGCCAATGGTAGTAACTGTTGTAACAAAATATGTGAATCATGGCTTCTCAATCCATGTAACTTATGATTCTTCAAGTCAACACACCTCGAGTGGTTACTTGAATACCCATCAGATACCTTAAGCTTATTTAACATTTGAAGGAATGTATCTTTATCCCTATTTTTCACTGCAAAAATTGATGGAGGATACTTTTCATTCTCATTTGGCCAGAGATCGTGTTTTATGATCATTGCTTGTAAGACTTTGCGAGCATTGAGATGATCCTTCGACTTTCCATGCTCATTGAGCAATGTGAAAATAAAATATTCACAGAAATTCTTCTCAATATGAAACACATCAAGATTCTGCCACAACAAATTAAATTCCCAATACGAAAGTTTGAAGAATAAAATTTTTTTCTTCCATTGTTGCATTTTGGTTTCTCTTGACGATGCACATCATACCCGTTTTTCACTATCATTCAAATGCTGAATCTTCCCAAATTATGTTTCAACATTTTCAAGTTGTGCCAATAATTCAAAACCATTTAACAACTTTGAAGCTGATCTACGATCAATGGAACCATTAAATTTTGATCTGTTCAGCCAAAATCTATGAGATGCATCGAGAAATCTTCGATGACATAAGAAGCACCATTTTCTACTGTGAGGTAGCCATTTGGGCTCAAAATCAAAGTTACAAATGGGACAATCCAAACCCGTGTAAGTGTCCCAACTAGATAAATTCCCAAGCCCGGGGAAGTCACTAATGGACCACAATAAAGCAGCGTGCATTTTGAACATTGTTTTAGAAGAAGCATCAAATGTCTCAACACCGTTGCTCCATAACTCCTGCAATTATTCAATCAAAGGCTTCAAGTATACATCAATATCATTTCCAGGAATTTGTTTTCCAGGAATAATCATCGAAAGGTTAAAATATTTTTGTTGCATAGATATAAAGACCCATACTTTACATACATTTTTAATACTTCAAAAATTGAAGCACACTTATTACAACATATGATAAAACCACAAAGGACCGTATAGGTATAGTGTCTTTAGAAACTAGGAAACATAAACAACTGGTTCATAAATATTCTACAGTGTCTCCCATTTATTTCATCATATCTAGGGTCCCTTTTAGCATATTCTACTTAATATCCATCTTCCTGACCTGGGGAAAAGAAAACATAAAAGGGTGAGCTCAAATGCTCAGCAAGGGAAAATAAAGGAAATAAAAATCATATCATATCTTTTTGAAAATCAAAACCTGCAAAAGAGATCATAATATCTTATCATGGAATAAATCATAGAAGTGAAAATGAGATCCCCATAATCATAACATAAGACTTGAAACTTTGTGGCATGCACACATAATCATGGAAAATCATTTCTTGTTAGTCATGACTCATTGCCAAGACTATCTTAGTGGACAAAGTCCCTTTCTGAACCGATTTCATTCCTCGTTTCAGTCCTATATCACTGAACCGAAATAACCTTCCGTTCCAGCCATGTCTATCTCATGAGATATAAAATCTTTACCCAATTCATTGGAGGGAGATATAGGTCCCACCCATCTTATAATGAATCCTTTCTTATGTGTGCCACATAATCATAAATCATAAATCATAGCGTAACCCATGTAATAAAAATGGGATTCTTAAACAACCTGACATCATAAAACAATTCATATAAGATAAAGGAATTCATAAAAATATTTCCATCACAACATAATCAAGTCCATGTAATAATAGGGATAAAAACAGAACCCTTTTATTATCTTAGATGGAAAATAATTTTGATAAAATATTTGAACTCCATTCTTGAGGAAAATATCCTTTCTACTTCAAAAACACTTTTCCTTTCTTAACATGTCATACAATTTTAAATTAAAAGAAGTTGATTAAAAATAAACTTGAATACTTGTAAAGGAAGCTTCTTGGAAATAATGTTTTAGAAATCCATTCATGCCGTATAAGTTAAAAAAAACATTCTTCGTACTTTTGTCGGAAAAGTCAAAAAGTACCTCGTACGAAAAACGACAAAAGATTCCTTTCATACGTATTACTAAAAACTCACCGAAGGGTAAAAATGGATTGAAACAATTTTAGGTGGATGGAAATAATATTACATATTCAGTAAACATGGATGTGGATGATAAAATACACCCCAGTAAATACTTACGAATAAACAATCTCGGATAAAAATGAGATTGTGATATTTCCCTTACCTTAGGTCCGATTTGCTTTGTTCGTGTCCAAATCTCCTGTATAATGGTTTAAATAATGTTATTGACTTATTCCAGAATCATAAATATTGATATGATATCATATATGGTCATATTAGTAGCTTCTTGTTAGTAATATTTCATTGTTACTTGTTACTCGGGTCTTTATAACTTTTTGTTCATATGCGTGTTTTGTTGAATAAATTCTTATTCTTATCTTTAGGTTATAGATAATTCATTTCCAGAATGGTATTAGTGTAGTATATACCATATTCATTCATTCAATTCATTTATATAATCATTATTAAATGAAGATCATGTAGAACGAGTCGCATCACATCGTGGAGACGGTATTCCGTACGTACGCACGAGTGATGATATCGTTCCTATGATCGTGGAATTGTATTGGAGTATATATATATATTATTTCAGTATCAATATTACTTAATAATAATCATATATAGTTACTCATTACACCATTATACCCATCCTTGTAAGGTGATGGTGGAAAATAGATTACACCACGGCGTGGAGACGGTATTCCGTACGTACGCACGCGCGGTGATTTCATTTTTCCGTAGGATGGATAGAAGGTGAATTAGGGTTGTTTCATATTTATAATAACATATCAGTATGTAAGTAATACTGATGTTATTACTTTATCATGAAACAACTAAAGAAGAAGAAGTTGAAGAAGAAAGAAATTGAAAAGATCGGTAATGGATATTACCTCTTCTTTGGAACGCCTCTTTGAATCCTCCACTTAAGGAACTAAGATTGGACTTTGGAGAAGACCAGGACCTCTAGGATTATTCTAGGGAAGTGGATAGGAGAAAATTTCAGGGTTTGGCCGAGCTTGAGTGCTCAAATTGGTGTGAGGAGGAGGGGGAGGAGGTGCCGTTTTATAAGGGAGGAGAGGGGCACCTTAGGAATATCTCAAAATATTATTTTATAATAAAGTCAAAATCGGTTTATAATGGTTCCAAAGGGTCTTATTTCGAAGATAAGGTGGGGAGGGGTCGAAATTATATCAACCAATAGTATTTAGACAAGTTTAGGGTATTATTTTAACCTTATCAATTAGATTTAACTCTAAGTTAAATAATTTAACTTTTACCATGTCTTTTTGTTTTCTTTCACTATATGGTTAATACACTTACTATAACATGCCAAACGAACCCCAAATTGTTTATTATTAATATATATATCCTTATCTAAGTAATTTGGCAGAACCTTAGATTTTTAGGAATAAAATAACAATTAATAATATAATATTTGATTTAAAAACTATTTTGTGTCAATTTTGACACTATTTGATATATGATTTTTGTCAAAGTCATAACAGAATTATATGTTCGAACCAAGTTCATTTAATCAACAATAATATATCATAGTAACCTAGAAAATTAGTGGAATTCATAAAAAGTCTTAAATTACATTTATTTTGGTATTTATATTATCAATTTTGTCAATATTTCATTAATAAGATAATTATTGCATCATCTTTGTGTCATAAATAAATTAAATTATTTGATGTCTAAAAATTACAAATAAAATACCATCATGTAGGAAATATTTTTAGCTTTCTAATGAATATTTACAATCGAAAGTATCTTATGTATAACCCCATATTAAAAATGATTTACTTATTAAACTTTGATTTTAACTATTTTAACCCTTCTTTAAATAAATTAATAATAAATGTCCTAATCTAATCCAAGTGGGCCTAAATGGTCATATTTTATTCCTAAGTTTGTTTTTGGTCGAAATACACTTGTCCAATATAATTAGGACATGTGTTAGGGTAATATTAATATCATATTTATCTTTAGTTACCCTATTTACTATTAACCGCGGTAAAAATAGTAAAAAGTTACTATTCACCAAAAAAATATTTTTATCTCATTGAACCGCATTTTACTTAATGATATCAACCGTGTCTGTCGGATTTTTGAAATTCCATTCACAGAAGCGGTAAAATTAAGTTTTATGCAAAATTCAGTTTTTAACCTACCACTTAGTGGTTTCACTATTCATCAAAAATTGAATGTTTTCAGAAAAATACCAAAATTTCACCCTAGGCTAATTTCGATATTCTGAGTCCAAAAATGAAGTCCATTTTGAAAAATAAAATTTATAAAATTTCAAAAAGTGGTTATTACTATTCATAACGGCTAGTTTTAATAGCATATTGTTGTTTAGTGAAACTCGGTATTGCGTACGACGCAAGCTATCGAGGAAGGTCACGATTGCGTGTAAAGCAAGCCAAGAAAGTGTTGTGTAGAAAAAGATTCCTTTGATGATTTATATAAAATAAAAGTCTCCGGTGTTACATTCTACCCCCCTTAAAAAGAATTTCGCCCTCGAAATTCGTCACTTTGTAACAAACAGATGAGGATACTTCTCCCTCATCATATCCTCAAGCTCCCATGTAGCTTCTTAAAGTTGGTGGTTCCTCCATAAAACTTTCACCAAGCGAGTGGTCTTGTTTCGTAGGGCTTTTTCGCTACGATCCAGAATCTCTATCGGTTGTTCTTCATAAGAAAGATCTTGCTCCAGCGGTACAACTTCTGAGCTGAGTACATGTGAAGGATCTGGTATGTACTTTCTCAGGAGAGATACATGGAACACATCGTGAACTTGAGAGAGATTTGGTGGAAGCGCCAATCGGTAAGCTACCTTCCCAACACGATCCAGTATTTCGAAAGGACCGATATATCTAGGGCTCAACTTCCCCTTCTTTCCAAATCTCATAACCCTCTTCCAGGGAGATATTCGTAAGAACACTTTATCGCCCACTTCAAACTCTAGGTCTTTTCTTCGGTTGTCGGCATAACTTTTCTGTCGACTCTGAGCTGCTCTTATGTGTTGTTGAATAGATCTGACCTTTTCTGCCATTTCATCAAGGAGATCAGGTCCTAATAGCTTTCTTTCCCCAACTTCATCCCTGCAAGTTGGAGTCCTGCATTTCTTTCCATAGAGAGCTTCATAAGGAGCCATCTGAATACTGGAGTGAAAGCTGTTATTATAAGAAAATTCTACCAAAGGTAGGTGTTGATCCCAACCTCCTTTGAAATCCATAGAGCAAGCTCTCAACATATCTTCTAGGGTTTGAATTGTTCTCTCAGACTGACCGTCTGTCTGGGGATGATAAGCAGTGCTGAAACTCAACTCTGTATCCAGAGTATGCTGAAGACTTCGCCAGAACTTCGAGGTAAATCTCGGATCCCGATCAGATATAATAGAAAGTGGTACTCCATGTAATCTTACCACTTCCTTTACATATATCCTGGCAAGCTGATCTAGAGAGAAATACTCTCTAATAGGAATGAAGTGTGCAGACATTGTAAGACGATCAACTATGACCCAAATAGCATTATTGCCTTTGGATGTTTTAGGAAGTCCTGTGACAAAGTCCATAGTGATGTTTTCCCATTTCCATTCGGGTATGGGTAATGGTTGTAACATCCCCTTAGACTTCTGTCTCTCAGCTTTAACTTGTTGACAAACCAAGCATCGAGAGACATATTCAGCAACATCTCTTTTCATGCCATCCCACCAGAAGTACTCTTTCAGGTCCCTATACATCTTCGTGCTTCCAGGATGAATAGAGAATGAAGAACTATGAGCCTCATCCAGAAGCTCTTTCTTTAATTCGGGGATGGGAGGAACACAAACCTGATTCCTGAACTTTATTATCCCATCACAATCAAGGTTGAATTCAGGAACATTTCTCACCTTCTTTTGTAACTTGACATCTTCTTTCTGTGCCTCTTTAATCTTCACATGTATAGATGGTTGAACATTCATTTGAGAAAGATAAGATTTTTTCCCTTCCATTATAATTCCAAGATCCATCCTTTGTAAATCCATAAATATTGGATCTTTTGTGATCCTCATCATGGATAAACTAGCATGGTCTTGTCGACTTAATGCATCTGCCACCTTGTTTGCTTTCCCAGGGTGGTAATGGATTGAGCAGTCGTAATCCTTAATCAGCTCCAACCATCTTCTTTGACGCATATTCAACTCCTTTTGTGTGAAAATATACTTTAAACTTTTATGATCAGTATAAATATCACACCTTTCACCATAAAGGTAATGCCTCCAAATCTTTAATGCAAAGATTACCGCAGCCAACTCCAAATCATGTGTTGGGTAATTTTGCTCATGGATTTTCAACTGTCGTGAGGCATAAGCTATCACCATATCATTTTGCATAAGAACACACCACAATCCCTTCTTGGATGCATCACTGTAGATCACAAACCTTTCTCCACTACAAGGAAGTGTGAGCACAGGTGCACTGGATAACCTTCTTTTCAACTCCTTGAAATTCTCTTCACATTCCTCTGTCCAGAAAAACTTAACTCCTTTCCGGGTCAACTTGGTGAGTGGATTAGATAATCGTGAAAAATCTTTTACAAAATGTCGATAATATCCAGCCAAACCAAGAAAACTTCGCATCTCAGTTACTGTTGTTGGTCTTGACCATCTTTCTATAACCTCTGTTTTTGCTGGATCCACAGATATCCCCTCTTTTGAGATTATATGACCCAAAAATGCAACTTTTTGAAGCCAAAATTCACACTTGGTAAATTTGGCATGAAGCTTCTCCTTTCTCAGGGTCTTCAATATAATTCTCAAGTGATCTTCATGCTCTTCCTTGCTCTTTGAATAGACAAGAATATCGTCTATAAAGACTACCACAAATTGATCAAGATAGTCTCTAAAGACTCTATTCATTAGATCCATGAAGATAGCAGGGGCATTAGTAAGACCAAATGGCATCACTATAAATTCATAGTGTCCATACCTTGTACGGAAAGCCGTCTTTGGTATATCCTCCCTTTTGACCCTTAATTGATGATACCCTGAAGGAAGATCAATCTTGGAAAAGTATTGAGCTCCGCGTAGTTGGTCAAATAAGTCATCAATGCGTGGGAGAGGATATTTGTTCTTGATAGTGATCTTGTTAAGTTCTCGATAATCAATGAAGAGTCTCATTGATCCATCTTTCTTCTTAACAAATAGAACAGGTGCTCCCCAAGGTGACGCACTAGGGCGTATGAATCCCTTATCAAGATTCTCTTGGAGTTGCTTCTTCAATTCCTGCAACTCAATTGGGGCCATTCTATAAGGTGTTTTTGAGATAGGCAAAGCACCCGGTACGAGTTCTATTGAAAACTCAACTTCACGATTTGGTGGAAGACCCGACAATTCCTCCGGAAAGACATCATCAAACTCCCGTACAATGGGCATATTCTTAATCGTGAGTTTCTCACCAACCATTTGAGATAAATAACCTTCATTTAGTGGAATCAATACCCATAAGATGGAAGAAATTTCCACTGGAAGGTTATGTTCATCCTTGCATTGATAGACGATCGTAGATTGATCTGGAATATGAAATGTGACTTCCCTTCTTTGGCAATTGATATGAGCTCCATGTAGGGAAAGCCAATCCATGCCAAGAATCACATCAAATTCCACTAAAGGAAGGATCAAAAGATTTGCAGGAAGCACTTTCCCACAAACTTCGATCGGAGAAGAATTATAAACTTTTGATGCGATTGATGTGCCATTAGGTGTTGTCACAGCTAACTCAACATCTAATTGTTGAGGTAATACGGTGATACCCTTACAAAAGTCTTCAGAAATAAAAGAGTGGGTGGATCTAGAATCAAATAAAACATTTGCTACTTTAGAGTGGATGGTAAGTGTACCTTTCACCACATCGTTATCGTACTCCACATTGCTGATAGAAATTGCATGTGACTTTCCTTTGTCTTTAGCCTTAAGAGTTTGTTGACGTCGACCATCATCATTAACCCTTGGATTTGGGCATTGATTTGCATAATGTCCCATCTCCTTGCACTTGAAACATTGAAGTGTAGTAGGTTCATTTTGTGTATCCCTTCCTTTGTTTGCGTCATTAGACATCTTCTTCCCATTATCACGGCCTTCAAATGCCCGATGACCTTCCTTTCCACATTTAAAACATTTACTTGTCCCTTTAAGACAACTCCCTCCATGTTTCTTTCCACACTTTGAGCATAAGGAAAAGCTCATCTTCTTTTCCGTGTGCTCTTTAGATTTTTCTTTGAATTCCATCTTCCTCTTCTTATCAAACCCATGTGACTGATGGGTTATTCCAATCTCCATCTCGACTTTGAGAGCACATCGAACGATTTCCTCGTAGCTATTGAAGTCCCTTATGGCTAACGCCCTTCAAAGACTTGGTTTTAAGCCACTAAAGAATCGATCGATCTTACTCTCAGGTTGGATAATAATACCAGAAGCGTACCTTGCAAGTCTTGTAAAATTTGCTTCATAGGTACCAACAGATTCATCATCCCTTTGCTTCAGTTCAAGAAACTCTTTCTCCATCTTTGTTCGGAGAATACGAGGGAAGTACTTATTGAAAAATAAGTTCTTGAACTCGTCCCATTCCATAGACTCAATTTCATCCCTTTGCCTCGTATTCTTAACAAGATTCCACCATTGATCAGCATCTCCTTCCAAACGATACACTGCTAGGATGACTTTATCATGTTAAGAACATTGAAGAACTGAAAATATCTTTTCAGTAGTACTAATCCATTGCTCAGCAACTAATGGATCAGTAGACCCACTGAAAGAAGGTGGACGCTGCCTCATGAAGGATTCAACAGAATGTTTCTCCCTCCTTTGCTCGTTTGGAAATCCTGCATGATTCATAGCTTGAGAAAGTTTTGTGAGCATGGCTACAAGATTTTTCATTCCAGCTCCCATATCGTTTGGTTGCTCAGGGGGACAATCATTGCATTGCCCATCGCATTCCGCATTAACACGGTTCCTTCGGGTTCCAGCCATTGACTAAAACCAAGAAGAATAGTGTGAGCAACACTAATTATAATAGGAAACCACATAATTCAAGAATAAAATTTTCATGCTTATGGTCTTATCCTAGGTTATTCATGGCCATTTCTAAGATTGTGTTCTATGCTTAGACTTATCCTTAGGGTTCTTACTAAGGCTTTCACATCCTAGTTTCCAATGGTTGACTATACCTTTCCTCTGATACCAACTATAACGACCCATACTTTACATACATTTTTAATACTTCAAAAATTGAAGCACACTTATTACAACATATGATAAAACCACAAAGGACCGTATAGGTATAGTGTCTTTAGAAACTGGGAAACATAAACAACTGGTTCATAAATATTCTACAGTGTCTCCCATTTATTTCATCATATCTAGGGTCCCTTTTAGCATATTCTACTTAATATCCATCTTCCTGACCTGGGGAAAAGAAAACATAAAAGGGTGAGCTCAAATGCTCAGCAAGGGCAAATAAAGGAAATAAAAATCATATCATATCTTTTTGAAAATCAAAACCTGCAAAAGAGATCATAATATATTATCATGGAATAAATCATAGAAGTGAAAATGAGATCCCCATAATCATAACATAAGACTTGAAACTTTGTGGCATGCACACATAATCATGGAAAATCATTTCTTGTTAGTCATGACTCATTGCCAAGACTATCTTAGTGGACAAAGTCCCTTTCTGAACCGATTTCATTCCTCGTTTCAGTCCTGTATCACTGAACCGAAATAACCTTCCATTCCAGCCATGTCTATCTCATGAGATATAAAATCTTTACCCAATGCATTGGAGGGAGATATAGGTCCCACCAATCTTATAATGAATCCTTTCTTATGTGTTCCACATAATCATAAATCATAAATCATAGCGTAACCCATGTAATAAAAATGGGATTCTTAAACAACATGACATCATAAAACAATTCATAAAAGATAAAGGAATTCATAAAAATATTTCCATCACAACATAATCAAATCCATGTAATAATAGGGTTAAAAACAGAACCCTTTTATTATCTTAGATGGAAAATAATTTTGATAAAATATTTGAACTCCATTCTTGAGGAAAATATCCTTTCTACTTCAAAAAAACTTTTCCTTTCTTAACATGTCATACAATTTTAAACTAAAAGAAGTTGATTAAAAATAAACTTGAATACTTGTAAAGGAAGCTTCTTGGAAATAATGTTTTAGAAATCCATTCATGTCGTATAAGTTAAAAAAAACATTCTTCGTACTTTTGTCGGAAAAGTCAAAAAGTACCTCGTACGAAAAATGAAAAAAGATTCCTTTCATACGTATTACTAAAAACTCACCGAAGGGTAAAAATGGATTTAAACAATTTTAGGTGGATGGAAATAATATTACATATTGAGTAAACATGGATGTGGATGATAAAATACACCCCAGTAAATACTTACGAATAAACAATCTCGGATAAAAATGAGATTGTGATATTTCCCTTACCTTAGGTCCGATTTGCTTTGTTCATGTCCGAAGCTCCTGTATAAAGGTTTAAATAATGTTATTGACTTATTCCATAATCATACATATTGATATGATATCATATATGGTCATATTATTAGCTTCTTGTTAGTAATATTTCATTGTTACTTGTTACTCGGGTCTTTATAACTTTTTGTTCTTATGCGTGTTTTGTTGAATAAATTCTTATTCTTATCTTTAGGTTATAGATAATTCATTTCCAGAATGGTATTAGTGTAGTATATGCCATATTCATTCATTCAATTCATTTATATAATCATTATGAAATTAAGATCATGTAGAACGAGTCGCATCACATCGTGGAGACGGTATTCCGTACGTACGCACGAGTGATGATATCATTCCTATGATCGTGGAATTGTATTGGAGTATATATATATATATTATTTCAGTATCAATATTATTTAATAATAATCATATATAGTTAATCATTACACCATTATACCAATCCTTTTAAGGTGATGGTGGAAAATAGATTACACCACGGCGTGGAGACGGTATTCCGTACGTACGCACGCGCGGTGATTTTATTTTTCCGTAGGATGGATAGAAGGTGAATTAGGGTTGTTTAATATTTATAATAACATATCAGTATGTAAGTAATACTGATGTTATTACTTTATCATGAAAAAACTAAAGAAGAAGAAGTTGAAGAAGAAAGAAATTGAAAAGATCGGTAATGGATATTACCTCTTCTTTGGAACGCCTCTTTGAATCCTCCACTTAAGGAACTAAGATTGGTCTTTGGAGAATACCAGGACCTCTAGGATTATTCTAGGGAAGTGGAGAGGAGAAAATGGCAGGGGTTGTTCGAGCTTGAGTGCTCAAATTGGTGTGAGGAGGAGGGGGAGGAGGTGCCCTTTTATAAGGGAGGAGAGGGGCACCTTAGGAATATCTCAAAATATTATTTTATAATAATGTCAAAATCGATTTATAATGGTTCCAAAGGGTCTTATTTCGAAGATAAGGTGGGGAGGGGTCGAAATCCTATCAACCAATAGTATTTAGACAAGTTTATGGTATTATTTTAACCTTATCAATTAGATTTAAGTCTAAGTTAAATAATTTAACTTTTACCATGTCTTTTTGTTTTCTTTCACTATATGGTTAATACACTTACTATAACATGCCAAACTAACCCCAAATTGTTTATTATTAATATATATATCCTTATCTAAGTCATTTGGCCGAACCTTAGATTTTTAGGAATAAAATAACAATTAATAATATAATATTTGATTTAAAAACTATCTTGTGTCAATTTTGACACTATTTGATATATGATTTTTGTGAAAGTCATAACAGAATTATATGTTCGAACAAAGTTGATTAAATCCACACTAATATATCATAGTTACCTAGAAAATTAGTTGAATTCATAAAAAGTCTTAAATTACATTTATTTTGGTATTTATATTATCAATTTTGTCAATATTTCATTAATAAGATAATTACTGCATCATCTTTGTGTCATAAATAAATTAAATTATTTGATGTCTAAAAATTACAAATAAAATACCATCATGTAGGAAATATTTTTAGCTTTCTAATTAATATTTACAATCGAATTTATCTTATGTATAACCCCATATTAAAAATGATTTACTTATTAAACTTTGATTTTAACTATTTTAACCCTTCTTTAAATAAATTAATAATAAATGTCCTAATCTAATCCAAGTGGGCCTAAATGGTCATATTTTATTCCTAAGTTTGTTTTTGGTCGAATTACACTTGTCCAATAGAATTAGTACATGTGTTAGGGTAATATTAATATCATATTTACCCTTAGTTACCCTATTTACTATTAACCGCGGTAAAAATAGTAAAAAGTTACTATTCACCAAAAAATTATTTTTATCTAATTGAACCACATTTTACTTACTGATATCAACCGTGTCTGTCGGATTTTTGAAATTCCATTCACAGAAGCGGTAAAATTAAGTGTTATGAAAAATTCAGTTTTTAACCTACCACTTAGTGGTTTCACTATTCATCAAAAATTGAAAGTTTTCAGAAAATACCAAAATTTCACCCTAGGCTAATTTCGATATTCTGAGTCCAAAAATGAAGTCCATTTTGAAAAATAAAATTTATAAAATTTCAAAAAGTGGTTATTACTATTCATAACGGCTAGTTTTAATAGCATATTGTTGTTTAGTGAAACTCGGTATTGCGTACGACGCAAGCTATCGAGGAAGGTCACGATTGCGTGTAAAGCAAGCCAAGAAAGTGTTGTGTAGAAAAAGATTCCTTTGATGATTTATATAAAATAAAAGTCTCGGGTGTTACAATACACATCCACGGAGGATGATTATAAAGGATCAAAACTACTGGACAAATGCTATAATTGGTACTCAAAGTCCCAAATGGGTTGAATCCATCGGCAGCCAATCCCAATCGAACATTCCTAGGATCAGCTAAGAAATCGAGATGTATTGAATCAAATGTATTCCATGATTGGGAATCTCGTGGATGCCTCATTAACTGATAATTGTTATTATCTATAGAATGCCACTTCATGTGTTCGGTGGTTTTTGATGACATGAATAATATTTGCAATCGATGCTTCAAAGGAAAGTAACTCAAAACCTTTGCAGGTGTGATCCTTTCCTTCTTATCCATGAAGTTATGTTCATTCTGACTTCCAGCATCACCCTTTTTCTGCCATCTAGAAGAAGAACATTTCTTGCAATTCTGTCTACTTGAATCCTCTACCTAATAAATCTTACAATCATTGGGACATGCATGTATTTTTGTATAATTCAGACCAAGCTTGTTAACAACTCTTTTCATATCATAAAAAGATTCTGAGATTTTTGCTTCAGGAAATGCATCAAGAATCAATTCCAATATCATGGACATTTCCTAATTTGTAATTCCACATAAACATTTGATATGGTACAACTTCAGCAGAAATGAAAGCTTTGAATATTTCAAACACCCACCACACAACACTTGATTTCCATCCTCAACTAAATCAGTAAAATGCATTTTCCTCAGTGAAGTTTTCTCTTAAATTTGGCTCCACAAAATCAAGAGGGGGATCCAATGATATGTGAAAATCTTGATCTGCCTGTTTTACAGTCTCAAAAACATCACTTGTCATGCTGCAATTTGTAGCACCCTCTTCTGGTTGTTCTGATATGTTTTGATGCTGATAGTGGTGTCTTGCGGTTCCGAATAAATCATTTATTAGGTTTTGTATTTCATTTTACATTGTTGACGAACTTGGGACCTCATTCTGTGGATTAACATCATTGCTCAATCTTTCTGTAACGTTTGATTCTCAATGCCAAATCCAACACAAATATTTACCAGGGAATTGCTTTAGTGTTAAATGTTCATAAACCTCATCTCTCTTCAACCATATTCCAATTTTATATTTAGGACATGGACATTTTATTCTCCCTTTAACGGATCAATTAGAAATTGAAAAATCCAAAAACTCATTCAAAACCTGAACATACTGAGGTGTGTTCCTCGGTAATGTGATCCATCTTTTATCCATATATATCACAATGTGCCTACACAAAAAAAGTTATCAAACAAGATACATATTCTATAACCCCATCATCAAAAAAAATAATGATGAAAAAAATTTCCATAATAGAGAAAACTTCAAGGATATATCAAGAAATGGGTCTCAGAATTCCTCAAAGTCCCTAAAATGGTAGCACAAAATGGATGAACTCTTTCTATAAGAATGGGCCTTTTCATCATGTTATGGTTCATCCTACCTCTACTACTTGCACATTGTATTCTCTTCATTCCCACTATTAATTTGTTGAATACCTGAAAAAACTAAGGAATGAACAACCATCGATTTCCATGAATATTTATCTTTAATTCACATGTCCCTAGTGACAACCTCCAAAATGGATGTTATGCCCAAATAAAGTAGAGATGTACCAAATTCTGGGTGAAGACCATCAACAAAGAAATGATCTTTCTCATAATTGATGACCCCTATCTTTGGAGAATATATGACAAACCTTGAAAGTTTATCGACATAATCCCATACTGATCTGTCACCAATAAAAAGTTTCATGATCTCAGTATATTTCTCTACATTCATTCCCGTAAGAAATAACCATTAAAAAATCAATCTTGATGAGATTAAAATTCATACATTCATAAAGTTAAGAAGGTACCACTGACTCCCACAAGACTGTACTGAAACTATAAATCCAGTTCTAAAAAATTCTCACCCACAAAGTATCTGATTCCCTAACATAATTTAGGATCACCTCAATTTGTTCCAACTACCTAATTGCTTCCACTGACCCTTGAAAAACACTTAATGAAGGAAGATAGTGATTCAGGAATCCTATGATGGTGTCCGAGATTGAAAATGATTTAACATCAACCAATCAACACGTATTCTAGGTCAGAATAAGAACTAAAGAATCCTTTTTGAAAATTACAGTGGACAATAATAACATCTAAATGAACTATATCAATTAAATACTCAAAATAAAGCCTAATTATTCTATATGAAAGTAAGAATAAAATACAAAAAAGAGTATAAATTAAACAAGGAACACAGTAATGAAACCAAAATTACTTTTTGTTTTAAACCACTATTTTTTTTAATTAATTATGAAATACCACCTACAATAAGTGTAAACCTCATTTGGAAAATACAGATTGGAGAGGAGTTGAAACCGGATAATAGGGGGATAAATTGTGATGTGTATGATTTGGCTTTGTGGGATGGGTGTCCAGCCACAAACCATGAATACATTTTTGAAACATGTTCTTTTCTATGACTCGATTAATCTTTTGGTAATCATTACAAAGGTGAAGGGTTCCATAGATTTATTCACAAAAAACAAATCCATTTCCCAATATTACAGGCTTGGGAGAATAAATCATTTATCAGATATAGTAGGTTTATCAAAACACATCATAAAGGAAATAACATAGAACTTGAAATAAATATGTCCCTACTATGAAGAATGAATGTCAATATATACATTCCTATGTGCCTATCATGATGCATGAATACTCATTTAACACCATTTTGGGCCATGAGTATAAATATCAAGATGAAAAATTCATCACTAAACAATACCATCACACAAAATACAAATCACCCAAGATGACATAACATCAACTTTTTCAATAAAATAACATAAGAACCAATCATGTCCATATGAACACATATTTCCCCAATACATTGGCTAGATACTCCTATTCAGAATCTAATTTCTATTTCTTGGCACATCCTATTATCTCTTATACCTTTCCACAAGTAGTAATGTAATAGAAATTAAAACTTGATTCCTTGATACGACTTTTCTACATCCCCTAGTCCATCACTCTCTCATGTGGCCAAATCAGGTTTTTTATGTGACCTCATGCATTTCTACCCATATTCCATAGGTCATTGACTATAAATGTGTGTGATATTAATAGCGGGGAGACCATACCCTTGGGTATGTAGTTATATAGAAGTGGAAAAATCAACAAAAATAACTGTAATAAATTAAATATCCGTAGAGGAAACCATATAATAAAACATGTAAACAACAAAAATCCAACTAAAGAATCCAATAAATAATAATGGAATAATGTAATGAGGTGATGTAATAAAAATGAATTTATTGATGGTTATAATATAGAGTAAAAGACTATCTGTTTCAAATAGAGACAAAAAATTCCACTATCCCAATACCGATTTCAATCCCTTCTCCAAAATCCAACCCATCCTATATGATAAAAATTAACATAAATCTCTCTTTAACTTTTTGAATACTACATCCATGCAATCTGATAGGGTTCAAAATGTTGAGATGAGTAGGTTGTGTGTAAAACTTATTAGGTCAACACCATTATTCATATAAAAACAGTTGGATATATATTGTACACATTAAGGGGATAAGAATTAATATTAATTAATCAATCAACATAATACACGAATCATCCTAATACAAAACCATGTCAGATTATCTATGATCTTATTACACAACCATGCCAACAATAATAATAATCCATGGAAAAATTAAAAAACATAGAATATCCCTCTATATAAGCGTTTCATCCATTGGTAGTATCCATATATATAATTTGTTCAACATGTGTCCATTGGAATAGATCACTATATTAACATGCTAATATTCCAACCGGGCATTTACAATTTCAAAACCAAAATTCATTTCCAAAATATTCTAAAGATCCAATCAGGATTTAAACTTTTTCAATTCTAATGAATTACAAAAATGATTCCTAACAATTTCTAAAACAACATAAAACTCTACTTTTATGTTTATAATTCCAAGAGGCCCTTTAAACCATTTAAAAACAAAACATGTTCCAAAATATAAAATGGGAAAAGTTTCAAATTACACATTTGAAACAAATTTCAAAACCACATAATGTAGAAACATACCATTTAGAAACCAATAAACCTATTGATAGAATGAGTTTTATGGAAAAAATTATTTTAGAGTTCCATTTATCATTTTAATGTTCATCCATGTGTGCCCCTCATGCGCACATGGATGTGCCAACATCCACTGATACCCATTAAGTATCCAAAAAAACAACCAAAATCCATTTTCAAAGAGACATCAGATGCCTTCCAACAAACATAAAACCACACTATAAAAGTCATCAAATTACACATATAAATCCCAAACAACAATCCAACCAATTTAATAATACAAATATAAGGGGAAAACTACACAAATCATCTAATTTTACCTTAAAATATCCATTGAAACTTTATCAAGCACATTGGGCGCATATATACAAAGGAATATTTGAAGAATCACATAAAAAACAATTTTTAGAAAATTCTACCAATACCAAAGCACCAAAAAAACCAAATAAACACATCACAAGAATGAAAAAAATATTTATAAATTTATTTAAATCACCCAAGGATCAATGGAATGAGTTAGAAGGGAAAAATATGGAGACACCTACATCAATGGAGTGAAGATGTGATGAAACTCTTGGATAAATAAGAAAACACCCCAAAGAACAATCCACACACCCTAAACATCAATAAAATAGAACCAGCCATCAACCCTAACATATATAGTTCATAAAAAGGGATGCTCCCCCAAGAGAAACCATGAAATCATGAGGGTAAACATAAAACAGGAGGAAAAGGACAAAAAAATCGAAACAATATTACCTTGGAAGCTTCACGGACCACTAAAAGAGAGAGAAAAACTAAGGGTCGCAGGGTCGCTGGGGTTGCGAGGTCGTCGGGGTCGAGGGGGCCGAGGTCGCGGGGTCACCGAGGTCGCGGTGGGGCGGGGTCGTGGGGGAAGCGGGGGGTTGGGGGAATCTTGGTGAGAAGGGTCGGGGTTGGGGAAAGGGTCAGCCTGTTAAAAAAAATGTTTCACGGCGGTTTATTATAAACCGCTGCTAAACAACCGCTGCTAAATAGTGGTTTTGTTTTAGTGATCCAACCCCAAATGTTCTTTTATTTTCACAACCAACACCATCATGATGCCAACATGAAAAACCAGAAGCATGTTTTCATATTACCAAAATAGTTCACTTCTTTGGTGTCAACACACATCTCTTTGGTTCACCAATAAGGGAATGACACCTCCACATAACCTTTTACCTTCTTGTGAATAGTGTCTCCAACACCCCTCATTGGGTGATTTACTCCCTACTATTGTAAAATACATCATGATAATGTTTAGTGGATATCATGTCATGTGAGACCTAGAAAACAAAAACTCCAAGTGGTGCCTCCAAGAATTTCTAGAACTGAGAATGGAAAACAACCTCCAACGGGAGAAATGTCACACTTATCTCAATCATAAGGGTCAAATGTAAGGAGTCGACCACTTTTTCACCATTCTCACCAAAAATAGAATAAGAATATGTACGTAAATTTTAAAAACCTCTATAGTGTCAACCAAGAACCGATACAAAAAGAGTTAAGGATATTATCAACTTGTCTAACGAAATGAAATAATGTAAGAACACTCTTATATCCTATGTGAAATGAATAGGTAGATTATAATGTGTGATTACCCCTCAGTTGAAATAATTGAATCTAGGAAAAGTCCATTGAAACTGACCCAAAAGCAAAACCTCCAACACCTAGCGAACAATGTAGGGCTTCCAAGGTGAATGGAATGGGTCTTACAGGCACTCAAAAAACCACAAAGATCACAAAACACAGTATACACCCATTGATTCAATGATTAATTTAAAATTGTTTATCTATTACCCCATGGCCTCTGATAAGGGCTACACACATGAAATGTGGCTCAATAATATGCAAAAATATCAAAGGGGTTAATGTATTCACATTCCATACATCAAACTAGACATGAACATTCAAAAAAAATACCCTTCTACCTAAAGTTCATCCTTCCCTATAAGGATTTTCTATATTCGCTATAGAATAATCTAACATTGTATAACAGAAACCCTACATGAACATACAGTTCAAAGAGACTCATCCACAAAAACTCAACATAAACTTCTTTGGTAATAAATGAATCACCCACAAGATTTTGTATGTCATGTCATGATGAATCATAGGGAGGGTTACCTCCCTCATTCCTATGAATTTTATCCCACTGATCTTAGAAAACAAGGCACCACTGGTCCCCTCTTTCACACTAGGAAAAATCTCAAGAATGTTATGGTAATAAAAATTCTTCTATGCCTGTATTAATCATAGATACAGAAAAAGTATAAAGGATATATATCATACCATTGACCTTTCCAGAAGCCTATGGGTTAAAAAACACTAGCACCTAAAACTACACATAACCCTTTCTAAATGCTCCCTAAGAATATCTTGGACAACATGGGGTGGTGGTGTAAATAGATCAATGTTCCAATCACCTCATGCTTCCCCTCTAATATTTATTCCCCATTCTCCACCCCACTGACCTCACCGAAAAAACCGCCTCTACCTTGGTGGAAGAATGACCATCAATATTCATAAATTTCAAGGGGCAAGACGCTCCATCAAAAGGATTCTACATCCACCTTATGAATTACAATGAATTGGCCTCAGATGACTAATATTTCCCTGATGTCTTTTAAAACAATGGTGTCTCTTGTATCACATGCCTATAATTTTCTATTTTAGGTCAACCTAGACCATATGTGACCCTTGCCTATGAATCGAAAAATATACACTAGATCCATCTGTATCATCATCCCATACCAACAGATCCATATACATCTTAATAAGACTAGATTAATTTTCCTAAACTCTCAAAGGTGGATCTATACACTACTAAATGGGTGGTATTCTAAAATATTATCCACATGGATGAAACCATTCCCCATGTATAGTCCTCAATAAGGAGACCTCGTCACTCATCTAGTTACACCCCTTAAATTACTTAATAAACCCCTAATGATATCAGCAGGAAAATAACATAATATAAGACAAAATATGGCATGGTCTTCAAATTTTAGTTATTTTTTGAAAGCCCCCATTTACGGGAAGAAGGGGGGAAACCTAACAGACTCCTTGAACTAAAGAAAAATCACACCCAAATGAAAATAAAAGTAAAACCAAACTAATGAAATAGAGATTCCCCTCTGTAGTATTTAGTCATGATGATGCTCTTGAACATTTCAAGGTTGTTCGAAAACAAGTGTCTTGTATCAAACCATAGTCCTAATATGATTGATAACGACGTGCCCTCTAAAAAAAATCCATAAATCCCTAAAAAGAGAACCTCCATCTATATATCCTCATCTGGGGCATGTTCCATGTGGTCGAGTCTAGCTGCATTGACTTCCCACCTTTGGGATCAAACCAGAATAGTTTAAATTCCATAAACCAAAGATGATGAAAAAATTCATCATCATCACTATGAACATCACGAGTCATCCTTCACTAAGACAGAAACCAGTATGAACATTTTCACGCACCTCTTGACTCCCAACCACCACTGCATTCGTAGAGGGAATCGAAAACGATCCAAAGATTATGAAGCTAGGACATTGTCACTTAGGACTAGATATCCCAACACCACTATGAGGGATGTCAATGATGAAGGTATCTAGGCTTCTCTAAACCAGAAACACCACTTTGGGAAAGGATCCACTTGGAACAGGACCCCATAAACACCCTAAATGGAATTTTGTGCAAGAAGACCATAGTAAATATAAGGACCCGACCTTAAAAATGACTTATTATTGAATTAAATGAATAATTCACATTGAGGATCTTTTCATGTTTAGAGTATTAGAGAATTAGGAAATAACTATTACATCACAAAGATTAAAAAGTAGACACATTTACTCATCTTCCATTTTTTCACAAAATAAAAACTCTTGAACAAAAGAGTCATGTCTAGTTCCTTGTTTTAGACAGCCTGACATTTACTTGATCCCATCCTTGACCCTATTCAACTTTATGTCCTGTGAAAAACATGTCAAAAAAACTTGGGATGAGCATAAAATGTTCAGTAAGGGTTATAACAATACGGAAAGAAAACATTAGTCCATGTATACATAAGAATCAATGAAATCATATATTACTCATAAAACATAAGCACATTAACATACCTGATGAAATCATAAGATTTATGAATAACTCATAGAAATCATAAGATATAAAGGTAACTTGAAGATTTCATAACATTATTACGTAGGGAGTAACACTCATGTTTACATTTGGAATACCCATCACAGTATATTCTCTAAATCTATTCGGAGAAACCTTAACGTTTAACTCTTTTGCATTACCCAATGCGTTGGAGAGCTATCACGGGCTCACCCACCCTTAGTTTATCACGCACCCACCCATCTTCACAAACAATTCCCAAGAACCATAACATAATCATAGCACATAACTTAAGCATAAAGGAAAGGTAAATATACAACATTGAAATAACAATATAACATTTTAAGATATTGAAATAATGAATCCATTCTAAAAACCATTTTCAAAATAATATAAAACATTTAATAAAAATATTTGTTAATCAAAGTGTCCCATACCACTTTGAAGCTTTTAACATTTTAAACCATTAATATCCATATAAGTAAATTCATAAAACCATTTTGAAAACATGGATATTAATGAGAAATATCTATAAGAATAAATCATTAAAACATTTAAAATGATATTTTAGTTAAAAGGTTTTTAACAAAATGAGAGACACTTGAATACAATAATTTATGAATAACATTTAATTATAACTTTATAATGTCATGAGAATAAATGGATTCATGATATAATATTCCAAAGGATAGTATATACACCATACATGAGTGAATTGGTGCATAACAACAATGACATCTCAATAGAAATGTAAAATGAGATGAAATCCCTTATAAAGAAGGTACCCTTGAATTTAGGATAAATCAATCTCATAATTATCCGTGAAAAATATAAATACACCGAATATAAGTGGATATTAACTATAAAACAATCAAAGTCCATTCACACAAATTCAAATTATGACATATTCAATAACTACATGTTGAAACCCAAAAAATCGAAATTGGGTTAAGAAGTTCCCTTGGTAAAATTCGACAGCCTAACGACGTCACTTTAAAATTCATAAAATTAGTTGATGAGAGAGAAAATGGTATCTCATCACTTGGTCATAAAATGTACATAAATAAGGATATATAAGAACATATCCCATCATAAAAAGATGTAAATTAAAAGACATAAGAAAATAAGTCTTTTAAAAAGAGGAGGGTGAAAGGTTCCCTTACCGATTTGGGTAACTTTCGAAACGTACACCCCATGAAAGAAGGGTCATAAAATGAAGATTTAAATACCCATAAATGAGATTATATTATACAAATAGTAAAATAATTGTCAGTACATACACCACACAAAAGGAAATAGTGGTAAATGTAGCATGAATCTCACAGGAATAAAACGTGAGATGAAAATCCCCTTATGAAAATTCGGCAGCCTAACGGTGCCACATAAAACATCAAAAAATGGATTGTTGAGATAAAATAGGGTCTCTCATCATATTAACATAAAATTTACAGAAATAGGAATATAAAAGAACATCCCCCAACATTATAAAGAGGATCTTAAAGTAAGTTTCTTAAAAAGTGTACTTAAAAAGAAAGAGAGAGGTAGGATCCCTTACCTCAAGTCTGACTTAGCTTGTTAGTTTCTTAATATTCCTGAATAATATACTTTAGTAAATTTATAATTTCATAAGTAACTCTTGTAAAGATTATTATTCATTTCATATCACATATTATAATTTTATAATAATTGGTTAATAATGTGAGTTCATATCAGACGTTTTTGTCGATGTTTGGTACATGAGTCAAAAATGAACTTGTTTGAAAATGATTGTCCATGTAGTTATAAGTAAATAATCTCCAGAATAGTATTAATGATTTAAATATCATATATATCCAGTAAATATTCATTTTATACTACTCCATAATATTTGGAGATAAAAAGAAAAGAAATGAACCGTTCATGGAGACAGTAGGCCGTACGTACGCATGAACACTACTTTCATTTCGTTGTCATATTAATGAAATTAAAAATAATTGAGAGATATATATATATTATAATTAAAATATAATATATATTTTTTATAGGTCACATATGTTCATTAATTTCATTCTTTATACATTCCATGTATTTCATGAACGAGTCACATCACTTGAGGGGGCGGTAGTCCACACTTGCTCGTATGAAATTATCGCATTTGCACAACATGAAAAGCATAAAGGAATGTTTTAAATATAAAATTCAGAAGCATATAGAAAAACTAAATAACATATATATCATATATAAAATATAGTGACATCATAATGGCCACCAAGAAAGGTGTTAAGAGAAGATTGAACAATCATCGTTTCATGAGGTAGAAATTCACCATCCACATAAACAGTATGTTCTTTAACCTTTAGACGAAGGTGTGTGTATGTGTAGCTCGAATTCATGACATAAAAACATCCTAGTAAATTGAATATACTTCTTTTGTAACAAAATAAAGGAATAAAAATAGTTTAGAGGGTTGGAAAAGCAAAATAAAACAAAAGAACACAAGGGAATACATTACCTTTAAATCGGGTAACTCTTTTTGATTTTAGCTCAAAGGCTTCCCTGGAAGGAATTGTGCCCAAACGTGAGGCCTCAATGATGAAGATAGGGATGTGGAGAAATGAAATGGGCAGGGTTTGGCCAAGACAAAGGCTTGAGATGTGTGTGTAAGGTGGTAGAGGTGGGGGCCTTTTATAAGAGGAGAGGAGGGGCACTCTTGGAAAGTTATAAACTTTTACTTTATTATAAAATGATTTTCGTATTTTAAATGTCCCAAAATTATATATTTCTAGGATAAGGTGATAATAGTTCTAAATCCACCCATACAATATGTTTTTTACAAGTGTAGGTATTATATTTTACATTATCTTTTCATTTTATTTAAATCATTAAATAATGAGGTAATCGATACATCATCATGGTGTCATAAATAATTTAATTTATTTAATGTATAAAAATTATAAAAAAATATCATTATGTAGGAAATATTTTTATATTTCTAATGAATATTTATAGTCAAAAATATTACTTGTATAAACCCATATAAAAATTGTTTTAGTAAAATAATACATGTTTGTGACATTTTAATTTTAACTTTAAATAAAAAGGTATTAATGTCATTTTCAAACCAAAGTGGCTCCATTGGGTCCCCAAGTTTATACATGGATTTTGTTGGTCGTCCATGACTCATCCAATAATTTTAGTACATGTGTCAAGGTCATTTCATATTATTAAAATATTATTTTTGCCTTAATTTACACTAATTACCTCTAATAGCGATTAAAAACATAAAAGTTACTATTAACCAAAAAATTATTTTAATCCCATTTAACCACATTTTACATCCTAATGACAACCATGTAAGTCGGATTTTTGAAATTCAAATCACAGAAGTGGTAAAGTCTCATTTAAATGAAAGATCATTTTTTAAACTACCACTTAGTGGTTTAACTATTCATCAAAAATTGAAGTTTTTCAAAAAACTACCAAAAATTCACCCTAAGCTATATTTGATATTCTGAATTCAAAAATGATGTATATTTTAAAAAAATTCAAAACATATAAGTTTCATTAATTAATTTAATAATTAATTCCCGCTGTCAAAACAAATAGCATGTTTTTAAGAAACAATATCTATTAAAAGATTGACACTAGTTTAAGTCCAATTTCAAAGTTAAATTAATTCCAATGACCACTATTAGATTAAATGGTAAAAATATATTCTAATTTCACTTTAAAACCAATTCAAAAGAAAATCTAATCATATAAATAAATTAGATTAAAAATACGGTTTGAATTAAAATACAACATTTTTCACTATTCATTAAAAAATGAACTTTATCGGAAAAATACCAAAAATTTACACAAAGTAAATTTTTATGTCCCAATTATAAAGAAAAATTTTATTTTTTCAAATACAACACATAAAATTATCAAAATGTTGATGTAAAAGAGGTTTTCCATCAAAATGCGGTTAATCGACCTTTTAAAGAATATTAGACTGTTTTCGCTTAAAATTGGATTCATTCGGATTTTTAATCCTCTAAAATTTATTGTAAAAAGTAAAAATATTTGACAAACTTATATAATCATTTTGTAGTTTTTTCTGTTCATTCCCGTCATTACAACGACTAGGTGTTAGCTACCATTTAAAATAAAAAAATTTATTATTAGAGTGCAATGTAAGATTTCAAAGGAACTCGTTGTTGCGTATTGGGTAAGCCATCGAGCATAGAGTTCCCTTTAAATTAATTTTAACATTTTATTCAAAAATAGGGATAAATATAAAAATGTAAAATTATTTATTTACCTGGGGTGTTACATTCTTCCCCACTTATGGGAATTGTGTCCTCACAATTTTAAAATTGGGCGCGGAAACATCATTGAAAGTCCCAAATCGGAACAGGAGTCAGTAAAACAATCACTTTAAAAGAAGGAAAGAGAAGTACCGAGGTCACCCAAGTTGACCCATAATAGGGTTCCATGTAGGAAAACATGGATATGGAAGAAAAATAAAGGGTCATATTCTGAGGTAGAGTGATAGAAAACATGTTTAGGATAAAGTTAACCACAAGAAAATCACAAACCTTTGGTGGGTTAAACGGTATTTGATTCCCTAGAAGGAAAATTTAACAGACAACATTTTTGTTTTAAAGTTACTTTTCATTGAGGAATTTATTTATGAGCTTAACTAAATCATAAGGAAACATACTTAATTCTCGTGTTGACCTTCATCTCTTACTAGATTTCTTATAGAAATTCATATTTTCTCCAAAAGACGGGTATTTAGGATAACTTTTTCACATTAAGAGTGCTATAATCAACTTCTAGGGAATCACCTAATCCACAAAAGAGAACTATATTCTTCCCATGTCATTAGACCTTAACCAAAACTAAAACAAAAAAGGTTAGTATGAGATCAGATAATACCCAAAATGGATAATCCTTTATAAAAAAAATCTATTCTTAATCTCCAAAATTTCTCAAACAATACCCAAAGTTCAACAAAGACTATTAAATAAACATCTATCCATAATATTCTTCAAAGTAATAAAAACTTAGACTGAAACCCAAATCTATGAAGGATTTAATCACATAGTCTTCCAAGATAAACCTTAATATTTATCTCCAAATACCATCAGTTACTCTGAAAGTCTCATACTGAAAAGTAATTATCCTAATAACATATCCTCCATGATAGGTTTATAATTTCCATAGATAACCCAAAATCATCTTATTCAAGATTCATAAGATCATCTAACTAATAATAATTAGTCAAACTAACCAGAGACTTCACGTAGTCCAGTGGTAGGTGATAAATACCAGTTGCACTTTGGTTGTGGGTTCGATTCCTAGAGCTTTGTCCGATGCAACGGTTTGTCACACGGTATGCGTTTTGTCCTTTTTCAAAACTATATAATTCTTAAATCATTCCCCAAAAAGAGATAAAATCATAAAAAATAACTATAACATAATTTAACTACAAGTTTATCTCATGTCATTCGTATTCCATCATAACATATAGTAACCCATAATTACCTCAAAAGTAAGGATCATATAAACCCAAATGGTTCTTTATAACTACATCCAAAAAAGTACAGATAACTATTCCTTGAATAAAATTTTCATATATAAAACATCAGGGTTACACAAACTCTAAAAAGTCTTCTAATGTAACCCCATCATCAGAAGAGACTTAATACACTTAAGAATTTCACCATAACTCTTGAAGCCCTTATATGTTGACTTCTTACTCATTCAACATTCTTCATGATCCATTAACCATTCCATTCCAACGTATTCTAAAATACATCATTCCTACAAACAAAATCATGAATCATATCCTATGATTCGAAAATAGGAAAATAAAAGTTAAGAAATAATCCATACCTTTGATTGGTCATTATCAGTTTCTTCATCCTCCATCGGAATGGCATTAGGTATTAGTAAAAGAATATTTGTATGATCTTGGTGATCAATTCCCGAAACTTCTTCATAGGAAATGTGTTTACATAATGACCATGCACACCACATTTAAAACATTCAATTGATCCCCAATAAATAACTTCTTTCCCTTTCCTCGAGTTAATTGGATGCTTCCTTTTTCCATGGCAGGTTCTTTCTTTATGGCCTTCATTTCCACATCTATAGCATATTTCTGTCCCATTGAAACATTTTCCTAGGAGTTTCTTTTCACATCTTTGACACATAGATTTTTCAACACACTTACCTTTATGATTATTACCTATAGTTCCATAGGGATTTGTTTCTCGCATATATGATGCCTTATAGAAATCACCAAGGTTTAGGTGGTCCATCATGACTCTAGATAGTTGGATGAGGATAAAAAAGAAGAGTTCTCATTGCAGCACCCATATCATTCAGTTTCTCTCTCAGAAAACTGTCACAGTTTCATTCACATCCACTGTTACCTTGGTGCCTTCTAGATCCAGCCATTTACTAAATCCAAAAAGGTCAGTGTGAGTATATCCACAAAACCATCATGTACTAATGATGGAGATAAACACTAAGATATACTGACTCATTCACTTTATCTAAAACTAGGACTCTTTCTAAAATCCTAACCATTATGGTAATGTCACTTATGCTTAAAGAATACCATAACCTCTAAAGTTATATAAACCGACCTTTGATACCAACTATAAGGACCCGGCCTTAAACATTACTTGTTATTGAATAAAATGAATAATTCACATTAAGGATCCTTTCAGGTTTAGAGTTTTAGAGAATTAGGACATAACTATTACATCACAAAGATTACAAAGTGGACACATCTACTACGCTTCAATTTTTTTCACAAAATAAAAACTCGTGAACAAAATATTCATGTCTAGTTCCTTGTTTTAGACAACCTGACATTTACTTGATCCCATCCTTGACCCTATTCAACTTTATGTCCTGTGAAAAACATTTAAAAAAACATGGGTTGAGCATAGAAATCTCAGTAAGGGTTATAACAATACGAACAGAAAACATTAGTCCATGTATACATAAGAATCAATGAAATCATATATTACTCACAAAACATAAGCATGTTAACATACCTCATTAAATCATAAGATTTATGAATAACTCATAGAAATCATAAGACATAAAATTAACATGAGAAATTCATAAAATTATTACGTAGGGAGTAACCCGCATGGTTACATTTGGAATACCCATCACAGTATATTCCCTAAATCTCTTCGGAGAAACCTTAACGTTTAACTCCTTCGCGTTACCCAATTCATTAGAGAGCTATCACAGGCTCACCCACACTTAGTTTATCACGGAACCACCGGTATTCATAAAAAATTCCCAAGAACCATAACATAATCATAACACATTACATAAGCATAATGGAAAGGTAAAATTACCACATTTCAATAACAATATAACATTTTAAGATATTGAAATAATGAATCCATTCTAAAAACCATTTTCAAAACAATATAAAAAATTTAATAAAGAGATTTTTTAATCAAAATGTCTCGTACCACTTTGAAGCTTTTAACATTATAAAACCATTAATATCCAGGTAAGTAAATCCTTAAACAATTTTGAAAACATGGATATTAATGAGAAATATTTATAAGAATAAATCATTAAAACATTTAAAACGATATGTTAGTTAAAGGGTTTTTAACCAAATGAGAGACACTTGAATAAAATAATTGAGGAATAACATTTAATCATAAATTTATAATATCATGAGAATAAATGGATTCATGATATAATATTCCAAAGGATTTTATATACACCATGAAAGAGTGAATTGGTGCATATCAACAATGAAGTCTCAATAGAAATATAAAATGAGACGAAATCACTTATAAAGAAGGTACCCTTGAATTTAGGATAAATTAATCTCATAATTTTGTGTAAAAAATATAAATACACCCAATATAAGTGGATATTAAGTGTAAAACAATAAATGGTCATTCACACATATTCAAATGATGACATATTCAATAACTACATGTTGAACCCAAAGAAATCGAAATTGGGTTAAGAAGTTCCCTTGGTAAAATTCGACAGCCTAACGGTGTCACTTTAAAATTCATAAAATTAGTTGATGAGAGAGAAAATAGTATCTAATCACTTTTACATAAAATTTACATCAATAAGGATATATAAGAACATATCCCATAATAAAAAGATGTAAATTAAAAGACATAACAAAATAAGTCTTTTAAAAAGAGGAGGGTGAAAGGTTCCCTTACCGATTTGGGTAACTTTCGAAATGTACACACCATGAAAGAAGGGTCATAAAATGAAGATTTAAATACCCATAAATGAGAGTATATTATAGAAATATTAAAATAATGTGCAGTAGATACACCACAAAAAATCAAATAGTGTCAAATTTAGCATGAATCTCATGGAAATAAAATGTGAGATGAAAATCCCCTAATGAAAATCCGGCAGCCCAACAGTGCCACATAAAACTTCCAAAAATGGATTGTTGAGATCAAATAGGGTCTCTCATCATATTAAAATAAAATTTACAGAATGTGGAATATAAAAGAACATCCCCCAACATAATAAATAGGAGTTTAAAGTAAGTTACATAAAAAGAGTACTTAAAAAGAAAGAGAGAGGTAGGATCCCTTACCTCAAGTCTGACTTGTCTTGTTCATTTCATTATATTCCTGAATAATAAACTTTGGTAAATTTATAATTTCTTAAGGAAATATTTTAAATATTATTATTCAGTTCATATCACATATTATAATGTTATAATAATTGGATAATAATGTGAGTTCATATCAGACGTTTTTGTCGATGTTTCGTACATGAGTCAAAAAATGAACTTGTTTGAAAATGATTGTCAATGTAGTTATAAGTAAATAATCTCCGTAATATTATTAATGATTTAAATATCATATATATCTAGTACATATTAATTTTATAATACCCCATAACATTTTTAGATAAAATGAAATGAAATGCATCGTTCATGGAGACGGTAGGCCGCACGTACGCATGAACGCTACTTTCATTCTTTGTCATATTAATGGAATTAAAAATAATTGAGAGTTATATATATAATAATTACAGTATAATATATATGTTATAAAGGTCACATATTTTCATTAATTTCATTCTTTCTACATTACATGTATTTCATGAATGAGTCACATCACTTGAAGGGGCGGTAGTCCACACTTCCTCGTATGCAATTATCGCATTTGCACAACATGAAAATCATAAAGGCTTGTTTTAAATACAAAATTCAGAAGAATATATGAAAAATAAATACCATATACATCATATATAAAATATAGTGACATTATAATGGCCACCATGAAAGGTGTTAAGAGAATATTGAACAATCATCATTTCGTGAGGCAGAAATTCGCCATCCACAGAAAGAGTATGTTCTTTAACCATTAGACGAAGGTGTGTGTAAGTGTAGATCGAATAATTCACATAACAACATCCTAGTATATTTAAGATACTGTTTTTGTTACAAAATAAAGGAATAAAAAGAGTTTATAGGGTTGGAAAAGCGAAATAAAACAAAAGAACACAAGAGAAGACATTACCTTTAAATCGGGTAACTCTTTTTGATTTGAGCTCAAAGTCTTCCTTGGAAAGGATTATTCCCAAAGGTGAGGCTTCAATGATGAATAGAGGTATGTGTAGAGATTAAATGGGCAGCGGTTGGCTGAGACAAAGGCTTGAGAGGTGTGTGTAAGGTGGTAGATGAGGTGGCCTTTTATGAGAGGAGAGGAGGGGCACTCTTGGAAAGTTATAAACCTTTACTTTATTATAAAATGATTTTCAGATTTTAAAGGACCCAAAATTATATATCTCAAGGATAATGTGATTAGAGTTCTAAATCCACCCATCCAATATGATTTTTACATGTTTAGGTATTATATTGTACATTAGATTTTCATTTTATTTAAATCATTAAATAATAAGGAAATCGCTACATCTTCATAGTGTCATAATTAATTTAATTTATATAATGCCTAAAAAAAAAATTGGAAATATTTTTATCTTTCTAATGAATATTTATAGTCAAAAATATGACTTGTATAACCCCATGTAATAATTGTTTTAGTAAAATAATACATGTTTATGACATTTTAATTTTAATTTTAAATAAAAAGTTATTAATGTCATTTTTCCTACCAATGTGGCTCCATGGGGTCCCCAAGTTGAACCATGGATTTTCTTGGTCGGCTATGACTCATCCAATAAGGGTAGGACATGTGTCAAGGTCATTTCATATTATTAAAACATTATTTTTTCCTTAATTTACACTAATTACCTCTAATCGCGATTAAAAACTTAAAAGTTACTATTCACCAAATATTATTTTAATCCCATTCAACCAAATTTTACATACTAATGACAACCATGTATGTCGGATTTTTGAAATTCAATTCACAGAAGTGGTAAAGTTTCATTTAAACGAAAGATCAGTTTTTAAACTACCACTTAGTGGTTTAACTATTCATCAAAAATTGATGTTTTTCCGAAAAATACCAGAAATTCACCCTAAGCTATATTTGATATTCCAAATTCAAAAATGATGTCTATTTTAAAAAATTAAAAACATATAAGTCGCATTAATTAATTTAATAATTAATTCCCACTTTCAAAACAAATAGCATGTTTTTAAGAAACAATATCAATTAAAAGATTGACACTAGTTTAAGTCCAATTTCAAAGTGAAATTAATTCCAATGACCAATATTATATTAAATGGTAAAAATATATTCTAATTTCACTTTAATACAATTTCAAAAGATAATCTAATCATATAAATAAATTAGATTAAAAATAGGTTTTGAATTAAAATACAACATTTTTCACTATTCATTAAAAATGAACTTTATCGGGAAAATACTAAAAATTTACCCAAAGTAAATTTTGATGTCCCGATTCTAAGGAAAAATTTTATTTTTTCAAATATAACACATAAAATTTTCAAAAAGAGGATTTAAAAGAGGTTCTCCATCATAAGGCGGTTAATCGACCTTTTATAGAATATTAGGTTGTTTACGCTTAAAATTGGATTCATTCGAATTTTTAATCCTCCAACATTTATTTTAAAATGTAAAAATATTTGACAAACATATATAATCATTTTGTAGTTAGTTCTGTTCATTCCCGTCATTACAACGGCTAGGTGTTAACTACCATTTAAAATAAAATTATTTTATTATTAGAGTGCAACGTAAGATTTTAAAGGAACTTGTTGTTGCGTATTGGGTAAGCCATCAAGCATCGAGTTCCCTTTAAATTAATATTAACATTTTATTCACAAATAGTGATACATATAAAAATGTCATATTCTTTATTTACCTGGGGTGTTACAGTAAATGGGGGTGAAAACATGAAGAAGGGGAGAAATTAGTCAGTCACTACCCATCAACAAATCCAAATATTCAATGTAGTTAACAAAATGCAGAAATCACCGAGATTAGACCTAATGTAAGGAACACAGGGACGTCAGAAGCCAGAATACCCATCCCCTTCACATCACAATGGGGCTGACGCCAATCCACACCGAAAATGACGAGACCGGATCACCAAGGCTCTACAGAACACCTCGCCCATCGATGCCAAACACCAGTGCTGAGATTCCTTCACCCGTCTGCCATGATGCCTTCTCCCACAAGATCTAGAGCCATCACCAACCCCAAAGACATTAGCCACCGTGATGATCCAGGTACCAGAACCTCACCTGACCAGACGACTCTAGAAGCCATGCATGTTGAAAAAATCCAGCACCAAGAAGAAGGCAATGGAAGACTCACACACCTCAGTGTGACAAAGGGAAACAAAACTGAGCTGATGAGACACACTGGACAAGGAGAGGAGATGAGGGGAAAAGTTGAAATTCGGAACCCTACTACCACGAGAGGGGAGGGCATAATGCTCAGAGGATCCAGAAAATTTTCAAAATGTTCAATGTTCAATGATCAAATATAGGGACACAACTCAAGAAGGAAAACAAAAACAACATGCCTTACCAATATAATGGATGTAAAAAACAATTTCCTATGAACAATGTTGTAATGTACCAACTAAACAAAATATTATCAGAGGCCTGGTGGGTGGACACTTCAATTACCACACCAACCATAAAGCCCTTCTATTTAAATTAGAACTTGTAACACTTTAACATTTTCCTTATAAACTAACAACAAGATCATAGATATACATTATATACACTATAGAACATAGTAGAAACCCACTATAATACTCTTCTATCATGACCCAACCAACTAGGGATAGAGGAGAGACTCCCCAAGCCCACCTCCACTAGGCCAGGGGCTAGTGACTAGCGTGAGTAGGCATATCACACACATGGGAGATATTATCATATGTTACCAATACGCAGACACCCACATACATATCCATGAAATAATGAAGAAGTTAAAGTAAAGATACTAAAAAAACTTATACATCTATGTCTTATAACAGAGTAAAAAATGAAATAAAATTGATAAAACTGGAAAAATAAAAGAATATAAAAAGAAACTTTTTATAGATTACAACCTGATTAGAAGGAAGGGAATAATTCCAAATGAATTACTAGGACACTTCTTGATCATTATTTCTTAGATCTATGCTCGACCTACTAGTAGTATCCATGGGAATGTGAGAAAATACTGGTGGATTTCACTATACACAATATTTTTGGGATGTTTCCATGAAATAGATACTATAAAAATAAACTGAATTTTCCCAAAAACCAAAAACAAAAAAATGGAGTAACTTGAATGAATTAGTTAACTCGGCCCTAGACAATAGGAACACAAGTGAGAGAGAAACTCTATCTTGACCAATCCTCAACTATACATGAATATACATCTCAAAAACACTTTTTATGTTAATAAATAAGACACATAATTCATTAGCACCCAAAATAATCTAAGATATACTTACAATAGAAAACTAAGTCTCTTAGATCCAATAATATGAACACCAGTTGAAACCAACTTGAGGTTCCAAAGGAATATCCATCTAGTATTACTCGCTACATGAGCCTAGCCATACCTAATGGAATAGAACTAATTGATTTCACTTATTGGGAATATGTAATATGATTTTATATCCCCTTCAGCCTAGATGGAAATCAATTGAGAAATTTTAATCAATTAGAAAACACTAATCTCCAAGCACAACCATTCCATCTCTGGTGGTGAATATCCTTGGGGGAACACTCTTTGTATATTTCCATCATGATAATGACCTTATGAACTATAAGATATCAATTACTATGGTTAGGTATCCCACTTAGGTTCTACTGGGTGATACTATGATCCTATATGAAACCACTGAACACAAAAATGGGCATCCAACCTCAACCTGAATTTTAAACAACTCATTAAGAAGAGGATCAATGCCCGTATATTGTCAGTTAAGTCAATTACACAAAATCCGACTAGTAGAGAATAAATATTTAAATCCAAAGAAAAATAAGGTGATTCATTATAGATTCACACACCATCATAGTACATCCTGACCAGAAGGATTAAATATTGACACACAGATAATAGGTCTGTCCCTAGGGATCATTGGAGGATCCTTACATAATTATAAGTATCCTCTTGGTTAGAGTAACAAAGCCCATGTAAATATTGGTCCCACTGATTCCAAAAATACTATAAAGGGAAACACAAAAGGATGTGATGATCTCTCTAGGCCTCTCAAAGAAATAAGTTCTATATGCCTCTGAATCTGTAGTTGAAGCGGACAAACATAACTCACTCCAGATTATGGGAGTACATCCATGCTTCTCATGCTTAGGGAAACCATAAGGTGGTCATAATCCTATGATGATGACTTGATTCGAAACACACTTATAAATATAAACAAATTTAAATCCCCCACCCACTAATGGTCTAAATTTCTCCAATTATAGTGACCCACAACATAAACTTATATCACATATCAAATTCCCAAATTCTGTCCATCATCACATTCTATTCTAAAAACTACTCATTATAGGCTAATTGTAAACCTTTGTTTGAGTACAGTGGAAGGAGATCTGTGAGGGATAAGAGACTCCAAGGGTAGCACATGGCACACACCCTCTGTTCATGATGTTTCTCTCAACATATACCCCCATCCATGTACCTTGATGGTTCTCATCATGTAAAAAATACATTACATAGTGTGCCCCCAATTCATACGGTATGTGACCTAGTCCAAAGATTTGGTCATATCCTTCACCCAACATGGACTCAATGGCCACATAACACCACAGGGTGTGTACCCATGCTACAATGTGTGTTCCAAGTTGCATAATCCTTATTCCTTTCCCACAATCCTTTCCTATGTAAATAAAAATGTTCCAATGTTCTTAACTATTTACAATCACATGGACAATTCAGTTTACATGGGATGACCAGGAATGTCCCTTAGCAATATGACATTCCTTACTATATGGAATGTAACACTCCTAAATGGATTTAATCTCTAATAGATCATCATACCCATATTGGAAGAACACCCATAATTTGACCTTACTCTATATGTAGTGTGGTTCTAAATACCTCAAGGTATTTCCATCAATCCCACCAGAAAAGTAGGATTTTTACATGAAAACATAAAATTGATCCCCATTGGGTACCTAATAGTAATATAAGGGCTCTAAAACATTAAAAAAAGGTAAAAATGGGGTTGGGATGTAAATATAATAATCCTACCAACACTATGGAAAACATATAAGGCTTCGGGGATAATACGACATTTCGAACATGTTCATCCTCAATTTGGTGATGACTGTTGTATATAACCCGATATGGAGGAAGTTCCGATAAAAGTTTTTCCTATAACCATGGTATTAAAACCTCCAGTACATTCAACTATGAATTATAATCAAAGAGCTAGGTGGTATTATTCAATTAATTTTATTAAATTAATAATCATAAACTCAATACCGTACCAACGGTCACCTCCAACCAAGCACCCAACATTGATAAACATTATGTCTCACCTGAAGTAATACAAGTATTTTGAACTCTAATACAGACTAAATTTTATGATCCAAGACTAGAATCAGGCATTATTATCTTTTTAAATAAATTTTTTAATGAATCATATAATATATTTAATCTATTTAAATCATTTCATTCAGGCTCTTCGGGCCATGGAACCCCATGCCGACTCATCGCATGGCTACATAACTATTCTTAGAAGTCTCTTAAAGTCTTATACAAAGAATCACAAGTCACTACATATACTAAATTATGATAAAATTGAAAATTATACATTTCTACTGATAATTCAACCAAATCTAAGGGAGTATGTTAAAACACCTAAACATCCCAATATAATAAGACCATAATAAGAAAGGTATGATAATATTTTGGAATGTCCCATCTCCATTTACAAGTAGGTTCAAAGATAAAATGTGATATGTCACCTTATGAATTCCATCTTACACAGTGGTAGTTTCAATAATTAGTAATATCTAATGGGAAGAGTATACACTTAATATATCATGAAGATATAACAAATGAGTAATAAAAAAATTGACAAACCGATAAACTATTTTCATAATAAATATATCATTGTCTAATTCTTTCCACAATAAATGAAACACTACACAATGACACAATAAAACTAAATTAAATTCAGTATAGACCTAACTTATAAATATTTATCAATGAGTTCATATTATATGAAAAATTTATAAAAATAAATAAATAAATGAGGCATTTCAATATGTCGTTAGTTAAGAATTTAACTATATCTGCATCCCTAACATTCTCCTCCTGCAAATTAGTTTCCATTGCACCCATATTTTACCTACCTCCAAATTAATACATTGATACATCCACTAAGACAAAAAATCATGGGATGCACAAAAATCAAGGTTAAGAAACCCTAATGATTAACTAATATAAATAAAAACTATATGTTCACAAAATTTTGAATATGAGATATGGAAATTAATAAGATATACATTAAAATATTTCGATTCATCATGTAGTTACCTAACATCCAAAATTAATGTACATACCAACTTCATCTAGTGATGTTGGAAACATTCATCCAATAATATGACAACCACTACAGAAATATATATAATATATCCTTGTATATAAGCCCATAGAAGTTCTAATGATATGAAATGGTAATCATTAACCGTTATCTATTTCATTTAAGTTATTGAAGGATCATGTAGATAGTTTTTAAAAAATCATTCACATAACTGTATTATTTGGTAACTATAAAAATAAAAAACATCCTAATAAAGGATTTAGATGGAAATTTACTACCCATAAAATATTTTAAAGTATCAGGTTTCTCGATTCTCACCCATCACACTCTTTGAGATAATAATTGTACAAAATTCGTCCTGTCAAACTCTATAAAGGATTAGTGAAGAAATATCCAAATCATAATTTTTTTTGAAAAACATAATTTGTATACTATATATAATCAAGTCACTATAAAGGATTAGGTGTCCAAAATATAACCAATCATGAATGTAGTTGAATTTGAGTAGAAACATATCAACTATTAATATCATGTATATAATAGAATCATTCACATATTCATTCCCTAGTCATGAATGACCCATACAATCAATAATAAAATCATTATGAAAATAACCATTATTACATGCATTACCTATCCCGAAACTAGATTTCATCTAATCATCCAATACAACACATATATATGTTAACCAAACATATATTGTTTTTAACCCTATTATTTTCTTGATAATCGAATCACATTCATTTAATTCCCTTATACTATCAGTATGGATTTCATTAAACAAAGGTTATAAAAAACTTATCCTTATTTTACTATAATATAAAAACACCATATTGGATAAATCTTATTACATTCAATATGTATATAGTAAAAAAATCTTATCATAAACTAACAAGCATAATACTCCAATTTAGCTAGGTTACGAGTCAAATCCAGACAAAGCCTACATCAGTCTATATCATTCTGTTCATTCATTCCACATAATGAACAACTCACATAGTAACTTTTCTATAAGAAAAATCACTAGATTACATAATATATAAACCAAAAAGGTGAACCACTCTTAAGGAAATTAACTCAATATTATTCCATTAATATATTTACCATAAAAATTCTATCATTGAATATTATTCCCCATCATCATTGATGAATTCCCTTGGAAAACTATTTATCTAACATTTATATCTCTCTCAATCCAAATGTTTCTCACTTATCTAGATATATAATCTTATACAATCACCTTGTACCTCATTAGGTCACTCTTTTTGTCATCGATAGTTGTACCTACACCTTAGGGTTCTCTCATGATCATGAAGGTTTACTTGTATTTAATATATCAGGATATAAACCAAAATTGTGTAGAATTTTATTGATTATATAATAAATCCCTATTATTATACTTCTACTTTTTATATATTCAGTGATAAATAATTTTGGTTAAATTTCTATGTTATATAATTATACCTATTCCCACATAACACACATTATATAAATTCTCATATAAGATTTATTAATATTAAGAAACAAACACCCTATTATGAATATATCCCCTTACAAAATTTTTCATCCAATTATTAGTCAATATCTATAGATACCCATAAGATTCAATCCCCTCCAATGGAAAATAATCTTCTTTTCAAATAACTACTCAATTATGATAAAAATTACTCATTACATGACAGAATTAAATTATCTAGTCAAGGATAGATCACTCATTGAATCCTTGAAAAACAATATTACCATAAAATATATCATTTCCCAATACCCATGTGATAATAACTGAATGATTAACTACATAACAAATAATCAAATTAATATCATATTAAGGAAAAAAATTTAAAATCTCACCTAATGACTTACTATACTTGAGTAAATTCACAAATATATATATATATATATATATATATATCATATCAAAAAAATTGGATAGGAAGTGGTTTGAATGGAGGATAATGTATTGAATGAAACTAATTCTACTAATTAATTTCCTATAATTAAACAACCTTCATCAACCCATATATAATGGGGGATAAGAGGGTGCAATTGGAGACCCCTTAAAAAATAACTCGAAACCTGAATGGAATGAACCCAAAAGGGGTTAGAAAGAAATGCCAAATAAATGACGAAAATTACCATTATTATAGTGGGTGTTTGGTAGATCCATAGAATATTGATGGACATCATCTGTGTTTTTGGGAGATATAGGGTCCCTCATTTCAAAAATTGAATCTTTAATGAATGGGGTTGTTGAAATATTATTTCCCTAGAGAAATTGATTTACCATACTGATGTTCTACTCGATAATGTATTTTAATATTTATTATCTTTAATAATTGTAATTATTTAAATTTTTCGTTGACCAAATTCTTTTGATATCTCAAATTTTTAACAATCCTTATTAAAATTCAAAACATTTTAATTTATTTCTATCACAAAAAAAAAATTAAATTAAAATTACACTTACTTTAGTTCCACCATAGTTTTATACCATATACTCTATGATGTCCCGGACCCAGATTCCAGTTAATAGGTTCCCAAAGCCTGGTCGGCCACATGGACATAATCACATCTCCCTGATTTCATGAGGATGGTGACTAGAAGAGAGTGTGTAGGGTATGTCTGTGGGAAGAATATACCCTCATTACCAGAGTTTAGAACAACAGATATAATATAGCATGCATTATATGTTCAGAAAATTATAAATGAATCAAAAGACTATCCCATGCATCTCGAGTTCCAACTCGGTTCTCTACTATCTAGGTCCATTCTAAACAGCAATAAGTCAAGTGTTCAAAGCCGTGTGCTTCCATTTGCCAACACCTGTAACTATATAATCTACCCTAGGAACCAAACGATTCCCGAAGAGGGTGTGAAATAAATTTTAGTGGGCCACCACCAATGGTGTCTATAACATATGTCTTGTGTAATGGAATATAATAGTGTGAAGGCATGCAAATATATAACGTACTGTAGTATAATGTCACAAAACACCCAAGTAACTTATTCATCCCTCAGAAGGTGTCTTAACGTGTAACCAATTCAATACTTATTTATCACAAATTTACCAATAATTCACTTGTTATTAATATCAAAGGTTTTAAGATGTTATAGGGAATCATGAATTGATATTTAATAATGAATCTCCTAGGTAGTAACCAAGGAATCATAAGACTCAAGGGCCACTAACTCGGTTGTTCTTGAGTCTAGCTAAGGGTAACGAGTGTAATCCAAGGAAAATACACCAAGTAATTCCACAATTACATGCCTACTGAGTCTAATGAGTGAATCCAAGGTAAAATGGGGATATGAAAAGTATGGGCCCAATGGGCTTTAACAATGGATCCTACTTATCATTACTGGATCCAAGGAGTGTATCCAAGGTATCCTGGATCCATGAGTTGTATCTATGGGATCCTAGATCCAAGGACTGTATCTTAGGCATCATTTAGTAATACATGATAGATCCTACATAATCATACTAGGCATCCAAAGGTTATACCATTATTGGGTTCTATGTGGGTCTCAACCTACACAAGCCATATCCTTCATTTAGAGTGGGGTTCCCAAGTGCTCATGGTATACTCGGATTAGAATAAAAGGAGATACCATGTTAGACCATTAATATATGATAGTGAAGTCATATCATAATTTAATTGGTTCAATCCTTGACTTTCATTAGTGTGAAAAGGCTAAGTATCATACATCCATTGAATCAAGTAATTTGGTTCAATCCTTCCCATTCATTAGTGTAGTAGGGGAAAGTAGCATGAAACCATTAATTTAATCCATTTGAGAATATTATATATTCATGGATCATCCCAAAAACATCAATTAATGTGGTAAGGGGTGCTTCAGATATGAAAACTGCAATTCATTTCCATTTAAGGCCAAGTCACATACTAATATACGTTCCAATTCACAACTCACATTCCATTTTAAAATTGAAGCACTTAACATAGATGGGTCAAGTGGTAAGCATACATGGAACTTTCAATTATGAAATTCACATCATATACCAATCCATTTGATATATAAATTCTTACCCATAGGAATTTCATGCCACGGAACACTCGAACGGTGGCACAAACATGTAAAAACACTAAAAAACAAATATGGGATAACCTTAGAAATTGAAATTATGGAGTATTTGGGGTAACCACTAACAAATAATCCCATTTTTGGAAAAAGAATAACTATACAGTTATAATGATTATAAAATTGGAATATAAATTACATAAATGGAAATTGATGAAATCGGTGGGCCCCACACATATATTCCATAATTGATGAACATTAGGGATAATTATAGACCACCCACCTTAGGGCTGTATTAATCTTATCCTCTAGTATTGGCCCTTGATTTCTCTTAGATCATAGTATATCTATGAAAAATTTAAATTATTCAAACCTCGTTATCTCGGTTGAGAGTAAAAGAAAAGGAGAATGGATTAAGAATACTCGAGTACATAACATTGTGCATCCAACATGAACAACAGAAGCTCGATTGGATCTCAGATGAAGTAGATCTTTGAATCCCAAGCTTGGGCCTTACAAAATATCCAAATTGAGAGAAAAGGGATTAATCTCATTTTGTCTCAGATTATGTAAGAAGAAAGAGGATTAATAGATCATTAGGAAAAAATCTATAAATTTACCCAAAAATTATCATGTGCATGGATCTTCCAAACGGTTTGAAAAAATGTATGCAAACCATTCATGGGTACATGTGAAAATGGGGTGCTCACACTATTTGGTCACATGACTGTGCACCAACTATGTGAGGTGACCTTGTCCGAAAAAACACAAACTTCACAGTTTTTCAAACTGTATGAAATTCTTGTACGGTTTACTCTAAACTATGCACCATGCATGTTTCTCCCTAAAATATGGGTTTCTGGATACGATATTTCCCCAGACACCCCTGAGACCTTTTCTAACCTCTTAGGAATCTATATTAGGTCTAAAGTAAAAAAATTATAACAAAATATTAATGGATCCATACCTGAGAGAAAAATAATGTTCTTACAATATTCCCCCCTTAAAGAACTCATCCCTGAGTTCACCTTCAAAAGATAGAGAAGCACTATCTAGGAACTACTCTATCCATTAGGAATGTGTGTTAGATTCCCTCTCCCAATTATCATCATGTACCAGCCCATGCTGCCATAGTAACCGTATTGGAGGTACAGACTGGCATAATAGAGATTTCATGCTCTAGTCAACGATGTATACTAGATATTCCTCCAAGACAGAATCATCATGTAACATAACTTATTTGGGATCAAAATTATTGGTGAGTTCGGCATGATATTGGTGAACCTGTGAAACATGAAAGATGTCATTGAAGGCATGATACCTCTAAGGTAAAAGCAACAAATATGCTACCATCCTGATTTTCTTTATTATTTAAAAAGTCCCTACAAAATGAGGTGACAACTTTCCCTACATTGGTAACCATATATACCCTATCTAGGGGGATACTTGAAGTAAAACACGATCCCTAACCGCAAACTCAAGAGGTTTTCGACACAGAATGGAATAAGATTTTTTTCTGGACTAAGTAGTAGTCATATGATCTCAGATCAGCTGAACCATCTCTGATGTCACCTAAATGAGAGAACGACCTAATAGGGATTCCTCACCTACCTCTAGTCGACATTGGGGTGAACGAAATAACCTAACCTACAAGGCCTCAAAAGGATCCATCAGCATTATGGCATGAAAATCGTTATTATAGGAGAACTCGAAGAGAGGGATATGCTTCTCCAATGAACCAATGAAATCAAGTACACATGCTCGAAGCATATCATCTAGAACCCGTATCATTCTTTCTGATTCTCCATCATTCTGAGGGTGAAATGTTATACATAGAAGAACCTGAGTTCCCATATATTTTGGTATATCCTGCCAGAATCGTGAAGAGAAACAAGCATCTCTACCTAAAACCATAGTATGTGGAACCACATGTAGTCATATTACTCACAGAAATAGACACTACCACAAAACAGGGCAAGGAAAGCGCTGCCCATTATCAGTGCTAAATAGAAAGTGCTGATAAAGGGGTATGCTTTTATCAGTGCTAGTTAAAAATGCTGATAAATCTAACATTTATCAGCGCTAAAATAATTGATGATAAAGGTGTACCCTTTATCAGTGCTTTTTTTTAGCGCTGATAAAAGGTAACATTAATCAGCACTTATTTTAGCGCTGATAAACATTTTTATTCTTAATTTATATTAAATAATAATATTTATAAATAATAATATTTTTTTGCATAGATAAACAATTATATACCAATATTATAAAAATATACTCTTTATTGTTATAATTATTAATAAATAAATATATATTTATCTTGTATACCTTTTTTAATAAAAATATAAGAATATAAATAATTTATTAAATAAAAACCACTGGAACCGTTATCAGCGCTCGTTGAAAAAGTTGGTAAAGGATTCAATGGTTTTTATTTAATAACCCTAACAAGCTCTCCTCTATCGCAAGTGGTCAAGATTTCGCGGAAGCTGAACCAAGCCCCTCTTCTGCTGCGACCACTCCTCCTCCTCCTCCTTGTCCTCCTCCTCCTCTACCACCGTAGTTGGGTTTTCCTCCTCCACCGCGACTGCCACTACCTCTGCTGACGCTGTGTTTTCTTCCTCCACCGTGACCGTCGCTGCCTCCACCGCCGCGGCCTCTTTCGCTGCAGGTCAGTGTAGGAGTATTTTCCTTCTCTTGGGTTATTATATTCCTATAGAGAGGCCTTCATTTAGGTGTAATCCATGGGGAAGATTGGTTACCCTACTTAATGTGAGTGTTCATGAATGAATCATGTTCCATTGATAGAGCTAACTGATGGACTTATTAGCAAGGGATATGAATATGGGATTGTACCTTATGTTTTACTTAAAACTGCTAATGGATCCCTTAAAACCAAAATGGATTATGTTATTACCTTTCAGTAGTTGTTGATTTGTGTCATCATCCTTCTTTAGGTTGGAGGGTAGCAGGAATGTGTGATTAATTCAAAGATTCAATTAGGATATACTAGTTATCCTTCAAGACATATGTGAGAATATGAATCCAATCAAATGTTTTTATTGGGATATGCTAACATTCCTCTTGAAGGGGTGTGGGGATATAGACCCGGTATCATATGGAAATTTGGATATGATGTTACCTTGGTCAACATTTATAGAAGCATGAATATGAGCTTACCGCTATGTGATATTTGATATATTTCGATTACCACTTTCTACTAATGCTTCTAATATATGTTTTAGAATATTTATGACATGGGTGGGGATATAGGGTTGTTTTTATATTTCCTCTAAGTGGTATTGATGGGATTCTATAATTTCAATAGGATTATGAGCTTGTTTCTTTGTATGAGTGCAGATATATACCTACTCTTTCCCCTCATCCACTTTCATAAGAAACAGGTTGAATTTATGCATGGATGTGGAAATATGGGCATTGCCCATAATTTTTGTCAAGATATACGGGTAGTCTCATTGAGTTTGAATAGGGATATGAACCTAATCCCTAGATACCATGTGTTGTGTTAGAAAGATTACTATGGGGATGTGGGGATACGAACCTTCACCCTATGATCAATAGATTATAATTCCTAGAGAGACCTCATAGATTCTTGGATCTAAGAGATTAGGGAAGGGGTCTGCATTTTAGTGCCATCAACAAGCTTATAAGAGTTACTGGTCACATGATGTTGGCAATAGTGGCTATTGTTAGGAGCCCTACTGGGTGACCCCTGAACTAAGTTGAGGTCATGGAAGACTTCATGACCCACCTTCCTAAGATAAGGAATATAATGATTATCATTATCTAGGGATATAACACTTGCTTTGTAATATTTTCTATATAATGGGGTGGGTTTTGAGGATTCAACACATGAAGACCCTCATATGAAACTTCCAGAGTAGGTACGATACTGTGTTAGTAGTACCCCCTTACCATCATGTCATCCACCCAGTTTTGAGGTCTCCGAATAGGTGATGTATTCCTTTGGATCATGGCGGTCATAGATTTGGCAGAAACTGAAACATGGGAACATCTAGTGGATGAAGAGACCTTCACATTCAATTGAATGGAGCTCATAAGGAGTACCTATATACAAAAGCTACCAAAAAATAACACTTATTAGAGAATTATTACAAATAAGTATATTCGATTAATCGTTTTAGGAATTAAAGGATTCATTTTATATTAAAAATATTTGTTTACGTGGAAAACATGAAACAAAATAGCCAGACATCCTAGGAACACCATTATATTCTCATTGAATAATTCAAATTGGGTTCACTATTTTTTTGTATGTGACACACAAATAAAATGCCCTGACATGTGGGGAACTAAATTTATTTAGTTATTGAATAATTTCATGTTAGTTTCATCATTTTTGTTTCAAATCAAAACAACATAGCATGATTCTTGGTTTTGATGGGGACTGAGTATGGTAGAAAAATATTTGTGTCAGATTATGATTCTTTTTCAGACAATTTCCAAGGGGTTTATCCATATAACTAAAAACACCTAATTTCTCACACATTCTTAAGTTAGGAAAGGGAAGGATGTGGATGATCTCATGAGGAAGATGGATTCATGAGGATGGGTATGAAATATGAAGATAGGTTTAGAACTCAAGATGAAATATTACATATCCTATTTAAATATGAATCAAAGTCTACATAGTTTAAGGGAAATATTTTATTGGTGTTTGAAAAAATTGTACCATTATGTTTAAAGTCATGCAATTAGGAAGTACGTGTCACGAAAGGTGTGATAAAAGAGGATTGATCAGGTCTTACTCATTTGGTATATACTATATAGAATAAACTTGGGGATTATAACTAGTAAGGATGACCTATTGGTCAGGGATTACCCATTGTATGTTCATCTTTTATATTTTAAAATTTTGTTGAACTTGTTCTATTAAAGGTGGGTTCTATTGTATCTTGTTATATTACGGTGTGTTTAACAATGATGTGGTTTGATTTCGGTTTTAGTGGGTTCCATGGGTTTGTGGGATGTGGTAAATGGTGTACTCGGTTTTAGATTATTTTTCTCTCATGGGTTTCCCCTATTTTATGTTTTCTTTTTTGTTGGAAATCTCTTTTATTGTGTGACTCTCCTCTGCCATGAACGCACCTTTATCGTGTGCATAACAACACCTTCACAATGAGTTTTCTCCTGTTACTCACTGGTTTCCACTTGTTCTCATGTTATTACTATTTGATTCTGATGGTTATAATTTAAAATGTACGGGCTAAACGCCCTGCCTAAAATCATTGTTCATTGGTGGTCCTTGTTTGCACAACAAATGAATTTCATGTTGGTTGGTTCTTGTTGAACATTTGAATATCAATGTTGGTAATTTACATATATTTGACTTATGAATGAATTCCCCAGGATGATAAAACTTCTGTGATAACCCCTAAATTAGAAAACAAAATTGAATAAGGGATCCTTTGTAAAATCTAAAATTATGATTGTTCGGTTTGTATGGTGTTGAAATTATGAGTAGTATTGTGTTTTTGTATGGTGTTGTGGTAGTTGGCGTGATTGATATGCCATTTCCTTCATGTTATAGTTCTTCGACCATTGAATATCAAACCAAAATTAACCCATTCCAATGGCACCACCACTTTTTTACAAGTGAAACTCTACTAAATCCTAGAAAACCACTTCTAGAGGACTCTATGAGACACTTTATAGAGTGGTGATGATTTTTTTCAGATTCTATATATTTTTAAAATACATGGTATATAGTCTTGTTAAATGGAACATGCATCAATAACATGGAATTCATATCGATTTTAAGGCCATATAACATTTATCTCCAAAAATTACACCACATGACTAATCTTCTGACTCAAACTTGGAATAAGTTTAATTTTAAATGTTACATTTCATGTGAACCTAGATAACACACAATGTATCTCCAAGACATAAACTTCAGCATGAAACCATGTAAATGACATGAAATAATGGTAGAACCATATTATATGTGTTTTACTTCACTAACACCATGTATAGATACCATAAAAACTTGATGTGTATAGACTATACACCCCTAGTGGTCATGTAAGGACTACACACTGTGTATTCCACAAAAATGTGATGCATAACTGGTGAGGTGACTAAGTATGTATCTAAAGTACATGCCTTTAGCTCAAGTTGTTCTATATATCATGTATTTCCAAAGGCATCATGCAGTATTTGTAAGACTAACTTGGAATTAATTTGATATATGTCAGATTAAATCAGGTATCTTATCCTGACATGATGTTCACCCTACTGGACACACCATGTATATGGATTTCACATGAGTTTAGAAATGGTAGTATACAACCAACCTTGACTGAGAACCCTACACATTGTGTATCCATTGAACAAATTGTGTGCTATGTTATTTTCATTATTATTATTTATTTATCACTTAGATGATAATATTTCATGTATGAGTATCCCATTACAAATATCTTCTCATATAGATCAAAATAGTATGATTCCCTTATTCATTAGAAATTGCACAGGATGTGGTTTGGATATTTTTATTATCTTCACTCTTCTTGAGAGTTGACAAGTGACAGGTGAGATTTTTGGAGAAAATACGGAGTATGATACTCCCCCAAGTTTCGATGAAGATTCCTCCATGTTTAGGATTTAGGTACTCAATAGAGATATAAAAAAGATAGGGCACAGTCCCCCGTATATAGATAGAGTTCAAGTACTTTCGCATGTTTTGGGGTATATTCATCTATTTCATTATAGAGGCATTTGTACCATGATTTTTTTTATAAAACCCAAACAAGGATACTTGATTAATTAAAACATAATATTAGGAAAGTTTGAGATCAAACCCATAAAGACAATGAATATTAATAAATAATGGATGAATGACAATTGGTTGATAAATGATTATGAAGATGGTGTGAAAGATTTTATCAAGTTTGCAGAAGATCATGCATGTGACCCTTCTCAAATCCTTTGTTCGTGTTTACGCTGTATTTATTCAAGAAATATTAGTCTTGAGGAGTTAGAAGAACACCAGATCTATCATGAAATAGATCGAAGTTATACATGTTGGAATAAACAAGGGAAAAAACGAATGTAAGGAGTGGCTCGGATAACATGGCGTTTTATGAATCATCTGATATGATTAAAAGTGTGAACAGTGAATAAGATCATATGGAGGGAGTGATTACAGATGTGAATGATGATGAAGATCATATTGAGGAAATGATAAGTACAGTTGAAGATGAACTTCGTGATTTCCAAAAATTGTTTGAGAAGTTAAAGAGTTGTGCAAAAACGCCATTGTATGTTGTTTGCACTAAATATACAGCATTGTCAGCCATACTGAACCTGTATAATATGAAAAAAGACAATGGGTTGAGTGATTCTAGTTTTACAGAACTACTTTCTCTTTTGAATGACATGCTCCCATAAGATAATGAACTCCCAAGATGAACATACGAAGACAAATGAATGCTACGATCGATGGGTATTATCTCTGAAAGAATACACGACTGCCCAAATGACTGTATATTGTTTCTCAAGGACCACAAATCACTTAATGAATTCCCAATGTTTGGTGCTTCTAGATACAAGAATGATGACTCTAGTCCTACAAAAGTTTTATGCTACATTCCCTTCATTACAAGGTTTAGGCGTCTATATGGAAGTGAGGAGACTATAAGACAATTGTCATGGCATGAAGAAACAAGAATTAAAGATGGGAAACTAAATCACCCGGTAGACTCTCTTCAGTGGAAGAAAATTGATAATGAGTATCCTAAATTTGGAAATGAGTCAAGAAACCTTCGTCTGACATTATGTATAGATGGGGTGAATCCTTTTGGTTTTCAATGTAGCAGTCACAGTACATGGCTGATTATGTTGGTAAATTATAACTTACCATTGTGTTTATGCAGGAAATGAAAATACATCATGTTATCTAGGCTTATATCAGGACCAAAACAACTTGGTAATGATATTGATGTTTATTTGGACCCATTAATCAAGGATTTGAAAATATTGTGGGATTCAGGTGTTATGTTGTATTATGCTTACAAAAATGAAGATTTCCCTTTGAAAGCCATGTTTTATGGGATGATAAATGGCTTTCTTATTTATGGAAATTTTTCAAGAAATGGAATTAAAGGAACTCAAGGGTGTCTCGTTTTCGAACAAGGTACACATTCAATTAGGTTGAAACATTCATTGAAAACTGTGTTTCTAGGGCAACACAGATTTATACACTGATATCATAAGTACTGATCTTAGACAAAATCATTCGATGGAAGTTAATAAGAATGTACAACAACGTCTCTACTACCATGTGAAAAATTGTTTGAGAAAGTAAAATATTTTGACACTACTTTTAGTAAACCGTTTTCGAAAAACCTCACAAAAACTGGTTGGAAAAAGTGATCAGTTTTTTTTATTACCATACTAGAATTGTTTATATGTCAGAAATTTTCTTGATGATATGCATGTTGACAAAAATGTATGTGATAGTGTCATCGACACGTTGCTAAATGCACCTGGAAAAACAAAGGATGGAATTAAGGCTATATTGGACATGGTTGAGATGGGAATACGTGAAGAGTTGGCACCAGTGAAGGGTAAAAATAGAAAATTTCTTCCTCCTACTGCCTACACTCTTTCCAGGAAGGAGATATATTAGTTTTGCAACTTCTTGAATGACGTAAAGGTTCTAGAGGGGTATTCATCAAATATCAAGAACATTTTGTCAATGAGAGATTTAAAATTAAAGGGTATGAAATCACATGACTACCATGTTTTGATGCAAGATATAATTCCTATAGATTTACTATGCAATTTTCCCAAGAATGTCTGCCATACATTAACAGAGCTCTATTTTTTATTCAAAGCTATATGCAATAAAGTTATACACCTGGTAAATTTGCCAACTATGGAAAGAGAAATTGTCATCATATTTTTTGAATTCGAAATGTTCTTCCCACCGACATTTTTTGATATGATGTTTCATTTGATGGTTCATTTGTTGATATAGATTCAACTATGTGGTCATGTACATTATAGATGGATGTACCCCATTGAACGATATATAAATATTTTGAAAGGGTATGCCAAAAATCAAAGACGGCTAGAGGATTGTATTGTGGAGAAATATATTGTTGAGGAAGCCGTTGAATTTTGTATCGAATACCTATCTGTTGGGGAAAACGTTGGCCTACAGAAGTATCATCACACTGAGTGGCTTGAGGGTGAAGGAATTTTAGGAAGAGAGCTTGTCACAAGCAATATTACTGATCATGAGTAGGCTCACCTTTACGTTTTTCATAACAGTTTCAACGTTGACCCATATGATCAAACCCAAAAAGAAATTATTAGGCATTTGAATCCTTATAGGGATGAATAATGGATATTAGATACACATAATAGATAGTTTATAGGATGGTTTTGGGACCTTATTTTTAAGAAGTTAGATGAAAATCCATACTCAATTACGGAATGACTTCGATGGCTATCCATAGGATCAAGTGTGTATGTATTATCTTACACTGCTTAGGCAGTTAATGTTTATACATTCTATAATAATGAACATGATAAAGGTGGTACCATCCAGAATAGTGGGGTTACACTTGTGGCTAAGGTGATGCATGTTTCCATTGCTATGGAAAGAAATCTAATTTATGCAAATATGTAATACTTTGGCATCATCAAACGAATATGGGAGTTGGATTATATGAAATTAAATGTGCCAATTTTTTAATGAAAGTGGGTTGATAATAAGAGTGATGTTAAGTTAGATGAATTAGAATTTGTGAAATTTGATTTTAGTAAGGAAGGGGAGAAAGATGAACCATTTATAATGGCATCATAGGAAGTATAAGTATTTTATGTTCTAGACCCCGAAAACCGAAATTGGTCAATTGTTCTGTTATCGAACAAAAACACTGAAGGGTGAGATAAATGATCAATGGAGGATGAACCTTTTATAGGGACTTCACAATAATTTCATAGTGGTCCCAATGTAGACAACATTTTTTATGTCAGAGGAGACCACAATTAAGCGATTTACAAAGTCGATAGAGGAGTCAAATCACCTCAACCTTTAAAGAAAAAAAAAGAGAGTACTATAATTAGGTTATTTGTTTATTAAAATATATATGGTGTTATTCTATGTTATTATCTATTCGCTGCTGCTTTTATGTAGTCTAAATTAAATGTTAAACCACTTCTACAGATAATGACTTCTGCACCTGCTAATTCACCCAATCCCGAGGCACGAAAGGTCTCTCAACCAACTGCTGGTGGTCCCAGTGCAGAGCAACAAAAGGTTTCTCAACTAGCTACGGGTGGTCCCAGTGCAGAACAATAAAAGGTTTCTCTACCTGTTATTGCTAGTCCCAGTGGTGAGGTACAAAAGGTTTCTCAACCTGTTGCTGCTGGTCCCAGTGATGATGCTTGTGCTCGAGAGGATCATTTTGATGATACTTGTGAGGAAATGGTAGGAAATAAAACCCAGAATGCACAAAAATAAAACAAGAGCGTCGTAGCTTGATAGTGTTAGCCAAAATCCTTAAGGAAAAATAAAAATGCATCAAATTTCAGGTGGGATGGAATAAGCGAGGCCAACATGTTAACCCCAATAGGGCCATCTTTAGTAGATACATTGGAATCGTCACTCGACAACGTGTGCCGATTGATGATCAGTCGTGGCACCAAGTTGTTACTAGGCTAAGGACACTAATGTGGGAAGAGATTACGATAACCTTATGATATAATTTTTTTAATTTATTAAAATAAAATAAAATTCCAAAACATTGACTTACTCTTCATCATTCATTGCAGAGTGCATTTATAGTAGATGCCTCGCACAAGGAATATGTATTAAGAGTTGCAGGAAGGATTCATAGAGGTTAACGCACAATTTTAATAAAATATCATCTTAAAGATGCTGAAGGGAAAATCAAGCCACACCCACATCCTCTTTATGCACACTTGATATCCCAAGGAGCATGAGATGCATTTAGCAACCGTCGTGGGGAGCAGACTTTTCAGGTACATTGTGTGGGGTAATACATTATTTGACGTTACGTGCATTAATCACTTTGATTGACAGTTTTTTTATGAAACAATAAATGAGTGATGAAAATAAAAAAAACGTGCAATATAGCCACTGTACCCTTACCATAAATCAAGGACGGGGTATGCTTCACTTGAGAAAAAATTGGTACGTCTATTAAATATACCTTACTACATGTATGTGACTTAAAACAATACCATAACCATGTTTCTTTGTTTATATGCAGATTGATGAATCGAAATTGAAATCCATATCCCTCCCATGCTATGTGATATGGACAAAAGCTCATGTAAATAATGGGGGGATACTGATAGATTAACATACACAAAAAGTGTGGGAAACATTTGTAAGTATGACACAATATAAATTTGGTTTGATTTAAATCTCTATTACATTACAATGACTACTTATTTTTCTATATTTTATATCTGACATAGTCATAGGAATCGAAAAGACCCACACCAGATGCAGACATACATTCAGCAGCATTGAAGTAGCCAGAACAATATGTCCACATCAGAGGTGCTGGTTTTGCGGTGACACCCCGAACATATTTTCAAAAACAAAAACAAGAGGAGGATCAAAATGAAAAAATGGAAAAGCTTCAATAAAAATTATCTATTTTTCCATAATAATTACAATAACAGAGTGAGATGTTAGCAACATTGTTGGGGGAGATGCAAAGAGAAAAAACAACTCAACAACAACCTGTGTGTGATGATCCCTCCCCACCCCACCAGCTTTGAGGCGAGCCATTCCCCTAAAAATCCTAACTTTGCTAAGATAGTCAATGTTTTAATAATTGTTTCTATGAAATGTGATTAACATAGACACTGATACCTTTCATGTACTAAAATTCTATAGTGTTTAAATGATTGTGATTTATATCTTTCAACTCCCACCTATTGCATTGTAGCGAGGGATACAGTGTTCAATACACATAAAGACATGCTACACGACAGACAACTTCTAACAGATCATCTCAGAGTGTCAATTAACATAGATAATGAACCGAGTGCTGAGCCACCTGCTCCCAATGAAAATGATTACATTCATACAATTGAACAAGTTATTGGAACATTCATCTCACGGCTGACAATTCTTGTAAAAAAACATGTCGACAGGGAGGTATCAATTTCCAATTCATTTTTCAAGCATGACCTTTTACATTTATTGAACCAAGGTCTGAACCCATGAATGTTATTACAAAACGACAAAGATAAGGGGGTGAAAAAAAAATATGACCTCAAAACTATCTCATGTATCATCCAACCGATTGAAACGGTCTATTGAGAGCACCTTAACCCTGCACATTCTATATCTACAGTTAATATCATTGTAGGCTCATGTGGATATATAGTTTATAGATGGAAATGCTCACATGGTTGGTTTTGAAATAAATATGAACGGAGAAGAAGTGTCAAATTTCATTACTACTGAAAATGTAAATGAAATCCTTAAGTATGAATGGCTTGGCGCCTTAGTTATAAATTTATACATGAGCTATGTTTTCATGATTTGATTTTATAAAAGCAAATATACTCTGATAATTATGACTAAATACATTTTACATTTTTCATAGGCGTATATATGAAAACCAATTGAAGGGATTTCCCCATGAACAAAAATTTGGACTCGTTAGTCCTCACACTACCTCTTCAAAAGATGAAATAGATTCTGATAAAGAGGCTTGAATAATGTCATCCTTGCTCTAATCGTTTGAAAACAAAATTACGGATGACATTATATTTTTAATACCAATGATGCATGGGTAAAACTCTACAATTTAATCATATCAACTATATTTTCATTTCTTCCTTTACGTATTCCTTTTTGTATTTTTAGGCAGCATTGGATGCTAATTGCAGTCAATTTGGATACTCTAAAGATTTATTTTCTGGATTCAATGCATTGATATCTAACAAACCAACCATGCATGATGAAGTTTGATAATTTGTAATACACAAGATCCAACATTTTAAAACTAAACATATAGTTCTATAATTTATGTTATCTTTTAATGAGGATTCTGTTATGATAGGTTTGTGCATCAATATCTTCTACTACATGGAATTAATCAAGGATCTAAGGATAAGAACACCTAAAATATCTACAACTTGAAAAGTATCCTGGTATATATAATAAGATTGCACTATCGAAAAACATATCAAAACGAATTACTTATTGTTGATGATGTTTCTACAGTTCCCAAAACAAATAAATGGAAAGGACTATGGTTAATATGAATGTAAATTTTTGAAAGAGATCTTATTTCATCAAAAAACTAGCATCTCGGACGAGGTATTTTCGAAAATAATTACAAGTTCATTTAAAATATAGATTAATCTTGTGTGTATTTATATTTTTTTAGTACTACCATGACTATCACAAAAACTCATATTCAGAAGATAATATAGATGTGTTTAGAAACGAATGGGAAGTATACCTGATGGAAGATTATAACCAAATAGGATGAAGGTGAATTCCTACTACTTATGTTATCCATATATGATCACTGATATCTCTCTTTTTTACACTTATTGAGCATATATGATCACCATTTATTATTTTTTATATCCTCAGGTTATGAGGAATGGTTTTAGAAATGATTTTTCTTTCTAGTAAAGAATAACTCATTGGACTACACTGGTCGATAGTGCAGAAGTCGACCGATGCATAGTCATTCAGTCCATTCACAAGCATCTTAAAAGCTTGATGGGATCTAATATCTTGGATTTTAAGTTTTATAATTTTAGTTTCCCTTATATGTGGGTGGGGGTGTCCAGGTGGGAGGGGGTGTCCAGGAGTGGGGGGTGTCCAGGAGGGGGTGTGTCCAGGAGGGATGGGGTGTTCTGGTGTGAGGGTGTCCCAGAGGGGATGGAGGGGGTGTGTCTAGGGGGTGTCCATGAGTGGGGTGTCCAGAAGGGGAGGGAGGGGTGTGTCCAGAAGGGAGGGGTGTCCAAACAAAGATCCATTCAATTCCATTAAATACTGATAATATACAATGGGTAGATCACTTATAGAGTAGCCTGAAGTGGGTCCGTAGTGAGGCATCAAAAGTTCCATCCAACCAAACCAATTCCAAGCCCATGTAAAGGCCCAAGAATTATATTACAGTGAAATTTGAGGCCCAATATATCTTATTTAATTTCATAAAGACCCAAAATATGCATCATTTACCTTTCTCACATTAGATTTATCTGAAATTTCTTTCATATTCCTCCAATATATTTATTGTTTGGTGTTTTTCTTGATTTGTTGAACTGTATATCTTCAAAATATATATTATTTTATAATTCATATTATTGAATGATGGTGTATGATTAATATTTACTCCATTATGATATAGATTATCAAATTATATTTGAATAAAGAAGGTTATTAATGGGTATACACTCAAGAACTAGGATGGGAGTGGGTGTCTAAAAGGGAGGGGTTGTCTAGGTGGGAGGGTGGGTGGGGGTGTCCAATAGGGGAGGTGGGGCTATCCAGGAGAGGAGGGGGCTATCCATGGGGTGGGAAGGGGGATGTCTAGGGAAAGGGAGGGGGCTGCAGGGGGAGGGAGGGGTTGTCCAAGAAAAGGGAGGGGGTTGCAGGTGGAGTGGTGGGAGGGAGGGGGTCGCAAGGGGAGGGGGGGATGTCCAAGGGTGGAGAGGGGGCTGTCTAGAGGGTTGTCTCAGGGAGGGGAGGGAGGGGGTTGTCCAGGAAGGACGGGGTGTCTACTAGGGGAGGGGGCTGTCCAGGAGAGAAGGGGGGGCTGTCCAGGAGGTGGGAAAGGGGCTGTCTAGGGAAAGGGAGTGATGCAAGGGGAGGGAGGGGGTGCTGTCCAGGTGAGGGGGTTGTCCAGGAAGGAGGGGGTGTCCAGTAGGGGAAGGGGGTCTGTCCAGGAGAGGAGGGGGATTTCTAGGAGGTGGGAAGGGGGTTTTCTAGGGAAAGGGAGGGCTGCAAGGGGAGGGAGGGGTGCTATCCAAGGGAGGGAGGGGGTGTACTCCAATGAAATATGGACATGTAAAGGTTATAATAGGTAAAAATTGACATTTTATTAATGTATTCCTTCATATTAATGTTCAAATTATTTTATTATTATATTAATAACATAATATTTGTTTTCTTATATAGTTGAAATAATTTTCCTGAGTTCGAATGCTTTGTTAGGAAACTAATACCCTGGACAACAAATTTTTAGAGTAGATCATGGATGAAAAAAGGATGAAACATTAATGTTTTTTAACTGTTGTTGGATTATTGTAATTGTAACCAAATTAAACATTATTTGAATTGTTTATAGAAGTGTGTGGTTTTGTATTCATGATTTCAAGTAAATGTATATAGCATTTTTGTTCTTCTGTGCTTTGTGTATGGGTGTTGTTTGTGCTGTGTGCAGGTGTTGTCATATGTTTGTAGGTGTTGTGCAGGTTCTGGGTTTGCACAGGCAATTTGTCCTTTATCAGCGCTAATTATGCACTGATATATGGATAATATATCAGTGCTAAAAATAACGTTGATAAAGGTAGTATTTATCAACACTCAAAATAGCACTGATAAAGGTAGTATTTATCAGCACTATTTTTAGTGCTGATATATTATCCATTTATTAGTGCTTAAAATAGCGCTGATAAATACTACATTTATCAGTGCTATGCAAGTGATGATAATGGACCACCATTATCAGAGCTTTTTTTAGCGTGGATAAAGGTCCCCCTGTATCAGTACTATGTTTAGAGATGATAAAGGGGACCCCCCTTATCTTCACCAACATTAACAATACTTTTTAGCACTATTAAAGGCAATTTTTAGCACTATTATAAGCCCTATTTTTAGTAGTGATAGTCTCCCTATATCATTGATTGAGAAATTATTCCATATAGGAATTAAGAGGTATTATTTTTTTAGACGTTCAAAGAATACCCAGATAGTATCGCTACCCCTCAGCAATCCTAGGAAAGCCCAACATGAAATCCATGGAATCATCTTCCCATTTCTATTCTTGGATTGGAAGTGGTTGTAACAAGACTGTATGTCTTTGGTGCTCCGCCTTCACCTACTAACAAGTGAAACAACTAATGATAAATCTGGCTATAAAAAGTTTCATCACATGCCACTAATACTATTGTCGCATGCTTCAATACAACTTCAAGATTCCAGGATGAACATCCCACTAAGCGGAAAGGTAATCTTCCATAAACTATTATCTAATTTATGTAGAAACCCATATACGTCCACATAGATTCAAGATGTCATCTCTATCCACAGACCAATCCAGATAGGGGTTATCTCTTGATATACTTTCATCACGTAAAAATCCTTCACGATATGAACACCGTCAACTCTTCACCTTCTCAAAGAGGGAAGAGGTAACTATCAAAGATGTGAGGTTAGACTACTCGTGACTATCATGAAACCCTAGATGCAACTCATAATAGAGGTCCATTATGTTCTATTCATCACTAACTTCCCATATGGCATGTGTTTCAGTTTTCTGACTCAACACATCCACAATTATGTTTCCATCTCCAGAAATATAGGAAAACTAAAAATCAAGGGATTGTATATATTTGACCCATATCCACTGTCTGATGTTCATGTTATATTGAGAAATAATATATTTGAGTCTCTTGTGGTCCATGGAAACCACAAATCACTGCCCCATTAGGTATTGTCTCCAGCTACATAAGTCATGGACAACTATTACTATATCAAGATTGTGCATTGTGTAATTCCTCTAATGAGGCCTCAAATTGAGAGATCTGTATGCAATGAATTTTTATTCCTGCATTAGCACTAATGCTAGGATGATTCATGAGGCATCATAGAATATGGTATAACCTATTCCTAGCTCTTGAAGAGTCCAAATAGGTGTCGATAAAAGACTCCCTTTCAGCTCTAGAAATTATTTCCCACATGCTTCTGACTGTGTGGACTTGACCCCCTTCATTGTAAGACCTGTAAGAGGTGTATAAAGATTTGTGAATTCCTTTATGAAATTATTTTAATATCCAAACATCCCCATGAATCACTATATATCAAAGACGTTATTGGGATTCTCCTAGGAAACTATAGCACAAACCTTTTCAGGGTAAACAGATACTCCTGATTCTAAGACGATATGTCCCAAGAAGTGGAATTTTTCAATCAAGAAGTAGAAATTATCAATATTAGCAAAATTTTGATTACCTCTTAGTGTAATAAAAATGATCTTAAGATGTTTTGCATGGTTTCTAGGGTTGTGAGAATACACCAAGACGACATCAACAATGACCAGGAAAAAGGAATCCAAATAGGGGTGAAAAAATTTATTCATTAAATCAATTAAAATGGCACTCACATTTGTAAGACTGGATGGAATAAAATGGTACTCACATACACTATACCTACTATGGAAGGATGTACAAAGTATTTCTGATGGTCTAACTCTATCCTAATGATAACCCAAGCTCATTTTGATCTTAGAGAAGGCATTTTCTCATCAGATCTAGACAAAGAGTGAATATATTCATAGAAGTGGAAACCAGTTCTTGACCATATGCTATTTCAAGAATCTCTAACCCATGAAATGATGTTAGGTTCCATCTAGCTTTATCAAAAAATCATGGGTGAACCCCAAGAAGATGTGTTGGGACTTAAAAAACCATTGGCCTATAAAACCTCTAACTATCGTTTGAGCTCCTGAAGCACTGTAGGTTCCATACTATAAGGAGAAATAAACACCAAAACTTTTCCTAGAACAAGGCTGATTATAGACTCTAATTATCTCTTAGGGGGTAATCCATAAATATTTTCAAGAAATACATCCATGAAAGAATCCATTACTGAAGGGTAATCATCTTGACGTAAACCCTGATTCTCCATGAAGAGATTTTTGATATGGTTGGGTCACTACGCCTAACCCATGATGCTCTGTTCTCTCTCTACCAACCATGGCATCCCATTCATCCTTATTTAGATAACTTCTCCCCACTTGTGATGTAAAAAATACCCTTCGGTGATAGAATTCTACAATATCATGAATGTGATCCATCAAATCCATCACGATAATGACATCAAATCCCAAACTCTTGAGAACAAAGAGGTTCTATTAGAATGGGTAACTTCATACCTTAAGAGAAAAATCCTTACATTAGTTTATTCCATCTATTCATGCCATAAATGGTGTATCAAGTTTCATCGCACCATTGTGATATTGTATCTCTAGTACGAGACTCTCTACGATAGATATATGTATGGAAGAGTTCGTTTCACCTGTATCAAATAATGGAGATACTATAGTAGAGGATATTAAAATAGAACATCATAATATAGATGGTCCCGCAGCCTGATCCTCAGGGATTGGTTGTAGTGCATGAAACTATCTTGATCCACGACCCTGTGTAATAGATGGACTGCCATGATCATAACTGCACTATCAGTGTGGATGGTCATCTGTGTTCTAGCTACCATGGCCATGACCTCTTCCTTTCCCAAACCTACCAATGCTACTCCAAATCCCTACCAGTTGTGGTGAAAAAGAAATCGCTCTTGAAAGTGGTGCTGGAGCTGAATAGTTCCCACTCAATGATGGTGGAAAGTTCATACAGAAACGCTGAAGATTTCCCCATATGGCTACAAGCCCGACACTCCATTGGGTCGCATTCACATTGAGGTTTTGAATGTGCATGTCATCCACACTGATGAAACACTTCAGAACTATCTAACCGGACACTCTGGTTTCCACTTCCCTGATGGGAAACCAGAAGGGAACTCTTACTACCACTAGAAGAAATACAGACCTAACACGACGATAATTCTCTAAACATAGTATTTTTTTCATCCCACGGGTTACACTAACTGAAAAAATTCTGATCGAATATAATATAAATGTTGGGTAGGAGATAGATATTTTCATGTTTGTAGATGGTGTTCGGGAGACCATCCTCCAAACTTCTAGCACATGAAAGATCATTACCGGCTAGAAGTAGTGTGATGTAATGAAACTCCATGAAACGTTCTAAATATTTCATAACTGACCTAGAACCCTTCTCATGATTCATGATCTCTCTGGCTCTATTAGCTCTCAGTATATGAGGAAAGAACTAACCATATAATTCCTTCTTGAAGTCTGCCCCTATCATGCCTTAATGGTGATCATTTTGTGTTACCACATGCCATCAATGCTTGGAAAAACCCAAAGCATGTATGTACAAAGCTCTACTCCCCTCTCTAGAGAAGTTTTAAGATGCTCAAACATATATTTGATGCCCTTTAGAAAATACTCAATAGCCTGTGGACCGCCATCCCAAAATAAAGTATAAGGATGTTTCTGATCGAATTCACAAGTTAGATCAGGAATCATAGGTAAAAGTCATAGAGTATCCTTGATGGACTACATCATATGTTGGAAACTATTACGAAACTAGGCATTAGTTCCTAGATCAAGTACAATAGGATGTACCTCAATTGGAAAACATGGATGTTAGACTGGTATCTCAAGACCCACCATGTCTGGATTATGGTCGTCTCCACCCTCCTAGTATACAATATGAGAATGTCATGGCAGAATTGTTTTATAATATCCAAGAACACACTTCAGATCAACTTAGAAGTAGAAGGATAACATCACATTCAAAATATGTATTTATGAAAACTCACTACCCATGACATACTACCCCAACTACCTTTTTAGATGGTCAGGTATCAGTAAGTGATCTAGTATATGTTTCATTTATCATTAAATTTAATTTCCATGTTCAGTACTTTACCTTTCATAAACATGACATGGTGGGATAAGGATGTGAAACCATTTCATTTTAGATTTTAGGATTCACTTAATAATGGATAGACATTTTTAATGAATCAGTTCCCATACACATGTCATAAGAAATGACACCCATTTATTTATAGTATAATGGATCAACTCAGTAAATTACCCATCCCAACCCAGGTTGGCCCATACACATCATTAACAGAGACATGAAATCACTCAATCAAAACCATGTGTAATAAAATTATATTCTATTTATCACATCATCACTCATCAATCACATGCATATCAATCAATGGAAGGTAGTTAAATTCTTCTATATTTTATGGAAATATGCATGATGTGAATTCTAGGTGCCTGTAATGAAGCATGTAACAATGCTCTTTACCCTTAAATCATTGGGCCATTCATGATAGAAAATCCTCAAATGGTGTAATAGTGAACAACACCACATAGAAAGTGTGTCACCAATGGTGAAATAATATTAACTATAATAGGTTAATGAATAACAATAAATAAAATTTAGGAAACATGGTTTTTACCCCAAACATGGGTTCACGACGCCCAAGCATGGTCTATGATCAAGACCCAAGCATTCCTAAATTATGATATATTGTCTTCAAATAGTAAATCAAGAACTGAACAACATCTCATACAACATTGTGACATTCCAAACCCGAATACCACTTAACAGGTGCCACAAGGCTAGTAGAGCACATGGCATCAAGCGCATCTCCCCAAACACCAGAGGCAACCACCTATCTGTGAGGGCCGAGGGTATGTCTATGGGAACTATAAAATCATTACTAGATTGTATCACAACAGATACAAATAATTGAGGTAATTAGGGGAAGAAATATAAGGAAAAACAAGGTACAATGTATGATAGAGACAAAAGTAACAATAACTAATCTAACTAGAATAACATCCACGAATACAAAAACTGACGATGATATGTCATTTTACAAGAAAAAATGAAAACATAGATATAATACAACAAGTATAATATGATCAAAAAAGTATAAAGGAATCAAAATACAATCCCAAGATTCCTAAGTTTCAACTCATCCATCTGTTATCAATCTCTATACTGAATAATAAGAAATCAAGTGCTCTAATATGTATTCTTCCCTTTGTCCACACCTACAACCATGTAATCTACCCAGGGTACCAAAAATGTGCATGTAGAGGGTGTGAGATAAATCTCAGTGGGCCACAACCAATTGTGTTTATAACATTCAGCCCATGTAATGGAGTATAATTTTGGGAAATCATGTATATATAATGTAAATAAATACATTGTATCTAAAATAACCAAGTACCTACTTCGACCCTCAGTTGGTGTTTGAAAATTTAACCAATTCATTAAATTATTGTTACCAATTTACCAATATTTCACTTGTTCTTAATAGTGTAGGTTCTAAGAAGTATGAAGGAAACTTGTGATGATATTTAATATTGAAGATCCAATTTAGTAACTGAGCCATCAAAAACCTCAAGGGTTGTTAACTATGTAGTATCTAAGACTAAGTTTGGGGTAAGAGTGTAATACAAGGAGCATATTACAAGACATTAATCAATGAGAAACATACTAAGTCCAAGGAGGGGATCCAAGGTAAAATAGTGCTATGCATAGACTAGGCCAGACAGGCTATAATAGTGACACCTACTTGTCATTTTGGGATCCAAGGAGTATTTCCAAGGAATCCTAGATTCAATGAGTGTATCAGAGGCATCTTGTAGAGCCAAATGAGGGATCCTATGGTATCATAACAAAATAAAAATGTTAGTTAAGGATCAGGTTCTAGGTGGGTATCAATGTAAGAAAGCCATATCCTTGAGTCCAAATGGGGTTTCAGAGTGCTTGTGGTGTCCTCTGATTAGAATCCATGGAGTGCATGAGTCAAGCTGTTCATATTGGATTGTGAAGTCATATAATAAGTCAAATTTTTCAAGAAATTCCATTCATTAGTGTGATAAGGTCTTGTAGAATGCAACCGTTTAATCAAGTAATTTTGTTCATGCATTGAATTTCATTAGTGTGACAATACCAAGTAGCATGAAACCTTTTAATAAATCCATTTCAGCTTATTCTATATTAAACATTCAATATTCTATATTCCATTAATGTGGTAAGGGGTGTGACAGATATGAAACCTATTATTCAATTACATTTTACGGCTAAATCACATACTTTGTATACATTCCAATTCAAATCTCACATTTCATTTCCAAATTGAAGCACATACCTTAGGCGGTTCAAGTGGTAAGAATATATAGTACTTTCTATTATTCAATCAATAGCATAAATCAATACATTCAATATATTAATTATTACCCTTATGTTGGTCATGACAAGGAACACCTGAATAGTGGCACAAATGTGTCTAAACACACTAAACAAAAAACATGGAATATACTTCAATATGAAAAATAAGGATTTCTGTGTGTATCCACTAATAACTAATCGCATATTTAGAAATTTCATAACTATATGGGTCTAATAATTATAAAAATTTCATTTAAATTCCATAAATTGTACCTTATGAAATCAGTGGGCCCCACATGCATTTTCCTGAATTGAAGAACTTTATGGATAAATTATAGACCACCACCTTTGGGTGGTATAATCCTTGTCCACCAGTATTGTCCCCTAATTTTAATTCCCTTAGAGTAGGTATATGAAAAAGGAAAAAACAATCATACCCCATTATGTTGATCGAGATCAAAAGATAAGGAAACTTTCCAAATAGGACTCAAGTGCATACCATTTCACATCCAACATGACGAATGGAAGCTTGATCAGATCTCAAATGAAGGATATCTTTGAATCCCTAGATTTTTCCTTCAAAATGCTCCAAATTGAGAGGAAAAGTTCTTAATCCAAATGGTTCTCAGATTAGGGAATGAGGTGGATTAATATATCACGAAGGAAAAACTAGAAATTTATCAATAAATTATCCTATGCACAGTTTTTCTGCACATATTGAAAAAATGTGCACAAACCATTCATGGGTACCTAGGAATAAGGGGTGCTTGCACGGTTAGGCCGCATATCTATGCACCAACCGTGCAAGGTGGCTCTTTCCCAAGAAACACAATCTCTACGGTCTAATATAAATCATGGTCCAAGGCTTTTTCCAAAAAATATGAGTTTTGGGCTTTAAATAGTCCCAACACACCCCTAAGTCCTTTTCAAACCCCTTATGAATCCATATTACGTCCAAAGTAAACAATTTAGAAAAAAATTTAAAGGATCCATACAAGAGTAAAAAATCAAGTTCTTACAAAATCACTACCAAAAACAAATGTAAATAGTCATTATAATTATTAATAATAAGAAATTTTTTAATTTTTATTCATTAATTGCATTAACCTGGGATATATAAATTTTAATATATTAAATTATCATTTATGTTCTGTCAACTATGATAATCGTTCCCAATAAGTGATTCCTTAATCACAACATTTGATAATTTAATATGTTATTTAATATTCTATATGTTCTAAAGTATATTTATAATGATGAATGAAAATTATTTCTTGTTTAAATTATATTTTTAATTAAACATATATCTCTTTTATCATATAAGAATTTTCATTGTAATGAAATATTTATTAAGAGGGAATGAGTTCATACTTAAAGTATTAAAACAATTGAGTTTATAAAATAAAAAAAGTATGGGGAAAAATAAGTATTATGATAATTTAGAATGTGTTAATGTGAATTAATTATAGTGGTTAATTAATATGGTTGTGGTTGAAACAATTGATGAATAAATTGTATAAAACAAATAATTAAGAAAAATATTAATTTTATTTGTATTGATTGAATTATCATTGGACATAGAGTATTATAATTATATATATATATATATATTATATTTAGTAAATTTTAAAAATCATTATAAATTGAGCTTATATACCAATAAAAATCGAATAAAATCTATAATCATTCCCTTTTATGATTTATAATTACATATGTTAGTGAAATTGGGATGTAGTTTGAATGAGTGTCTAATAATTCAATTGAACACAATAGTTAAGAGATTTTATTCTAGTAGCTACCATAAATAATTACTAAATGATTCTTTGTTTGTTTAATGATATCATATTATTTTATAGTATAAGGTAAGGTTGTAAATCCCAAAATCGATTCATTAAACAATTTTCAATTGGGTGGGTGAGGACAACTATTATAAAATCTAATCCCAAATTGAAGAAATAATGAATAGTGAATTATTATAGTATAAATATTAAAATATTCCTAAACTGTATATTTATTTTCCTCTCATAATGAGTTATTCCAATAACATTTTCCAGTACGAATAAAAGCTCATTTTTTAACATCCATGTAATGAAACCACATAAAAAGGAACTAAATAATAAGATCAACTAGGATATAATTTTTGATACATGAATCCTAATCCAACCCATCGTTACCTAAATATCATTATATTGGGTGATTGGGGGATGATCTAGTGTATTATAGGAGGGAGGTGTCTAAATATATCATAAGATATGAATCTACCCTTCTAATATCTTGATTAAGAGTGAGCCTCCTTCACCTATCCCTTCTTACCAATATGTTGGAAGAGTGGAGAATGGGCCATCTACTTAGTGTAAGACCTAACACTCCATATCATCACGTATAAAACTTATTAGTTTACGGATTTTAGGAAATCCTTGTATGTGTAATCCCCAGTCAATCAATTTTTTGGCACATGTCTCATGACACATATTTTCTGTCCAAAAGGAATTAATCTATATGGACAACTTCTGTGTCGCAAGACATAATACTACACAATGACATTCATACTACATGATATTAAATTGTATTGTATGGTATATTAAAATGACCTTAAAATTTTCCCATTGAAAAAAATGTGATTTTATTCCTATAAATTATTATACTGATAATTCATCACATTTTTTCTAACTCAACATCATCAACCCTTAATTGACAACCTCAAGGGTCCATATTCTATTTGAATCTACTTATTTCCTTCCAAATCAAGGAATATGCTCCATATACTTGGACATCCCATTCACTAGGGCTATATTCCATGTCAACAGTCCACAATGGATCATATTCTAGATGAGACTATCTCCCAACTCTAAGAACATATTCCATTGTAGTATACTTTATTAAGATATATTCCTAATGTGACATTATTCTTCTCAGTTTCCCATGTTCCCACCATCTTTATAAACAATGTGTCTCACATGGATATATTTTTTTGTGAAAATAAGCTAATGTAGTTTGGACATCATCCCATATAAGAAAAATAGAAAGGGTTGATTGTGTTAAACTCCCACACAAACAATCCAATGGATCTTTTCTCTTGATCTTATATTCCACATTATGTCAAGTTGAATGGATTGATCTTTGTAATATGGCCATAAAAGTTTTGATGTGTCCCATTTAGTGGTATGAAACTATGTGGATTCTTATTTCCTTCCTATGTATAAATATTAATTGCTTCCTAGAGTCCCAATCCTAAGACAAAATATATTTAACCCATCCTTGGATGATGATATTATCTAGAGTACCCATGATTTTGGCTTTGATGTATAGTACTATAATTTAAAAATCAATACATATTAACAAAAGAGATGGAAAAAATCTAATAAATATAGATATTAATACAAATAAATTTTATTTAACAACTAATGGAATTGGGGTAACCATTCCTACACTTGGATTTTGGAGGGATTCATGAATATGATATGAATATATAGGACAGTACATGAGTATAATATAATTACCTTATAATGTTTTCATGATCCTGGACTCAAACCCTCTTGTCCAATGTTCATTACAATGTTTTATTAGTAATTTCATATTAACTACATATCATTATAATGTTGGTCTACCTCGAATAAAAATAAAAATCAACTCGTAACTTGAATCCTTTATTGGAGGTTTCTACTGGAAGAAATATGTTGAAAACAAAATATTACCCTTAACTATGAGAGTGATTAGTCATATGTGATTATATACATATCAAAACCAATTAATAAGTTATTTTGTTTTTATTTTGGAACATTCTAAATTTTTAAAATTCCATTTAGTCTATTTCAATGGAATCACCTAGAATGCAAACACATGACTCAATAATCCAACGTTCTAGTGCCCTGCTGAACTTTAAGATTCTATCTCTAAAGTATTGTATCTAATGAAAAACGAAAAGGTAATTTTTTAGAGTAATGTTTTAGTATTATAATTTGAACACTAGCTATCACATGTTAAACCCTCAAGAAAATAAATCATCATTAACTACTTTTAAATTATGGTTTGATGTAATTCTTGAAATAACTTTCACAACCTAAAATCTTTTTGAGAGTCTTTTTGTGGAGTTCAAAATAATGTACCTATCATATCATAGGTTTTCTTAATAAGTTGTTTAATTTGGGTTAAAATATCATTATGGATCTCTAATTATAGATTCAATTTACTATTATCTTCATTGGTGATGTGTGGAATCATCACCTCAACATCCAACAGAAGACAACACCCATTAGATCTATGTCATGTTCTAATAGAACTGGCCTTTTAGGAGATCTATCTAGGGGTCGAGATCTGATAATCAATGGGATCAAGATCACATCCCCACCTCCACAAATTATTTAGCTGATCATTATCTATAGTTATATATTGAGTAATTCAATATAAATATTCACACATAATAAGTGTATCATTGTACATTGGTAGAAGTAGGGGATCCTTTTCAGAATACCCCTAAATCAAGGTGTGGGAAGAACTATATTCCTTCTCCCACAATTCATGCCTACTAGTAAACTATAGTGGAATCATAATGGGATTAATGTCATATTATAGAAACATCAATGTGTCATGAAAATATTTATTCCCATTCAAATAATGATTTTCTCTGTATCCTAAAGATAACTATATGAATATGGATTTCATTTCTATCAAATACCATTATGGAATATGCCTATATTCCCATTCCTATTAATTTATTCCACCAAAAATCATATGTTTTATAGAATGGTAGTATAATAACTATAAAAATATATTTTTGATGTATCCTCATATTCTTGATTTAGGATTTTATGATCACCATTGACATATCCTTATGGTAAACATTTGAGAACTACATATTCTGGACCTGTGACAAGAGAAGCTCACCAATATGCTTCAAAATCTACTCAGATGGTGAAGTATAATTCTACTCCAATTATAGATGATCCTTCGACTGTTTCTCCCAATATTGATAAATCATATTGTGATCATATTCCTATTCTGATATGTGATCATCATAATAATTAAATGGACACATTAGGGAGGGTCTATATTTTAGTTGACCTTGCAAAATATCATTGGAATATTTTGTTGAGAAAGGGGTAGTTTCCTATTGGGGACCCTGAATTATGAGGTCATTTTTTATCAGAAGATATTAACAACCAAAAATAGATGATTCGAGAGAAATTATCACTAAGAAAAAACAAATGTATAAGATCATTTCCATATCATATACCTTCTTAATGCTGGTGATCATAAGGGACTAAATAATATTTTTGTATGAGTATAAAAATATAATGAATGAAAAATTATAGAACAAATATAAAATAGTTATCATGATACTCCCCACATTATTTTTACCAGTTATTCTATTATTCCTCCACAGAGATCCTTTTATGAATGTATGCCCAACATATATATCAATATTCATATTGAGAAATATTATCATGATGAGTGTGATAATGATCCTCCTCATATAAAAAAGATTATGTAATATGCACATCCTCCCTTTTCTCATATATAATGAACTATAATATCTGAAGGTCCTTCATGGGGAATATTTATGGGGATATTTTTTAATATAATTTTCAGGTTCAATATTTACAAAATAATTGCATATTAATTTATGAATATTCCATTTATGAAAATAATTATTACAAGATTATTTTAGTGCATATTATAATTCATTCAATATGTTGATGAAGATGAATGTTTTTTAAAAAATTAATTTTTTCAAATTTTCAATTTTTTTTGCCACCCGGACATAGATTCTACTTTAAACGGTTCTTTGATCTGGTTGACCACTAGCTGTTAGGCGCTACTACTTATATTCCAAAGGTTTCTAACAAGTAGCAAGGTTATAATGATGTGATAGTGTGGATACAGTACCCAATAGTGGTTATAATAATATCTCTCTATGTATATACAAAAAATTATTGAAACACCATAACCCAAGATAAATAATAATAAGCAATAAGGTATGTATTAAAAAAAGAAGCAGTACTCATGGTGAATTTCTTCAAATTGTAATACCATTTATAGAATCATAACAACATGGAATAGAAGGACCAAAAAACAAAACAATAAACATTATGGTTATCCATAACTACATAAATATAAGTTACTACATTTAACAATAAGTTACTCAAAATTAACGATAGATTATGATAGAAAATCTATGCTACCTAACCATTCATCCCATTCTGAAAGTCCAACATGACCCCTATGGTATAGAACCTAAGCCCATACACTTACTTGGTTAGGGAGACATAAAGACTACATGCATCCTAAGGGGCTCTTATAGGGTTTGAAAAAAAAATATCAATAGGAAACCACCACTGCCTCCCTATATTATATCACTAATAATAATAATGTTATAGAAATAGATAAATAAATAGGAAGAGTATTTACATTTTATAAATAAGAAACATTCCTAGTTTTAATCGCACATATAGAAGTCATCACCTACATTATCCAGCATAGGTAATGTCTTAATTTGTGCCCCAGAGTATATAATTATAATAAATCATCTATTTAGATATACATAACTATAGTAGAGAGGATCTGGGGAATAAATGCCAAGGCATACCCTGAGGAAAATTGAATCCCAGGGGAACACTTAGGGTCCACCAATAAAAAATTCACCATGAACATCATTGCATCAATCGAGGCTAATAAACCAAATGGAATGCCAAAAAAATAAGTAATCAGTCCATCAGACATTATATTGAATGTCCTTATTGGATCAAAGATTGATATCTAAGGCATAATGATATTTGTTTCAAATAAATAACAGACATATTCTCAATATTTAACATCCTATGGAATGATGATATCTATCCTCCCATGTTATATCCTAATGACCTGAAGAAAAACAGTGATCCTTTACCCCTAACAAATAGTTTAATCACCATTGACTGATGGTATACTACTATCCACCAGTGTAAGATACCGTCCCTTTTCAAGTACATCCCTCACCGAGTTTTTCATTTCATCATTTTTGGTCGATTCTTTTTTGGACACGCAGAGTCTTTTTTGGGGAAATAGACATTTATTTCATAGAAGGAATTGGAGGAGTTACATATCCGTATGCTAGAAACCAGATTTAAAGGTGTCTGTAGAAGAATTACATGTCGTGTAAACGTATTAAATGATGTGTAAACTCTACCAATTAAATTTCATGAAACCAATATTGGAAATGAACTAGTAATATGTCCTATAAGAAATATATGTCGTTTTATGATTTGGATAATTGAATAGTTGACTGAGAAGATGTGTTTTTTATTAGAAAACTCTCAAAAGAGTTACATAATTTGTAATGAAGATACACACAGTGTAATTTATTGACTTATAGTTTTAAATAGTTTTATGTGACTGATTTTCATTTCATCTCACTTATAGAATCCTCTTATAAACCCTAGGGTAGATTTAATATGATTTTGGAGAACCACTCTTCATTTTGTACATCCTAAATAAGAAATAAATCCATAGATTGGGGTTTTTTGGTTTTACATTCTCTCCCTTTGTTCTCTGACCATTGCAATTTAATATCTTGACTATGGCCATTGTTTTTTATCCAGGTATCCTTCATGGATATTTATTTTCATTAGTTCTTATTGGTTAATCCATTTAGTTGTCCTTCTTTAATAATCGTTTAACGGTAGGGGTCTAAACCTTAACTATATCCATGGTTTAATTTAATGAATGGGAAATATTTAAATTGGCCCAATATAGTGTGTGCCATAAATAATTAAGTGATGAATTGGATTGTTCTATGGAATAACATTAAAATTAATTGGTTACTGGCCTAGCTGGTTTCTATCATGCAGGTGAGTGAACCATTGATTTTAAATTAATTTATTAATGGATTAATGTTTGTTTATCATGAAACTTGATTTGGGTGATTTCTTTATATATATTCACCTTAGAATGGAATGATAATAAAATGAAAAAAGTGTTATTGGTTTATAGTGAAAGGATATGAGACAAGTTTAATTGAAATATAATTTCTAATTTTCAAAATTAACCATTGATCATTGTGATGTGATATTGTGATATCCTGGATTCCATTATATGTTTCATGAACTCTTTATTGTGATATTTTTTTTAGAAACATGTCCATGGATTATTGTAAAATTTTTACATCATGAATTGGCCATGTTTACATGATAAAATTCATATATATCATTCTTTTCCCCAAGAAATACTGAGATGATTATATAACAGTCTATATCTATGAAACATGATGAAATTCTTGTATATCGTTTTTGGCATAGATACAAACGAAAATTAATATATAACATGATATATCCTAATGACACATGTTGAATTGATTTTATAATGATAATGGACCTGAAAAAAGTTGTCATGTTTATATGTAATGCTAAGACATGATTGATTGTTGAAATTGTTATATAATGTGATTTTACATGATTTGGTTAATTTATACAATGGTTCTATTGATATTGTTATGTTGGAATGGTTTTGAGATATGATTAGAGATATTACGGAATGACGCTAAGGAATTTTATGTTTCACCATGGTTATAATATTTTGGTTGGAATTGTTTTGACACATGCTCAGAGATATTCAGGAATGGTTCCAAATCTTATTAATGGGATAGTAATTTCATTACATAATTAATAAATACACATTTTTAATACATTATTACATTAACATATTGTTAGACTATTATGGTTAGGAATGGGGGTGTCAACCTACTGAGTTATACGAACACCCAACTTGGGACTCCATTTAGAAATAGATCAGATTACATGGATATAAGATCAAATATTGGAAAAGGACCATGTTGTTGATTGTTTCTTTCTATATGGGCTAGAGTTTGGAGATGGGAATAACATTGGGTTCGGGACCCTGTGATTTTGAGTAGGTAATGATTTTTCTTTATTTATTCTCGCAAGGAATTTAGTTATATTCAAATAGGAAATTACATAATTCCTTTATTATTTATTGGATTATTTAATTGAATTTTATTATTTTTTACCACTTTATTGTATTGTTTCCATTATTTATGCACTCTGGTAATTATTTATTGTTTATATTGATTATTCCACTATGTTGTAACTCTGTATTTTGGGGGTACATTTTCCCCAATATACTTATTACGGACATACCTCTAGTAAGGATCCTTTGGAATATAGGGAGACACACCTGAAGTCTCATAACCAACATGATTTAGCCACAAAAATAGTACCAGATGAAGGGATGTTAGAAAGTTGTGTCATATGTCACTATGCTTATTTTCTCTTTCATTACTATTTTGGAAAGGTAGAAAGGAGTTTGGTATCTCTCGGGAAATAGAAATGAGCTTGTTCAGTATAGTATCTTACGCATGTATGTGGGATAGTCTGAGGTCATAAAGATGAGAATGTTTTCTTATAGTTTACATGTGCTATATGATGTTATATCACCCAAGTTGATTCACATGTTGTGTGGGGTTATTGTTTTATTATGTAAGTGTATCTTTCGATTTATACTCATGTCCTAGTAACGTGTGAGACGAGTATGAGAGAATGAGGATAGGAAGGTAGGGAAATATAATGACATGCATTGTTCATTGTAGGGATGTATTTATCATATGTGATATAAAATTTTCTTTTTTAATTATTATATGAGATACCTATAATATCTTAAAAATGAAATAAATGTACTGATATTTCATGGAAACACAGTAATAATCAAGGTTTTAAGACACTAAAAGTCATTGGTTTCCCCTTTTTACCTATTTAGGATAACATTGTTCTTGCAAGTTTTCAATGTAGTGTGTTTTTATTGTAGACAAAATGAAAATTTGTAGTCTTTATGTTGAGTATCAGCAGAGTGGACATCAGCACGCTTATAATGCAACTGATTTAGAGTTTCATGTAGGTAATGAGGCTAAAATGTTTGTTTAGTTTTGTGATAGATTCTAGAGGATCGTAAGATCTATGGAGAGGGAGATTGTTCACATTGTTCCATTGATGTTTGAGATTATGAGATAGTTCTAGCTATATCATATTCTTATGTTTACCAGTGAGGTAGGCACATGGGATTCCAATAATCAAATCGAGACAACTTAAAATATTTTTAAATATTTTGAAACACCCAATGGTAGTATGATGAATATTACTGTATATATTCTTCATGGATCTTCCAAGAGTTAGTGAGACATTCTGGAGAAGGAAGGGATGTGGAATAAGTTATCTAGGAAGGACTTCAATAATAAGTTCTTGAGGCATCTCTAACTCTTGATATTGAGGTTCATGAAGTCTCATCAGTTCATGCACCTGAAATAGGATGAAATGTCAGTGCTACACTACACTATATATTTCACCGATTTACAGTGCCTTAAACCATATATAGCTATAGATGAGATCTCCAGGGATAAATATTTTCCAGATGGTATTTAATTTGATATCAAGTATTAGTTGAATATTTTTCATCTCAGAAGTATTGAAATTTTATTGAATAAAGAATCATCATGGTAGGTAATTTTAGAGAGACCCTCAGTAGTGGAAAGTTATTCTCATCAGGGAATACCTAAAACTCTTATTTTAAACGCATAAAACACAACTCTGATTGTTTTATCCAAGGACACAACACTCAGAGCTATCAAGAAAGTGGGAATCATTATCATGATTGTGTGGCATTGTTGTGATGTCAGTGTGGAATTATGGTCAATAAATTGCCTCTATGTACATACCCTTAATTTTATTTTTGTGATTAAAGATGATTAGGAAACCTATAGAATTTTCCTTGGGTAATAGAGCTATATAATTTTCGAAGGGGATCATAAAAGTACATGAGTCTAGGGAGGACCCATCTTCTGGTCAGCATACATGTAGTTATAGATCTACCAGATGTTCTAGTCGAGGTAGTGGATGTGCTACCCATGTGAAGGAATAGAATCTCCAATTAAAATGGATAGATCAGTGGACTCAGGTTATCACCTAGGGTAGAGGTTCTAGTTAGATTCATGTTATGAAAAATACACTGATTATTGTGGATTCCATGTAATATACCTTTAGAGGTATGACTCTTGTGTCATTTACCCTTTATAGAATTTTTTTCATGTGATATAATGTAATTAATTTTTGTACTATATTCTTATTTACAGATTGGGATTTTATTTTGATATCTAGTACATTGTTAGAATCATTGATACAAAGATTGGTGTGTGGTAATGGAATATCAAATGTTGTAAGGCATGTTGTCAATAGATTGGTGGTCACTGTTTCATTTGTAAACCATTTCAACTAGAAATTAAAGTGTTTGATTTTATTCATTATAAATATTGGAGACATCTATACCATACTCATAATTAAAAATATTGAATTATACTTTCTGTTATATCTCCAAAAACATGTGAAAATTCTCACACAAGTGAGTGGGATCTACAGGTTGGTTGTGCACAAACTATTCAGTGAATATTTGACTGTCTCCAATCTTATAATGTTTTTACTTCTCTAGATTTTGGGGGAATGAAGTAGGATTATTTTTCTCCTGTGGTATACCATTTTTAGGATTTTTCACTTAACAATTTACATGGGATACCAATCAAGATTTAGATAACGTGTTTATGATCGAGTTAGTGTCAATAGTAGAGTCAGTTTCTTTCCCACCTAATAGAATGTCACCAATAGAGATTCAAGAAATGAAATTTGGATTGGATGATCTATAATATTTAGGTTTCAAAAGTAATGGTACATCTCCAAGGGGTTCTCCATTTCTCTTTTTTGGGAATTCTTATGGGAATTTTTGGTTCTGTTTGCATTATCAAATATTGATCTAGATGAGAGTTAAGAGTTGGTATCAGTTTTCATGAATCAATTCTCTTTTTGAAAGGATAATAGATGAAATGATAATATCTAAGATAAATTATAGATCTATATACAACTATTTAATGGTGATAACATCATACATATCTTATAGAATTTCTATTTTATGGAGTGATGTAAGTGCGGGTAGGAGATCTCCCATGGAATCGATGAAGGATACGGTTATTCTCCTCCTATGATGTTAGCTCAATTTTTTTGTCCCACATTGGTGTTGAAAGGATTGTATAAGGATGAGGCACGAAAATATATATTCTTACAATAAGGTCTAGACACATCAGTGGATATGGTCTTTTCTTCATGTATTGGAGATGTTTCCTCATCAGAGGTGTGCAGATCTCATAGAATTAAGGATGATTTTCCTCAATCTGTAATAGTGGTGATTGTAGACTCTTATGTGAATCTAATCAAGGATAAATATTCTAATAGGTGAAATGATAAACTTCTCATTGTGTTGGATGTGAATAATCCTCATCTGGAAATGACTTTGGGGGAAGATGTTGGAAGGACGCACCGTTTTGAACCTATTGTAGTAGCTAAGGTAGTGAGGAATGGAAAATTTGTAGTGGCCAATGATCCTAGATCCAGAGTGTTTTTGTCTCAACCAGTGATAATTTGGGTTGACACTATGCATCTCATGAAACAAGTATCCTACTAATCTAGATTGGTAGATGATCAGGTAATTATAGTAATGTTGTTTGTCAATCTTTTTCTATGAAATATATATAGGGGTTCTATTTTGGCTCTATAGAAAATCTGTAGGATTCCAAAGCAAGGGTTTTTTCATAGGTTAAATATGTTCTTCCTGAGTAAACAATAATGAATAGTGACATTGCCATCATGATTGTTAGTAAGGAGGCGATTATTGATATATTTAAAATCAATGAGCACTCTTTTATTTCACGTCTAGTCCTTTCTAATGGAGAAAGATCTTGAAAAAATAATGATTTAGTTTGGAAGATGCCCTCTCTACGGGGTTTTTCTGATTTTATATGCATTCCCATGGTTTGGGGTTTCTTTCATGTCAGTTTTTCCTCAGAGGAACTGAAGTGAAGTGATTGGGACATCATTTTAATCACTCTAAAACATGGTGTGATATGCTTTCAAAAGTGAGATTTTTTAATAATTTTTCAATGCAAACACAAAAGATCATGTTTGGATCAAAATTATTGGTCTGAATATGATCTTATGAAATCCAAGGATCTCATATGATATAGCTTCTGTGATAAGTATCCCGATCAAAATGGATTAAAATATTTAGGCTTCCAAATTTGGAAAAAAAATTATGATATCAGTGTTGATTGACATAAGTTCTTGTTGGATTCATCATTTTTTTCAACACTGGATGATGATATATTTTTAAAAGTTGAGTATGAAAGGCTTCATGACTTTTTCTCGGAGAGTAATATTATTGGTCATGTTTTAGATAATTATTACATGGATGTGTTTTGAAACATTTTATCATTAAAGGTTTACCATGATGCTTATTGTGGGATGATATTTATGAAACAAACTAATTAGAATAATGTGGCCTCTTTTGGAAAAAGATGATCTGTTCATGATGGGAACAAGGTGCATGTTAGTCATGGTCCATCATAACTGGATAAAGAGATTCCACCATTAATAGAACATGACACTCGTGGGACATAGATAGCTCTGAACCTGATACATGAACATTGAGAATATTTCCAAATATATATGGACATCATTAATCTACTGGTGAATGAAATGGGTCAGTGTATATAAGAACCGTCTCTTGTTAGTGAGGGACTGAAAAATCCAAGAGATGGTGGGATTAAGTAACGGTTTTATAATGAAATAATTAAATTAAAATAAAATTGGTCCATTCATAGAAGTTATGTGGAAAAGAGGATGATTCTCCATGAAAAAAATGCTCTAACTAGGCCTTTTCCGAAGGTAAGAATGTTGTTGTGGAAAATACCCCTAAAGGAAACTGACAGCTATAGAAATTCCTCTTTTAAGGATTCATTCATAAATAGAAAGGCAATGGTGGTTGATACTAGGGGTTTCACTCCTGCCCCTTTGATGGGAAGGGCATGGAAGGGCTAATCCAACACACATGGAACTGTATCTATCGGATCCTATTATAAATAGTAAAAAAAAAATCCCAATACAGAAATCCTGATGATCATTAATACATATAAGTATCTATATGATTGGGAAACTACTGATGACTCTGATTATTGAAATTACATGTAATTTTATGATGTCTAACTCTTCTGTGTGATGAATGGGGGAAGGATCTTTTTCTTGACCCCATCACTTTGCTTATTATATTATTTATTTTTAATAAATGGACAAAATAATTGCTTCTGAATTAACAAGTCTTGTAATCTTAGGAGCAGTTATGGATTTTATGAATTCATGGTGAAAGTCATTGGGTTGGAAAATTGGTTGATACAATTAATGGGCATGACAAATTGGGTGATTTGGTATTTTTTGGATAAGTTTGTGGTAATTTTTTTCTAAAATCTATATATACTCTCATTTAGTAGTCTATCATTACCAATATTCTAACATAATTCCATGTATATTGTGATTGAATTTTCTTTATGAAAAGATAACCAAATACAGTTTCTGGATTGGAAAAGAAAACTTCTAGGGACATTCCTTCTCATAATATGAGTGTTTTTGGACCTAGATATGTTTGCAACAATAGTATATTAGGACCACCCTATGAATGCCTATGATATTTTAATTTTTTCTAGGTTTAATATGTAATTATCAAAACTTTACCTAGGAACTATCCTTTTTGGAACCACTAATTCCAGGGATGACCAAGAATGGTGTGAAGTCTATTTGGTCAGATGATTGTGAGAGTGATTTTCTAGAGCTAAATTTCAGGTTGACCTTACCACCCATTCACACATTACCTGTGATGGGAAATGTGTATACTAAGTACTATGACACATCATGAGTTGGAATTAGAGTAGTCATGATGTTGGAAGATCAATTTGTATCTTATTGATCAAGAGAGTTGTGACCTCATGAGGACAATTACCCTTTTCACCATTTGGATTTATAATCAATGTTACATACCCATATATGTTGGAGAAATTATCTTTGGGTTGTGGTTTTTTGTTATACAAGCACCACAATATCCTCAGGTATATTATTTCACAGTGGGGTATGAACCTTCAATAGAGGGAGTGGGTCGAGTATCTACCATCTTTTATCACTGATTATTATTATACACCAAGAAATGGAAAGTTCATTTCTAGTGAATTGATCCATAATACTCATAAAGGGTAAATACGATAGTCTTGAGATGAGTGACTAGTGATTGCCCTCTTTGAAAACATACATCTAGACATTCAAGAGTTCCATATATGTACAACTCTTACATTCACATCTATTATTCTTGTTCTTCTATATCGGTTCTTGACAATGTAGTAATCTGATACAATGTATATAATTATGATATATAGCATATATGGTGTGGAGACACAATAAATACAGTCTCATTACCAGGGAAGTTATCTACGTTTTTTGGACGAGTATGTGTTTTTTATGTATTACATGAGGAGTTGATGAGGGAGTTTCATTATTATATATGGTAGGTGCACCATCATTTGAAAAATATGTATCCTAATATCCATATATAGTACTAGTGGTTAGAAATGGAGAAGGATGTATAAGCATTTATCACTAGTTATTTCATGTCTTTAAAAAATCCACGAATTTGTAGATGAATGTGCTTTTGTACCCTTATCCAATTCTATAGTGGAATGGGATGATTTCAATGTGGATGTTCTGAGTATATTACTAAGTAAATCCGAAAAAAATGATTCAATATTGGTGAATTTTGATCGACTGATAAAGGTATCAAACTTATTGACAATTAGGCGGAACATAATTGTTGACACTATAAGTGAATTTTTCATGGAAAAGGTAGTTTAGTTTCCTGATGTTAAGATGAGTATAATTTTAGACAGAGATATGAGATTCATATAATTTTTCTAGAATGTTTATTAGAAGTAGTTTTTATTATAGGTCTATTTGAGTACAACCGATCATCTTCAAACTGATGTTCAATATGAGCAGACTATTAAGGATCACGAGGATATGTCACAATCCTATGTTTTGGATTTTAGTGGTTTGTGGAAGTATCATATCGAACTCATTGTGTCTTATGATAATAATAAGTTTTATTAATCAATTCAAATGGAACCATTAATGGATATGAATGGTAGTTCATTCCATTTTCCTTTTGATGAATCACTACTACAATTCAAGGTATTTGTGACGGGTTATTTGCGACCGAATCCCATCGCAAATAGGCTTTAGCGACAAGGCCTGTCGAAAATATTCTGTTGCAGAAAACACTGTCGCAAATAAGTCTCTGATTATATACTTTATATATATATAAGCTCTTTTGCGAGGGGCCCGTAATCCAGTCGTAAATGTTTCTTGAAAATATATTTTTTAGACTATTTGTGATGGGCCCGTTGCAAATACCTTTTTTAAGAAAAAATTATTCAGACTATTTGTGACGGGATCTCGTCACAACAGATCCCGTCGCAAATAATAAATTAATTTAAAAAAAATAAATTTAATAAAATTATAATTATTGAAAAATTAATTTTAATATTAATAAAATAAAAAAAATAAAAATAAATAAAATTCTCAATATTCACAAACAAAAATATAAAAAAAATCATAAAATATTATTATGATTATTGAAAAATTAATTTTAATATTATTAAAATAATAAAAAAAATAAAAAATATTAAAATTCTCAATATTCACAAAAAAATTAAAAAAAATCATAAAATATTATAATGATTATTGAAAAATTAATTTTAATATTATTAAAATAAAAATAAATAAAAACAATATTAAAATTATCCATATTCACAAAAAAATATAAAAAAATCATAACATATTGTTATTATTATTATTATTAAAATAAAAAAATATTAAAAAATATAACCCTGAATAAATATATTTAATAAAATTATGATTAATGAAACAATAATATTAATATTATTAAAAAAAATATAAAATATTAAAATTATCAATATTCAGAAAAACAAATCATAAAATATTGAAAATTAAATTATGTAATAATCCCACTGATATAAAACGAAGAAACTATAAATAGTTCATCTTACAACAAATTTAAATTCAAATGTTTTTGACATAAAAAAATCACTGGGGGGTCGTCTTCTGGTGGAGGTGGAGGAGCTGAAAGAGCTGGTGGAGGAAACTCCATCCCTAAACTACGAGTCAGACGACGCATGTACTCCATCTGCTCGTGATGCTGCTGCTGCCATAGAGGCATCTCCTCCTCGTGCTACTGCTGCTGCTTCCATCGACGCATCTCCTCCTCATGCTGCTGCTACTGGTGCTGCTGATGTATCTGATCTTGCTGCTTCTACAAACTCTCTATAAGGTCATTCTGACCTCAGAACTGCTCCTGATACTGTGAGCCAGAAGATGATGCCTCTCCAAGAGATCCTCTCGATCTGGACGTCGACATCGCAGCAGTACTATAATAATTACCAGGAGTCACATGAGAGCGGATTGCAACTACTCGGCCCTTCTCAAAGCCATACTGAGTCACCTGCATCCATATCGCCTCATCGAAATGGTGGGCACTGGTCTGATCAGTAGCCTTGTCCTGACCCTCAACCTGTGTCTGAGAAGTTGTAGCCTCATATGACTCCTCCAATTCCAATTTCAAATTAAAATTGTTAAAATATTATATGCAGTTAATTTTCAAACTGAAAAAATAGGACTAACCACAATATGACGTTGGCGATCACCTCTAATATCTCCGATGGCTGGATCACTATACATACTTCGATAAACATCGTACTCTGTAATATAGGGATTCTCAAATTCCTATAGGAATATAAAATAAACTATTTATATTTGAAGTTATATAAAATATTTTAACAAATACTTACCTGATCCTATCTATGCATACTAAATGTAAGGCTACCAGCTCGATGTGTCACCTCCTGCCTCCCCCAGTTCTGTCGACCTAATGAAGACCTCCTCTGAAATTCACCTCCCAAACAGTGTGCACATAATCCATCCCAAACATGAGATGAAATGTACTCTGGTCAGTGGGATCTACATGACTTATCAAATACTGTCACTCTTCCTTTCTTAATGGTTGTCTTTCTCAAATTGTGCACAAATTGATGCAAACGCTCACGCATAGACACCTCCCTTGCTGCATGGATATATTCATAAATTCTATCATCGACGGGATACCATAAATCCTACAAATAATTTATAATATCAAGTTATTAAAAAAATAAATTTCAAAATAAATATTATTTATTTATGAACCAGCCAATGATTGTACATTCCGAGCTGCACATCAACGAGAATCTATTCCCATGTGGTCCATGGCTGAGAAAAATAATTGTCCAAGATAGTACTCCCCTGTCCAACAACTACATGCGCAAAACTGTGAAAAAAGAATAAATAATCAAACAGTTAGTATATATATAAATAAATTAATTAAATATAACTAAAATTTACCTGTTACCTTACCTCTGTGTGCGTGGATCGAAGCCAGGACGTGGACGTCGCTCGGGGATAGGGTCAGGAATCATCTGTCGCACAAGACCACGCCCCCTATGCGTACCTCATGAACCACCAGTAGGATGAGGGTCAGATGATTCCACATCACCCTCATCCAAAGGTAGCTCAGCCTCCTCTTACTCACGCAATAGATCAGAGTCCATCTAAAACAAAAAAATGATTTTTGTCAGCAAGATAGTTGAAAATAACTATTATATATATATATATATTAGTTATGATCATAACTAGTATTTAACTATGCCAATGTTCACCTTCATCATCATCTTCATATCTAATGATGTCAATGTCTTCATATTCCTCCTCGGCATCATCAATATCTATATAAGTTTCACTTTCATCATCTCTTGTCATTTAAATTTCATTTGTAACATCATTAACATCTTCTTCACCATGAAACCTTAATTGTGAGGTGTCCTTATCGATTTTCGCATTTCTTTGTGAAAAATATTGATTTTGAGTAGTCTCTTGAAAATTTTTAATTTCTTCTGCTTTAGCGGAACCATATTCAGTTTGAGTCAATTGATTTTCCCGATATTACATTTTTATTATGCTCCACCAATCACCCATGTCTCTTTAAGTAGCACAATACTTTGCATAATAAATTTTATGTGCCTGTTGAGCCAATAAAAAAGGTTCATTTACTATAAGAAGACTTTAATATTTAATATCAACGATTACATGAGTCGGATAAACACGCAGCCCTATCTCAGTATCCAACCACCGACATTTAAACAACATTATGTAATTTTGTCCAAGATAACATTGCACAATAATTTCATCGAGACCGTCGTAAAAGTCAACATCAGTTCCTCTATGATGTGATCCTCTCAAAAAAACTCCACTATTCATTGTTTTTTTCGATTTCCCATATACACGTGTATGAAATTGAAAACCATTCACCACATATGCATTATAAGATTTAACCATTTTGGATGGTGGGTTACTCAATATACATAGTCACATATCAATTTTATTTTCATGTTGAGACACCTGAAATTTTTTAAAACAATTATCAATATAATAAATAGTAAACTAAATTGATATTAAACCATCAATAATTTATGTTACCAGCTTTTGAAACCAATGAGAAATTTTTTTATCTGCATTCTTTAAGAGAAGATGTTGTAATTTGTGGAACTTGTTTCTTGATATGATTATCATATAACCTACAAATAAAATATGTTTATATACTGTAACAGAAATTATAGAATAAGTGATAGAAGCACTCACAGTACAAATGCTGTCATTTCTTCACAGTTCAGAAGAACATATATATGATCTCTTTGATGTTCATCGTCTGAAATCCATCATTCTTGAACTCCACCGAAGCCAATATTGGGCTGATTAAAAACTGATAAATGATTGTCCATTTCATCATTAACATTTCCTTCATTCCATCCCATGAATTTTTCTTTTGAGGGATATTCAGATTCAAAATATTGAGAGCAGAAAAAAGAAATTTCCACTTGTAAATAAGCTTCAGCAATTGAGCCTTAAATTGATGCTTTCTTACGTACATTTTCCTTCAATTTCTACATGCATCTCTCGAATTGGTACATCCATCAAAACTGTAATGGACCTCCACATTTAGCTTCATCTGGAAAATGTAATATCAAATGTTCCATTGAGTCAAAGAAAGTAGGTGGAATGATTTTTTCCAGTTTACATATAATTACAGTAACATCTTCTTCCAGTTTGATTAGTGCATCGTAGTGAGTTTTCACTGCAAAAATTTCTCAAAAAAAATATGATATGTCTGTTATCGAATCCCAAATCATATATTTCAACAAACCTCTGAATCTAATCGGTATAAGCCTTTCCATGATAACATGAAAATCATGACTTTTTAATCTGGTAATATGACCATTCATAACACATATGCCCAAATTGGAAGTATAGCCATCTGGAAGTCTCAAATCTACAATCCACTTAAAAAATAAAAAACGACTCTCTTTGGACAGTTTATAAGCTTCTTTTGGATTAATTAAACTCTGTGATCTGACATTTTCAAATAGTTCAAGTTCTGGTCACCTAAAAATTTGGGAAAGATCTAATCGTGCTTTTACAGTATCTTTGGTATTACCTGGTGTATCAAAAACTATATGAAATAAATTATCAAAATAGTTTTTCTCAATGTGCATGACATCCAACATGTGGCAGACCAACAAATCAGACCAATATTAGAGATCCCAAAAAATGCTTCGTTTTATCCAATTATTTTATTTCCCAAATCCATGAATTTTCTGTTGGTTTACTGTTGGTCCAAATGTGATGGGAGGTAATGAAAATACAACTGATTTTAACTCTATACCTGAGATAATTTTTGGATGTTCATCCCTTTAAATTGTGCCCTTTCTGAAATGAGATTCGTTCCTTCGAAAATGATGATCGGTTGGAAGAAATCTACGATGACATTCAAAATAGCAAGTTTTTTCCACTGACGAGCATAAAAGCCTTCTTGTCTTTCATACAGTAAGGACATGATTTCAGACCATGTGTACTCTAGCCAGATAACATGACATATGCCGGAATGTCACTAATCGTCCACATAAATGCATCTTTTAAAGTGAAATTTTGTTTCCCAGCAACATCATATATACTAACAACATTACTCCAAAATGCATTTAACTCATCAATCAATGGTTTCAAATAAACATCAATATTCTTTTTCGGATGTCCTGAGATTTATATGGTCAAAAAGATATAGGGATCCTTCATCAATATCCATGGAGGTAGATTGTACTGAGTTATAAAGACATGACAACATGAATACTGACTACCATAAGAACCAAATGGAAAGAAACTGTCAGTAGAAAGACCCGATCACATGTTTCAGGCATGTAAAGAAAAAGACAGATGAAGAAGATCAAAATGATTCCATGAATCACCATCATATGGATGATTTATTCTTTTACCGATTGAAATATTGGTTCTGTTCCATGACATCATTGACGCTATGTCATTAGACATAAATAAACATTGCAGCATGGTTGTAAGGGGGAAATATCTCAACTATTTTACAGGAATCGATCCAAACTTCCCTAGTTGAACTTCATTATACCTTGATTGTCCACATGTTAGACAACTATCCAACAACTCATTTTCACCAGAATATAAGATGCAATCATTTTCACATGCATGAATATTCTGATAATTAAGGTCTAGATTACGAACCAACCTCTAGATCTCATAGTAATTTGCAGGCAACACATTTCCTTCAGGTAACAATGTTTTAACCATTGAAAATATCTGTTCAAAATATTTTTTTGACATTTCATTATCTGATTTAATATCCATAAAATTTTCAACCGCTTTGAATTTTCTTATCTTGTAACCAGGATATAATGCATCCTCAACAGACCTCACCAACTCAGAAAATTCAGATGGTTCCAACTCAGGAGTAAAATCAATATCATCGCGAGTTTCAGTTTGTTGAACAGATGGACCTACGACATCATGTACTAAATTTTGGAATGGTGATGGATTCCGAGTTAATTTATTAGTATCTTCTCTGGAACTGGGTTCACCATGTTGATACCAAAAAACATAATCTGGTCGAAAACCAAACCGCAAGAGTTGTCCCCCAACCTTGTCAAATGTGTCAACTGTTCTCAGATCACATTTTTTACAAGGACACTTAATTGTGCCTTCTAAAACATATTCTGGTTTTTATTATACAAATGCTAAGAAAGCTTTAACACTATCAATATATACAGGATTTAAACCAGAAGCATTTGGATTTTTGTGCTGATTTATCCAAGCGCGATCATCTAATAATGAGTGATGTCAAATTCCTTGTTCCATATTTTTCTACAAATTATAAAATCATCATTTTTATGAAGAATTTGAAATTATAAAAATACTATCTGAAAAAAGAGGATAAATAATTACTAGTACTTATTAATAATTACCACTAATTAAAGGAGACAAAATTTCCAGTGGATTGACGGCTACTCTTTTGTCCGACGGCTCATTTACATGAATCTTTCTCACATTGAAATCAGAATGAATAATCTGGTCAGAGGTACAAATATTCATTCTTGTATGCACGATAATGAATATAAGTAACTCCGACCAGATTCATCATTGTGATTTCAGTGGGAGAAAGATGCATGTAAATGAGCGGTGGGACAAAAGATCCCCCTTTTTGTCAATGAATCGTATTCTTCCAACTGTCACCACCTGAAAACATTATAAAAAATATGATCCTATGAATGCATATCCAATATCGTGTATCCGAGATTGAATATGCCTTTGTAGCAGCACATTTTTCATAGTGTTTTGATTCAGTGAGTGTTGAAAGGAGAAAAGTCATCGAGCAAGTGGAGTGTCGTCAATCCACTGGAAATTGTGCTAGGTTCTTGGAATTTATTAAAATTTCTTTCAAACTATTCCCAACTAATTATTACTATTTATTACTATTTATTTCTAATTATTACTAATTTAGCAATACTTATCAATACTTAGCAAAATGAAAACTGTTTGAATAATGAAAGGAAATTTAGTAATCATCATTGTGGAGATGATTACAAATTTTCCCTTTATTATCCAAGAAGTTTAATTTACTAATTATAATTATATCTAATTAGTACTAATAAAAAAATTATATTATCAATATTTATGAAAAAACAATATTAATATTATTAAAATAATAAAAAATTTATAAAATATTAAAATTATTAATATTCGCAACATGCTTTTCTCTATTCTTAACATGTTCAAATCTCAAAGGGTCACCAATTGTCAGGCCATGTGCAACAAAAAGTTTGTGTCATCCATGTCCAATGTGAACTCTATAACTATCCTTGCATGGTTGATCACCTCGAAAGTAGTATTGCAGTATGACGACCAAAGTAATGTCATTCTCGTATCTAAGAATCATCTCGCTCCCTTTACATAGATCATTCTTCTTTAAAAATTTGAGGGCACATCAGTATCTTTCCCTTAAATTTTCAAGGAAGAATGGTCTATGTAAATTGTCATGTGAGATAATTTTTATAGATGAGAAGGGCATGACTTGGGTTGTCCTATTGCAACGCTACTTGCAAACTGATCAACCACGCAAGAACAATTATATATAATTATATCAAATTATTACTAATTATTACTAATTATTACTAATTATGACTAATTATGACTAATTACGACTAATTATGACTAATTATGACTAATTATTACTAATTATTACTAATTATATCTAATTATATCTAATTATATCTAATTATTTCTAATTATATCTAATTATTACTAATTATTACTAATTATATCTAATTATTACTAATTATTACAAATTTTTACTAATTATTAAAAATTATTTCTAAATATATCTATTTATATCTAATTATTACAAAATATCACTAATTATTACTAGTTATATCTAATTATATCTAATTATATCTAATTATTACTAATTATTTTTAATTATTACTAATTATATCTAATTATTACTATTTATTTCTAATTATTGCAAATTTTAAGTATTTATTAATAATTGTTAGTATTTATTATTAATTATTATTAATTATTATTAATTATTATTAATTATTTCTAATTATTTCTAATTATTGCAAATTATTCCGAATTATTGCTAATTATTACTAATTATTACTAAATATTACTAATTATTCATAATTATTACTAATTATTATTATTTATTCCTAATTATTCCTAATTATTCTTATTTATAACTAATTATTACTATTTATTATGAACTATTACTATGTATTACTAACTATTACTATTTATTACAAAGTATTAATATTTATTAATATTTATTACTCTCTATTACTATTTATTATAGTTTATTACTAATTATTACTAATTATTACAATGTATTACTAATTATTACAATTTATTCATATTTATTACTAATTATTCCTAATTATAGCTAATTCTTGCTAATTCTTGCTAATTCTTGCTAATTATTGCTAATTATTTCGAATTATTCTTAATTATTGATAATTATTACAATTTCTTCTTATTTATTGCTAATTATTGCTAATTATTTCTAATTATTGCTAATTATTCCTAATTGTTGCTAATTATATCTAATTATTACTAATTATTAGTATTTATTAGTAATTATTAATAATTAGTAGTATTTATTAGTGATTATTAATAATTATAGCTAATTATTACTAATTATTGCTAAATATATCTAATTATTGCTAATTATTCCTAATTATTGCTAATTATGACTAATTACGGAAAAATATTACTAATTATTGCTAAATATAACTATTTATTCGTTTTTATTCCAAATTATTAGTAAATATTACTAATTATTAGTATGTATTCCTAATTATAACTAATTATTCATATTTATTACTAATTATTACTGATTATTACTAATTATTCCTAATTATTACTAATCATTCATATTTATTAATATTTATTTCTATCGATTACTAATTATGGCTATTTATTACTAATTGTTGCTAATTATTGCTAATTATTACGAATTATTCCTAATTATTCCTAATTATTGATATTTATTTCTAATTATTGCTAATTGTTTCTAATTATTTCTAATTATTACTAATTATTCCTAATTATTTCAAATTATTACTATTTATTTATAATTATTGCTAATTATTTCTAATTATTGCTAACTATTCTTAATTATTGTTATTTATTGCTAATTATTAGTTTGTAGAGCTAATTATTAGTATTTATTAGTAATTATTACTAATTATTAGTATTTATTACTAATTATTACAATTTATTACTAATTATTAAAATTTAGTACTAATTATTACAATTTATTACTAATTAGAATTAATTATTGCTAATTATTGCTAATTATTCCAAATATTACTAATAATTGCTAATTATTCCTAATTATTGCTAATTATTACTGATTATTAGTAAGTATTACTAATTATTAGTATTTATTCCTAATTAATCTTAATTATTCCTAGTTATTACTAATTATTCCTAATTATAACTAATTATTCCTATTTATTAATATTTATTTCTATTTGTTACTAATTATTACTATTTATTGCTAATTATTGATATTTATTTCTATTAATTGCTAATTATTTCTAATTATTACTAATTATTGCTAAGTATTGCTAATTATTACTATTTGTTACTAATTATTTCTAAATATTCATAATTATTGGTAATTATTAATAATTATTTGTATTTATTTGTAATTATTAGTAATTATTAGTAATTATTACTAATTATTACAATTTACTACTAATTATTACAATTTATTACTAACTATGACAATTTATGACTAGTTATTATTAATTATTCCAAATTATTATTAATTATTCCTAATTATTTCTAATTATTCCTATTTTTTACTCTTTATTGCTATTTATTACTAATTATTGCTATTTATTGCTAATTATTTCTAATTATTTCTAATTATTGCTAATTATTCCTAATTATTGCTAATTGTTGCTAATTATTTCTAATTATGGCTAATTATTGCTAATTATTCTTATTTATTGCTAATCATTCCTAATTATTGCTAATTATTGCAAATTATTGCTATTTATTTCTAATTATTGCAACTTATTTCTAATTATTGCTAATTATTCCTAATTATTAGTATTTATTGCTAATTATTAGTATTTATTAGTAATTATTAGTAATTATTAATATTTATTACTAATTATTACAGTTTATTACTAATTATTACAATTTATTACTAAGAATTTTTAATTATTGCTATTTATTAATATTTATTACTCATTCTTGCTAATTTTTACTACTTATTGCTAATTATTCCTAATTTCTGCAAATTAGTCCTAATTATTACTAATTATTAGTAATAATTAATATTTATTCCTAATTATTTCTAATTATTACTAATTATTCCTAATTATTACTAATTATTCATAATTATTACTAATTATTGATATTTATTTCCAATTATTATTAATTACTATAAATTAATTATATACATTACTAATTATCATTAATAATTAATAATTAATATTAATTAATAAAAATTAATACTAAAAATTTCAATTTATTAGTACAAATAAATACTAATGAAAAAACAATTAAAATTTAATTTAATTACAACTAATCAACGATGTAAAAAATTAACATAAAAAATGAAATAAATAATAAATTAAAAAAACATAAATACCTTTAAGACTGATTTTCTATTGATGTAGACGGCTTCACAAAGTCTTCGTGAACAAAAAAATTAACTTAGAAAAATTCCCTCTCTAAAATCCGAGTTTAGAGAGAAATATGATCTACAGTTTGAGAGGAATGAGAGGAAAAACGGATGGGGGCGTATATAGGTTAGATTTTTTGCGAAGGAATTATTTGCAACAGGTATCTCGTCAAAAATAGTATCTTTTGCGATGGGACTCATCACAAATACCTACACCCGCATTAATTATTGTCGGCGGTTAAAAACTTATTTGCGACGAGACTCGTAGTAAATAGTCCTTGCCGACACACCTTTTGTGACGGGACGACATCCCGTCGTAAAAGGCTATAAACTGTCGCCGGTTATTTGTGGCGGGCCCCGTCGAAAAAGGTGTCCCGTCGCAAATTGCTATAAACCACCGCTGGTTATTTGCAATGGGCCCCGTCGCAAATACTTAACTATTTGCGACGGTGGGATCCCACCGTCGCAAATAACCTTCGCTTGGTTTGGCGCGCTATCTGCGCCAAACTATTTGCGACGAGAGATGAAATCCCGTCGCAAATAGTTGGTTATTTGCGACGGGTCGTTACCCCTGTCGTAAAAGCCCGTCACAAAAAGCCCTTTTTCTCGTAGTGAATGGAGGCATGTGTGGCAGAACTTTTTGGGCCTTGCCTCATGTATAAGATATTTGAGAAGGATGGGTTGATCAAGAGGCGGTCAGTGACCACACATAGAGGAAAAAATCATATGCTGACCATCATAGAATTCCTCTAGAGTTTGAATTTGGTTATTTGTTTTTCCATTATGTGTCACCTGCGTTGGTGCAATGCTATATCAGGAAACTAGGAATGACAACACCATTGTTTTTCAAGTCATTAGAGATAGTGGATTAAGTCTAGGTACTAGTGTACGGATTTTCCGTTCTAGAATCCAACTGTTCCACTGAATATGATATTTATGTGTTTATACTTTATATACATCATTCAAAAACATCTCAGGTGATAGAAATAACAATTGTAGAACTTATTTCCATTGCATCCTATAATGAGCGTTCGACATCAGTTGTGGATTGTAGTGAGAATTATATCTTGAGTTGGGAGATTCCTTTGGTTCACGTGTAGTGTTGTCATGGGAACATTTAGGAGGTGATCTCAGGGTAGTCTAATATGATATCACAGTGTCTAGAAGTGTACTTCGAGTCCCCATAGGGATTCATGGAGTTTCTCAGGAAAGAGCATTTATATGCTTAGGCTGGTATTAAGATTCCATATTTTTACTTATATGTACCTCTTTGGTTTTTTTGATGGTGTGTTGGTGGTCAATTCTGATTGGGGGATGAAGAGCCTTTATTGGTGAAAATGTCATAATGTTTAGGGATATATGATTCTTTAAATCAATCGAGTCTAGGTATAAAAATATTAATAGTGATTATGATGGGATTTAGATTATTTGAAGTCTTTGGAGGTGTTACAGATCCTTATGTGAGAAACATGGATGAAAATAGTCAGTAGGATTACTTGGCCTCATTTAAATGTATTACAGGATGTGCGAAATCTACCATACACATGTCAATAAACCAATACGTTGATTTAACATGTTTCATGTTATGTAATAAATACATGTCATGTAATTGTCAGACTAATTACATTATAAGCTGAGTTGGTGGGTTTCATGATGTATCCCACTAAAAACATATACATGACTTGTAATGTAGTTACACTCCATGTAATTTTCTGACATGTAGATTTAAATAGTTCCATGTGGATGATTTTTATTTCATATCTTGTGTAAATCCCTTTTATCAACCAAAATGTAGGTTCCGAATGATTTTGGATCACCTATATTCATTCCAGATATCTCATTTATGCGATGAATCCCAAGTAAGTTCTTTTTGTTTATATGTTCCTTTCAATCCATTTGTTCTATATCCATTATGGTGAAATCTCCTAATGGTGGTCACTTTTGGTTAGGATCATGGTCTTTTTTTATATAGTATCCCCGTTTCTTTTATCTATGAATTCATTATTGTTGGTGATTCCCTTTGGAAGCAATTCAATAATCGTTGGTTTAAGCTAAGGGTTTAATCCTCAATTTTATTGTTTGTTTAATTGAATTCATGTGCAATATTAGCATTCCAACAACATAGTGTGTGCCTAAATTACAAAAATGGTGAATTTTATTATTCCTTGGAATCCGTTGGGTCTAATTGGTTATAGACCTAGTTTATGGTTATCGTTCGTGTGAGATGAACCATGATTATAAATGAATTAATTAATGTCTTAATATTTGTATAACATGACATGGAATTTCGGTTATTACATGATATATATAAAAAATTGATTGAACTAAAATTATGTTGAATGGTGTGTTACTATTTTATAACCAATGTATAAGAGTATTGTGTAACTAGAAGATAAATACGTGATTTCATAAGACTCCATCGACCCTTGGGATGTGATATTATGATATCCATATTGTTGTGAAATGTGTCTTAAATTCTATTCTATGATGATTATATAGGTCATCATCCCATTTTTATTTTGGAATGTTTATATAGGGAATTAGGGTAGTTTACACACTAAATTTCTTATGTAGCAGGATATTCCCCTAGTCATGTCGAACTTCATATATAGCGAGTTATGCCCATTAAACATATAGAAATGATTTTATATTGGGATGGCCCCAATAGATGCTAAAATATTTATATAGTGGGCTTTGACTAGTGACACGTGAATAATTTCTTATAAACTGTGAATGTCCCTACTAAATTATGAAATGCTTTTGAACTAGGCCCAGACCAAATTTATTGCAGAAATAATTATATTGTGGGGTAGACCATGACATGTGTGATTTATACCATGGTTATATGGTTATGGTTATATTAGAATGGTTGTGAGAGATGTTTAAATATATTCTGATATGATGTCAATGTATTATATGTTTTATCTTGTTTATATTATTTTAGTTTGAAAAATTGTGAAACATTCTTTGAGATATTCCTGCACGATGCCAAAGTAGGTTGATGTGGTAGTAATTTAATTTTTTAATTAATTAGTACATATTTTTTAAATTATTGTATTATCTTAATATCATAATAGTTATGATTTTACAGGGTTTTGTAATCCTACTGAGTTATACTCATAGCCTGCTCGGTCGCTCGTTTGCTACTGGAGTAGACTACATGAGTGTATGATTGGTAAAGGGAAAATGACCTTTCTGTTGATTGTTTCATGCTAGATGGGATAGATTTTGGAGATATAACCAACACAGGGATGGGTATTGGGGTCTTTTGAGTCTTCTAGCATTTATTGATTACATATATCATGAAATTTAGTATTATTATAGCACAAAATCACATTATTATAGTATTATTTATGGGATTATTATGTTTTCCTATACTTTCGGTTTTATATTATATTTTATTATTTCGATTAATTCTGTATTATGATATTTATTTATTATTTACATTCACTATTTAGAAGTGTTGTAACTCTATAAAAAATTGTAATGTTCCCCCCAATATACTTATTTAACCCCTACTACTATTCAATAACCTGTGGAATATGGGGAGGCGTGCTTTTGGACGCATTATCGGCCCATTTTGGTAACATGAGAGTGCCAGATACGAGGACATTACAATGGGGATTTCTACAATGATAAACCCCAGAATAACTGATGGTCAAAAACATCACTTAATCCTCATATTCTATGTTATTATCAACCCACACAAGTGGTCAACACCACCTCGATCTGAGTGCAATCTAAATGCACAAGACTCCAATGGAACATTATCCAATCATGGTGAATAGAAATCTCCCAAACAACCAAAGACATATTATAGGGATCCCCATTTCCATGTGGTTATATTTCTAATCCATATGATCAATAGAATATTATATTTCATGATCCATTCCATATTTCTGATGACCATGTATCCTTAATTCGATGACAGTGTCCCCCAACCAAGTGATAAAAATCACCTCATCTATCTCGAGACTCACCCATCTTGACAATCTACGTCGCCTAAATCTAAGTGGTCAGCACCACCTTAATCATCATATTAATCACAAAACATTCCCATGGAAAATATAATTTTTTTATAAACAATTTAATTTAATTGAAATAAATAATTCATCCTAATCATCCCAAGATGTTCCAAGACCCTCACCCAAAATAAACACATTTAACATAGTAAAAATATTCCCATATGCATCTCACATGATCAATTTCTTAATTGAAATCCCATCCCATATATTAATAGAATTTATCTCAAAAACCCTTCATGAGTGTATAGAGTATACACACCTGGAACACAAGAGAAATCATGAATAATTCTTGGAAGCTATGACATTATAAATTTAGACATTCACCCCTCTCTTATTAGCCTCTATGGGGAGCAAAAATGACAGAAAACAGTATTTTAGACGAACTCCATTAAAATAGGGTAAAATGGATTTCATGGATTTAGAAAACCATTTAGAGAGAAAATGTAAGAATAAAAGATAATGGATCGAAGAACTTACCAAGATGAATCCATAGCCATGAATAGATCAAAGATTTGGTCTCAGATCAAAGAGAATGACTAGATCCTAGGAGAAGATCAGAGAGGTGAGAGAGACCAACCTTCTTTTCTAAAACTTCTTTCCTTAGAGAAATTTAAATGGGGTGGATTCCCCTGTTCCTCAAAAAAACATATCTCCTTACTTGAAATACATGTATGTGTTATATAGAATTTATTATTTACATGTTGTATAATTACTACACATCGTGTATTCCTCAGGGAATCCCCCCAAGACATTCAGGTCATGAATCTTCTATCCAAACCCATGAACCCATTACACAATGTGTAAACTATATAAAAGATGAGTAAAAATTGAGCAAACTATTTTTAGAATCACATGACCTTGGACCAACATCCACTATTCACCTAAACACCTAAGTTATTCACTGAAATAATTAACACACCTAAAATAATGAATTGTCCCTAAAAATATTTTTGATTTAGTTTGTAAATATCATAAAATGTGTTGTTTTGAAAAAAAAAACTCCAAATATCAAATTTACCCTAAAAAAAACTTCTAAAAAACTCCGGATGTTAAAATATCCCAAGATTTTCAGATCTCATCACTAAGATATGAAGCATTTCTCAGAGATGGAAACAAACATACACATCTCTCCTATATAAATATTGTCAACCCAAGTCAATCACACATATATTCCCCTTAAATATCTCCCCTCGATAGGAATTAACTACCTAATCACTTCTCGAAAAAAATCAATACATTTTGATAGTCAATTAAGTATTACAAGACTAATAGGTCCTCCAAAGACACACCATCACTCCTACACATCATCTGGTGCCCCAATAATGAACGTGTATCATCGAAAACCAAACATGTCCATCATCTCATCTAATTCCCACCTCACTCAGATGTAGCACATGAACCACATGAGGTCTGACATCATCTCTCATTCTCAAAAGTACATACATATCAGTAGGTGCTCATATGATGTCTCAATTCCACACGCCTCATACATAACCATCATCACATTGATTCTAAAATTCATACACACCTCTTATATAATATGCACCACATCAATCTCCATAAACACTCTTTGTTCCATGCACCTCATAAACACGGATGCGTGCACGAACACACACACACACACACAGATATATATATCACGAATCATAATTGATGCATACCATCTAATTTGAAATGAGTTAGTACAAAAGAAACATCATTTCACCACATTAACTAAATCCACAGAAGCCCAAAAAATATTAACCATGTCATGTCCAGGGAGTACCTCCATCAATAGAAAGAACCTCGACCTAGTCATCACCTACAAGCTCTGTTGCATGCACCTCACATGAAGCCTCTCTATGTGGGTCATGGCCTCCCTATAGAGCTACACCGGCTACTGGTTGACCCTAATGTTGGATCCTAATGTCTCTACCTTGATCTCTGAGGGAAGATGAATTTGGTATACTAACTCATGGTATATCTCCTAGTCATATGTTAGATTTTTGAGTCTGATTCTGTCTCTATCCCATGAATATCTGATAAGGATTCCAGTATAACGTCTCAAGATTCCGAATTTGGTCACATGCCCGGAACCCCCTTGTAGGTCATTCACAATAGGTCTATAAATGTACTATCATACAACACATGAAGAAAAATTCTGAAAACCACTCTTATGTGGTCTATTAGAATCTATGCATTTTATTTCCATATGATATTCTTATCATCCTAACGTCATGCTGCCTAAATAATCATCGTTAATGTCTCATGAAGTCACCACCATACAAGAATAAGACTAGTTTTTAAAATTCCTCTTGGATATTGATTCTTGGTTTACTTCATCTGAGAAAGATGTCAACCAGGATATGTTCACCAATATATTTGTTCCATTCTGTAAGTCATCCAAAAATTGGTAAACAATAGTGATATAATCGCCTACTATAGAAGGTTCATATCAAGAAAAGTATATGAAATCCACCACGTAGCACATGACTAAATTATCAACCTACTGAATATTTATAAACATAAAATACTTTTCTTCCCTCAAAATTTCCAAAAAGAAGTTCCTAAATAACATGGCCTTTAAACCCTTCGAATGAAATCCCAAGTGTTTTCCTACATGTACCTATACATCCCTCCTCTAATTTTCTTGTCCTCTAATCATGTACGTCACATGATTCAATCTCCACTGTGGGTGTGTATCAGGCTGGCATGAGATGGTATAGACCAAAAAGATCCAATTTCCATCCACATATGTTCCACCGTCATGATGGAATAGTAGTGGGTGGTTTATGTGGAACTATATAAAATATATTGATTAGCTACCTATGATCCCCTAACAATTACCAATATAATACAAATGAGTCAATCCCATATATTCTCAGAAATAAATGACCATAAATAATAAATATGGTGTCTTTCTCTCCCATACCTATTCTGTTACATAAATCTCATGATCATCATGTCCCTCCATTCCATGTCCTGACCCTCAGATTCCATATCATATGCACGCTCATGCGGTACCATATCACTTCCCTCATGACACTCCACTAGAAGGCAGACATGTAGAATCCAATTTAGTACCAATACCATGGTTATAAAAAAGTAGTATTCATATATAATATCATAATTAGAGAAATATATAACATACAATGAAATAACACCACCCTTACACTATCCTACTACACCTTGTTCCATGAAATCTATCCTCAAGGCCCATCACTTTCCCATTTCCGAGTTAGGTTCTAAATGTATCATCCTACCTCATGAACCCCTTCCATCACAAATTAGAGTTAGGAATCACATGTAACCTAGCCTCATACCTATATACCTTCCTATATAAGTTTAATTCATGAAATATAGCATGGCATCATATCTCCTCATCTTCCCATAACATATTCTGTTATCATATATAATCTAAGGTAGCTAAGTAGAGTGCCACCAAATAGTGCATAAGAAAGATTAAAATATTTTTCTTCACTTTCAAATACTTTAATAAATTCACCCCTATCATCACCCCTTCCTATAATCATAGAGTTCTTGACCGTATTCATATATCATCACAAAAAATCACACACCTATTTCATTAAAAGCACATGGTTGGGCTAGGTGGGATGAGTCTAATACCACTGAATAAAAGAGGCTAGGTAGGAAAATAATATTAAATTTCTTTTTTTAAAATATTAAACAACCTAACACCTCTTAGAATAATCCAGGTTCCTAATAAAAATCAATTGCTGACATATTAAAATATCATAACACCCTATGTTTCTTCCATGATGAAAAATAAAACCTCTATTTCCATACCAATCCAAGAATTGAAATCTATAAAAAAGATAAATGTCACTCCCAAGTGTTTTACCTGAGGTGGAAATAAAATATAATTTCAATGAGAAGAGTAGAACATTAATTATCCATATTTGGAAACTTAAATTTTCCAACATGAATGGGGCTTCAGGAACCCAAACATGTTGTTTTTACACATTTACAACCACATCATAATCTGTAGTCTAACACAACCAAAATTTTAAGACCAAAAGAAAAATAAAATAAGTTTATACCATTAGATGTTTGTAAAAAAAATTATACAATATCCCATAGAATAAAACTATTTTTTATAGAGTTTTTAGATCTTTGGACCAAATGTTATTTTAAATAGTTTCATGGGTTAGTTGAAAATTGGTCCATAGGTGAACCTATATCTATGAAAAAGGATTTAGACTCACAGAGATATTGTAAAGAGGTGATAGTGGGGAAACGAAACCCTATGGTGGCTATAATAATATTTTTCTATTAATATACAATATTTGAGGAAAGACTAACACATTTAATGAAATAACAAGAAATAACAATAGAATAAATAGATTCCAACAATAGTAATGATGGAAAGCATCAAACCATAATACCATTGAAAACACATTACAACATAAAATATTTGGTCATACAAAAGTGAAAATAAATAAATGTTCTCCCATGACTGAGCATCAATACAGGTGCACCTATGGACCAATTGACCACTATGGTCTAGCTCAAGTGCTTGATTCCTTTCATGATCACAGCTGAATAAAGCCTACACACATCCTGAGTGGCCAGTGTAGGGTGTGATAATAAATCCAAGTAGGTCACCACTAATGTGTTCCTATATTATGTCCATGATATTATAGGTGTTACATAAATGAAATATAAATAATAAGTACTTTCATACTTAATAAATAACATTCATTATTTTTGCTCAGAAACCAAAATAAATGGATCACCTCCTTATAATACAGCATGTAATATCTAAACACATGAACCTGGTTTTATTTAGGACATACAACATCTATATACATATATATAACTATAGTGGTGAGTAATCATAGAATAATCCTCGAGGAATCCCCTAATAAAAAAAATTTCTTTGTGAACCCTCATATTCTACCTATAATCAAGTAACTCAGCACCATGATCAAATACTACATTCCCAAAATCAAATTTCAATTCCCAAAAAAATTAGATCCCAAACTCTCAATATTTAGTTAATAATACTACAATGTCTCAAAGGCCTATTTTCAAGGAAAAGCGGTACATGACCACTAATAAAGAAGAACTCTCAACTCAACAACCGACATCTGGTGGAAAGATTATATCTTTAATACCATGTCATTTAACAACAGAATCAATCATAGTGGAGAGCCTCAAACCCAATTGAGGGTCTCATCACCATGAAATGATATTCAATCCAAATCCACATGGATTATTATTGTGAGATCCCACAACATAACTGATGGTAAACACTATCATCTAAGTTGCATAGTCTATGGGGGTCTCCACCCACACGCACGACCAACACTTCCTTAGTATGTGTATTATATGTGTGTACACAACATCAACAGTGCATCGACCAATCATAGTGAGATTAAATCACTAAATCAACCAATTTTATGGCCCTCATCACCTCGTACGCCAGAAAAACAAGTCACTAATAATGATGGTCAACGACATCTCATATCGAATGGAACATTCCCTCACCCTAATAACCTCAAGAAATCAATCCAATGACCTTGTCTCCCATCATGGTTATCAACATCTCCACATATGTATAAATCTTCATAAATCCGTATGAACTAATTCACCTCAATCAAGGTGGTCAGCACCACCTTAATCTCTAAACAATGTCTGAAACATTCCCATGTGAAATTGATTTTTTAAAAAATATATTAAATTAAATAAATATCATTTTATAAAATTACTAGGTGAGCCCCTCTCATAACATGAAAACTTTTATTGTAGTAGGATAATTCCTATAGCCATATCAGGTGATAAATTCATTATTTTAATTCCAATCTTTTAGTTTAATAATGTCTCTCTAGGAAAAACCTAATGTGTATATTTTGGAACACACCCCTAAAAACCATTACAAATCAAATTGAAATATAGAAACCTACTACCTAAAAATAATAGGTGCATTCTTGTCTAATATAGGCCTCTAATTTGAGTCAAAATTAGTGGAATCATCATTTTAGGCAAATTCCTTGAAAATGAGGGATCAAATAAAGAATTTAGCATACTGAATGGTGATTTAAATATAAAAAATGGCTTATTGATAGAAGTTCATATTGTGATGTATCTTTAGTAATAGAAAGATAAATGATTGATTCTCTCAAAACAAATACTAAAGCAATTCTATGGGTATAGGGGAGTGGCACGTGAGCCCCCCCCCCCCACTACAAGTGTTGGATCTTTTTGAGACCAAAGGAATATCACTAATGACTATAGGGTATGGTTGAAATTAATGATCATGATCATATGGGACATTATTGAAATGAAATTTTTTTTCCTATTACATTATCCCAATTTGTGCTACACGATATTGGTGATCAATAGTGTCATCCACCAAGTGGATGCTTGGGAATTAAGGTTACTCTGTGGAGATGACTATAGAGCTAGATATAGAATTGGATTTGATGAAATATTAACTTGAAAATAAGAGTAAATTAACATTTTTAGTTGTCTCATTGACTAAACATTCATTAATCCATCAAATGATCTAAGAGACAGGTCACAAGGAGGATATTGAATGAAGAGAAACATGGTAAAGATATAGTTGGAGAAATTATTGGAGCCTCTAAACAAAAAATCACGTTCTTCCATAAATTTCTATCATTATTCACTTTTTATGAATTCATTATTGTATCAAGATTTATCTATTAGGATTATTAGGAAAAATCCGGGTTGTGAGATATTAACATTAATTTATGTTGATTCTAAATATTTAATTATTCCCATTTCATTGTCAGTTAATATTCCATCATGTTAATTTTGAGTTTTTATATTTAAAATCATTCAATAAATAAAAAAACCTTGGGTAATAATATCATTTTCATTAAATTTAGTATTGTCACTCTAAAATACATTAAACAATGGGTTTATAAATCAGTAAATATACCACCAATATCAATTCAATTTTGATCTTGGTGCAGAAAACAACAATATCTTTCTCATCAAGTATATAATTTTTTTAAATAATATTTTGATATTAATTATTGAGAGAAATCACTCTCTACAGTAAATATGGATTCATTATTCAAGTGGAATTCTATATTTTCCTTTATAATTGAATAAAAGATTATCCTTTTTATTATCAGAAAATTCAAATTTACCCTAACTCACTCATTAAAAATTACTACTATTTTTTGTTTCAGATTTATTAATTATAAAATTAGTTCATTTTTGAATTTTATGATCTTTTATATTAATATTTATTTTCATCACCAATCATAAAATTTAATTAAATTCATTGTTTTGTATTCTATCTTAGGTTTTAGTTCTTTTGATCAAATTTTTTATAAACTATCATTTTGGGTTCAAACCCATTTCATTTAATTAATTTTTTTACAAAAAATAAAAAAAAATAGTTGATTTTTCGAAATGTCTTTGAAAAATATTTGGATTTATTTCTTTGTTAGGTGTCTATAACACATTTAAATTTTATGAAATATTTTAAAAATAATAATAATTTCATCAATATCATTCATTGAATTAAACATTTTGTTTTGATAAACCGTGATAGTATATTAATATTATTATTTAAACAATACCATTATTACTTAGCTTTAAAATTTTTTAAAATGTACAGGACTAGAAAGAAATAATGTCATGTATAATGGTTTTTAATAAAGAAATCATATTTACTAAAAAAAAGTATTTACTTTTTTGACAAAACATTATGTGTTTAGAAGATACTATTTTATAAAAAAATATGAAAAAATAATAAATGTAAATTTTGAAAATATTAGATATTTTATTTTAACAAGGAGAATATTTTTTTAAATCTAAATATAAAAACTATATGAGGTTGAATTTGTTTAATGTTTCTAAAAACTTAAATTTTTCGATGTATAGTGATAAAAGATGTTTTTATATAAAATTACCTAGAAAATAGTATGAAACAGATATTATTGAAATATTTAGACATTTGACACTTTAATGATCTATAATGGTCCATTTAGGAGCCTTTTATAATTTTAATTACATTGTTACACTGTATTCTTAAAAAAATGCCTTTTGTGTTATGTCCTAGAGATATAAAATGCCAGCTCCTATCATCTTATATTCACACGTTAAAAATAATATGGTTTATCAAAAGCCTACCCAAATATATTCTTTAAAACCCTTCCCAAATCATATAAAATGAAATGAGTTTAGAAATATAATCTACGGATGCTTTATGTTAAACAGAAAGTGATTGTCTGAAGAAGATATAATATTTTAAACTATATGTTTTGGTTTCACTTATTATTGTAAATCCTTAAAATATTATTCAATTATTCATATATAATAACAATATTATCTCCCATATTATGATAATATATTTTTTAAATGGATGAAATTATATCTATATCCTCCTCCATCAAATGAGAAATAAATTTTCAATAGTGTTTATGGTGAATTGCTACCTCATTAATTGTTGTTATTCGTTTTCCATCTCCACATTCCCGTGTATGTACATAATGATGGATAAAAATATAATATAATATATTTATGATATTATTAAAAAATATTAATCATAATAACTAATATTCCATCTTAAATTCCAACCAATTAGAAAACAATGATGTCGGTCAAGTGTATAATGGACGACCTCCTCACAAACGGTTGAGATTTGTTTTTCATTTTCATTTAAAATGGATTGAAATAATTATATATTTAATGAAAATATATAATATTTTTAATATAATAATAATTATGTAATTATGATTTCACGAATACGATCTTAGAAAACATTTTAAACGATACTATAACATCATGCCTCTATTCGGCATTATACATTCTCACAAAGTGATGGGAATCATTTCTCATCAGCGATTTTCTTGGAATATAATTAGGATAAATATATTTAATATATGTGAAATATACGATACACAAATTATTATATAATGGTAACTTATTATTTATATTAATTTCATTTTATCTTCTTTGAAATTTGAATCACCTTTCGTGTTTATGTATATCCAGTTATTCCCATTAATGGTCTATTATCTCTAGCATGAATAGATTTCAATAAATACATTTATAGATTATTTATCTGATATTTATATATTGTTTGAAATTAATTTTATGATGTAATAATAATAAAATTTATAGGATGAAATATAATAAATCAAAACATAGATGAAAAAAGTAGTTATTGGCCAAAATGTGATTTTAACATTTAATTATTTATAATCTTATAATAATGGATCGTAAGTAAATAATAAATTGTATAATATATATAATTATAGTGATATAATTGTTTTATGATAAACATATATTTATTATACATGATTTTAGAATGTGTACGAGTGATTTTGATACATAATGGAAGATATTTATGTCTTAATTCATCTTCATTGGGATATATGTTATGTTATTCACTGATAATTTTTTTGAGATGTATATAAATTCCAATTTACTTGAAATATATATAATAGATTTGTTATCATGATATTTTATGTATCATTTTATTTTATTTCTTAATGAGTCTTATGATTCAATTTTACAAATGTGTTGAATGTTTTAAAATAAAATCTCATTGTTTATCAGGATTGTATACGTTTTTACATTCTATGAATAAGAAATATGAATTATATCTCAAGAAATATATGAATTTTATTTTACTAAAGTTATTTATTTAGAATAAATGTTTTCTATTTATTTTCCACACATTAGATACTCATGAATAAAAAATAATTTTTTAAATAAAAACATATTTATTTTACTCTTTGGTGGATAACACTTTTTCAACCATAAACATGTTTAATAAAAATATCCTAAAATTTATGTAATGTTCCTATGGTATTATTTATAGTATTATAAATTATTTTTTTAATTTTTCTAAAATAATTAAAATGAATCTTCATTTCATCTTGGAAATAAGGCATGTTTTTATTTTATCAAAAATGTGATTAGATGATTTGTTTTAATGTGTTCAGCCTTTCACATTATCGAGAACAATAAATGTTTTAAAAATTACATTATAAGATTCAATTATTGTTTTTAAATAAATTCCTAAATTTTCAATATTTTTGTAATATATAATTTATTTTTATATAATTTTACCCTAAATAAATTGTCATAGTGCATTTTTAAAACCATTTTCTATCTAAGAAAAAAACAAAATTTTGTTAATTATAATTTACTTGGGATATTTTAACATTATATGATACATATTATTTCATTATATGGTCTACGATTATAATTAAGTGGTTTTTATGAAACCGTTTACTATTCCATGGGTAAGGCTATGTTGAATTGATGATAATATAATGAAAAAAATTTCCCTCTTATAGGTAATTAAATAATGATTTGTTTTTTAGATTTATTTTCTATCTAAATAATTTTATATGATTAATGTTTTATTATGATGTGAAAAAAATATAGATTATGTGATGTGTGGGATATAGTTTTTCATCCAATTTATTCTGTAATGATTTATTTTCTATGATATCATAGGGTACACATGAGGTTATACCAATCCCTAATTAGGTTATATAAGTGTTTATCCCTTTCTCTAAGTAGGTTCAAATGTCATTCGTATATGAATATCATGTTATGAATTTCATGGCGGGTGTTATTATCATACAATTTTTTATTCATATGACTTTTTTCAGAAATATATGTCTCATTCCAAAGTTATAATCACGTAGCCTCGGTTATTTTATTCAATTATGATTCATTTATTCTAAACATCAATGATTTAGTCCATGAATCAATGTTACAATTGGTGATATGTCAGTTCTGGTTTTCAAATATCATTCTCATGTTCAAGTTCCCTTGTTATCCTTTTATGTTAATATCTCCCTATTTTACCCTTATTGAAAATATGAGCTGACTCATCATTATGTTTTAATTTCATAGTTTATGAATAATGCTATTAAATATGATAGGTCTAATAGGGGTTATAGTTTTAAAAAACATTGAGGTATATGAGGTAATTCACTTATGAACATTTTTTATTTATCCGTGATTCCAAAATCACTAAAAATAATTGATTTTGTTTCTAATCATCATGATCTGTAATTACTATAATTATATTAATATGAATTTTTTTATGCTATGTTTGTTTATAATGGGAATCAGAGAAATTTATTGGTTAATCATTAGAATCTTCCATAAGAAATCATTAGTGGGAACCATAAGTATAATTATATATATAGGAAAATATATTGCAATTTTTCATGAAGGATAGAGTGATTGGTTTCCTTTTGATAACATCATTATCTAGATAAAAACAATTGTACATGGTACTAGAACTCATGTAACTAGGGGTAATAACTTTGAAAAGGACACATCTGGAAATAATCAAGTGTAATCTGGTACATTGAAATGGGCATTACTATGTAGCTGCTTAGACACTCTTGGAGGATGTTATTTTGAAATTAATAAAATACCTATAAACTATAATTAATGTTTCAAAGAATGACCATGAAATACTTTGGACAAGACTAAGGTGTTATATATTCTAAAGATCGGGTCATGATTGTGATATCTTATAAGTGATTCTTCAGGACTATGAGGATTCCAACTATATTTATTTTTAATCACACGATTATTTTTTTAGTAAATAGATCCCGTAGAAACAATATAAATTCAAAACAAAATGTAATATGTTATAATTTTTTATCTTGAACAACCAAATTTAGGGTATATGGAATTAAACATATCATAAAAATTCATACACAAAATACACAAGATATGAAATATGATTAATTTTGAAATGAGAAAAATGGAAAAAAATTCTTTTTTGAGTCCTTCATGAGGAAAATCCACCTTCATTTAGTGTTTTCATTGATCAACTAGTTTTTGATAAATGGATCAGTACCAATTAATGAATATGTTCCACTCTTTAGTGTTCATAACATGAAAAATGTCATGTTGGCTATTTATTATTATGAATGTGAAGGGGGTCAATAGTGGACTCTCGTCCTGAATATCAGTCATGTTGATGAATTGGAATCCATGGAGTCAGATAAGTTTATTATATATTTTTAATATGTACATCCCTCAATTTATTTTTTAAAAAATGGAGAATTAATTCTCTAGGGTAATATTGAAGGATGATGAATCAATGGGTAACAATGAGGATGCATTTATAATAGTATAAATGTAGTGACCTCATCCCCATTAGTCTGGTTCTGGTGCCTATGACCATTACATAAGAATAATTTCTAATAAAATTCATCACAATATTTCTAATATTTTAGTATTCTTGGGGAACCATATATATATATATGAATCTGACATTAAATTTGAATAGAAAAGTTGTAACATTTTTTTAAAATCATTATTCCCTTTAAAATGTTATTATATATCCATCATACTAGTCTTTATGGAATCCTATGAAAATGAAACAAAATAATGGTGAGGTGAAATTATTAGTAAGGGTTAAGTATAATAGATTCATTTGTGAATAAATAATAATACTCAATATGGAATGGTTGTAACAAGACACACATTCCACATAATAATTAAACAGATAAGGAAGTGCATACGGAGACAATATAAATATGAAAATATCATAGTTTATAATCAATATGGAAATGAAAATAATTGAAAATACATTCAATTTAATCAATAATATGGCTATCATAATTCGATAAAGAATAATCAATATGGAAAGGTAAATAATTGATCACGCAAGCAATTTAAACAACAATATAATTTATAATCAATATAGAATGGAAAATAACTAAGCACACATTCCATTTAAATAATTGGATAAGCCATAATTCATAAGGCTAGGTAAGTAAACTATATCATATTTTATTTACGAATTAATTTACCAATTGAATTCATATATAGATATTATCATTGTGAAAATACCTGGGATAATAAAAACTAATAATACAATGCCTGAAATGAAAAATAATTGTATGTCATGTCTCAAGCACACGATACTTATACCTTCTTCCCAAGGTGGTTTAATATATTGGTAAAACCCCAATTAATGTAATCCTAACATGATTGTCTCACTGTAACTACTAATGCATAAAGTCATTATATAACTTTGGTCCTGACTCATCACTTAATGTCCAAAGCATTCTTTGTATATCAAATAAAAGATTTAATTTTTTGGGCAATGTGATTGATCATAAAATATATGTATTAAGTAAATAATAATTATTTACCAATATTTCCCCAGATATTAAAATGTCTTCCAATGTTGAAAAATGCATGTAAAAGAAAATATATGGTTTAATAAATAACTATATACACAAAAAAGATAAATATAAATATGTGAAATTTAATTTCTAACAATAATTATTATGTAAATATTACAATGGAATTTTTAGGACAATAAATATAAATCAAGGAAGTGAATTTTAATGCTATCATTAGTAAAAATGACCATAAACCATCTTGAGTAAGAATAATAATGGAATAGACATATACCCATTGGAGTAATAATAATGGTTTTACTTTATTAATGTATAGAAATACCATAATAATATCATTAAAAAAATTCTTCTTGAAAATATCTATTTCATTTTGAAGAAAATCTTATTATTTACTTTCATTGAAACATACATTTAAAAAAATTTCTAAAAAGATCCTAGTAACATGAAAAGGAAGATTCAATGGAATAAAGGTTATAATAATTGCTAATTCCATAAATTACATACAAGTTAAAAAGGTAGATTCATTTTTCATTACAAAAGGGTTAGAAAAATTCCATTTCATAAAATGATAAGAATATTCATTTCAAATTTTTAGTAAAATCCAAATGTGCCTTTTTTTAAATGACATAACATTCCTTTAAATTGTTTTGTAATGATTAAGAATATATAAAAAGGAATTTGATTATTTTTTAAAATAGTTAAAAAAATATTTGAAAACACCTGTATAAAACACATTTTTGGAAGGAATCATAATTTCGACTAAAGCGATAAATGAAACCGGGTTTTATTAAAATATTTTCACAATTAATTTAAGTAAAAATGGGTAGAAAATTTTATTATTTCTTTAATACATCATGAATAACCATAGAAGAAGAATATGAATTTGGTTTGTTAATAAATGGTCATGTAATTTTCATCAATAGATATTCATGAATGAAAAATCTATATTAAAGGTGATTTTGAAATTGACCCTTAATATGATCATAATGTTTTAGTGAGAATTAATCAATTTATCAATTATGTGTATAAAATATTAAATACACATAAAATAAGTTGAAATAAAACATAAGATAATAAAAATTCCCAACAGACATAATCATAGAGTTATATAATTAATGAAGTATAAGTTTAAACCAGTAAAAAAAATTGATTGTGGAAATTTTTTACCACATGGTAAATTTTAATTCAAATCTACAAAAATTAAGTAATAAAAATTGAAACATTAGATTATATTAATAATGAAGTATTAAGGATATTAAATTTCATCATTTTTAGTATATACCCAATATAAAATAAATTCATAGCATTAAAATTTGTCTCAATAAAAAGAAATTGGGATGAAATCGCAAAAAATATGCTTCCTTTTGGTTGAACATGCATTAACCTCCTGTTCAGTGGTTCAAAACATGTAATTATCTTATACTATAAATTACTTAATAAATGAATCATGCAGTCACAAAAAGAGTGTGGTGAATCATGTGTGACTTGTTTTTACTAAATTGATTTCTTTTATTTACCCCCTTTAATCCTCTATCATAAGTTTTGATGAGTGGATCATTTATACAATATTGAATATAAATGAAACACAAAACAAAAAATTTATAAAATGTCTAGTACTTAGACCTACTCATTATTGCAACCAGTTATGCCATTAATTATTGATTATTCACTATATGTTTATTGATTTAGCTAGGGAATGTCCCCTTCCCATAATCACTGAGTCATGAATAATTCCACTATAGCCCACTAGACTTTAAATGTTACCACATACCCATGTGACTATCATGTTCCTCAGAATGACCTTTATAATTTATCCCAATGTGTATCTATCTTCCCACCATCCATATTCAATGACCCACTATAGGATTATTTTTTATGGAGTCCTACTAAAGGGTTCCAATAAACTTATTCCCCATAGTATATGATCCACAAATTGATTTATCACTATCATATATATATGTATTATTAACTTCTTCAAGATGATCTCTTTCATCTAAAAAATTAGATCACCTGATCTTATCATGTAAAACCATCAAAAAATTTGGGAATTGTTAGAAAAATTCTTGATATTTCTCATAGTTCACTATTCTTCAAAATGATCTAAAATTTAATCTATACCCATACTAATCAAGAAAATTCCTTATGAAATAATACATAACTTAATTCTCAAAATTTTTATTGAATACTATTAAAAATATATTTCATTTGGACTTATTCAAACTTCATGAATTAATGTAATAAATTACATGTTCCTCTAGACATTAAATTTTCAACACTAAAAACTCACAAACATCGCACTATAATGCATGCATTGTTTTTTGTGCATACATGTGTTGAATAATTCAAGAACATTTCATTTCCTATTTTAATTTTTTAAATCCTCATTTACTGTATACTTACAAAGTGCATACACAATGTATTACCCTTATATTTTTTCAAATGATTATGTAATCACATGTGTAATATCATTCATATGTATCAAGAAACGCTATTAATAATGTACTTCATGTAATCACACAAACTTATAAACCTTTATATGAAAAAAATAAATATAAAAATTCATTATGTTATAATGTTCTGAAAATGAAATTTTTCTTTATGCATAATAATTTTATGTAACTCCAATGTTTCATTATGAAACAATGTTATATGAGGTATCTTCGTCAAATGATACATGAGATACTTCCTTAGTGCATAAATATATTATCAAAAATTATTCTCAAACTCTTCACATAACCAGAATACATGATACATCCAACTTATTTGAGAAACTATTTTATATGAGTTTGTCATTGTCCCATGAAAAACATGGTTTGGTAACATAAAACGTTTTCGGAATCTCATGTCATAATTAGGTGATCATGATTCAATAAAAATTAAAAAAAACACGAGACGTTTGCATAAATAAAGAACTATTTAAGAGACAATATTTTTCATTATATCCCAATAACAAATCTCATATATGATATAGGCTCGGACATAAAAATATATTTTTTTGTTTGTATTTTTAGATAAATATCCCTTGATTTAATCCCCTGATAATCATGAAAAATCACTCATTTCATCCATAAAAGGATTCATGTGATGTAATGAATCACTGTCACTATAAAAAAATATCTCCACCTTTTTTTTACATCCATTTTATCTTACTGTAAAAATGAAAAAATGTGATATTATGATTTAATCATATTATTAATCAATAAAATTCTAAAATGGAGCTTGAAGTATTAGCTAAATCAGTGGATGATGTGGCATACTGAAAGAATTATATTATATAAGAAATACACCAGAAATGAAAGTAGAAGACAATACATTCATTTATCTAATAACAAATATCATTCGAATTATATGTTCTTGGATCTATCCATATATTGTAAAATAGATGAATAGTTATTGATGATATGATTCCCCCATTCGTTTTCTTTTTTATTTCCCATAATTTTTTATAAAAAATGATTTCACCAATATCTAGAATTTTTTAAGACTATACACTCCCAACTCCTGTGAGAACTTCCTCATGCTGAAGCCCTCTTCCACTTCCATAATTCCCCTACATGGTGGTGGCTCCACCTACGTCCACGCACCTTTGTGTGTATGCTTTAAGCACCCTCTTCCCATATTCTATACCATATGAGGTTGACCTAGCCACCATAGTAGTGGTTGGGGTTGCCCCATCCTAGATAGTGTGGTTGGACATGTTTTTTAACATAAACTCCGTTAAAATACATATCCATATTCTAGATAAATAGAGAATCTAACAAATAATCTTATCAATCTCCTCATATAGACTTTCAATGTCAAATTTTTTTTTTCAATTTAATGAACCTATGCAAAAAGTATTATAAATTATTGATCATATCTTAAATCATCCTCATTATGGTTGATTATATTTTTATAAATTTACTTATCATCACCTTATTACTGAAAAATTGGTAGCAACTCCATATCAAGTAAGTCATAATTATTGTCAAAAAATTCAATTCATCTAAAAGGGAACATCAAAGAACCATTTGAATTTGTTGTAAAAACATCCAAACAACATCAAGCTTAATATGTCTATTCTAATCTCTCCCACTTAATGAAGGTTAATTAAAATATAATGTAGAGGAAATAATTTCTCATCAAACATTCTTTTCTCCAATAAAATATGATACAATAGTTTTCTTTTTCAAGGATCCTTTATCTAAATAAAGATTTTTCTATGATGGACAACCCAATATAGTATACAAAGAGTTCCTAACCCAGGAGAAAAATTATATCCTTGAACAACCATTCATGTGATACCATTCTCTTAGAATTATCGATTTATATGTCGTATCTACTTACACAATAATTTCATGAAAAAATATTTATCTTTCACTCATCTAAAAATACACATTATATATATCATGTGAAAAAACATATATATCCCCTCAACATCTAATGTTTTATTTATAATTTTTCTTCAATAATATTCATATTATTATTTTTTGTGTGATCTTTATATTAAAAGGAATTATTAATACATTACATCTTTAAATAACTTATTTTCCACCTTAAGGGAGGCAACAATAAACTATGATTACTTGCATGTTGGAAAAAAATAACTTATATAATTGAATAAGGAGGAACATGTTAGCTTTTCAAAAAAAAAATATTTTAGAATGAGGGTTTCCAGTCAAACATTTCTCATCCTTCATTTTTTTGACCTCATATTTGGAAGAGTTGACATTCTCATAAACTCTTTCTTCTTCTAGAGTAGTTATCGCCCTTTTTTGTAATGAAAAATTATTTTGTTTTGATTTTATTGAGTTATTCATCTCATATAACACTTTCTCACCATGATCCATTTTATTCTCGATGCCATAAAAATAGTTGGTTTTTTATATTAAAAATTATCTTTGAAATAATCTACTTTACCTCAACTATAGCATCAATTTGAGTTTTCAGCATTTTTTAGACACATTTAGTTAATCTATCGATATTATAAAACATTTCATCTTTATATGTTTAGACACATTGGGTTTCTTACAATGTTCTATTCAAGTACATGACATCATTTCTTGTTTCCCTCTTCTTTTATTCCTATTCAAATCTTACAAAGTCCCTCTTGGTAATTTAGTCATTTATAACTCAGATCAATGAAGATCTAATCCAAATCATCCAAAAACACGATTTATTAATAGATAACTATTTTTATTAGTACCTTTAATGGAATTATTTGACAGTCTATTCTTATCTATTCATTATGGATCCCCAGGTTCATGATAGATTCATAGAAATGACACGTTGTACCAAAAAGAGTTTCCTTTATAACCATATTTTCTATTACACCTAAAAAATTATTTGAACAGTGATCTTCTACTTTGTTGATAAACATGTTCATAAAATTTATTATTTCTTTTATTGAATGCCATGTTTTCTTTTTATTGTGGGAGATGGTCCTCTAATCATCTTTATTTCATAAATATATGTGGTGAAATGCACCGCTCTATAATTTAGGGTCCCCTCCAGTTCACCATATCTAGATGACTAAGTCATTATTTCAACATACATGATAATGAATTATCTACTATTAATTAATTCATTTTTACTTTCAGATATAGTTATTGGGTTGAGAGATATCTGTTCATCATTGTTATTCATTTTTACTTCTCTATCACTCACCATATTCTCTAGCTCAACTACCTCATAACTATACTTATTAATCTATTCAATAAGATATATTTTTATTCTATCATTCCCTTCCTATTTAGTAGTTAATTTTTTTCCATTTTTCCTTCTTATTCTCATTATAGAATTACATGTTTTTCTAATGATTATCCTCTAAATATTTAATCAAACTCCATTTCAGATATGATCTAAAATCGCCATCTTCATCACAACATAAATAATTTGATCCTTTATAAACATGAGAAAAGAAACTGAGTACATCATCTATATAGATAAAATATAATGAATTTTTTTATATATGATAGATCATCAAAATTCATATTTATGTAACTTGAATACAACATCTTCTTCATCTCCTTTTTTCGTGAAGTTTCTCATTTTCATAATCATATTCTGATTCTTATAGTATCATTGATTAATATATGGGAAAATTTCCAATTACTTTTAATCTAAATCATATTAGTAGTTTCTTTCATTTCCATTTACATTCCCCCTTTTTGAAACCTCTTCTAATAAGAATTTTCTTATGAGGTACTCATAAACATCATTGTTATCAGAATATACAGATTCTTTATGATAAATATCATTAAACATTTCTTTCATTATAGTCCCAAATTCAATCTCATACATTCACTTACTTTTGAACGAAACAGACATTATCATTTCATAATCATTATGAATATTATGAAACTCATCCGATGAAATGTTTTCCCTATCATTTAAGGATAAGATGTTTCCATCAAATCAGTTAGGAAAATTCTCATAATATTTTTGACAATTTTTATGTATTCTAAATTGTCACCAAATACATGGATATTTCATAATATCTCATTTAATCTAATGAAATATTCATCATTGGTTTCATCATCTGTAATATTAATATCCTCATACATTGTTCTCCATATTTTCATCTTAACTTCCTTAACATTAAAATTACCTTCTTAATGTCTTATTAGTTTATCCCGTGTCACCATAGAATTTTGGTAACCCATTAATTTAGTGTTTACTATTTTTGATAAATCCATAATGATTTCATTTAATGACATTCCATCAACATATATAGTTATCTTTTCTGATGGATTCATAGTAACATCATCGGTAGTAGGTGGAAAACATGCTACTATTATATCTCTCATGTGAAGGCTGAGAGATAAAGGGAAAGAAGTATCATATTCTTGTAGTTGTGGTAACTCATTCAATGAAAAGTTTGAATTCTCTAGAAGTTCACTAAATTAAAAATCCCCAATCCTAATAATGGTTTCCATATCTATAATTGTTTCTATGGATCATATACCAAATGATGTATATAATGGACCTTGTGGTCACAAGGATGAGGGTGAATAAGTTTAGACTTATTTTAACCAAATTATTTTCATTTATGTAAACTACCTAAAACCCAAATCACCTGTTAAGATTAGTGGGTCCTAAGTAAAATATATAATGTAAATTAAATGAATAAGAAATATTTTTAGATGGTTTGGTAGTAAGAAATACTCCTCACTACAATCGGTTATACCCATAATATTCAAATTATTCAATATATTTAGATGGTTACAACTAGGGAAAGTCTCATTCCAATCAACATTGAGTAGCATAGTGTTCAATGCAATATTAACATGTGATTTTACAAGTTCTACCAACACAAGTGAGTTTTGAGTCCCTATAATTGATATTTATATTGAACCCCTACCTGCATACCAATATATTTAAACAGAGTCCCACTATATCTATCTTATAATTGAAAGACCCACAATGGACTTACAATAATCTTGAGTCACACAAGATATGATCCCCTCATATTAATATTTCTATTAGCTTTTGACTGCTTATGCACTACCTCAAGATTATATATTTCCTAAACAAATATGGATCACCTAATATTTTTGTGTACAAACTTTTCTAACTTCAACAACATTATAAAAACTTCATGATCTTTCTCATTATTCACTAATCTTCAATATGATCTGAAAAGAACTCATACCAATAAATACTTAGAAAAATTACTTATGAAATAATTCCCGACTTCCATATCAAAATATTTAATACACACTATATAAAATATATTTCATTTTTATTTATTCAAACTTCATACCAGTATGTAATACATTGAATGGTCATCTAAACAGATAATTTTCAAAAATAAAAATCCAAAAACATAAGCCTTTGACACATGAATTATTTCATGTTACAATATATGTGGAATAATGTGAGAACATTTCACAGCCTCATTGACTTATTCATAGACTCCTTAAATGAATAATGTTGAAGCACATACAAAATATATTACCATATTGTTTCATCAAGTGATTATGTAATCACATGTTTATGGAATACATATTTTTCCACCACTACTATAAATGGAGGATATAATAATGGATGTTTTCCAACGGTTTTAATAAACCACTAGAATAGGGGTGTGGAGAGACTTTTACCAAACACTTTTATCAAACCGTTTTAATATATGTATTTTTAGATGGCTTTACCCAATATTTTGATAAAACCATTGGGATATGTCAATTTTATGAAGGCTTTCCCAACGGTTTATCTAAACCGTTGGTTAAGCCTACAGTTCCCAATGGTTTTTTAAAACCATTGGGAATTTTTTCCCATAAATTTATATCAAATCTGATATCCCATCCACACGATTGAAGTACTAAAGCTGAGACCTAATAGGTCTCTTGCTAGGAAAATCATTCCACCAGATCCATCTTCAATCACAAAGTTGTTTTTTTTCTACACTTCAAATAATTAATTAGAACCTTAGGTTTAATTTTTTGCATCTGTTTTTTTTGTTTTCTGTATTGATTTGTATTAAACCCGAGGTTCATGTAGTATGATATACTAAACAACTGCAATTTGATTTATTTTATATTTTTGTTCTGGTGTCATGTACGAATGAATTTATTTGAAGTGAGGGGGTGTAGGTGGCGGGAGGTGCAGTGGGTGGGGGTGCATTGGGTTGGGGGAGGGGGTGTGCTGGTGGGGGTGTTCAGGTGGGGGGGTGCAGTGAGTGAAGGGGAATGTACTGGTGGGGGTGTGTAGTTGGGGGGATTCTGTTGGGTGTGAGGTGGGGGTTGTAC